>CM054062.1:299285116-300485116 GCA_028641055.1 Alopecurus myosuroides
TGTCCTGGCATTTATTTTTTGCTCCACTCTTAAGGACAAGCTGAATACTACTTTTCTATGCTTTCTTATTGCTCGAAACAAACATATAACTTTCAAATGCATTATTATTCATGATCTTTTGTTTGTGTTAGTTTTCATGTTGCAACATGATTGCGACGTTTCATTGTTAGAATTATATCTATCATGCTTGTGTTTAGAGTACTATGATCTCAGCTTTATAAATGCTTTTAAAATTATGATGATCAAAATTATGTTGGCAGCATGTCACCTCAGAAATTATTTTGTTTTTATAGTTTTGCCTACTCAAGGACGAGTAGAGCTAAGCTTGGGGATGTTGATACGGCTTTAACGTATCTAAAATTTCTGATGTTCCATGTTATTTTGATGCCAATTGCTACATGTTTCCTATACATTTTACATCATTTTTATGGATTTCCTGAGACTAACCTATTAACAAGATGCCACAGCGGCAATTCCTGTTTTCTCCTATTTTTTGTTTCAAAAAAGTTGTTCTGGAAATATTCTCGGAATTGGGCGAAATGAAAACCCAGGACTTTAGAATTTTGTCACGTACACGGAGTCCAGAGGAGACCTCGAGGGGGCCCTGGAGGCCCCACACCACAGGGCGGCGCGGGTCCCCTGGTCGGGCCACCAGGTGGTGTGGCCCCTCTAGCCACCCACCGACGTTTCCCTTTCGCCTATATTAGCTCCTCCTCGGGAAAACCCTAAGGACCCAAGCCTTTTTCCAACAAAAGTATCGTAGCCGCCGTCATCGTCAACCCTAGTTTGGGAGGGATCTTCATCACCATGCCTGCCTCCAGAGTGATGCGTGAGTAGTTCATCCCTGGACTATGGGTCCATAACAGTAGCTAGATGGTTGTCTTCTCCTCTTTATGCCTAATGTTTAGATGTTGTGAGCTGCCTAACATGATCAAGATCATCTTATTGTAATGCTACATGTCGTGTTTGCTGGGATCATATGAATATTGAATTCTATGTCCAATGATTATCAATCTATCATGTTCTTTAATGTTTATATTATTTATGATCTTGCATGATCTCCGTTACTAGTAGATGCTTTGCCCAAGTTGATATTTGTAACTCCAAGAGGCGGTATTTATGCTAGATTGTTGGTTCATGCCTCCAGAGTAATGCAATTAACTGCGTAACGAATGGGGGATGTGTTATTGCCATTAGGGAGAAAACAACGATGTTTATATTACACACTTTACTTAATGCAATTAACTATTGCTTACAACTTAATACCCGAGGTTTGATTGGATTTCGTTCCGAGGATGGATTTTTAGTCATAGATGCAGTTGGATAACGGTATATGAATTATGTTGTAATGCCCGCATGAATCACATAGTGATCACCATGTCATGCATATGCACTACGGTGCAGCCTTTATATCTTTCAATTGTCCTAGCTGTAATTTGTTTACCCAACATGTTATCTATCTGTTTTGGAGAAACACCACTAGTGAACTATGGACCTCAGACCATTTGTTTTACACTGATAATACAACCTACTGCAAACACTGTTTCCCTTTTATTCACTCTCATCATTGTTCTATTTTCATTACTGCAAACAAGTACTGTTTTTCACACTATACGTCTAATCCTTTGTTTTCAGCAAAACCGGTGAGATTGAGAACCTCACTATTTCGTTGGGGCAAAGTATCTTGATTGTGTTGTGTAGATTCCATGTTGCTGCTGAACCGATAGTGCGTCCTGCCAATATTAGCTGCCAACAACCTTCAGAAGTGATTTCTTTCTCCTATTGGTCGATTCAACCATGGTTTCTTTCTGAGAAAAACTTGCTACTGTGCTCTTCATACCTTCCTCTTGGGGTCTCCCAACGAACGTGTGTTACACGCTATCATTGTTTCACACGATCGATGAAGATAGAAAAGCATCATCGAGCTAGCATACGTCCCAGTAGTAGTTAGGATCTAATCAGTATTTTTTATTTTTCCTTTTTTCCTCCATATGTTTCTTTCATGTCTTTTTCCTTCTATTTTTCCGTCTTTTCTATATTATTTTTTCTTTCTAAAGTACTTGTACATGTTTACTTATTTTTCTTTGTTATGTATTTATTTCCATACATATAATTTGTTTTTCATTTATTCACAAAGTTGTTCTTTTCAAATATTTATTTCAGAAAATTAGTGTTCCTCAATGTATTGTTCTTCTTTTCATGTGAAGTTTTTAACCGAGTGTATAAGTATTTAGTTTCTTCATTCTGAATTTATTTGTACCCCGTATAAAATTGTGTTCGTCTTTGTGTCCTGTTTTGTTTCATGGCTACTAAATTTTTATTTCGCCTAATGCAAAAATTCGGTTTCAAATAGTTGCGATGTTTTGTTTCACATGTATATTGAAATTTCGCTTCGCTTAGTCTAAAATTTTGTTCCTCCTTTTGTTACTACCTTTCATTTCGAGCATTTGTTTCTATATCCATGGAACTTTTTGCTGAATTTTGGATGGTCTTTTAGCCCATTAGGCAATTTCTATTTAATCCCTAAGGCTCATACTGTCATAGCAAGTGGTGTGAGTTTAGTCCCATATTGCTAGTTGGAAGAGTTTTACACCAATTTATAAGGTGAGCTCTCTCCCCACTAGTGTGAGTTGGTATGAAGAGAGAGGAGTTATGGAGGTGTTTCACACGCGCGCTCCTCCTCCTCCGCCGCCCGCCTCGCCATGCCACGCCACGTCATGATGCGGGTTGCGGGAATGAGCCGAGCCGATGCCTTTATTTTGGCAGTCGGAAACGGAGAGTCAACAGATACGCCAATAATATGAGACGTCATATTGATTGTTGTCTATTGCATTACATTTATTTTGGTAACAGCCGTGCGCAGTAAAATGCTGCATTGATCACGTGGTAACCGCGCGCAGTAAAACGACGCATTGATTATGTGGTAACGGCTGTAGTAAACGCCAATTTAATTTGTGAGCTGACCGTTCTCCTACCCGGCTTTGCCTATATATTGAGGGCGCAGGGCGGACACAAAAACACACAACTCGTACACTCTGCCTCTTTGCACCCATTGTCGTTCCACCTCCGGTTGCTGCCGCCGGTGATCCCATCCCGTCTACCGCGTACACGGCCGACGGGAGAGCAGTCCTCCGAAACCCCGCCTCTCCAGATCCTGTACGGGAGAGGGACGATTAGGTTTTTGGGGAGCGTCTCCTACGCGACTGATCGCTACTGTACATCTACTTCGACTAATACCGCGTCGCCCTCTTCGTCAACATGTCCACCGAAGCTGAACGCGATGTTGCTGCCGCCGAGGCCGCCACTGCTGCCACCGAGCCCGCCTCTGCTGCTGCTGCCGCCACCGCTGCTGCAACCGCCGCCGTGGCTGCCGCCTCTGCTACGGCTACTGCCAATTGGGCGACTGCAGGGTATAACACGTTTATCCCTGTCCTTATTATTTCCATGTGTGCAACACTAGTAGCTTGCGTAGATTTGTCTACTATAAATCTAGTATGCAGGAACATGGTTAAATATCTGTATGTTTACGTCATGTTCATGATTTATACTTGGATTAATTTAATCTGTAAATTGCCTAAATTCTTAACAATCCAAAAACCTAATATGTGTAGGCAATTTTCGATTCATGGTTTTGCTACTGCACTGAAACCGGCCCCGTTTACAGGGACGTACTTTAAGCGTTGACGGACCAAAACAATCTTATGGCTCACGGCTATGAACGTGTTCTGGGTCGCCGGTGTCACTCCCACGGGAACGATTACTCCTGAACAAGAGAAGACGTTTAGGGATGCCACCGCCGTCTTTGTTGGATGCGTTCTAAGCGTGATTGGAGATAAGTTTGTTGTCGCATATTTACATATGCGGGTTGCCAAGGACTTGTGCGAGGCGCTCGAATCAAAATTCGGCGTGACTGATGCTGGCAGCGAGATGTACAGTATAGAGCAGTTCCATGACTAGAGAATGGTCGAAAACCGTTCTGTATTGGAGCAGGCTCATGAGATACTGTGCATCGCTAAGGAGCTTGAAATTCTCAAGTGCGTGCTACCGGGTAAGTATGTCGCGGAATGCATAATCGCCAAGCTGCCTAATTCCTGGAGGAACTTTGCCACTACTCTGAAACATCAGAGGCGTGAATTCTCAGTAGAGGATGTCATCGGCCATCTGAGTGTTGAGCAGAATTCGAGGGCAAAGGACTCGCATGGAAAAGGGAACGAAGGGACTTCTGCAGCCAATATGGTACAGAAGAACTACAACTCCCACAAGAACAAGGCGAGGACTGGTGTCCATCAGAATACCGACTTCAAGAAGAAGGCTAAGAAGATCTTCAAGAAAGATAAGAAGAAAGATGGCTGGTTCACTTGTGGTTCACTAGAACACTGGGTTGTGAAGTGCCCAAAGAAGTACGTGAAGCCAGGACAGGATTCCAAGGCTGTCAACATGATTGTGAGCAACAATGAGAATGGGGCATCTGGGTATGGTAATTTTTTTTACTGTATTTCCAGTTTGTCAGTCTACTAATTGGTGGATTGACACAGGTGCAAACATTCATGTGTGTGCTGACATCTCATTGTTTTCTTCTTATCAGGTCACAAGGAACGGTTCCGTATTGATGGGAAACGGCGCAAGTGCTTCTGTACTTGGTGTTGGCACGGTCGATCTGAAGTTTACTTCGGGAAGGATCGTGCAGATCAAGAACGTGCAGCATGTCCCTGCCATCAAGAAGAATCTCGTTAGTGGCTCCCTTCTATGCAGAGAAGGATTTAAGTTGATTTTTGAGTCCAATAAAGTAGTTGTAACAAAATATGGACTGTTTATTGGAAAAGGGTATGAGTGCGGACGTCTGTTCCGCTTTTCCCTCGCTGATTTCTGTAATAAAGTCGTGAACAATATTCATTCGAGTGTTGATGAAACAGAAGTTTGACATTCACGTCTTTGTCACGTTGGTTTCAGTTGCATGACACGGTTAGCAAAATTAAATTTAATTCCAAATTTCACTTTAGCCAAAGGTTCTAAGTGTCATTTGTGTGTGCAAGCAAAGCAACCTCGTAAGCCCCATAAGGCTGCGGAGGAGAGAGACACTTGGCGCCATTAGAACTCATACATTCTGGTCTCTGTGAGATGAATGGTGTGTTGACTAAAGGTGTAAAGAGATACTTCATGACGCTAATAGACGATTCCACTAGATTTTGCTATGTATATCTGTTAAACACTAAAGATGCTGACTAGTGGAGAGAAGCGGTTCGTAGCGAGATGGATTCCATCATGGCTAATGGAACATGGGAGATCACAGAATGTCCTTATGGCTGTAAACCATTAGGATGTAAGTGGGTGTTTAAAAAGAAGCTTAGACCCGATGGTACGATTGAAAAGTACAAGGCTAGACTTGTGGCCAAGGGTTACTCCCAGAAAGAAGATGAAGATTTCTTTGATAATTATTCACCTGTGGCCAGACTGACCACCATTCGAGTATTACTCTCGTTGGCGGCCTCGCATGGTCTTCTCGTCCATCAGATGGATGTTAAGACGACTTTCCTAAATGGAGAGTTAGACGAGGAAATCTATATGCAACAGCCAGATGGCTTTGTGTTAGATGGTCAAGAAGGAAAGGTGTGTAAGTTACTGAAATCTTTATATGGGCTGAAACAAGCACGTAAGCAATGGCATGAGAACTTCAATACAACTTTAACATCTGTTGGTTTTTTTGTTAATGAAGCTGACAAATGTGTATACTATTGCCATGGTGGGGGCGAAGGAGTTATACTGTGTTTGTATGTTGATGACATACTGATATTTGGGACCAACCTCAAAGTAATCAATGAGGTTAAGTCGTTTCTATCCCAGAACTTTGAGATGAAAGATCCTGGTCTGGCTGATGTTATTTTGAACATCAAGCTACTGAGAGACAATGAGGGTGGGATTACACTTCTACAATCCCATTATGTTGAGAAGGTTTTGAGTCGTTTTGAATATTCGGACTGCAAAATTTCTCCAGCACCATATGATCCTAGTGTGCGGATTCGAAAATTCGAAGGCACAGCTAAGGATCAGCTGAGGTACTCTCAAGTAATTGGTTCACTCATGTATCTAGCGAGCGCTACGAGGCCTGACATCATGTTTGCCGTGTGCAAACTAAACCGGTTTGTTTCCAATCCGGGTGATGTGCATTGGCATGCTATAGAAAGAATTATGCGATATATTAAAGGTACCGTGAACCATGGACTTCACTATAGTGGATATCCTCTGATACTTGAAGGGTATTATGATGCGAATTGGATCTCTGATGTTAATGAGATGAAAGCCACAACGGGGTATGTGTTTACCCTTGGAGGTGGTGTTGTTTCCTGAAAGTCTTGCAAGCAAACGATCTTAACGAGATCAACATTGGAAGTAGAACTAACAGCATTAGACACGTCTAGTGTCGAAGCAGGATGGCTTCGAGATCTTTTGATGGACTTGCCTATGGTTGGAAAGTCAGTGCCGGCTATCCTTATGAACTATGACAATCAAACAGTAATTGGCAAGGTGAAGAGTTCAAAGGACAATGCACATTCCACAAAGCACATAAAAATGAGATTAAAAGTTGTCAGACATTTAAGAAACTCCGGAGTGATAGCGGTGGATTATATCCAGTCGGCTAATAATCTGGCAGATCTCTTTACTAAAGGGCTATCACATGTTGTGATAGAAAGTGCATCGAGGGAGATGGGTATGAGACCCACATGAGTTGCCATTGCAGTAACCCAACCTATGTGATCGGAGATCCCGTGAAGTGGGACCTAGGAAAACAAGCTAGTGGTTAACCGAGGAGAGTATTTTTTACTAACCCACTCCACTGGAGATGCAGTATTCTCAAAAACTGTATGGCAGGTTGACTTTTGTCTTAATATGTTCCAAGGCTTGTATAAACAAGATGCTATCCTACAGAGCGATCTTTGGAGGAATACACCTATATGAGCCTGACTACTGGTCACAGTCTATGAGATTGGGTGATCTCTAATAAGTTCATGAATAGGCCAGGAGTATGACTAATATGCTCCACCCGAGGGGTCAGCCTTCGGCAGCCTAGTACTGGCAAGACATTTAGTGAAACTATTTTACGCTAAACTGACAATTCAAGGCATAGTCCATTGTTCAGTTGTGATGTAGTGTAGCGATTTGTTCTAGGTGGATGTTCAACCTTAACGGGTCTCCACTGAAAATGCCGGTATATAAAAACAGTGATTGGAACAGAGAACAACACCATGGGTCTTTGGGATCTGGTGGGGCATTGCTGAAATTTGGATGGGCTTTTAGCCTATTAGGTAATTTCTATTTAATACCTGGCCCATGCTGCCATAGCAAGTGGTGGGAGTTTAGTCCCATATTGCTAGTTCGGAGAGTTTTGCACCACTTTATAAGGTGAGTTCTCTCACCACTAATGTGAGTTGGTATGAAGAGAGAGGAGTTGTGGAGGTGTTCCACACGCGCGCTCCTCCTCCTCTGCCGCCCGCCTCGCCACGCCACGCCACGTCACGACGCGCCGCGGGTTGCGGGAATGTGCCGAGCCGATGCCTTTATTTTGGCAGTCGGAAACGGAGAGTCAACAGACACGACAATAATATGAGACGTCATATTAATTGTTGTCTATTGCGTCACATTATTTTGGTAACATCCGCGCGCAGTAAAACGCCGCATTGATCACGTGGTAACCGCGCGCAGTAAAACGGCGCATTGATTACGTGGTAACGGCTGCCTATATATTGAGGGCGCTGGGCGGACACAAAAACACACAAAACTCGTACACTCTGCCTCTTTGCGCCCATTGTCGTTCCACCTCCGGTTGCTGCCGCCGGTGATCCCATCCCGTCTACCGCGTACACGGCCGACGGGAGAGCAGGCCTCCGAAACCCCGCCTCTCCAGATCCTGTACGGGAGAGGGACGATTAGGTTTTTGGGGAGCGTCTCCGACGCGATTGCTCGCTGCTGTACATCTACTTCGACTACTACCGCGTCGCCCTCTTCGTCAACATGTCCACCGAAGCTGAACGCGCTGCTGCTGCCGCCGAGGCCGCCACTGCTGCCACCGAGGCCGCATCTGCTGCTGCTGCCGCCACCGCTACTGCAACCGCTGCCGCCTCTGCTACGGCTACTGCCAATTGGCCGACTGCAGAGTATAACACGTTTATCCCTGTCCTTATTATTTCCATGTGTGCAATACTAGTAGCTTGCGTAGATTTATCAACTATAAATCCAGTATGCAGGAACATGGTTAAATATCAGTATGTTTACGTCATGTTCATGATTTATACTTGGATTAATTTAATCTGTAAATTGCCTAAATTGTTAACACTTTTTTCATCTCTAGTTTGTGTTCCTATCTTTGCGGAACTTTTATTTCTAACTTTGTTTTCCGTGTTTTTATTCCTAGTTTTGTTTCTATCACCATGAAAATGTGTTCCTCTATAGTCTTTTTGGTTCATATCTTCATTTAGCTTTTTGTTCCTATATTTGTTCCTCCCTTTTGTTCCAAGAATTTTGTTCCTATGTCAATGGAGATTTTTTTCCTACCTTTTATTCTGAGCATTTGTTTCTATGTCCATGGAACTTTGTTCCTCTCCTCTCTATAGAGTTTGCGTTCCTATCTTTGCGGTACTTTTGTTCCTAACTTTGTTGCGCGAGTTTTTGTTCCTATCTCCATGAACTTTGTTCCTCTATAGATTATCTCCATTGAGATTTTTGTTACTAGCTTTGTTCCTCACTTTTGTTCCAAATATTTTTGTGCCTATGCCAATTGAACATTTTTGTTCCTACCTTTTATTCCCAGCGTTTGTTCCTATGTCCATGGAACTTTGTTCATCTCCCTATAGAGTTTTCTGTTCCCATCTTTGTGGAATTATTGTTCCTAACTTTGTTGCACGGATTTTTGTTCCTATCTCTAATGGAACTTTGTTCCTCTATAAAAATTTTGTTTTCTATCTCCATTGAGAAATTTGTTCTTCACTTTTGTTCCAACCATTTTGTTCCCATGTCAATGGAGCTTTTTTTTTCTCCTTTTATTCCGAGCGTTTGTTCCTATGTCCATGGAATTTCGTTCCTCTCTCTATAGATTTTTTATTCCTTGGATGTGTGACGCACCCTGATTTCTAGGGGATACTCACCGTACGAACTGGATAGCAGATGCTTGGATTATGGGGCATAACTGCTCCCACGTCCCAGCTTCCTGGTAGGCCTGCGCTTATGCGCAACAACACAAGCCCTGCTATTCCATCGTCGATGTAAACTATCCACTAGAGATCAAAGGCACTTCCGTCGACGTACTTCAAACCATACACACATGGTACGTCAACGGCGTTGAACAACTGATGTCACAACAGATCTCTACGACACAAAAGATTGAAATAACTTGCAAATGGCTCTCATTAGAGCAGAGATAGCAAATACAATCATTCAGAGGGCACCTGCCCCCAACAATTCATCATTACATCACAGCGGAAGCATTCAACATGTCTGAGTACAGACAAGAACCAAATAGGCCTAAGAGGCCGGAAACGAAAAGACGGAGCCCATCCACGAAGTCTCGGATCCTGCCCGGGTGCGCTATCTACTCGTCAGCAGTCTCGTCATACTCCACGTAGTTGCCACCATGTAGATCCTCGGAAACGTGGGTCTGCGGAAACCACAGCCCCAAAGGGGTCAGTACATAAACGTACTGGCAAGCAAGACTCACAGTTCACCAAAGTGTAACCCGTCAACACCAAGCACAGATGCCTTGGGTTCAACGGAGGAATAGGGATGTAAAAGATGCTGCAACTGGCTGCGCTAACCAACTACAGAGATTCTACCACTTCCGGCTATAGAAAGGAGATAAGATTGAGGATTGTAACCAACTGAAAGATAACTTCAAACAAACCCATCCTGGATATCGCCCCTTATCCAAAGAAGCAATCCAAGGATAACTCACACAGTTGTATTAAAGGTGAATCAAGTTATTGTGCCATCAACCTATTACTAGTCAAGTTATTAACCATGGGGTGTAACATGTTTGATCATTATGTTTAAGTTGTCCTGAGTACTTGTTAGCCAGTACTTTCACCAAGTAATCCATAACCGCGGAAAACACGGCTTCTCGAGAAGATTATCCCTGCAGGGTTGCACCAATTTGGCCGTACACGCAAGAATAACCCGCCAGATGGGATGCCTCCCACCAAGCGGGGTACTCTACACAACCAACCATTCTTCGCATCAAGCCCAAAGCACCTTGGGCGCACGGCTAATCGAGCCCAGAAGAAAATGGACCCTCATAGCACTCTAAGAACGTGTCCCCCTATATGCCGACTACGAAAGTTCCACCCTGGCCTGGGCTCGCAAAAACATGCATGCGGCAAATGGAAAACACGAACTAAATGAGGCGATTTGGACGAGATGCGAATCAGGTCAAGTTGAGGGCGGCGCCCATACTCGCTTCCCACATGCGGTTAGTGCGCTCATCATGGATCATTAGACAAGACCCTTTTCCTATTATGGTCGACACTAGCAGGCTTCAAAACCTCTCATGGGCCTCCTGCCGGTGCCTTATCATCAAATTTATTATTAACAGTAACATTAGCATGATTGATTGATTAAACATCGAGCCCCCAGAACATAATAAGAATATAGTAACTGAAAGTAACGGGTAACAGACTCGAGCAAAAGCAACCTAAGCATGCTAGTAAGACACAGGCTCAAACAATGGTTATAGGTATGGAGGTGAGGCAATATCAGGGTTAAAGGATACATGTGATAGGTTCGTAACAGAACAACTACTACTAAGGCTAGCAGAAAAGAACAACGGAAAGTATCGATAACCAATGTTGAAAGGAACACAGTGGTTCATGTGAGTGATAACTTGCCTGCAAACCCAGTAGCCTGGTACTAAGCTAACTCCTTAGAAGGGGTGTCGTAAGTATCGTCGGTCTCAACGTCGTCGTGTATCCGAGAAGAAGCAAACAAACAAGGCAGAAATATAAACAATCATTATCATGGCATTGTGCTCAATCAAAGATGATGCATGTCAAGTTAATGGTTGCATCAAAATAAACTAGTTGACAAGATAGAAACAGGATTAAATGGACCCACATGCAATTGGATTGCATATGGAAAGCCCATGAATTATGGTTGAATCAATTGTTTTACAACTAATCATTATATGAAAGTGGATTAGCATGATGCATGGATGAGGAAAACAGCAAAATAACAACAATAGAACCAAACAGAAATAAGGTTTACCAAGTTTGGAAATTCATTCATTAAGTTAGGAAATTTTGGTTACTTAAAGGTGTCACACAAGCATTTGTTGTTTTCATTATGTTAAAGTGTTCAAAACAAATAACAAAGTTTATATTTGAAAAGAACATCAAATTTTAGTTGGATACATGTTTCAAATATTGAAATTGGAATTAGGATGAATTTATTATGAATTAAACAATATTAACCAATTTTTAATTGAATTAAACAAGATTTAAAATGTTTAGGCAATTTAAATTGTTCAAACCAGAAAACAAATTTTATATTTGAATAGGATATTCAAAATGGTATGAAAAACATATTTTATTTGACTTATTTGGAAATAGTATGAATTACTTATGAATTATTACAAATTGCATTTGAATTATTCAAATTTGAATTTTAAATGTATTTTGAAAACTCAAAACAGAAAACAAATGGAACAATTGGAAAGATCATTTGATTTTGAACAGAAAACATATAAAGTTTTTATTTATTGGGGTTATGGATTGAAAGTTATTGATTTTTAAAGTTTGGTGTTTATTCTGCCAATTAAAGGAAATTAGAAATAAAAACAGATTAGTTTTTAATACTTTTGTTACCGTGCAGGAAACAAACCCACACACTGCCAGGAGGGGCCCGTGGCCAGCGTGGCGAGCGCGCGCTGGCGTGGCAAGGGGAGTCACTGTCAGGTGGGGCCGTGCGCGCGTGGAAGAAAAATCCCAAAAAATGGGGTGCGCCCGCGGGTATCGAACCCGGGTCGCTTGGCTTCGCTGAAAGGAACGGAACCAGTGTGCTGTTCGGCTGTTTGGTATACGAACGCAGACTGACGAAAGAAGTAGCACCTCTCTGCCTGATAACTGAAACTCAACAGCGACCTGACGGGACAGCAGCAGAGATCGACGGGGCAGTGGCCGCCGGTGACTCGGCTGCCCGCGGGCCGGTGTGCGGTGCGTGGATCGGGCGGGTGCGTGGTGTGGAGGCGAACAACAAGAAAGGGACGGGAGAGGAATAGGAGGCGCTGCTCACCTCGCTTCTGCTGCGATGACGACTGCCTGACGGCAGGCAGCAGCCGCGCTTCTCCGGCGACGGCGCGGACGCCGTGGTGCTTCCCGGCAAGCGACGAGGACGCGACGGGCGAGGGTGAACCACCACAGTTCCATTCCCGTGGTGGGTTCAGCCCTAGGACGGCCGAGGCGACGGGATGGGCGGTGGTTTGACGGTGGGGTTCGGTGGTTCTCTGACGGTGGTGCTCTGTGCAGTTCAGATATTCAGAGGAGGGGAGCTAGCAGAGAGGGAGGAGCATGGCGGCGATGGGGAGGGGAGCTAGGGTTTCTAGGGTTGGGCTAGCTGTGGGTAGGTTAGATATAGGGTGGCGAGCTCGTACGGCTAAGCATCGAGAGAGGGGGGGAAGCGATCGACGGTGGCGTTGCCGTTCGTACAGAAGATGACCTCAGCCAGAGGAGGACGACAGCGACATTCGCTGGAGGGGTACTGGGCCAAGTGGTTGGTGGGCTTAAGTGAAAAGATGGGCTGGGCTGGCTTTCTCCCTCTCTCTTTTCTATTTTCCTGTTTTCTGTTTTTTATTATTTTTTTTTGCTGAAAACCAAATGGAAGAAAAAGGAGATATTTTAGGTTAGTAAAATTGGAGGAAAAAAAATGAGGTTAAGTTAATTAGATTAAAAGAAAACACTGTCAAGTTTTTGTTTTACAGAAAGTTTGAAAATAATTGCTGTTTGTGATTTAAACCAATTTTGAATGATTTTTGTATTAGGAAAATATTATTGGAAACAAACTTTTAATAGGGTGAACCCTATGATTTAAGTTGATTAAAATGAGTTTGATTGTTTTGGAGATTTGTTATAAAATCAAATTGATTGATGCTTTGAGGATTTGATTTGGATTTGAAATGATTTGGAATTAATTGTTGAATTTATTTGTTTGATTAAGACCAACAATTTTAGGAGTTAGCAACATGGAATAAAATGGAACAATTTGGTTGTTTTCATTTGTTATTTTTATTCCAAAAATTGTAACAGAACAAGTATGAAAACAGAGCATTTGAGATTGTTTGAGTTTTATTGTGAAAACAAAGAATAACAGATGCAAAACAAAAGGAACAAATGCAACAATATGATGACATGATGCAATACATTAAATAAACATGCAACAAACATTCTAAGGGGATGGTTTTCATACTTGGGCTGTTACAAAACGCCCCCCCTTGAAGGAATCGCGCCCCGAGATTCCTACTGAGAAAAGAGAAGGTCCGGAAACTTCTTGGGTAGACGTCAGGGAATTTGGAAACCACCGGAACATTTTCAAGTAAAGGGGAGAGATTTTTGTATCAAGGGTGTATAGCTGGATAGAATTTGATTCATTTGGAGAATAGATTATGTGGCTAAAATGGTGGAACAGAGTTATTGACATTAATGCAACACCAAGAATAACATCAATGTCAGAATCATCAACATGAGAGTAACGAGGAATATGTGGCCTCCCATTAGAATTGGATTGTTCTTACTTATCTTGGAAGTCAACATTTGAGATCCCGGGGAGTGAACAGAGTTTTGATTGCTTAGTGGAACCAGAATTGGGTTGTATGTTGTGGAAAAGATCTTTGACACAAAAGGATGTGATTCTCCGGTATGAAACAACACTTTAGCTGGAATAGAGTTTAGCAGATGAACGAGGAAACTTTTGATTAGACGCCGGTAGAAGAATTGAAGTGGAAACAACAACAAGATTTCAACGGACGAAAAGGAAGTTGAGAAGAACAGGATATCAACATCGGGGAAAACGAGAACAAAACTCCTGAGGTACTACGGAAAAACCCAAAACACGTGAAATCCTAACTTGAAAGTTTAGATGAGAAGGGAGAAATCAACGTTGCACTTCCTTACCAGAAAAGGGAGGGAGGGTGGGGAAAAGAAGAAAAAGAACAGAGTTCCTACTCTCACGTTTCATTTTTCCTATATAGCTACAAAATAGTTTCTAGACTCAACTGCGACCAGTAAAAAGGGATCCTACAGGCAGACAGGCTCTGATACCATTTGTCGCACCCTGATTTCTAGGGGATACTCACCGTACGAACTGGATAGCAGATGCTTGGATTATGGGGCATAACTGCTCCCACGTCCCAGCTTCCTGGTAGGCCTGCGCTTATGCGCGACAACACAAGCCCTGCTATTCCATCGTCGATGTAAACTATCCACTAGAGATCAAAGGCACTTCCGTCGACGTACTTCAAACCATACACACATGGTACGTCAACGGCGTTGAACAACTGATGTCACAACAGATCTCTACGACACAAAAGATTGAAATAACTTGCAAATGGCTCTCATTAGAGCAGAGATAGCAAATACAATCATTCAGAGGGCACCTGCCCCCAACAATTCATCATTACATCACAGCGGAAGCATTCAACATGTCTGAGTACAGACAAGAACCAAATAGGCCTAAGAGGCCGGAAACGAAAAGACGGAGCCCATCCACGAAGTCTCGGATCCTGCCCGGGTGCGCTATCTACTCGTCAGCAGTCTCGTCATACTCCGCGTAGTTGCCACCATGTAGATCCTCGGAAACGTGGGTCTGCGGAAACCACAGCCCCAAAGGGGTCAGTACATAAACGTATTGGCAAGCAAGACTCACAGTTCACCAAAGTGTAACCCGTCAACACCAAGCACAGATGCCTTGGGTTCAACGGAGGAATAGGGATGTAAAAGATGCTGCAACTGGCTGCGCTAACCAACTACAGAGATTCTACCACTTCCGGCTATAGAAAGGAGATAAGATTGAGGATTGTAACCAACTGAAAGATAACTTCAAACAAACCCATCCTGGATATCGCCCCTTATCCAAAGAAGCAATCCAAGGATAACTCACACAGTTGTATTAAAGGTGAATCAAGTTATTGTGCCATCAACCTATTACTAGTCAAGTTATTAACCATGGGGTGTAACATGTTTGATCATTATGTTTAAGTTGTCCTGAGTACTTGTTAGCCAGTACTTTCACCAAGTAATCCATAACCGCGGAAAACACGGCTTCTCGAGAAGATTATCCCTGCAGGGTTGCACCAATTTGGCCGTACACGCAAGAATAACCCGCCAGATGGGATGCCTCCCACCAAGCGGGGTACTCTACACAACCAACCATTCTTCGCATCAAGCCCAAAGCACCTTGGGCGCACGGCTAATCGAGCCCAGAAGAAAATGGACCCTCATAGCACTCTAAGAACGTGTCCCCCTATATGCCGACTACGAAAGTTCCACCCTGGCCTGGGCTCGCAAAAACATGCATGCGGCAAATGGAAAACACGAACTAAATGAGGCGATTTCGACGAGATGCGAATCAGGTCAAGTTGAGGGCGGCGCCCATACTCGCTTCCCACATGCGGTTAGTGCGCTCATCATGGATCATTAGACAAGACCCTTTTCCTATTATGGTCGACACTAGCAGGCTTCAAAACCTCTCATGGGCCTCCTGCCGGTGCCTTATCATCAAATTTATTATTAACAGTAACATTAGCATGATTGATTGATTAAACATCGAGCCCCCAGAACATAATAAGAATATAGTAACTGAAAGTAACGGGTAACAGACTCGAGCAAAAGCAACCTAAGCATGCTAGTAAGACACAGGCTCAAACAATGGTTATAGGTATGGAGGTGAGGCAATATCAGGGTTAAAGGATACATGTGATAGGTTCGTAACAGAACAACTACTACTAAGGCTAGCAGAAAAGAACAACGGAAAGTATCGATAACCAATGTTGAAAGGAACACAGTGGTTCATGTGAGTGATAACTTGCCTGCAAACCCAGTAGCCTGGTACTAAGCTAACTCCTTAGAAGGGGTGTCGTAAGTATCGTCGGTCTCAACGTCGTCGTGTATCCGAGAAGAAGCAAACAAACAAGGCAGAAATATAAACAATCATTATCATGGCATTGTGCTCAATCAAAGATGATGCATGTCAAGTTAATGGTTCCATCAAAATAAACTAGTTGACAAGATAGAAACAGGATTAAATGGACCCACATGCAATTGGATTGCATATGGAAAGCCCATGAATTATGGTTGAATCAATTGTTTTACAACTAATCATTATATGAAAGTGGATTAGCATGATGCATGGATGAGGAAAACAGCAAAATAACAACAATAGAACCAAACAGAAATAAGGTTTACCAAGTTTGGAAATTCATTCATTAAGTTAGGAAATTTTGGTTACTTAAAGGTGTCACACAAGCATTTGTTGTTTTCATTATGTTAAAGTGTTCAAAACAAATAACAAAGTTTATATTTGAAAAGAACATCAAATTTTAGTTGGATACATGTTTCAAATATTGAAATTGGAATTAGGATGAATTTATTATGAATTAAACAATATTAACCAATTTTTAATTGAATTAAAAAAGATTTAAAATGTTTAGGCAATTTAAATTGTTCAAACCAGAAAACAAATTTTATATTTGAATAGGATATTAAAAATGGTATGAAAAACATATTTTATTTGACTTATTTGGAAATAGTATGAATTACTTATGAATTATTACAAATTGCATTTGAATTATTCAAATTTGAATTTTAAATGTATTTTGAAAACTCAAAACAGAAAACAAATGGAACAATTGGAAAGATCATTTGATTTTGAACAGAAAACATATAAAGTTTTTATTTATTGGGGTTATGGATTGAAAGTTATTGATTTTTAAAGTTTGGTGTTTATTCTGCCAATTAAAGGAAATTAGAAATAAAAACAGATTAGTTTTTAATACTTTTGTTACCGTGCAGGAAACAAACCCACACACTGCCAGGAGGGGCCCGTGGCCAGCGTGGCGAGCGCGCGCTGGCGTGGCAAGGGGAGTCACTGTCAGGTGGGGCCGTGCGCGCGTGGAAGAAAAATCCCAAAAAATGGGGTGCGCCCGCGGGTATCGAACCCGGGTCGCTTGGCTTCGCTGAAAGGAACGGAACCAGTGTGCTGTTCGGCTGTTTGGTATACGAACGCAGACTGACGAAAGAAGTAGCACCTCTCTGCCTGATAACTGAAACTCAACAGCGACCTGACGGGACAGCAGCAGAGATCGACGGGGCAGTGGCCGCCGGTGACTCGGCTGCCCGCGGGCCGGTGTGCGGTGCGTGGATCGGGCGGGTGCGTGGTGTGGAGGCGAACAACAAGAAAGGGACGGGAGAGGAATAGGAGGCGCTGCTCACCTCGCTTCTGCTGCGATGACGACTGCCTGACGGCAGGCAGCAGCCGCGCTTCTCCGGCGACGGCGCGGACGCCGTGGTGCTTCCCGGCAAGCGACGAGGACGCGACGGGCGAGGGTGAACCACCACAGTTCCATTCCCGTGGTGGGTTCAGCCCTAGGACGGCCGAGGCGACGGGATGGGCGGTGGTTTGACGGTGGGGTTCGGTGGTTCTCTGACGGTGGTGCTCTGTGCAGTTCAGATATTCAGAGGAGGGGAGCTAGCAGAGAGGGAGGAGCATGGCGGCGATGGGGAGGGGAGCTAGGGTTTCTAGGGTTGGGCTAGCTGTGGGTAGGTTAGATATAGGGTGGCGAGCTCGTACGGCTAAGCATCGAGAGAGGGGGGGAAGCGATCGACGGTGGCGTTGCCGTTCGTACAGAAGATGACCTCAGCCAGAGGAGGACGACAGCGACATTCGCTGGAGGGGTACTGGGCCAAGTGGTTGGTGGGCTTAAGTGAAAAGATGGGCTGGGCTGGCTTTCTCCCTCTCTCTTTTCTATTTTCCTGTTTTCTGTTTTTTATTATTTTTTTTTGCTGAAAACCAAATGGAAGAAAAAGGAGATATTTTAGGTTAGTAAAATTGGAGGAAAAAAAATGAGGTTAAGTTAATTAGATTAAAAGAAAACACTGTCAAGTTTTTGTTTTACAGAAAGTTTGAAAATAATTGCTGTTTGTGATTTAAACCAATTTTGAATGATTTTTGTATTAGGAAAATATTATTGGAAACAAACTTTTAATAGGGTGAACCCTATGATTTAAGTTGATTAAAATGAGTTTGATTGTTTTGGAGATTTGTTATAAAATCAAATTGATTGATGCTTTGAGGATTTGATTTGGATTTGAAATGATTTGGAATTAATTGTTGAATTTATTTGTTTGATTAAGACCAACAATTTTAGGAGTTAGCAACATGGAATAAAATGGAACAATTTGGTTGTTTTCATTTGTTATTTTTATTCCAAAAATTGTAACAGAACAAGTATGAAAACAGAGCATTTGAGATTGTTTGAGTTTTATTGTGAAAACAAAGAATAACAGATGCAAAACAAAAGGAACAAATGCAACAATATGATGACATGATGCAATACATTAAATAAACATGCAACAAACATTCTAAGGGGATGGTTTTCATACTTGGGCTGTTACAAAACGCCCCCCCTTGAAGGAATCGCGCCCCGAGATTCCTACTGAGAAAAGAGAAGGTCCGGAAACTTCTTGGGTAGACGTCAGGGAATTTGGAAACCACCGGAACATTTTCAAGTAAAGGGGAGAGATTTTTGTATCAAGGGTGTATAGCTGGATAGAATTTGATTCATTTGGAGAATAGATTATGTGGCTAAAATGGTGGAACAGAGTTATTGACATTAATGCAACACCAAGAATAACATCAATGTCAGAATCATCAACATGAGAGTAACGAGGAATATGTGGCCTCCCATTAGAATTGGATTGTTCTTACTTATCTTGGAAGTCAACATTTGAGATCCCGGGGAGTGAACAGAGTTTTGATTGCTTAGTGGAACCAGAATTGGGTTGTATGTTGTGGAAAAGATCTTTGACACAAAAGGATGTGATTCTCCGGTATGAAACAACACTTTAGCTGGAATAGAGTTTAGCAGATGAACGAGGAAACTTTTGATTAGACGCCGGTAGAAGAATTGAAGTGGAAACAACAACAAGATTTCAACGGACGAAAAGGAAGTTGAGAAGAACAGGATATCAACATCGGGGAAAACGAGAACAAAACTCCTGAGGTACTACGGAAAAACCCAAAACACGTGAAATCCTAACTTGAAAGTTTAGATGAGAAGGGAGAAATCAACGTTGCACTTCCTTACCAGAAAAGGGAGGGAGGGTGGGGAAAAGAAGAAAAAGAACAGAGTTCCTACTCTCACGTTTCATTTTTCCTATATAGCTACAAAATAGTTTCTAGACTCAACTGCGACCAGTAAAAAGGGATCCTACAGGCAGACAGGCTCTGATACCATTTGTCGCACCCTGATTTCTAGGGGATACTCACCGTACGAACTGGATAGCAGATGCTTGGATTATGGGGCATAACTGCTCCCACGTCCCAGCTTCCTGGTAGGCCTGCGCTTATGCGCGACAACACAAGCCCTGCTATTCCATCGTCGATGTAAACTATCCACTAGAGATCAAAGGCACTTCCGTCGACGTACTTCAAACCATACACACATGGTACGTCAACGGCGTTGAACAACTGATGTCACAACAGATCTCTACGACACAAAAGATTGAAATAACTTGCAAATGGCTCTCATTAGAGCAGAGATAGCAAATACAATCATTCAGAGGGCACCTGCCCCCAACAATTCATCATTACATCACAGCGGAAGCATTCAACATGTCTGAGTACAGACAAGAACCAAATAGGCCTAAGAGGCCGGAAACGAAAAGACGGAGCCCATCCACGAAGTCTCGGATCCTGCCCGGGTGCGCTATCTACTCGTCAGCAGTCTCGTCATACTCCACGTAGTTGCCACCATGTAGATCCTCGGAAACGTGGGTCTGCGGAAACCACAGCCCCAAAGGGGTCAGTACATAAACGTACTGGCAAGCAAGACTCACAGTTCACCAAAGTGTAACCCGTCAACACCAAGCACAGATGCCTTGGGTTCAACGGAGGAATAGGGATGTAAAAGATGCTGCAACTGGCTGCGCTAACCAACTACAGAGATTCTACCACTTCCGGCTATAGAAAGGAGATAAGATCGAGGATTGTAACCAACTGAAAGATAACTTCAAACAAACCCATCCTGGATATCGCCCCTTATCCAAAGAAGCAATCCAAGGATAACTCACACAGTTGTATTAAAGGTGAATCAAGTTATTGTGCCATCAACCTATTACTAGTCAAGTTATTAACCATGGGGTGTAACATGTTTGATCATTATGTTTAAGTTGTCCTGAGTACTTGTTAGCCAGTACTTTCACCAAGTAATCCATAACCGCGGAAAACACGGCTTCTCGAGAAGATTATCCCTGCAGGGTTGCACCAATTTGTCCGTACACGCAAGAATAACCCGCCAGATGGGATGCCTCCCACCAAGCGGGGTACTCTACACAACCAACCATTCTTCGCATCAAGCCCAAAGCACCTTGGGCGCACGGCTAATCGAGCCCAGAAGAAAATGGACCCTCATAGCACTCTAAGAACGTGTCCCCCTATATGCCGACTACGAAAGTTCCACCCTGGCCTGGGCTCGCAAAAACATGCATGCGGCAAATGGAAAACACGAACTAAATGAGGCGATTTGGACGAGATGCGAATCAGGTCAAGTTGAGGGGGGCGCCCATACTCGCTTCCCACATGCGGTTAGTGCGCTCATCATGGATCAGTAGACACGACCCTTTTCCTATTAGGGTCGACACTAGCAGGCTTCAAAACCTCTCATGGGCCTCCTGCCGGTGCCTTATCATCAAATTTATTATTAACAGTAACATTAGCATGATTGATTGATTAAACATCGAGCCCCCAGAACATAATAAGAATATAGTAACTGAAAGTAACGGGTAACAGACTCGAGCAAAAGCAACCTAAGCATGCTAGTAAGACACGGGCTCAAACAATGGTTATAGGTATGGAGGTGAGGCAATATCAGGGTTAAAGGATACATGTGATAGGTTCGTAACAGAAACAACTACTACTAAGGCTAGCAGAAAAGAACAACGGAAAGTATCGGTAACCAATGTTGAAAGGAACACAGTGGTTCATGTGAGTGATAACTTGCCTGCAAACCCAGTAGCCTGGTACTGAGCTAACTCCTTAGAAGGGGTGTCGTAAGTATCGTCGGTCTCAACGTCGTCGTGTATCCGAGAAGAAGCAAACAAACAAGGCAGAAATATAAACAATCATTATCATGGCATTGTGCTCAATCAAAGATGATGCATGTCAAGTTAATGGTTGCATCAAAATAAACTAGTTGACAAGATAGAAACAGGATTAAATGGACCCACATGCAATTGGATTGCATATGGAAAGGCCATGAATTATGGTTGAATCAATTGTTTTACAACTAATCATTATATGAAAGTGGATTAGCATGATGCATGGATGAGGAAAACAGCAAAATAACAACAATAGAACCAAACAGAAATAAGGTTTACCAAGTTTGGAAATTCATTCATTAAGTTAGGAAATTTTGGTTACTTAAAGTTGTCACACAAGCATTTGTTGTTTTCATTATGTTAAAGTGTTAAAAACAAATAACAAAGTTTATATTTGAAAAGAACATCAAATTTTAGTTGGATTACATGTTTCAAATATTGAAATTGGAATTAGGATGAATTTATTATGAATTAAACAATATTAACCAATTTTTAATTGAATTAAACAAGATTTAAAATGTTTAGGCAATTTAAATTGTTCAAACCAGAAAACAAATTTTATATTTGAATAGGATATTCAAAATGGTATGAAAAACATATTTTATTTGACTTATTTGGAAATAGTATGAATTACTTATGAATTATTACAAATTGCATTTGAATTATTCAAATTTGAATTTTAAATGTATTTTGAAAACTCAAAACAGAAAACAAATGGAACAATTGGAAAGATCATTTGATTTTGAACAGAAAACATATAAAGTTTTTATTTATTGGGGTTATGGATTGAAAGTTATTGATTTTTAAAGTTTGGTGTTTATTCTGCCAATTAAAGGAAATTAGAAATAAAAACAGATTAGTTTTTAATACTTTTGTTACCGTGCAGGAAACAAACCCACACACTGCCAGGAGGGGCCCGTGGCCAGCGTGGCGAGCGCGCGCTGGCGTGGCAAGGGGAGTCACTGTCAGGTGGGGCCGTGCGCGCGTGGAAGAAAAATCCCAAAAAATGGGGTGCGCCCGCGGGTATCGAACCCGGGTCGCTTGGCTTCGCTGAAAGGAACGGAACCAGTGTGCTGTTCGGCTGTTTGTGATACGAACGCAGACTGACGAAAGAAGTAGCACCTCTCTGCCTGATAACTGAAACTCAACAGCGACCTGACGGGACAGCAGCAGAGATCGACGGGGCAGTAGCCGCCGGTGACTCGGCTGCCCGCGGGCCGGTGTGCGGTGCGTGGATCGGGCGGGTGCGTGGTGTGGAGGCGAACAACAAGAAAGGGACGGGAGAGGAATAGGAGGCGCTGCTCACCTCGCTTCTGCTGCGATGACGACTGCCTGACGGCAGGCAGCAGCCGCGCTTCTCCGGCGACGGCGCGGGCGCCGTGGTGCTTCCCGGCAAGCGACGAGGACGCGACGGGCGAGGGTGAACCACCACGGTTCCATTCCCGTGGTGGGTTCAGCCCTAGGACGGCCGAGGCGACGGGATGGGCGGTGGTTTGACGGTGGGGTTCGGTGGTTCTCTGACGGTGGTGCTCTGTGCAGTTCAGATATTCAGAGGAGGGGAGCTAGCAGAGAGGGAGGAGCATGGCGGCGATGGGGAGGGGAGCTAGGGTTTCTAGGGTTGGGCTAGCTGTGGGTAGGTTAGATATAGGGTGGCGAGCTCGTACGGCTGAGCATCGAGAGAGGGGGGGAAGCGATCGACGGTGGCGTTGCCGTTCGTACAGAAGATGACCTCAGCCAGAGGAGGACGACAGCGACATTCGCTGGAGGGGTACTGGGCCAAGTGGTTGGTGGGCTTAAGTGAAAAGATGGGCTGGGCTGGCTTTCTCCCTCTCTCTTTTCTATTTTCCTGTTTTCTGTTTTTTATTATTTTTTTTTGCTGAAAACCAAATGGAAGAAAAAGGAGATATTTTAGGTTAGTAAAATTGTAGGAAAAAAAATGAGGTTAAGTTAATTAGATTAAAAGAAAACGCTGTCAAGTTTTTGTTTTATAGAAAGTTTGAAAATAATTGCTGTTTGGGATTTAAACCAATTTTGAATGATTTTTGTATTAGGAAAACATTATTGGAAACAAACTTTTAATAGGGTGAACCCTATGATTTAAGTTGATTAAAATGAGTTTGATTGTTTTGGAGATTTGTTATAAAATCAAATTGATTGATGCTTTGAGGATTTGATTTGGATTTGAAATGATTTGGAATTAATTGTTGAATTTATTTGTTTGATTAAGACCAACAATTTTAGGAGTTAGCAACATGGAATAAAATGGAACAATTTGGTTGTTTTCATTTGTTATTTTTATTCCAAAAATTGTAACAGAACAAGTATGAAAACAGAGCATTTGAGATTGTTTGAGTTTTATTGTGAAAACAAAGAATAACAGATGCAAAACAAAAGGAACAAATGCAACAATATGATGACATGATGCAATACATTAAATAAACATGCAACAAACATTCTAAGGGGATGGTTTTCATACTTGGGCTGTTACAATGTGAAGATTAGTGTCCCAACTATAAATGTGTTTGTTCCTTTTGGTATCATATTTGTCACTTGGACAGTAAATATTTGTTCCTCATATATGTGATTTTTTATGCTAAAATTATTGTTCCAACTGCAGTCGTATTTGTTCCATCTGGTCTAAATATTTGTTCCTCGGGCCCTTACCAGTTGTTCCTTGGAGATGTGATTTTTGTTCCTCAGATGTGAAGATTAATGTCCCAACTATAACAGTGTTTGTTCCTTTGGGTATCATATTTATTCCTTGGACGCTAAATATTTGTTCATCATATATGTGACTTTTTATGCTAAAATTATTGTTCCAATTGAAGTTGTATTTGTTCCATCTGGTCTAAATATTTGTTCTTAGGGCCCTTAACATTTGTTCCATGGAGATGTGATTTTTGTTCCTCGGATGCGAAGATTTTTGTCCCAACTATAACCGTGTTCGTTCCTTTTGCTATCATATTTTTTTTCTTAGACGCTAAATATTTGTTTCTCATATATGTGATTTATGCTAAATTATTGTTCCAATTGCGGTCGTATTTGTTCCATCTAGTCTCAATATTTGTTCCTAGGGCGCTTAACATTTATCCCCCCTAGGTATGATTTTTCTTCCTCGAATCTAAACAATTCTACCCATCATATCAGTCTTTCGGAGATGCTAAATGTCTGTGCGTCCGGTTTATGGAATTGAATGTAAGCGGCTTAGTTTATACCGTGTTTCTCAAAATAAATAAAAATGTACTCCCTCTGTATCGCAATGTAAAATGTTTTAGCATTTCTTGGACAACACTTATCTAGACATGTTTTAGTGTAAGATGCATATGAACTTATACACTAAAACATGTGTTGATAAAAATGTACTGCCTCTGTAAGATGCATTCACCTGCACCCTATGTCTATACCTAGACACGGCGTACGTGGCGTGCGTAGTGCAAGACCATCCTGGTGATCACGAGACGCACTGTACATAGCTGAGTGACTGAAGCGGACGTGCGGTCGGAATGAAGCACCAAAGCATCCTGCGCGCGAACACAAACAATGTGCAAGGCTCCAAAACAGCATCAGCTAGCTAGGAAGTCGACTGTAAAGCTGAAGCTACGTACAGTGGTATAGTAGGATGCTCGAGCAGCAGAACTGCACCTAGAAATGGAATAAAACCCAGCAAAAAGCTCACTTGTCCTCTCCTTGCTACAAAGCCAGCTCGTGCATGTACAGCGATCAGTAGTTCAGTGCATCGCCAGTAAAATATCTCTGTCGACAATGTAGTACTCCTACCTAGCAGCAAAACACCTTCGTCTATCTTGGGCTATATATACCAGCCCGAGCTCCCTTGCACTGCCACCCACACAAAGAGGCAGATCAGTGAGCTGATCTAAACCTCCTGCACACGCGCACACAGTAGCTGTGGAGAAAGGCAGTCATGGCCAAGAAGGTGTCGGTGATCGCCACATTGTTGGCCCTGAACCTGCTCTTCTTCATCTTTTCCGACGCATGTCCAGTCTGCCCTAGTCCGGGCGGAGGAGGAAAAGGAGGGGGTGGTGGAGGGACAGGCGGAGGTGGAGGGAGCGGAAGCAGTGGGGGAAGCGGCGGAGGCGGGACCGGCGGTGGAGGCAGCAGCGGAGGCGGGACCGGTGGTGGAGGCAGCAGCGGAGGCGGTGGCTGTGGTGGACGTGGATCAGGGTGCGGTGGAGGTGGGGGAAGCGGCGGAGGCGGGACCGGCGGTGGAAGCAGCGGCGGAGGCGGGACCGGCGGTGGAGGCAGCGGCGGAGGCGGGACCGGCGGTGGAGGCAGCGGCGGAGGCGGGACGGGTGGTGGAGGAAGCAGCGGAGGCGGTGGCTGTGGTGGACGTGGATCAGGGTGCGGTGGCGGATCAGGATGCGGTGGCAGCGGCGGAGGTGGACATGGCGGGCGGTGCCCGATCGACGCGCTGAAGCTGGGGGTGTGCGCCAACGTGCTGAACGGGCTCGTCAACTTGCACCTGGGGTCGCCGCCGAAGAAGCCGTGCTGCAGTCTGATCCAGGGCCTCGCCGACCTGGAGGCGGCGGTGTGCCTGTGCACGGCGCTGAAGGCCAACATCCTGGGCATCATCCACCTCAACGTGCCCATTCACCTCAGCCTCCTCGTCAACTACTGCGGCAAGAACGTCCCCAGAGGCTTCCACTGCCCATAGATCCACGTACGTGCGTGCATGGTATACCGTACCAGCATGCATAATCTATCGAGAGTATATCGATCTATTGCTTAGCCAATCATTTCCTACTTGTTTTACTATAACTCCCGTATGTCATCAAGCTAGATCTACTGTACGTACAGTATGTGGAGTTCTCTCCCGTACGTACGTACGTATGGCCCTATGTGATCTCATGTAGGAGTACCGCGCGCACTAGCTCTACCTGTTACCTTTTCAAAGAGCTTTCGTTTATCCTTTCCGAGATAATAATTGTAATAAAGTGAGATCGTGTCCTACTATATTAGTATTTACCAGTGGTGTAAAATCTCTCAGATTCGTATATATGAACCTCGATTATGCTGCATGCATGTTTCTTTATAGGCTACATGCATGAAGAGCTGCAAATTCACTCCACTGGAGGGTCGAACAAACGATCACATATCCTCTTGCCTGGTTTCCTCGAAAAATCCTGAACCATGAAAGACCGGTTGTAGCGTAGGCTCAAAGCTCGTAGGTTTTTGACTTAGGAATGAACGAATTTGCTCAACTATCTTCAGATAGTACAAGATGATTAATTAGTTTATAATAATACATTCAACCTTCGTCAATTGAAGTTCTAGATTTTACGTTTGACCGAAATTATAAGAAAATTAATGTGTCTATATCTACTGTACAATGTTAAATTTGTATAATATGAACAAATATTGTATAATGAATAATAGAGCTTAATAAGTGTGGTAGATATTGATACTCCCTCCGATCCATATTAATAGGTACTGAAGTGGATATATCTAGCAATAAAACATGTCTAAATACATCCACTTCAGCACCTATTAATATGGATCGGAGGGAGTAAAATTTTCTACAAAATTAATATATTTTTACTTAGGATAAACCTAGTAAGCTATAACTTAAATGAATGTTAAGATTATTAAGTATACTTGGTTCTGCTAGCTAGGAACCATTCACTTGTAAAGTTGTAATAATGTGGGTCTGACTGCTGTTCAACAACCTGATTTTTTCAAAAGCACTATTCTACCGGATACAATAAAAGTCAAATAAAAGAAGAGAAAAATATTTTTCTATTCCTTATATATAGCAACCCACAAGCTTGAAATGGACCTTAACCTCGAAAAACAAATTTGTTATCTTCATGATATGGGACCAACATGAAATGCCCTGGTGTGCTGCGGATCGGCAGTGGGGTCTGTATTGCACCAACCCGACGGAATCCGCGGTTTGAGATCAGTTCCGTATCACATTAACTGGGACCGATCCGTACGTACAGTACTACGTGCCCGTCAGACAGAGATTGATAGACCTGTCAGCTTGCGTATACATGTCTCGTCCCATCAGACAAAAGTAGCGATACTGGTAGCAGTACCAAATATGGAATACTTGAGTTCCAGTTCTTTTTTAATGTAGTAGGAGTACCAAATAATGTCACAACGTACTGCAGCACGTAGGCACTAACGTACACCTAGCTTAGCTAGCTAGAGCTAGGTCCTAAGGCCATCTCCAGCGGGGCTGCTCATTTGGCCGGACAGGTCGGATTTGAGCAGACCCGGACAAAAGCAGACTCCAGCGGGGCAGCTCAACCCACGGCTGGGTCCGTTTTGGGTCCGCGGATGCTCAAACCCAGACCAAATTTAGGTCAGATTTGAGCAGCCCGCGGATGCAAAACGGGCGCGCGCGCGGCCGCGCCGCTTTTCGGTCAAGGGGGATGGCCCGCCGGTCAGTGACCGTGGCGACGGCTCGCTTTCCCCACCGGTCCTATTTAAATGGGACCCGCGGGCACGCGTCCATCCACACGCGCACCGCCTCCTCAGTCCCCGAGCCACCTCCCCTCGCAGTCACTGCCCCCTCGCAGTCACTGCCACTCCTTCGGCTCCCTCGCCGCCGGCCGCGAACCCTAGCTCCCTCGCCGCCGCGCCATGGGCCGGAAGTGGTTGAACTGGGGTAAGGGAGCGAAGAACGACCACGAGGCCGGCAGCTCCCGCCGCCGCGCGCCCTCGCCGAGCCCTCCCCTTCCACCTCCACCCCCTCTGACCCGCGCCGCCCGCGCCCAGGCGGAGCAGGTGCAGCATCCCCCTCCCTCTCCTCCGGCCGCCCCTTTCCGGCTAGTGCCCGCGCGCGTCCGCGACCGGCCCTACCTCAACAAGAGGAGGTGCCAATGGTACTGGGACCGCGCGATCCCGGTGCCATGGCCGGATGTCCACCTGCCGGACGGGTGGCATCTGAACCGGGATCGCATCCCGGTGCCGCCGGTTCCGCGCAGCGGGCTCGAGCGGGAGGTGGAGATCCACCGCCGCCGCGACGAGCTTCCGCCTGACCTGCGCGGGCACCCTGCGTTCGCCGTGGATAGTCCCCATGGGGACACCTGGTTCACGGACGAACACGACCTGCGCCGCAGGTCGTATTTCGGGGCGCGTCGGGCGCGCGGCGCGGCCCAATACCCGCCACAGTCTCCTCCACGCCCGACGCTACCCCTTCGCCCTCTCCGCATCGGCGACCGCACGCCGCCCGTCAAGGAGGAGCCACTAGAGGAACCCCCCCCCCCAGTGGTACCAGGAGGAGGACGACGAAGACGAGGAGGCCGCCATGGCGCAGCCCAGCGAGGAGCTGCAGCTGGCCATGGCCATCCAGGCGTCCCAGAGGGAGGCGGAGGAGCGCGCGCTGGCGGACGCGCTCGCGGCGGTGGCCGCCCAAGAGGCCGCGGAGGAGGCGGAGGCCCGCGCGGCGGGAGCCAGGGCGATGGACGAGGCCGTGGCGGCCATCCGCGCCCAGGAGGTCGACATCTACCCCTACGAGGAGGAGGTAGACGACGACGGGCGGGACGAGAACCGGCTGGTCCCGGCGTGGTTCGAGCCCCTCGTGGGCATGCAATGGGAGTGGACGGCGCCCCCGCCGGAGCTGCCGGCGCCCCAGCCCGCAACCCAGCCGCCCACTCCTCAGAGGGCCGCCGCGCTCCCTCCACCTCGCGCCTGACAGCCCGGATTACATCATCCTCGAGTAGAGATGCTCCGGGCCAACTTCGGCCGCCGCGAGGCCACTAGCCAGTGGCCGTCTAGGTAGGGCTGGACTTTTTTTTAGTTCTTTTTTATTTTTTTAATTGTAAACATATGGGCCCTACGCAATCCATATATATGTCCGGTTTTGCTATGAGCAGCCCCGCTGGGGCACCTGATTCGGGCCGTGTCCGTGCAGCGCGGACGACTGTTCAAACAGACAAAATATGGACCAATTTAATCCACAAATGAGCAGCCCTGCTGGAGATGTCCTAAGCACATGGTTGACAGTGATTAATCAGTCTGTGCTCCATATGCGTGTGCCAACTAGTCGTAGGTGCTGTTCCGGTCAGGGCTACCATCGTTTGCTTCGTGCAAGTCATGTCGTCGACCAGGACAACACATGCCACGCAGACGAGGACGGTACGTACTCATGCATGGATGTCCGGTCGAGAATAATAAGGAGAAAAGGTCTGCATGTCGGCAACAATGTTTTACGTACTCCCTCCGATCCATATTAATAGGTGCTGAAGTGGATGTATCTAGCAATAAAACATGTCTAGATACATCCACTTCATCACCTATTAATATGGATCGGAGGGAGTAGTTTTTTGAAGTGTAATGTTTTACGTATAGTGATAAGAAACGAAGACACGTCTTTTCTTAGCTCATCCTTGTAGGCTGTAGCTGTACAAATCGTTGCATCGTGTTACAAGCAATAGCAAAATAACGATGAAATTAAACAAGATCAAACCAACGGGGACACGAGATTTTAACGTGGAAAACCCTTCCAATGAGGAAGAGAAAAAACCACGGGCGCCAGCCAGCAATACTTCACTATTTTGGGGTAGGTTACAATCGCGCCGGGATTTACAATGTGTGGCTTATCCCGTGCGGCGGCTTACAAGAGGTATATAAAGGCGGTCCTGGCCTAACTAGGTCGGTAACTGTGTATCCAACTCCAATTCGGCCCTAAGCCTCCGGCGACGGGCCTCCGCGTAGCGAAGGCCGAACTTTCCTTTATCTTCATATGAATTTGGATCACCATAAAACAACACTCCACCTTGAGACAAATTCCCTCTTGTAGCATAAATGAGAACCTTCACCTGAAACACACAAAGAAAACACCTTCGGCGCCAAATAGCCTCTTGGGCTAAGCAGTGATACCAACTAAGCTTGAGCAAAGCTCAAACTTAGCAATAGGAACTGGCTTTGTCATCATATCAGCAGGATTATCATGAGTACTAATCTTGCATACCTTCAGCTTACCTTGTGCAACAACATCACGCACATAATGGTACTTGACATCAATGTGCTTTGTTCTCTCATGGAACATCTGATCCTTAGTAAGGTAAATAGCACTCTGACTGTCACAAAATAGGTTAATGCAAGTATCATCTCCACAAAGCTCAGCAAACAGGCCTTTCAACCAAACTGACTCCTTGCATGCTTCAGCAATAGCCATATACTCAGCCTCAGTAGTAGATTGTGCAACAACACCCTGCAAGGTAGCCTTCCAGCTAACGGCACATCCACTAATAGTAAACACATAACCTGTGAGGGATCTCCTCTTATCCAAGTCGGCAGCATAATCTGAATCCACATAGCCTGCGAGTCCCTCACCAGTCTTGCCAAACTTCAAGCAAGCTTTGGATGTGCCGCGAAGGTACCTGAAAATCCACTGAACAGCTTTCCAATGTTCTTTACCAGGATTAGCCATGTATCGACTGACCAAACTCATAGCATATGATAAATCAGGCCTAGAACACACCATGGCATACATTAAGGAACCAACAGCACTAGCATAGGGAACTCGTGACATGTACTCAATATCTTTGTCAGTAGTAGGACTTTGCAATGCTGACAACTTGAAGTGCGAAGCAATAGGAGTACTTACAGACTTTGCATCATGCATATTAAATCGATGAAGTACTTTCTTAATATAATTCTCCTGACTAAGAAATAGCAATCTAGATTTTCTGTCTCTAGAAATTTCCATACCTAGAATTTTCTTAGCAGGACCAAGATCCTTCATCTCAAACTCACTACTCAACTGTTTCTTCAATGTAGTGATTTCTTTCATGCTCTTGGCAGCAATTAACATATCATCAACATATAGCAGCAAGTATATAGGTGATTCATCAACAAATTTAATGTACACACAGCTATCATATTCAGACCTCTTAAAACCATGTGCCATCATAAAAGAATCAAACCTTTTATACCATTGTCGAGGAGACTGTTTCAAACCGTAAAGAGACTTCTTTAGCTTGCACACGAAATCCTCTTTACCAGGCACTATGAACCCTTCAGGTTGGTCCATGTATATCTCCTCCTCTAGTTCTCCATGCAAAAACGCAGTCTTCACATCTAACTGCTCAAGCTCAAGATCATGCATAGCAACAATACTAAAGAAAGTACGAATAGAATTATGCTTGACAACAGGTGAGAACACATCATTATAATCCACTCCTGGAATCTGACTGAAACCTTTTGCTACTAACCTTGCCTTAAACCTTGGAGGCTCACTGGGAGATAAGCCCTCCTTTCTTTTGAATATCCACTTACAGCGGACGGCCTTCTTTTGTTTAGGAAAGCGCACAATATCCCATGTGCCATTCTTCTCAAGTGATTGCATCTCTTCGTGCATTGCACCAATCCACTTGTCACGATCAACCGAAGCAATAGCTTCATTATATATAGCAGGTTCAGCATCATTCTCCACCTGTTCAGCACAACTTAGAGCAAAATAAACAACATCACATTCCTCAATTAAACGAGTACGAGGTCCTTTATTCCTCTTCTCTCTGCATTCTGTAATAGACAAATTTTCTTGCTGCACAATAGGAGGTGAGGGCGGCACAATATCCTCCTCAACAATTTCAGTTTCCTCCTCATCCAGGTGGTCTGGCTCCACCTGCAAACGAACTCGTGGTTCGTCCTCATCAGAAGAATCAGGCATAACATCAGTTGACAAACTGTTTTCATACATAACAGATTCATTAAACACAACACTTCTGCTAAAGAAAGTCTTTTTGGTTTCCGGGTTCCACAACTTATATCCTTTTACTCCAGAACCATAACCAAGAAATAAGCACTTAATAGCTCTAGGCTCTAATTTTCCATTATCAACATGAGCATAGGCAGTGCAACCAAAAACTTTCAGTTGTGAATAATCAGCTGACTCACCAGACCATACCTCAATAGGAGTTTTTTTGTCAAGAGGGATGGATGGTGACCTATTGATCAAGTAGCAGGCAGTGTTGGCAGCCTCAGCCCAGAAACGCCTACTCATGCGGGCGTTGAACAACATGCAGCGAGCTTTGGAGATGATCGTCCTATTCATCCGCTCAGCTACACCATTTTGCTGAGGTGTGTATGGGATGGTGTGGTGCCTGACAATGCCTTCCTGCACACAATAATCATCAAAAGCATGCGAACAAAATTCGCCACCATTGTCAGTACGAAGCACCTTCACCTTTCTCTCAGTTTGCTTTTCAATCATAACTTTCCACTCTTTAAAAGCAGCAAAAGTATCATCCTTAGTTTTCATAAAATAAGGCCAAACTCTTCTAGAGTAATCATCAATGATAGTAAGCATATAACGAGCACCACCATAAGAGGGCTTACGTGAAGGCCCCCATAAATCAGCATGTACATAATCCAAAGTACCTTTAGTGCTATGAACGGAAGCATTGAACTTAACTCTCTTATGCTTACCAAACACGCAGTGTTCACAGAACGGCAACTTACTCATATTGCAGTTCTTCAACAGTTCTCTCTTCACCAATTCTGCCATACCATGTTCACTCATGTGTCCAAGCCGCTTATGCCAGAGGTTAGTTGTACTTGCATCATCATTAGTAATAACAGCAGCAGTACCAGACAAAGTGCTACCTCTAAGAATATATAACTTGGCAGAATTCATATCACCAATCATAACAATGAGAGAACCTTTTGATACCTTCAGGCGTTTATCCCCTCCGGCATATTTGTACCCGTCACAGTCAAGGGTACTCAGCGAGATCAAATTTCTCGCCATGGATGGTATGTGTTTCACTCCCGTCAATGTACGTGTCATCCCTCCATGGGTCTTGATCTGAACAGATCCAACGCCAACAATGTGACATTTGTTGTCGTTCCCCACACGCACAAAATCTCCAGTCTGCACAGCTTCATAAGAACTGAACCATTCTTTGTTACAGCAAATATGAAACGAACAAGCAGTATCAAGAATCCACTCATCATCACGGGTAACACATGCAGTAAAAACAGCTAAGCATTCACCATCCGAACTATTATCACCTGCAACAACAGCAGCCTTACCAGTACCATTACCATTACCGTCAGATTTATTTTTCGGTTGGTATGTGCCGTTCCTTTTCTCCTTGTTCTGCACCTTCCAGCAATCATCAATGGTGTGATTGGTTTTCTTACAGTACCTGCAGAACTTGTCTCGTCCTTTGGACTTTGAACGGCCCCTACTTTTATCTCTGTTGTTGTCGTTGTAGTTGTTATCTCGCTGCTCTGTTCTGCCTCGAACCTGCAATGCATCGCCTTTGGAGGACGATGGGTTAGACTGCACCATAGCTTTCATCTTTTCCCTGGTCTGCAGGGCCTCACAAACTTCCGCGAGGGTTAGTTCATCGCGGCTTAACAGTATGGTATCACGCAGGTTTGTAAAAGAACTAGGCAGCGAACATAACAGCAGAAGAGCTAAATCTTCATCATCATATTTTACCTCCATCGACACTAGGTCGGACACGATCTCCTTGAAGATCGACAAGTGGCTCATGACAGAACCACCATCCTGCATCTTGAGCGAGAACAGCTTCATCTTTACGTGCATCTTGCTGGTGAGATCTTTTGACATGCAGATCGATTCCAGCTTGACCCACAGCGCAGCCGCGGATTTCTCCAACAGCACCTCTTGTAATATATCATTAGACAGATGAAGCTGAATCAACGACAAAGCCTTACGATCTTTGCGCTTCTCCTCAGCAGTCCACACCTTCGCTTCCTTATTCCCGAAAGAATCCAGCGCCTCATCCAGATCCGATGCCTGCGACAGAACCGCACGCATCTTTACTTGCCACAGAGAAAACCTCGTCTTGTAGTCCAGCAACGGTAGATCAAACTTCATCGATGCCATTGCGAATCCCTAATCTGAAACAGGGCTCTGATACCACTTGTTACAAGCAATAGCAAAACAACAATGAAATTAAACAAGATCAAACCAACGGGGACACGAGATTTTAACGTGGAAAACCCTTCCAATGAGGAAGAGAAAAAACCACGGGCGCCAGCCAGCAATACTTCACTATTTCGGGGTAGGTTACAATCGCGCCGGGATTTACAATGTGTGGCTTATCCCGTGCGGCGGCTTACAAGAGGTATATAAAGGCGGACCTGACCTAACTAGGTCGGTAACTGTGTATCCAACTCCAACTCGGTATCGACTCGTACCGTACCGTACTCGTAACGTCAACTCCGGCGACGGGCCTCCGCGTAGCGAAGGCCGAACTTTCCTTTATCTTCATATGAATTTGGATCACCATAAAACAACACATCGATCGTACGTATTAATATTTCTGACTTCATAACGTGTTCAACTTAACCAAGGAGAAGGACCAAAGAGGTATAAGAAATTGACATGGAAATATGGGAAAAAAAAATCCATTTTAGACCTTGAATTCGTAGAGGTTGGGCAACTTGAACCCTAAACTTGCAATCCCGGTCGTTGGCACCCCGAACTTGCAAATCCCGATCTATTTCAAACCCTGAACCAGTTTTGCACTGCAGAAAAGAAATCTCAAAATAAATAACTTGTTGCTTACACTGACCGAGATGGCCCACATGTCATATGCTTTTTCCCTACCGAACAGCCAGATGAAAACCAGCAACCGAATCAGGTCAGCGCCTGTTGAGTATGATCCGGGACGGCGGAGCACGACAGCCAGGCCACCGGACAAGATGAGTAGGTAGCAGTCCGGCCGCGTGCACCAGGGCCGATCCAATCGCTGATTCCAATTTAACCGTAGAGAGCGTCGGTAGATATGGACACACTGTATTCTGTTTTTTTATAAAGGGAAGTATATTAATATCGCGGAGAAAGAAATTACATCCGGCCTCTGCAACAACGCAATGGATGCACACTGCCGAACACTGTATTCTGTTGGTGACTCGCTGCAGATGAATGTCTGTAGGGAGATCGGGAGCAACGAGAGACCAACGAGAAACCCCTAAAAAATCTATACCTCGGATATATCATGGAGAGGAAGAAAGATCCTACGGGCAAGGTCCACATGTCACTGAGAGTTGTCTGCAATCCCGGTCGGGATCACCACATTCCCGGTGTATCAAAAATGTCCAAGGATTGATTTAGATCGGGATTCACAAGTTCAGGATGCAAACGAACGGGATTTCGAGTTCAGGGTATGAGTCGTCCAACCTCTACAAGTTTAAGATTTAAAATAGATTTTTCCTTGAAATATGTCACATGCATGCATGACAGCGTGAGAGTACGGCAGTCAATTAATCAAGATACGGTTGGTGCCCACCGAGCTGTTGCACTTGCTGTAGCGGAGGGATAAATGGATGGTCTACACTCTAGTACACTAGTGCCGGTCGGTCCTGGTCAGGGGCAGCCAGCCCTGGATCCACGAGTCGGCTTGTCACCATGCGCATCCCGTGAACCTTTGCTTTTGTTGCCTTCCCCGGCTGGGTCACCACCAAGGCCAGAGAGGTTAAAAGCGGACGTGTCGTAGGCTCATTTGCTTCTCCCCTTTTATTTTATACTCGTTTCGTTTATTTCCTGGCCATGCATCCATTGGAAAAGATATGGGTGTGCGCGCCATGAGTGTGATCTTCTTTGAAGTTCGTGCCGGCAGAAAAATCGTATGCATACTCGAAATTCGTAGAGAGAGAGGATTACTGTCAGACAAGGCAAAATCCATAAACCTAGACGAAACTTCAGTCCAAAACGAGCTCTTCCGGAAATTTTAGTCGAATCTAGTCCTTTTTAGAACATCCCAAAATCCTGGCGTGAAGAAGCCCTTTAGAAGTGTCCGCTGATATGTTTCTATGCCGTCGAGTGGCACCTCACGTACCGAATTGCCAGCCAATTTGGGAGGAAGCAACAAACTCCGCCGACAAAATAGACCACGAGTGTTTATTTTCACAGGTGAGCGTTTGAGTACGAGAACTCTTATTGATTGGCAAGGCCAACTAAATCTAGAACTGCTTTGTTTGTCATTGGATCACATGATTGATCGGAAAAAGTGCCCGATACCGAGGAGTCCAAGAAAAGTCTTAGGGACACACAGGCGGTATGCACATATTTCTATGTCCATGGAGTGAACTTTATTCCGGTAGTGATCTTGACATTTGCATTTTGGTTTTGTAGAGGTTAATGCATCGGTGTCGTTGGATGGCGGCTATGCTTGCTTGCCACGGTCGCATGGCCACGGATGTGAATGAACGTACGTCGGATGGCTCAGAGGAAGAGGCTAAGGAGGAGGAACAAGAGGAAAAGGATGGCTCAGAGGAAGAGGTTGAGGAGAAGGACCAGGACGGAGAGGATGGCTCAGAGGAAGAGGCTGCAGATGACGAGGAGGAGCACTCAGAGGAGGAGGACTCGATATGGGAGGAGAGGAACATATCACAGGGTGCCTCACAACCAACTCTGCCGAGCCAGCCAACGGGTGGACGGTGAACACGGAAGACGATCTTCAGTCCCGAAGGACAAAAAATCACTGCTCGTCCACCCCTCCGCAAGGCGACGGCTCCTCCATCTATACCTAGCAAGTTACTCCTTCCATTCCCCAATGTAACCCTTTCTAGCAAACTACTTTAGCTTGCTAGAAATGATTACATTGTGGAACGGAGAGATTAGCTAGCAAGAGGGGAAGAGGAAAGTGATCACCGTGTTATCCTACTATGCGATTGTCTCCAAAATTTCTCTTCAAGAACTCTTTACCCACCAGCGTTACATGTGTCAAGGAGTATATCATAGCGTCATCTAAAAGCCCGGCTGGTAAATGCCACACAAACATCCTTTAGATCATCGGCCAGTTTCTTGCTCTTACAAGCCCTATAAAAGTTAGCGACGAAACGCCTCATGCACCATCGGTGGTGGCGCCTTGCATGCCTTGGAATCTCAATCTCCATGGCGCTGAGTATTCCGTCCCCGCTTCTTGCATATGTGATGGGCTTCACAACTTGTTATCTTCCATTGCCAGTGGCGATTTGGCCTTGGATGGACAAACCATGGGCATTGTGGTTGCTCACAATTCACGGTGTAACGTGACTTCTCATTTGAGTGCTCAACCAAGAATGACCTATGGTGCTTCACGACATACTCCCTAAGCCACATTTGTAATTGTACCTGATACGGAAACTTCAACCTTTATTTATGTCAGACTTATTGTCATCATCATCTTGGGTTGTGCTTGGTGTTGCTTCGAGATTTTAAGTCAACCCACTAACCACTATAACCTTAAAGGCAAGCGTGAGATCACGAAAAAAAATGGTATTGAGTAATCCCATCCTAGCACTTTTAAAAAGACTTGGGTTTCTTTCTCTATGAACCCATATTCATCAAATTCCTCCGGGCCCTCGTCATCCGAGTCGGACACATAGGAACATTGATAAAAGATGTCATGGTACATGCCATCTTCCACGACCTGTGCATCTATGTTGCCAATATAATTCTCATGATACTCTTCCTCACGCTCGTTGGAATCATCCTCCAACTCTTCGTCCTCTCTATATTCATTCTCAATGTCAACAACAAAACCATGTACCACATTCACATAATTTTCTTCATCCAATTGGTCACTTTCATTCATCTCTCCTTCAATTTGTTGGCTCGAGTGAGGTTCGCTCGTATCATTGATCTCAACCGCTTCATCATATGACACGTTTAGTGTGGGGGAGGGGAGGGATGCATCATGTGAAGGGGAGCCACAACGGTTCAAATAAAAATTAAAATGATTACCACCAACCTTGGTAACAAATAACTCGAGGGACTTGTCTTCGGAGGCCGCAACAACCTCTTTGTATGCCCCCAAACCTTACTTGCACGTGATTGGAATTTATTTCTTTCGAAGCCAATGTCCCGATCGAACAAAATATCTTCCATCTAGTTCAATCTTCTCCCTCGGATCCGTACATTTTAAAACTTCTCTTACTCTTGCCACAACCTTGGCATAAGTTGGTCTCTTGCTAAAAACCATCACCTTTTACCCGTTATCAACAAACTCCCCATTGCTACAAAAAAAATGCTTCCTTATCAATATAATGAACATTCACGGTTCTCGCCATATAAGAATTAAAGACAAGAAACACAGAGTATCACATGGCCATAAATATCAAACACACATAAATTAGTTAAATTAGACATTTGTTCTAACCACCACTGCAAACCCTAGAGCCAACCATAAATATAAGTAAAATTCACATGTACTCACTCCGTCCACGAATAAGTGTACATTTTCCTTTTCTGTCAGTCAAATTTATTAAACTTTGACTAACTTTATTGGGAAATGTACTAGCATTTATTACACTAAATTAGTATCAATAGAATTTTCTTCATATGAAGTTTCAAAATATACTATTTTGATGTCACATATGTTGCTACAATTTTCTATAAATTTGGTCACAGTTTAAAAGGTTTGACTAAGTACAAATCTAGATGCACACTTATTCGTGGACGGAGGGAGTACGTGGCTATCCCAAATAATTTCCACAAATTACAAACACCATATAACCCACATTGCATAGCTAATAAGGTTGGATTTGGTGGATTCTTTTGGTTCACTAGCGGTTCCTCGCGATTAAGGAATCCATATAACCCACATTGATGATCAAGGAATCCATCGGTTCCTCGCGAATTTGGTGGATTTGTTTGGTTCACTAGCTAGAGCAGAATGAGGGGGCTTAGCGGTGGCGGTGCCGCTATTTTAAGGTCACCGACACAGCCCGACGACGGTGGTTTGCGGCAGACCAGGACAATCTATGACACAACAATGAAACAGAAATAAATCGAGCGAGGGAATAGGTCTAAGGGGTTCAAGAATAGCCGATGAGTCCGCAGGAGGCGTGACAATGGAGATCGAGCGACGGTCGTTGTTAGCCGGAGCTGGAGAAGAATAGTCGATCTTCTCGATTTGGGCCGTCCCGGAAAGCCGTATTCGGCAAGGAGGAAGAAGGAGGGATGGCAAAGCTCTTGGCATTCTCGTTTGAGGTCGGGGCGGCTGGAGACGGCAGGGCACCATAGTGTTTCTGTGGTGCTTCTCGGGAGTTTGTGCGACGGTCGCTCGATCTCCATTTTCACGCGTGCGTGGGTCCTGGCTGAGCAGGAGGAGGCCTTGGATGGCCGAGCAGGACGAGGAGTCCTTGGAGCCGTGAAGCACGGCGACGGTGCTGGTCTGGACAGGTCGGCCTGGAGCATGGCTGTGGTGGCCAGCTTGGTGAGCTCCGGCCTGGGGCAGCGACAATGGATCCCGACGTTTTTCTTTTTCTTTTTTATTTTACAGAATTTTTATAGTGATAATTATTGGTGCCTATGACATGTGGGTCCCACCCGCCAGTTTCGGTGTCAATTCATTATCACACACTGTTTAGTGTTTTTTACGAACAAAATATGGTAGATTTTTGTGATTTGAATGTAAAGTGGTAGCTATTCGAAATTTAGTCAAGGAAGTGGTAGTTTTTTGCTATTATAACTCGTGCTGACGTGTTGGCCCGGAAGTACCGTTAACGGGTGTGTCGGGGAGCATCCTCTCCCGATGCCACGTCATCAGAGTGCATGCCTCACCTATCATTTTGAGTGTGAGTTCACGATCAAACATGAATTAGTGCTATCTGGATAAGCAGGGAAAAATCTGTTAGTTTTATGAGATTCAAACATTAAGTGGTAGTAATTTAAAATTTGATGCTAAAAGTGGTAGTTTGATGCTATTATCGTCCGTGGGACACACGGGGTGGCCGGATGGGTTGGATCGTATACCCTGGTAAAACAATTGCACTTGGAAATACCGTGTCTGAGCCTACAAGACTATGTGAGTTTCCGGCGTGACCGCAATCGTTCGGATGGTAGCTTGCTTCTAGTAACTGGCTTAAGTTACTAGAAACAGAAACAAGCTGACTTGTGGGACACAACATATAGAAATTGTGACAAAATTAAATCACAAATTGAGAAGTTTTTTTTTTTTTGAACCAGGAGTGCTCCCGAAGGAGCTGGAAGCCTCGTGTTAAACATACAGTGGGTGTACAGAGTAAACTAACAGGGACCCCATAAGATAAGAAATGGCACATAGGCCCCTGGAAAATGCAGAAAGGACCAAACTGAAAGAAACTAAATTACAACCCAGTCCTTCTCTTTCCCCACCGTCGAGCCAGAGGAAGGAACCCTGCGTGCCGTCACCAGTCACCGCCGCGGGGACAAGACCACTTGCGTCGATGGTGGCAAGCTCCTCAGCATCCGCCGATTCCGAAAAGGGCCTCCCTTCGGAGGTTGAAGATGAGCTGGAGCATACCAGCCAGTACCCATGGCCATGACTGGCCACTGGATTGCTCGAAAGACTGAAAGCTTCAACGCTCCCCGACTGCAACAAGAACTGAACAGAGAACTTCGATTGATACCTCCCTTCAACCACCACGGCAGCAGAAGAAGTATCTGCCAAAGCTTCCTGGAGATCTTGAGCAGCTCTCCACCACCCCACTTTGGAAACCAGCCCATCAATCAAACTCCAACGCCTGCCACGGCTCGTCGGAGGAGACAGGGAGAAAATCTTGGGGCAGCTTCGAATCCAAAAACCAGCTTTATTGCAGGAGTAGCTCGAAGCAGGCAAACATGGCGCATACGTCTCCTTCCCTTGGAGCACCGCATCCATCACCCACCTCAAGCAGATGCAGATCCAGCCGAAGATCTGCCTTTTCCTCCTCACCGAGCTTATTGAAGGGGAAGGCCCGAGAAGATAAGCAGCACGAAGATGGAGGACCACCCTCACGAGCTGAACCTCTCCGAGCAGAGCACCAGCGCCGCTCGAGAACGCCGGGAGAAAACCTCCCCTCGGCACATGGCCGGAGACCGGCAAAAAGCCAACTACAAGGAAACCTACCCTACACCTAAGCTGTACAGGGCCACGAGCTATCCCCCCATCGCCTCTCCGACCAGCATCGCCGGCGGAGGAGCTCCGGGATCGGCCCGGGCGACTCGAAGTTTCGTGGACGACTCTCAAAGCAGAGAGCGGTGAGCGGTGAGCGGGACTAAAGCGATACGCTACCGTGTGTCGGCTCGTATTTGCGGAAATCTCGGCGAGACAAATTGAGAAGTGGTAGAGTACCTACAATGTCATGGTTGGTGATTGACAGCTGGCAACATTCCATTGGATCCGACACGTAAGGGCAAGAGGCAGTCAATCTGAGGGACTAACTATAGTTGACCCAGAACTTACAACATGCGTGCGGAGCACTATGCGCGACTCCTATGCCTTCACACTAAAGGAAAACTACGATAAGCCGACGACGATAGCATACGCTCCTGACGGTTTTTTGTTGAAACCGTTAGCGTAGGTACCGAGTTAGATTGCCCAGCAAACTGGCCGTCGGTCCAGATTAACCATGCCATTAGCATACGTATACAGGGCTATGACGACGGTAATAGCTATGTTATTTTTTCTATTTTTCATTTAATTTCAAATAATTCATATCTTTAAATCCGTAAATCGAAATTTAGCAAATAAAATGTCATTATCGATAAATGAGAGGAATCCAAATATGACAACTAAATCATCTTTTGCATTAGAAAAACTAATTTAACTAGGCAAAATTACTTTCAAAACAATCTTCATAAACTCATTTAACTAGACGAAATTAGATAAAAATTAAGGAAATTTCTAATACTTGTGGATTATCAATCAAATGTGGTCTACTCTTTATGAGAATTCGATGGGTTCCATATTTTCCAAATATGAGAAATTTATCATATACTGTTCCGTGGGAATTGTCATAACTTGGTCATTTAGCTTGTTATACACGATATACCCTTTTGTGAAGATCTTTTTTTGGACAATTTGTCAAAATTCAATTTTATCATTTTTCATATCCAGAGGAAATTTCTGGGGGGGTGGGGGGGTTCACTTCATTTGATTTTTTCAAAAAAAGGCAAAATGGCCACCATGACTATTCATCGAAAGAGGTCAAAATTTCTAAAACTATCAATGTTTGTGTGATATAACCACTAGTTGTATAAAATGGTTTTCTAAAAAAATAGACCATACTATCAAAAAATTGTAGTTCAAATTTGGATTACTTTCTGAAAATCAACATAAAATCATTTTATTAGGCAAAATTAGATAGAAATCAAGAAAAATCCTAATACTTGAGGATTATCCAAATTTGGACAACTCTTTATGAGAATTAGATGGGTGTCATTTTGCACAATATTTTTTTTTTACTTGGTTCACAAAAAAGTTCATTTTTGTCACTTAAAAAAAGGAAAGTGATTTATAAAAATAATTAAAAAAATCCCTTCGAAATCATTGTTTACTATACCAAGATACACCGATTTGTCGAATAAGAGAACCTGATCACAAATTTTGCAGTGGGAATTGCCATAACTTAGTCATTTGTCTTGAAACTTATAAATGTTTATACATGATAGGCCTTTTGAGAATTATTTTTGAACAATTTGTAAAAAAATCAAGTTTAACAATTTTCATAGCAACTAGTACACATAAAAGGAATCCATGCCAGGGGAAATATTTTTCTATGATGTGGAACAAACTGAAGAATTAATTACTTAGAAGGGTGATGGCGGGTAAACACACGCTCGTTGGGAGACCCCAAGTGTAAGGTATGAAGAGTGCAGTGGCAAGTTTTCCCTCAGAAAGAAACCAAGGTTGAATCGACCAGTAGGAGAAAAAAATCACTTCTAAAAGTTGTTGTGAGCTGATGTTGGCAGGGCGCACTACCGGTTCAGCAGCAACGTGGAATATACACAAAACAATCAAGTTACTTTTCCCCAATGAAGCAGTGAGGTTGTCAATCTCACCGGTTTTACTGAAAACAAGGGATTAGACGTACAGTGTGGAAAACAATACTTGTTTGTAGTATATGAAAGAGAACAGTGATGGGAATGAATGAGAGGAAAACAGTAATTGAAGTAAGAAAACAATGGTTGCAGTGGTTGTATTATCAGTGTAAAGAAATGAACCAGGTCCATAGTTCACTAGTGGTGTCTATCCATAAAAGATAAATAATATGCTGGGTAAAAAAATTAAAGCTGGGCAATTGAAAAATATAAAGGCTGCACTGTAGTGCATATGCATGATATGATGATTACTATGTGATTCATACGGGCATTACACATAATTCATAGACCGTTATCCAACTACATATATGACTAATAATCCACCCTCAGAGCGTCATCTAATCAAACCTCGGGTATTAAGTTGCAAGGAACAGATTATTGCCTTAAGTAAAGTGTGTAATGTATACAATGTAAACATCGTTGTTTTCTCCCTAATGGAAACAACACATCCCCCACCCGTTACGTTTCTGTCACTCGATCGTGAGTGAAAGGGAGACATGAACCCACTATCGAGCATAAATACCCCCTCTTGGAGTTAAAAGCATCAACTTGGCCAAAACATCTACTAGTAACGGAGAGCATGCAAGATCATAAATAACATAAACATGATAGATTGATAATCACTGGACATAGCAAATACAACATGTAGCCTTACAGTAAGATGATCTTGATCATGTTACGTAGATCACAAGATCTAAACATGAGGCATAAAGAGGAGAGAAAAAACATCTAGCTACTGCTATGGACCCGTAGTCCAAGGATGAACTACTCACGCATCACTCCAGAGACATGTATGGTGATGAAGAGACCTCTGGTGACGATTCCCCCTCCCGGCAGGGTGCCGGAGAGAGCTTCAGAACCCTCCCAAACTAGGTTTGACGATGACGGCGACTACAGAACTTTTGGTGGAAAAAGGCTCGGGTATTTAGGTTTTCCGAGGAAGAAGTATAAATAGGTGAAAGGGCAACGTTGGTGGGTGTCAGGGGGACACATCACCTGGTGACACGGCCAGGGGGCGCGCCAATGGTGTGGGCCCTCAAGCCCCCCCTCCAGACTCCGTGTACGTTACAGATTTCAAAGACCCTGGGATTTTGTTTCGTCGAAGTCCGAGAATAATTCCAGAACAACTTTTCTGAAACCAAAAACATCAGAAAACAGGAATTGGCTCTGTGGCATCTTGTCAATAGGTTAGTCCCATAAAATCTATAAAATGACATAAAGTGTATAGAAAACATGTAGCATATGGCATGAAAACAACATGGAACATCAGAAATTATAGATACGTTCGAGACATATCAAGCATCCGCAAGCTTAGTTCCTACTCTTCCTCGAGTTGGTAAAATGATAAAAACAAATAATTTCTGAGGTGACATGCTACCAACATAAGCTTGATCGTCTAAATTGTAAAAGCATAAGTAAGCTGAGATCATAGCACTTTAAACACATGCATGAAAGATATAATTCTAACCTGAATCTTAGCAATCACTTTGCATCATGAAAAGTAACACAATAAAAGATCATGAATAATAATGCACTTGAAAGTTATACATTTGTTTCAAGCATAAAGAAAACATATCAAAGTGATATTTCGCTTGTCCTTAAAAGTGGGGCAAAACATAAATTCCAGGACACCTTCAAAGTTCAAGTGTTGACTAGAACAAATAATTTGAGAGCAAATAATAACACATCATGAATCAATCAATAATAATCTTTGGGACTGATGCAGATTAAACTCAGAATGGCAACTACGCTCTCTTAATTGTGCATAAATTTATAAGATGGAGACTCAATATAAAAGTAAAAGAAAGGCCATTCGTAGAGGGAAGCAGGGATTAACTCATGTGCTAGAGCTTTTTATTTTATTAAACATAGGTATTGATTTTTTTAGAGAGGTGTATACTTATGTCAACGAATGGTAATGAAAAACTTATCATAACTCATGCCAAACATGTTTTTTGGACTTTTGAGAGTGGTTTCCATTATTTATTTAGTTTGGAACTTCCCCCCCACCATGCTTTTCACAAACTAGGGCTAGCCGTATCCACGGGTGCCCACCAACTTTCATATATCCATGGGGAAGTGTGTTTTTTGGTTATATTAATTGGCACCAGCTCTTTGCAAATTTAAATTAGCACAGATTCCATACCCATTCGTTGAAAGAGGGAGAAGACCTTTTTTTGACATGAACCACAATAAACCTTAAACTACTTCCTCGTGAGCTAAAACAGGAACACAAAACAGGTATAATTTTGAAAGTTTTAAAGGTAGCACATGATAAATTTACTTGGAGTGTCGGTTAAATACCACATATAGGTAGGTATGGTGGACACATTTGGCAAACTTTGGTTTTGGGGAGTTGGATGCACGAGTATAGCTCATACTCAGTACAGATGGAGCCTAGCAAAAGACTGCCAGCAACAAATTAAGAGAGCAATAATGGCCATAATCATGCATGGCGACAAAAACATTATTAATCAAAGCATAAATGGTATTAAAAGTAAAAAACTAAATGATCATAGAGGCTATATGTGACTGGTTTGTAGTCATAAACATGGAGTAAGCATGCGCCAAGTCAACCAAATAAAGCATTCGAAGGAGAATACCACAATATTATGCTTCAATGTGATAAAAACAACTCACGATTCTTTCAATGGCATATTAAAACACTCTCATATATTTGAGACAAGTCATGCTAAAATAGTAACCACTAGCATAGAATTAAAATAACATCCAACATGACATGAAAAAGTCTAGCCACGGTCTACACGAGCTTCTTTTTGCACCGTTATAAGCACGCAAATTGTACTACTGCTTTCCAACACCAATCCTTTCAAACTAAAAACAAATCTCCAAGAGATATAGCAATGAAACAAGAGAGTACTACTAGTATTATACTAGAACTAACAACTTTGAATAAGAGATGCAAAAAAGGAGCTAAAAGGATTTACATCAGCTAGAAGAAAAACTAAGAATACGAGCATGATAGAAAACGAGTATTCATAGGAAAAAGCGGAGCGTGTATCTCTCCCACACAAGAATTCTTGGTTCCAACTAATTTTATCGCAGCAAGGAAAACAAAACAAAACATAAACAGACGCTCCAAGTGAAGTGCATATGATGTGACCGAATAAAAATATAGTTTCTGTCGTGGTTTTGTCACGGCAAGTGTCCTCATACGAGAACTAGATTGCGAGGCCATTGCTTCTAAGCGAAACTTCGAAAGGGTTAAGGTGGAAACGAGAGACGCGAGTTTACCCAGGTTCGGCCCCTCTATTGAGGAAAAAACCTACTCCTGCCTTCTTACTATCGGGGAACAAGGTCTCGATTACAAAGGGAGATTCTGGATCTCGATGTCTGGAGCTCCTTGGCTATGAACTTAGAACTTGTCTTTCTACGTCCCAGGGTCTCGCCTTATATAATGGACAAGACCTCCGGGTTACAAGGAGAGTCCAGGTCAAGCCCGTCCTCGGAGTCTTAATCCCTTCCGGCTCTTAGCTACCTCGTTCCGCTTCTCATCATGACCCGGCTCTTCCTTACCGGCTTTGGGCAGTCCTCCGTGTTCCCACGCCTCCATGTCTTCCTCCCTGGGCCTTGGGCCAGCCCCTTTATCCAGTCCGGGTTATGTTCACCATAACCCGGTTCTCCTTTGACGTAACCTGGATCTACTGGCTATAACCCGGATTACGTAACCTCCATTCGCCTGGACGATCTTCGGCTTATATTGGTGGCTGGTAAGGCTCCCCCTTACCTGTTCCCCCAGCAATAGCCCCCAGGTTAACATGAACGCCTAAGTTTGAGCTTAAGAAGTTCACGTTAAGCTTTTTCCACGTCACCTAAAATGATAATATTAAGTCTAAGAAAAATAAACCTTTCCAAGGATATCTGTCCCGGATTACTCGGGAACCATCATTTATTATCAGGATCATATCTTTCCAAATTTCAGAAAGATAACTCTGCAACTTATCACCAAGATCCTGATAACCGATTTTTTTTTACCTATCCCGGATTCTTCTCGGCGCAGTTTCCTCGGAAAAGATCTTAGTTCTCAGATCCAATCTCACCGTAAATTTCCTTCAAAAATGTTAATCTAGAGGGGCCTTTGTGTAAAATTACCGCCTAACCCTAGGTTTTTAGCCCCGCCTATAAATAGTGGAGGCACGCCCCTGGGTTCATTTCCCCCATTCTCCCCATTTCGTCTTCCACCTCCAGCTCCTTGCTTGCGAGCTCTATTTTCTGTCCTGCGCCACGGCGGCCGGAGCATCGCCAGCGTTTGCCTCAGGAGAAAATGGTGAAAGATAAAAGTCTAGCGTCCAAACCCGGCGCTAAGGGGAAGAAGAAAGCTGGAGGAACGTCCGGTTCTGGAGGTGCCGGCTTAGGGAGAGGCAAACTCCAAGTGAACTGGTGTAAGTCGGACATGACTCAGGGCCGGCTTATGGAGATGGAGGAGTCCGGGTTATTGCCCAATAACTTGTCTTGGCGCGCTCCTGGGAATGAGATCCGTCCCGAACCCGGGCCCGGTGAGGTAATAATTTTCGAATCCCATATTCTCTACGGGTTCCGTCCACCCGGGTCTCTATTTTTCCGCCGGCTTCTGAACTACTATGGCCTCCATCCTCAAGACCTCCCTCCAAATTCCATTCTTAATGTTAGCAACTTCGTAGTCCTTTGTGAGGACTACCTCCAAATAGAGCCAAACCTAGATCTCTTTCTCGAGTATTTTTATTGCAACAAGCATCCAGAGGTCGCTGGGGGCGAACTTACGCACTGCGGGGGGGGGGGGGGGGTCTCATTTCAGAGGCGCAAAGATATTGCCTATCCGGGCATTCCTTTGGCTAGTTACCCTAAACTGTGGCAAAAATCCTATTTTTACATCAAAAACACTTCTCCCAAAGGTGAATCGGCTTTGCCGGGTTACCGCTCTGAACGCTTGACCTACACCAGTACCATGAATTCCTTCGCCAAACCCTCTGATAGAGTCAAGATCCGGCCTTTGCTGAAACGCATAACCTCGCTCATAGTTCACGGGCTTACGGGTTTAGATCGGACCAATACCTGGGTAGATTGGCGTATCCAGCCCCTCAGTGCTAGGAACCGGCTATTTCATGAATACACCGGTTCCGTGGACCCCATGCGATATTCAGAGTCTATTGTGTCTAGGTCAGAGATGATAAACTCCCTAAAACTGTTAGTTGGAGTTAAGCAAGATAAGTTCTTCGATGTTGGCCTGGCACCATATGACTCCACCAACCCGGCTCCTCCTGTAAGTTCTTTTTATTTATGTAACCTTTTATTTTCATAACTGTGCATAGTCTTACCCTGATTTTGTCTGGGTTACAGCCATCAGATTCCTTCTGGGTTACCACAGAGGACCCTGCTACTCCTGAAGAAGAAGAAGACTCGGAAGATTCGAGTGACGTCGAGGATTAGGTTTCTGAATTTGATTCCCTCGGTCACTTGCACAATCAGTTAGCTGATGCTGATTACTCGCATGGTGAGCAGGTAGAGCAGGAAGGCGCCGGGTTAGCTGAGAGTCAAGCAACTAAAGATGCGTCGGGTTATGGAACTGAAGAGGCGTCGGGTCATGGATCGCCGGTTCACAGCCCCCCGGGTCTTGATCCTTCCACTCCCATCACCGGATCCAACGTGGTGATTGAGAAAGATTCCCCCATAGGCCACAAGAGAACCCGACAAGCAGTTGCAAAGGTGCCTATCTCTAGATTGTCCAAAAATCCCTTGAAACCATCCTCTCATGTAAAGAAAACGCATGATGATGAGGAGGGAAGCAAGAGAAGAAGGACCCAGAGCTCCGGCTCCAGTGAGTTAGAACCAAGTTTGCCTGAGAAAACTCCGCTTCGCCGGGTCTCCCAAGCTCGAGTTTCGCCCACTGCATCTCATCCTTTAGCTGGAAAATTAAGGACCGAGCTGAGTCAAACCTTTCATTCAGATTCTCCTGTCCCAGACTCGTCCCATTTTAGCGGTGCCAGTGAGTTCTCCATTAACTCTGGGTAAGTTAGTTTTTCCATCTCATCCTTTACTTGTGCTAACTCTTTGCTTGTATAACATAACTTTTGGTTTTTTCGTCACCGCAGAGCTCAACCCGTGCTAAAGGTGAACCCTGTCTCATCCACTGCCCCAGCCATGGACCTTGGGAGGAGAGATCAAGAGGAAGAAAAAGATGAACCGGCTGCACCATCGCCGGACCACATGGATGTGACCACTGAAGAATAAGAAGAGGTGAACCCGGTTGATAATATCCTGGGTAATGATCCTCCATTTGAAAAAGAGGCTGCTCAAGATCCAGACTTGGTCCTCACCGGGTCTCAAGTCACCAAAGTTATTGGGACCTCAACAGTGCTCTCCAAGGTTACTGAAGACCTAAAAGTGAAGCCAGAAGAGAAAAGGACTTCTCCTAGCCTGAACATTGAAGGTCGAGGTTTTGATGCACTGACTCAAGGACTTACTGAAAGCCGGCGTCATACCGATGATATCATAGAATTTCTGAAACAAAGATACGAGGTAACCTTGATGTATATAACCTGTAGCCCCCAATCTTCTAGTTTATATTTTGTAATATATACTTGAAGATTTTTACGACATAACTTATCTGAAAAACTAAATGCCTATAGCCCCAAGTGCCGGGTTATAATTTCATTATAAACCGGGACTTGTTCTCCTTTTGTGCTTTAATATTTATAACTTGTGCTGAAACTTGTAGCCCCCAAGGGCCGGTTTGTTAGCTTGCTGCTTTCCGGGTCTTAGACCGAGCTTATAAAAGTTAAATCTGAAACTGTGTAGCCCCCTAGGCCCGGGTTGCAAGCCTGCTGCTACCCGGGACTTATCGTAATCCTGAAAAAAGTTGAATTTGTAATGACCTTGTCATTGTCCGGGTTATAATCTGTCACGTTATAGATACCTTTCTTATAATTGAAACTTTAATGATAACTTGTTCTAATGTAACCAATAATTGTGCAGAGTCTTGAATCCTCCTCGTAAAAAGAGGTTTCCAATCTGAAGAACTTGCTTGCCCAAGAGGCAAAAAATACTAAAGAGGCCAGGATCCGGCAGAGGGAGCTGGAAGATCAAAACACTGAGGCACCGAAGACTTGGTCTATGCTGCAACAGGATTTTGAAACCCGGGAAAAGGCCCATATTGCAAGGGCTGAAAATGCTAAAAAAGATCTGGAGGAAACCAACACTAGTTTTACCACTGTCAAGAATCTGCTGAGAGACATCATTAGAAGTGTTTTTCGTAAGTTAACCCGGATTGTGTCTCCTGGTTTTAATGTTTTGCCTTTCTGCTTCATAGTCTTGTTTGCTAAGTTATCCATAACTAGATTCTTATCAAAAGTATTACTTCAATCTTGTAGGCACGATGCATGGCAATAACCTCCAACTACCTGACATGAAATTGAAAGCTCTGTTTACCCTGATCCGGCAGTTATATGTTGGGGGTGGTGAGTGTATCAAAGCTGTCCGGAATTGGGATAGTCCTCCCCGGAGGCTCAACGATATGCTTGTTGAACTATCTCATGTTCCTCAATGGATAGAATAGCACAAGTTATCATCCTGCCGCCGTGGAGCTATCAAGGTGATGTCTCTGGCGAAAGCCTATCATCCGGAACTCAATCCGGGTCTTCTCGCCAAAGTCTTCCCAGAATATAAGGCTGATATGTCCAAATATGATAAGAAAGACTTCGCCAAGATAGAGAGAGACTGCCGGTTCCAAGCGTGTACCATTGCTGAAAAGTTGAAGCTGAAGGAGATGTGTCCGGGCTATACATCATCAGGTGAGCGCAAGACGGCCTTTTGTCCCCAGACAATAGCTGTTGTCCGCCAAGTCCCGCAGAAGAGACGGCTTTCAGTAGCATCTTCGTCTGGCGTGCCTCATACTGTTACCCCATCTGTTTCCGCTCCACCCCGTCCTTTATACGAACCGGAGAATACTACTGATGCTCTGGCTCAGCTGGAGTGGAAATATGTTCGTGCTGATGAGGTTAAAGAGGCAGAGGTCGTTCAAGCGACAATTGAGCCGGAGACCCAAGACCCGGCGCTCCAAAACCTGGCAGTTGAAGACCCAGCCTAGCAGAAAGGAAAAACTGCTGCAGAGTGATCATTGAATTTTTGAGAAACAATAATTTGGCCCTGATGGGTCTGTAATAGGCTAGATAAACTGCTTTATTTATAGTCCTATTTTTGGAAGTGCGCATGTGCACTTAATATACAATTTGGCTTGTGATAACCTAGTTTCCTTCAAGGTTATGAGAAATTTTATTTCCGGGTTACAAACTTACGCAGTACCCTTAATTTGTTGAAAAAAATTCCTTGATTTGGTTTTTCTTTGCTATCTAGCTCAACCGTTTTTTCGCATGACATATTCTACTGTTCTAACTCTAGTGAGTTCAGGGTCATAGTATCCCGGTTTTGCCGGGTTATAGCATGATTGACTCATCCAGGTTTAAACATCTAGGTCATAAATTTGCGTGTAACCACTGACTGGCAGGCAAGTATAACCAATATATTTTGGCATATGCCAGATTCTTGAGATATAGACTGTGCTCTAGCATCAGCCCCCAAGTAATCATGCGTAAAAAGATATTTTGCTATAATGATTAAATTATGAAACAAATGCCAGTAACTTAGATTTTGTCTAAGTCTGCCTTTTATTGCCGATCATAACATAGTGATTACAATGATCCTATGTATAATATGGCCTCAACTGGGCTATGTTCCATGGTCTTCCAGTTTCATCCTCAGATGTTCGTGATTTATCAGCATCACGCATATCAATGAGGTAATATAACCCATTGTGTAGTTTCTTACTTACTACAAATGGTCTCTCCCATGGAGGACTTAGCTTGTGCATCCCATCCTTCTTTTGGATCAACCGTAACACCAAGTCTCCTTCTTGAAAACTTCGAGTTTTAACTCTGCGGCTATGATAGCGACGCAGGTCTTGCTGATATATGGCTGACCTGGATGCTGCAAGATCACGTGCTTCTTCTAAAGCATCAAGCAAGTCTTGACGAGCTAACTCATTCTGAGTCTACACATAAGCAGCCACTCGTGGTGAATCATGACAAGTATCACTTGGCAAAACTGTTTCAGCTCCATAGACCAGAAAAAACGGTGTATAACCTGTTGACCTGTTTGGAATAGTTCGTATGCTCCATAAGACAGCGGGTAACTCGTCGACCCAGCACCCCGCAGTTTTTTCTAACGGTACCTGGAGTCTAGGTTTGATACCTTTGAGCAATTCCTGGTTAGCTCGTTCTGCTTGTCCATTGGACTGTGGATGTGCTACCGAAGCAAGGTCAAGTCGTATATGGTTGTGTTCACAAAACTTCTGCATTTCTCCTTCTGACAAATTTGTTCCATTGTCTGTTATAATGCTGTGTGGGTAACCAAATATGAAAATCAACTTTTTAAGAACTTCACTGCTGTAACTGTGTCACATTTGCTGATTGGTTCTGATTCTACCCACTTTGTAAACTTATCCACTACCACCAGAAGATGAGTCTTTTAATCTAATGACCTTTTGAAAGGTCCTACCATATCAAGTACCCAGACCGCGAAAGGCCAAGTTATGGGAATCATACGTAAATCCAGAGTTGGTACATGATCCTGCCTTGCATATCTTTGACATCCTTCACAAGTTTTCACTATGTTTTCCGCGTCAGCGTTTGCGGTAAGCCAGAAAAAACCATGTCTAAAGGCTTTTTTAACCAAAGATCTTGAACTTGCATGATGGCCACAATCTCCTGAATGAATTTCCCTCAGGATCTGACATCCTTCTTCTGGAGAAAACACACCTCTGGAACATTCCAATTACACTTCTCTTATATAACTCACCATTGATAACTGTATATGATTTTGAACTTATGATAACTTGTCGAGCTATAACCTCATCCTGCGGAAGTTCGCCTCTCGTAAGGTATGCTAGGTATGGTTCAGTCCACTCTGGTCTTGTATGCAACACTGCTATCAACTCTGATTCTGGGTCTGGGTTTGCTAGTTCTTCCTCCGTTGGAATCTTGACCGACGGACTACTAAGCTCGTCCAGGAAAACATTGGGAGGAACTTTTTCTTCTGGGAGCCCAAACGAGCTAGTGCATCAGCTGCCTCATTAAGACGTCGATAAATGTGATCAACCTGATACCCCTGAAAATGTCCGGCTAGCTAGGTAACCGCTCGCCTGTAAGCTGCCATAACTGGGTCTTTAGAATCCCAGGTTCCTGTAACTTGTTGAGAAACAAGGTCTGAATCACGCAAGCATCAAATCCGGGTTACGCTCATCTACTTTGCAAGGCAAAGTCCATGAAGTAAAGCTTCATACTCTGCTGCATTATTAGTGCACTTGAATGAAATTTGTAAGACATAGCGAAATTTATCACCTCTTGGGGATGTTAACACCACACCAGCTCCTAAACCTTCCAGCTGTCGAGACCCGTCAAAATGCATAGTCCAATATTTTGTATCAGGCTTATCCGGTGGAACCTGTAACTGTGTCCAGTCATTTATAAATTCGATCAAGGCTTGAGACTTTATTGCGGTCCTAGGCTCATATTTGATATGATATGGCCCCATCTCAATAGCCCATTTTGCAACTCTCCCTGTCCCTTCTCTGTTCTGAATAATATCAGACAAGGGCGCTGAACTGACCACCGTAATAGGATGTTCCTGAAAGTAAAGTTTCAGCCTGTGACTAGCCATGAATACTCCAAAAACTAACTTCTGCCAATGCGGGTAACGTTTCTTGGACTCTGTCATGACCTCGCTGACATAGTAAACCGGCGCTGAACAAGACCCTCATTTCCTTCCATCTTACGTTCCACAACTAAGACCGCACTAACTGCCCTGTTGTTGGCTGCTATGTATAATAACATTGGTTCCTTTTTCTCGGGCGCAACCAAGATTGGTGCATTAGAAAGTTGTTTTTTCAAAGCCTACAAAGCCTCGTCCGCCTCTTGATTCCATACGAAGGTGTCAGTTTTCTTCAAGAGTCGATACATGGGTATAGCTTTTTCACCTAACTTGCTTATGAACTGGGTTAAGCCAGCGACACAACCTGTAAGCTTCTGAACGTCCTTCAGGGAAGCCGGCCTCTTCAGGTTATGTATAGCCTGAATTTTCTCCCGGTTTGCTTCAATACCTCTCTCTGAAATAATGAAACCTAGTAACTTTCCAGCTGGCACTCCGGAAACGCATTTTGTCGGGTTAAGTTTCATTTGGTACTTGCGTAAGCTGGCAAACGTCTCTTCTAGGTCTGAGATCAAGGTATCACCTTTCTGCGATTTTACCACTATGTCATCCACATAAGCGTGCACGTTTCGCCCAGTCTGACTTTCCAAACAGTTTTTGAATACATCTCTGATAAGTTGCTCCTGCATTTTTTTAACCCAAAAGGCATTGACGTGTAACAAAAAGCTCCGAACGGAGTAATGAACGACGTCTTCTCCTGATCCTCTTCCTTCATCTTGATTTGGTGATAACCTGAGTACGCATCCAGGAAACATAGCAATTCGCAACCAGCCGTAGAGTCTATAATCTGATCGATACGGGGTAGAGCAAACGGGTCTTTGGGGCATGCTTTGTTCAGGTCTGTGTAGTCGATGCACATCCTCCAAGTTCCGTTTTTATTGAGAACCAGAACTGGATTGGCTAACCACATTGGGTGTAACACCTCAACTATGAACCCTGGAACAACTAACCTTGCTATCTCTTCTCCAATTGCCTTTCTTCTCTCATCATTGAAACGACGAAGGAATTGACAAATAGGTTTTAGGTTAGAATCATCACTTAGACTGTGCTCAGCAAGTTCCCTTGGGACACCTGGCATGTCAGAAGGTTTCCATGCAAAGATGTCCCAATTCTCACAGAGGAACTTCATGAGCGCACTTTCCTATTTTTCTGTCATGTGAGCCCCCACGTTGAACTGCTTGGACGAGTCCTCGGGGGTAAAGTCCACCAACTTGGTGTCTTGAGCAGATTGGAATTTTAACTTAGACTCGGCTGATGGCTTTTTGAGCGAGGTCATATCTTCTGGATCAACTTGCGACTTATACAGTTTCAACTCTTCTTCTGCACATGCAGTCTCTGCATATGTTGCATCACCTTCCTAACATTCCAAGGCTATGTCTCTGTCCCCATTGACAGTTATGTTTCCGTTAGGTCCTGGCATCTTTAGCTTGAGGTAGACGTAGCAGGGCCTTGTCATGAACTTTGCATAAGCCGGTCGTCCAAACAAAGCATGATACGGACTTTTGAATTTTACCACCTCAAACGCTAGCATCTCCGTCCTGTAATTGTCAAATACTCCAAAAGCGACCTCAAGGTATATTTTCCCAATAGGTTTTGCGGACTTACCAAGTACAATCCCATGGAAAGCAGTTGATGATGGCTGGATTTGTTTCTCTTGCAGGCTCATTCTTTTGAACGTGTTGTAATAGAGTATGTTTATACTGCTTTCTCCATCCATCAATACTTTGTCCAGTTTATAATCTCCAACTGGCGGAGCCACGACAAGAGCCACGCTTCCCGGACTTTCAACTCTGGGAGGATGATCTGCCCGACTCCAGGTTATGGGCTGCTCTGACCAATTGAGCTATCTAGGGACAGCAGGAGCTACCGTACTGACTGCACGTTTCTGCACCTTGCGTTCCCTCCTGCATAAACTTGTAGTAAACACATGATATTGGCCTGAGCTTAAGTGTTTCAGGTTTGTTTGAAAACCGGAATTTCCTCCTTGGTGACCTCCGCCTTGAGTGTTTCCCAGGTTACTCTGACCAGGGTAACCCGGATTATGATTTCCGGGTCCTGGATTGCCAGGTCCCGAATGTCCGGCTCCCATATTACCGGAACTACCTCCTCCATTGTTTCCTGGTCCATAGTTATTGTTACCACTAGGCCTGAAACCCTGCATAATAAAGCAATTTTCCAGGAGTGATTTGCTAACTTCCCGTTTTTGCTATGTCTGGGGCATGGTCCTTCCAAAGCCAGCTGAGCCTAAGCAAAACTGTTAGGTCGAAAATTTTGATTTCCTCTGAAGTTATTCCCCTGACGCTGATTTCTGTAACCTGTATTTGTGTTAGCCACTAAATCTGAGGTTCCTTCCCCATTTTTGTGCTTGTTGTTGTTCAGGTTCTGGGGATTGCTGTTACTCTGATTTGGGTTTTGGCTACCCTTGTTTCCAGCTTTCTTTGCTTTAGCAGACTTCTCATCGTCTGAGTCTGCATCCTTTGTTTTGTCAGACTCTGCATACTTGGTCATTGCATCTATTAATTCGCTCATATCATTCACGTATCGCTTGATGCGCCCCAGCTTGTGCTTTAACGGATCAAATCTGCAATTCCGCTCCAACGCTATGACTGCTTGCTGAGCGGTAAGTCCGACTGATGAATGTATGATTTCTGCGACACGTCGAGACCAGTGTTGAGCAGACTCCCCTTCATTCTGGACACAGTTTTCTAGGTCAGTAATGGTCCTCGGCCGCTTACAGGTCCCTTGAATTTTTTTGATGAACTGGTCCTTCAACTCCTGTCAGCTATTGATCGAGTTTGCCGGTAAGTTTTTCAACAAAGACTTTGCAGGTCCTTCCAGCATCATGCTTAAGTATCACGCGCACACCGCGTCGATTACTTCCAGTATCTCCATGGCCATCTCATATCCCTCTATCCAGTCTACAGGCTCCATGTCAGGTGTATAATTCACAACTCTGCGAGGCCCTTTAAAATCAGCTGTTATTCTCTCGTTCCTAATTGCAGGACCGAGGGACTGGATTTCAATCCTACGAGAGCCGGCTTGAGTTGGGTTTGAGACCGTTATTTGGGCCGGGTTCTGAACATGACCTGGATTCTTGTTTTCGGGTTCTGCAATTCTATGTCCTGTATTTAAAACTCCGGGCGCATAAGATATTGCTTTCCTGGGTGGGTTGGGTTGTCGGTTAGCATTGCTAGATCCTGCTGGGGCTGGAGAATTCCCATGATGACTCCGTGGCAGAGCTGTCCTACTATGGTAGAGTGTTGAGTGTATCCTGTCCTGATTACTGTAATTTAACTGCTGAACCACGCTGTTTGTAGCATCTCAATGGCCCTCCGAGCTTCAACTGCCATAGGGTTATTAGGATCAACTGGGATATGCGCTAGACTAGTGGTTGCGGCCCAAATGTTATCCATCGGATTATTGAAGTGACCCGGAGGCGTATGAAACCTTTCTTGAATGGGCTGTGCCGGGGCTAGCACTGGATTTGGGCTCCCAAGCGGTTGGACGAGTGGCTGGAAACGTGCTGGATGGACTGGAGCAGGGGTAACCGGCGGGTTCGTGGGGTAACCTGGGCCAGCCGGGTTACGAGCTACGGGGTTTCCCGTCGGAGATGTAAACAAATTATGGAGATTAGTAGGCTTGAGTCCTACCCCAAACTCGTTGTTCAGGCGAGCATGATGGCGTCTATTCTGTATTGAAGCTAGCTCCCTTTTCCTGAAAGTTAGGTGAATTCCTTCCCTCTCCAGACGTGTGGCCTCATCTAGAACTTCTAACTCGGCTTTGTTTATGCAGGGGGCTTCTTTCTCAATCTCTCGACGGGCATGAGTTATTTCCTGTCGGAGTCTCTCTATCTCCGTGTTACATTGGTCCAGGTTTTCTGGGGTGATCGGTGTTGCTAGAATATCGTTTAATGAATCCATTGCAGCCATCAGCTCAGGTCTCGGGTTGTACGACGCAGGCCCGATCAAGTCGATCACTGTCTCCCCTGGTCTAGTTGTTCCATGTCCTGTCGAGGGTGTCACCTCTGGTCCTCCTGGGGCAGCCGTTGGCCCGGTTGGTGTTGTGACTGTAACACCTGGTGCTCCAAGAACCGGGTTTGAGGTCGAAGTCTCGTTAGTAATCAGATTTCCCTCCGAGTCATACCTGGGCTTGGTTGGTCGCGTGGGACCAGCCATGTAAACAGCGGCATGGTGAGTTGTCTCATCGAAACCTGGTGTGTCCAATTTCAGGTCTCCTCCTAATCAATCTCCAAAGAGCTGGTGGATCGAGCCTGTTTCATCGTGATCGTCATTGTTCCCAACTGAGAACTCGCCATCGGAATCCACTTCCATGGTTTTCTCAGACACCAAATCTGAAAGTTGGTCCGGTTCTGAGGCTGCTGTCCCAACGTACCCGATGAAGACATGTATCTTGCCGAAGGGGACGTGAAGTCCTGAATCCATGGAGGCAAACTCAGGGCCTCACGTTTCATGATTGTAATAGTTTCCACGCCGGCTCCTCCCGAGCCGGTCTATCGCGAACTTCTTGATCCCAGGTAGCGCTCCTTTCGAAAAGACGACGCTTCCGCGAGCAAGCCCCACTGTGGCCGCCAACTGTCGTGGTTTTGTCACGGCAAGTGTCCTCATACGAGAACTAGATTGCGAGGCCATTGCTTCTAATCGAAACTTCGAAAGGGTTAACGTGGAAACGAGAGACGCGAGTTTACCCAGGTTCGGCCCCTCGATTGAGGAAAAAACCTACTCCTGCCTTCTTACTATCGGGGAACAAGGTCTCGATTACAAAGGGAGATTCTGCCTCTCGATGTCTCGGGCTCCTTGGCTATCAACTTAGAACTTGTCTTTCTACGTCCCAGGGTCTCGCCTTATATAATGGACAAGACCTCCGAGTTACAAGGAGAGTCCGGGTCACGCCCGTCCTCGGAGTCTTAATCCCTTCCGGCTCTTAGCTACCTCGTTCCGGTTCTCATCATGACCCGGCTCTTCCTTACCGGCTTTGGGCTGTCCTCCTTGTTCCCAGGCCTCCATGTCTTCCTCCCCGGGCCTTGGGCCAGCCCCTTTATCCAGTCCGGGTTATGTTCACCATGACCCGGTTCTCCTTTGACGTAACCCGGATCTACTGGCTATAACCCGGATTACGTAACCTCCATTCGCCTGGACGATCTCCGTCTTATATTGGTGGCTGGTAAGGCTCCCCCTTACCTGTTCCCCCAACAGTTTCCCTAGAAGTGACCTGATAAGTTGCTGATGAAGAAGGGGATGCATGTGCATCCCCAAGCTTAGACGCTTGAGTCTTCTTAGAATTTGCTTGGATGAACCACGGGGGCATCCCCAAGCTTTGGCTTTTTACTCTTCTTGATCACATTATATCACCCTCTTCTCTTGACCCTTGAAAACTTCCTTCACACCAAACTCAAAGTAATTCTCGTTAGAGGGTTAGTGTACAATCAAAAACTTACATGTTCTACATGGACACAAGTATTATTAATACATTTTAAACATTAGCTACAGCCAATGATGTTTTCTGGAACAAAGAAATCCACTCAACATAGTAAAGAGAGAATGCAAGTAAAAAGGCAGAATCTGTCAAAACTAGAACAGTCTGTAAAGACGAATTTTTTGGGGAACTTACCTTGATCTAATTGAAAAATGTAGAACTCAAAAAAGTTTCGGAAATAGCTGTGGATTAAGCACAAAAAAATTCAGGTCATTTTGATATTTCTCTGATTTTATATGAATTTAACAATGGACGGCATAAATTTGTTTCCTGCGCAGAAATCCAAATCTGACTTCAACTTTCACTAGAGACTTTACTTGGAACAACAAATGCGAGAAAATAAAGATACAAAGGAGTTGCTACATAAGTAAAAAACACCTTGACTCAAAGAAAACAAAAGAAAACATTGCAAAAATAAAAAATGGGTTATCTCCCAAGAAGTGCTTTTCTTTAACGCCTTTTAGCTAGGGCCAAAAAACAAGAATAAGGTATTTTCAAGTGAAGACGCATCCAAATCAATAATTTTCTCTAAAACACCACTTGTAGCAATTGGTACATTTGGTACCCCTAAAAATGACGCACCATGTAAATATAACTTTTAGTTTCACTAAAAATTTTATCAGTTTTAAGCACATTAGGGGTTTTTGGTTTAGACACTTGGGGACATACATAAAGTTTTGCTCGTTTCCCTTAAAAGATCCCCCCTCTTAAACTTAAGAGAAGAAAAAGTTTAACTTGAAGTTTCCATAACCTCCTCTAGTTTACCAATCCTAATGTTTTGATTATCATGGGCATTGCTAGCCTCTAAAATAGTAGTTCTCCTATTGATACTTACTATTGATTCATTAACTCTGCTAGCATTATCAAGGAAATTTGGTAAATTTTTCGAGTTCAGCTTTTTTATGGCATCATCTAAAGTGATCTCAGTTTTAAAAACTTTAATAGGTGTTGTTCCTACTAAACTTTCAATTAAATTACAGGTTTCCAAATCAGGAGTTCCCGGAAAATTACCACCTGTAAGAGTGTCTAGAACATACCTATACCAGCTAGTAATACCAGCATAAAAATTCCTAAGAAGGATCAAGGTAGAATATTTTTTTAGTACATTCATGATGAGTATCACTTCTTATATACCAAGCATCTTTCAAACTTTGTCCCCCCCTTGTTGCTTAAAAGAACGAACCTCAACTTCAAGAATACTCATTTTAGCAACATTAAAAACAGGATAAAAATAACAACTAGATAAGAAATAGTTTTTTTGTGTTCTTTATATAGAGAAGAAAACAAGACAAAATAAATAAACTAAAAAAAAAACAAAGTAAAGAGATTGGAGGTGAGAGACTCCCCTTACAGAAATCCTCTTCCTCCCCGGCAACGGCACCAGAAAACTTGCTTGATGGCGGGTAAACACACGCTCGTTAGGAGACTCCAAGTGTAAGGTATGGAGAGTGTAGCGACAAGTTTTCACTCAGAAAGAAACCAAGGTTGAATCGACCAGCAGGAGAAAGAAATCACTTCCGAAGGTTGTTGTCAGCTGATGTTGGCAGGACGCACTACCGGTTCAGCAGCAGCGTGGAATCTACACACCACAATCAAGTTACTTTGCCCCCAACGAAGCAGTGAGGTTGTCAATCTCACCGGTTTTGCTGAAAACAAAGGATTAGACGTATAGTATGGAAAATAGTACTTGTTTGCAGTAGATGAAAGAGAACAGTGATGGCAGTGAATGGGAGGAAAACAGTAATTGCAGCAAGACAATAGTGGTTAACGTGGTTGTATTATCAGTGTAAATAAATGGACCAGGGTCCACAGTTAACTAGTGGTGTGTCTCCATAAAAGATAGATAACATGCTTGTTAAACAAATTACAGCTGGGGAATTGACAAATATAAAGGCTGCACCGTACTGCATATGCATGACATGATGATGACTATGTGATTCATGAGGGCATTGCAACGTAATTCATAGACCGTTATCCAACTGCATCCATGACTAATAATCCACCCCCTGAGCGTCATCCAATCAAACCTCGGATATTAGGTTACAAGCAATAGATTATTGCTTTAAGTAAAGTGTGTAATGTAAACAATGTAAACATCGTTGTTTTCTCTCTAATGGCAACAACACATCCCCCACCCGTTATGTTTCTATCACTCGAGCGTGAGTGAAAGGGAGGCATGAACCCACTATCGAGCATAAATACCCCCTCTCGGAGTTAAAAACATCAACTTGGCTAAAGCATCAACTAGTAACTGGGAGCATACACGATCATAAATAAGATAAACATGATAGATTGGTAATCACTGGACATAGCATTCAATATTCATCGAATCCCAGCAAACACAACATGTAGCAGTACAATAAGATTATCTTGATCATGTTAGGCAGCTCACAAGATCTAAACATGAGGCATAAAGGGGGGGAGAACAACCATCTATCTACTATTATGGACCAACATTCCAAGGACGAACTACTCACGCATCACCCCGGAGGAAGGCAATTTGATGAAGAGCCCTCCAGTGATGATTCGCCCCCCCCCCGGCAGGGTGTCGGGGTGAGCTTCAAAACCCTCACGAACTAGGGTTGACGATGACGGCGGCTATGAAACATTTGGTGGAAAAAGGCTCGGGTATTTAGGTTTTCCCGAAGAAGGAGTATAAATAGGCGAAAGGGCAACATCGGTGGGTGGCCAGGGGGCGCGCCGCCCTATGGTGTGGCATATGGCATGAAAAAAACATGGAACATCAGAAATATAGATACGTCTAAGACGTACCAAAGGGTGCCGTTGAAATTAATTCTTTGCTTGAAAATAAAGATGATCCTTCTTATAGAGCCGAGATGTGTGCTATGCTTAAATTTTATTTGAGAATTACCAGAATCCTAATTGCTATATTACTTAATATCTTAATGGAGTCCCCCTTAGAAAGAGACTAATGCCTTGCAGGAGCTTATAGAATAAGAAGTTGTTGAATCTAGAATCTCATTGAACAAAAAAGAGCAGGTGATTGACGAACAAAATAAGGAAAAATGGATTAGATACAGATGTCTGCCTTCTAATAGGAGTAACTCTTTGACTTTCACATTATATGATTGTCCTCCATGTTACCAAAGGAGGATAAATGTTATAATGATGAGTGTTATGATCCCATGAATTCTTTTAGAATATCCATTTTTTATGAATTTGATGCTTGCTATACTTGTGGCCATGATAACCCTATAAATGAAACTTACCAAAATGATTTTGCTACTATTATTTATGATTATGCTTGCTATTTTGATAAATCTTCTGACAATACTATATTTGTTAATATTATTCATATTCATGATAATGAGAAGTTTTGTTTAGAAAAAGTATATGATAATGCTCTAGATGATGCTTGTATTTTTCTTGATGATATAAATTACAATGCTACTAAAGATGTGGTTGGAGAGGTCTTCACTTTAGCTAGAAGGAGTCACATACCTTTTGAGAGTGTCAATCATCTTATTATAATATTTTTCAAAAGTTGTTTTGGATAGGTCATGACTTTAATTAATGTTTATCCCACTATTTTGAAGATTGTCATGTCCTCATTTTCGTAAGCATATTTGCAACTCATTACCTCATGTTCGACCTCCTCATCAGAATCATTCTCATAGTCAGACTCAAAATTGGGATCAACCAAATATTTTCCTAATTGACATCCTATCAAGATTAGCAATCATATTAGAATATGCTTTCTCATCATCGTCACCATCTCCTAAAGCAAAATCACCTCATCCCCAGTTATGTGTCTTCCTTCTCACTTACATCTGCAGCATACCCATGAATATGCTAATCAATTGTGCTTGTTTATTTATTTTCTTACACGATGATCTGAAATAATTGACTATTTTTTTCCTAAACTCTTTATTAACAATATGGACCGACATGGACACGGTCCTACCAGCCAAGTGTTTACCTCACACGGGGGCCAAAACCTCGCCACTCTTCACGTCTAGGAAATCGTCCAAATATATATCATAATATGTAGCCTCAAATTTATAGGTCTATGTACATGGGAACTTCTCAAATTCCAAGTGCAGGTCTTTTATAGTTAGTTCTGATGTGTCCATCGCCAGTCGATAATTAAAACCAGCTCTAACTATAATTCTACCATCGGGCAGAGTTTTAGTTTGGCACCCATGCCAAATCTTTAGTAGAAATTCGAATGCATCACATATCCTCACGATTACCAATGGATTCAAATCGCTATATAAATTGAAGAAGAGATTTCAATTCTTACCCTTCAAGGGTGACAAATAGCTAATTCACTAGGCTCCAGAGCTGCAAAGCTTTGCTGCCTGCATCCTCTACCCCTGTGTTAGCCACACCTGCAACCCCGTAGGGTCCATCTCCGTGCCAGAACGACGTGCAGAGTGTTTGGGGCGCAACCTTATCTCACACGCTACATAAGGCAGTGTAAAGTGGAGCATGGTAGCAGACAACAACTGAGGCCGGAGCGGTGGCAGCAATGGCATGGCGGTCGAGGTGGTAGAGGAGGGGAGCGTGATCAAAATTGGGTAAAAGCAAACAAATTATGGTCTCGAATCCTCAAATGCAACGCACGCAGTCTAGTGCTAATGTCGACGGAGCCACGTGTAAGGATAAAGGTCAAAACAACTTGCTCGTGTGCGACCCCACATGTCATAAACGAGTCAAACAGACGGTAAGTCAGCAAAACCTAACGGAAATCAGCATCAATCCAAATTTTGGCAAGTAGTGATAGAGTCGTAATTTTCTCTTTTTTAAAAGTGTCTCAAAAAATTGTATTATCTTAGGAATTTTTAAAAAGCGCCTCTAAAAATCATACTATCGCAAGCATTTTGATTTAGTGCCCCTAATTTTTTTTAGGCACTAATAATTAAACAGTGTCCTTAAATTATTTTTATAGGAATTTTTAAAAGTGCCTCTATAAAAATGCTTATCTAAAACCATATTATTGCAGGCATTTTTAATAATTGCCCCTAAATATTGTTTTTTAGGCACTAATTAAAAAGTTCCCATAAATATATTATTTCTAGGCATTTTTTAATGCCTCCATAAAAAAGCTCCTAAAAAACAACCGAGACAAACTGATAAGTACCACCCCGCACAAGCTTTACAACCTCATCACACAAAGCCTTTGCTACCTCAAACAACATCGAGATTCCTACCAGCTAGCTAGGAGTTGTAGTAATGGCGTCATCGTCCAAGAAGCTCGTTCTCCTGTTCGTTGCCCTGAGCCTCATGATCGCCGCCGTGCATGGCTGCGCACCCCACTGCCCGACCCCAGCGCCGCCAGCCGTCGGCACTTGCCCGATGGACATGCTGAAGCTGAAGGTATGCGCCAACGTGCTGAACCTGCTCAAGCTCAGGTTGGGCGTGCCGGCGAACGAGGAGTGCTGTCCGCTAATGGCCGGCATGGCCGACCTAGACGCCGCCGTATGCCTTTGCACCGCATTCAAGGCCAACATCCTCGGCATCATCAACCTCAACATACCCGTCGACCTCAGCCTCCTCCTCAACCAGTGCCGCAAGACCTCCACTTCCGGTTTCACCTGCCCCGCCTGATTGATCGATCCATCCACTCGTATCAGTTTTTTTTTTCTTTTTCCGTTCCGATTAATGTACGTGTCAGTCTCGTCCGTACTTAAGTTCCCTGTTATCCAGTGATTACTATGTACCGTGCGTACAAGTGTCTTGTATCATCGGAAAATCTGAAACATAAGTTTGTTCAAGTTGTGCTCACTCCGTTTCTGATCGAACTGTGTGACATGTACCTAAACACATTTTGCACCACGTCCGCATGACTCAAAGATCGTGGGAACGGTGCCACGCGTTTTTTGCGCGTATATGTTGCCGCTAAATGCCTCTGCCGGCTGGCCGGTTTCGAGGGTGTGCGACGTGGACGAAGTAGTCGGAGGCGAAGAACAAAACACGTACGGGAAAAGTAAATGACACAGGGGAATAGGCAAGATCTCTTTATTGATGTGTTTCTGATAACTAGCTACGTACAATCTTTGCCCCGTTATATAGGGGGGTGGGCTAGATGGATAAGTACCAGGTAAAAACGGGGGCTGGGTACCCACTTACCCTGTCACGCAAGTTTGGTTCCATAACACTCCCCCTTGGGTTTTAACCGTATAGCCATGCCTCAAAACTCTGAAAAACCCAGTGGGAAAATATGGAGAAAAAACACATGTGTCGGATATATACTGAATAGGGGTATAGAAGATGGTAGACAAAGAGCCGGACTACCAGGGTGGCCTACATGGTAATGGGCTTAGGTCCATTGGGCGGCCCAGTAGTCCGACGCGCAGAAGCCGGATTCTAGAAGAACCCGGATCACGGTCCGCGTGATCTGGCTTGGAGGAGAAGACGGATTCCTTACTTTCCAAGTTACAAGTTAAACGTAGTCTTCTAGGTTTCCTGCTCTGTAAGCCCTAATCCGGCTATTATATAAAGCCGGACGGGAGATAGATTAAAAAAGTTAAGTTAGACACAAATTCAAGCTCTACGCAACTCGCCGAGAAGTTCATCCTCGTCGAGTAGCTAGATCTATTCCCTCACATTGTAACCCTGTTATACGGGCTTTAGTCCCAATTAGTGAGAAGTGCAGGAGTAGGTACGCCGTACTGTCGCGACGTACCGAACCTGGGTAAAATCCCGTGTTCTGTATTACTACGCTATCCCGTTACCCCACGTCTCTACCGTAGTCTCATGGCACCCCCGTCTATGAAAACTACTACGATGTCTCGACAGTTGGCGCCCACCGTGGGGCAAACGACGTCAGGCGTGAAATTCCGATCTGGGATACTCGGCGGAATTGGAAGATCGATCACTGTCGGAAGCTTGGAATTCGACGACGACGTCGGGCGCTTCCTCGACAACGGATCATACATACCGTCGCAAAACCACCTGGTAAGTGCCTGCGTGTTACCGATCGGATCTGCTAACATCTTTATCGGACTAACTGCAGAGGCAATGGGGTTTTGCGGTGGAAGCAAATTTATCCCACCCGCCCTATACCCAGTCAAAGACGACTATGATCCCGGATTCTGCTCAGATCGCCGACAAAAAAGTGATACACACTTTATCGGCATGGTGCAATCCGAAATCGCTGAAAACACGGATGACGGAAATCCCGTGCAAGAGGCAGATAACAACCTACCCGTCGTAGAGACGGAAGAACAAATACCCGTCACAGAGACGGAAGATCCGACATCCGTCAACCAGACGATGAACTCGGAAGCAGAGTCCGTGCTTGCCGCCATTGAGGCGAGATTGGAGTCGGAAACCGGATCGGATAACTTCGACTCCGAAGACGAAGATGAGGATGCCTTCGTAAGAAAGGTTAAGTCCTTTCAAGAGGGATTCCATGAAGTGCTAATGGCAAAACCAGCTAATACAACGGGTGCCGACAGCCAGGAAAGCCCTAAAACCCCTCCGCCAGTGGAAGAGAGAGAAGACGGAGAAACTTCTCCGATATTCCCCAATGTTAAGGAGATGACAGAAGATGAGCCTGTCAAAAAACCTCCTTCTTCCAAGAAAAAGCACCGTGCATCTAAAAAACTCCAATACAAACTCCGGAAGAAAAAATCAGCCGATCTCGCTGATGAAAACCTGGAAGTTGGAGATATTAGCGGCACAAAGCCCGCGGAAAAGAAATCTAAGGAAATCACTGCTCCGCCAATGACAGAACTGGAAGAGCAAGAGCTATTACAAACACCAGTGGGACCAGATGAACCCCCTGAGATGCTGGAAGCCAGGAGACAAGCTTTCCAACGGCAACAGCAACATCTGCTTAGATCTCGGCAACATCTCCAACAAACCCATAATGACATCAAAGTCATGAAGGAAGAAATAGAGGAGTACGAGAGAAAGCATAGATCTGCCTTAAAACCTACTAGGTTACCCGGAATCGCAAGACCGGAAGAACTGCCGCCAAAAGAAAGGTTTTATAACCCATCTTGGCAAAAGCAGTTAAACGGCAAAGATGCCAAGGGCGAACCAATATACAAAACCGCAGCAGAAAACGCGGAAGCAGCGTTCGCCATCCTAAACAACGATCTGTACTCCAACGGGGAAAAACTCCAAGGGGTGTATGCTTTCCTAGGAAAAGCATTACAGCAGCAGCAGCGAGGCCAAGAGCGATCAGGGAGGCTGCATGATAATTCCGCCCTCTGCAAAACAGTTACTTGCGCTGCTGGAGCACCTGGACCGGAAGAACCCGGAGATTCGGATAAAAAAGAGGATCCGAGAAAAGACAGGAAAAACCCAGATAACCGGGACGCAGCGTCTAGAACCGGACCTCATCTCCCGAAAGATGGATATAAACCACATGATCGGGAAGACAAACACCGGAATGACGGCAAAATAATGCCACCTCCGAGAAACCCAGCTGAAAAAGCTGGAAGATATGATATACCTCACAGACGTGAAAGATCCCGGACACCTCCTAAGGATAAGGAAAGGCATAGAAGCAGAACTCCGCCTAAAGGACGTGAACACGGAAGAGATAGAGATAACCTCGGAAAAGCGCGTCCGCGCAACAATGGAAAAGAAAGGAGCAGATCCCCTTCTGTCCATTCAGCCGGAAGATATTCTGCACACATTGATAGAGCAGAAAAGGATGATCTATATTTTGGTCCTAAGTGTTTTACTGACAGGATCCGAAGGATAACCCTGCATTCTGGCTTCGCCAAAGTTGGTCCAACCTACCAAAAATATACCGGCAGTACAAACCCGGATACCTGGCTCTCAGATTATTATACAGCCGTCCAAATCAACAATGGGACAGACCTGGAAGCTGTCAAGTTTCTTCCCCTAATGTTGCTAGACGGAGCCAGAGATTGGATCAATGGTTTACCATCAAGAACTGTCGACAGCTGGGATGATATGGCTAGAGTATTCACTCATCATTTTCGGGGAACATACAAACGCCCAAATAGCATCAACCAGCTGAACCGTTGCACCCAATTTGAGGACGAACCATACGTGGATTTCATCTCCAGATGGACTGCAATGAAGAATAGTTGTTCTGGAGTAACTGACGTACAGGCAATGCATGCTTTCGTCAATGGCCTAAAACCCGGACTCGTACCGTTCATGGTTGGTTCTAAACAGCACAAAGATCTCGGATCTATGCTTACAACCGCTAATGAGCACGCTGCAGCCGAAGATGATATCAGAGCAAGAGGAGGCAATATTGAGTCACCAATACTCGCCAAGAAAACCCCTCGTTCTGACAAAAAAGGAACTCCAGAGTCAACGACAAAGCCCAAGGAGGTCAACATAGCCTTTGGAGGAGAAAAGGTGAATAAGTGGAAAGGCCGCAGTCCAGATCCAATCAATTACACTCCCGAAGAATGGGAGAGAATTAAGTCGGAACCCTGCGTCCACCACTCGCAATTTGGGAAACCAACCCACACAAACGCGCAATGCCGGCTAAACAAGCATATGAAAGGCAATGCAGGATCCGGAAATAAAGGGAAGGGTTCCAAAAGGAAACCCGCCAAACAAAAGCCAGAAGCTGAAAAAGAATACAGTAAATCGGACACTGATGACAAAATCCAAGAACAACAGCGAAAGGGCGAACCCAAATTTCCGAGAGTTGACGGAGAAGCAATGTTAACTTTCCTAGCAACCCCGTCAGCAAAGGTGGCCAAACGAACACTTCGGGAGATAAACGCAGTTGTTCCTGCGACCCCGAAATTCTTGAAGTACTCCAATACACCAATAATCTGGGATCAGTCTGATCATCCCGGAAATATCCCTGAACCCGGCACACAAGCTCTTGTTGTAAGCCCTATTGTTCAAAACACTAGGCTAAGAAGAGTGCTGATGGATGGAGGATCCAACATCAATATAATGTATCTGGATACGCTGAAGCACTTGAAGATCTCCGAGTCCCAGCTCAACTACAGCAATATACGCTTCCATGGCATTGTTCCTGGCAGGCAAGCACAATCCCTAGGAGAAATTTCCCTAGATGTCACCTTCGGAGATAAAGATCACTTCCGGCAGGAAAAAGTATCCTTCGAAGTAGTGCCGTTCGAAAGCGTGTATCACGCAATACTCGGACGTCCAGCTTTCGCCAAATTTATGGCAAGATCTTGCTATATCTACAACAAGCTGAAGATGCCAGGACCCAAAGGAGGAGTAATCACCATCGCCGGTGATTTCAAGCTGGCAAACGAGTTGGAAAAAGAAAACGCCCTTTGCGCTCAGAGAGTTATAGCGAAGGAGGAACTGAAGGAATTAGCCAAGGAGGTATCGCCGAAAGAGATGCCGGCAGGAAAAGAAACTCGGAAGCCAACAGATAGCTTCAAGGCGTCCGAGAATACAAGACAGGTAATCCTAGATCCCAAAGATCCGACAAAATTCGTCGTCGTAGGGACTGGGATGACTGACAAATAGGAAGGCGAGCTCATCAAGTTCCTCCGTGAGAACTGGGATATTTTTGCCTGGTGTCCAGCTGACATGCCAGGCGTACCCAGGGAACTTGCTGAGCACCAACTCCAGGTTATTCCCGGATCAAAACCCGTCAAACAAGGTCTCCGTCGATTTGACGGAAGAAGACGGAAGGCTATTGGCAAGGAAATTATCCGGCTTTTAGCAGCAGATTTCATCAAGGAAGTAATCCATACTGATTGGTCCGCAAATCCGGTATTAGTGCCGAAGAAAGACACCACTGCTCTTAGAATGTGTATAGATTACACAGGATTGAACAAGTTGTGTCCGAAAGATAGGTTCGCGTTACCGCGAATCGATCAAATAATAGATGCCACTGCAGGCTCCGAGCTTTTATGCTTTTTGGATGCATACTCCGGGTACCACCAAATACGCATGAAAAAGGAAGATCAAATCAAGACTTCTTTTATAACCCCGTATGGGACGTACTATTACATAACCATGCCTTTTGGCCTAAAGAACGCAGATGCAACCTACCAGCGTTGCATGCAACGCTGTTTGCATAGTCAAATTGGCAGAAACGTTCATGTTTACGTGGATGATATCGCTGTCGTAACCAAGGAAAAAGATACACTCCTTGAGGATTTGCGAGAAACTTTCGAAAACTTGCGCACTTACAAGATGAAGTTGAATCCATCTAAGTGCGTATTCGGGGTTCCCTCAGGAAAACTTCTGGGTTTCATTGTTTCCCACAGAGGAATAGAAGTTAACCCGGAAAAGATCAAGGCAATCTTGAACATCTCAAAACCTACATGTGTAAAAGATGTCCAAAGATTGACGGGTTCCGCTGCAGCCGTCAGCAGATTTATCAGTTGGCTGGGGGCTAAAACCTTACCACTCTACAAGCTGCTGAAAAAATTCGACAAAGTCAAGTGGATTGCGGAAGCCTGGGAACGTATAGAAAGTTATGTACCTTTCCGTACTAAGTTCAATTCTATGTAAACATCTTTTGAGATCATGAAATAAAGTTGTCGGAATGCTGTCATCCATATTCTTTATAAGTGTAAAGTGTTTCCGCCTCATCTATTTCCCAATGATCTTACAAATTGCTCAACGTTAACCCGAATTGTGCTTGCGTACTCGGCGTTACAAAACTGAATGATTTTTCAGCCTATTAACGGCTAAGGGAAACTTGAATTGCCTGTGTGCCCAAGTTTCACTTAAAACTTTCCTTGAATTCTCTAAGTCTTATCTGATTGTGTGTGTGTTGGGTTACTGGAACTAGTTAGTAAAAATGCCTTTAGCATGATCCATGTTTCCGAGTTTCAAAACTGCTTGGTTCGTCCCCAGTTACTCGGCATGAAGATTCACATTGCTATTTGAGCCATTTCAAACACTAAGGACAGTTAAAACATACACACCAGAGAACTTAGAAGATAAAGGAATGATCAAAACCCAAAAAACTTGCAAAGAATTTCATAATTTAAACTGCAACAGACGGAAGTTTCATTCATACAAAAGAAGCATTACATTTTGGATTACATTAAAAGAACAGTAATGCTCCTATTGTCTATTTTTTCTATCCAGGTTCCAGGTAACCCTTCAAGAATCTGACTCCTCCTCGCTGCTTTCGTCTTCGGGGATTGGAGGGATCTCCGCTTCTGGATAGTTGACGGAGATATTTACCATGGAGGCAATCTGGGTGGCGTGGCCTTTGGCTTCACCAAAGATGGTGTTTCGCTGCATATCCGTGTATCCTTGAGGGACACTGGACGCCACGCGCCAGGATTTAGCACTAGGGTAGTGCATGCGCATGAGGCCAAGAGCCATGCGCGCACCACCCCGTGCAGCGGAGCGAAGGAGAGATTCCTTAGACTCCGCCACCTCCATGATGGCACCCGGAAGTTTTTCAACCTCCGAGCACTCCCCAGATTTTTCGGGAAGAAACTTGTCTACCAGCTGCGTTGCAGCAGCCTTGATCAAATTCCATGTCTCCCCGAAAGCTCGGATGCCTGCAATCCGAGTGCCATCTGGGGTATCGCCTGTTTTTTCCAGTAAAATACCTAAAAAAGTTAGATGGAAAAACAGAGCAAGTAAAACATGGAAAGATGACAAAGGAATAAGAGATTTACCGATGAGCTTGTCGATCTCGGAAACTTCCTCCAGGCGAAGGTTCAGAGCGTCGGTCAAATCCTGAATGGTGGATTTGTCCTTCTCCGCCTGCTCGGAAGCCTTGGAATTAGAAACTCCAAGGGCCAGATTACTGGCTTCCAAGTCTTGTTGTGCTTTCACATGGTTCTTGTGAAGCTCAACATTCTCCTTGCGGAGAATTTCGGCATTGCCAGAATCTTCTGCTGCTTGTTTAGCCTCAGCTAATGCAGCTGAAAAGCAAGGGAAAAATCCGCGTTAGCCAGCTCCTCGGAAAAAACTTAGGCAAATAATTGAATCGGAAATTTCAGGAGGAAAATGTTTACCTTGTGTTTCCGACAATGCGAGCTTAGCTGATTCCAGCTCTGCTTCCCTTTCTTCAAGAATAGAGAGAAGACTTCTAACTTCTTTATTCTTGATGGTAAGCTTCCTGAAAACTTCCCTGTTGATGGCTTCGGAGGTTTGCTGAAACATAGCAAGGAGAAGAATGAGTACAAAAAGCATCAAAGCAAAAAGCACGCATTTTAATTAATGCTTGGGGGCTAGAGTTATATACCTGGCTCATGCGCTGCAAACCTGCCAAGTTTTCTTTGAACTCTTTCGCGTATTCCGCGAAGAGAGCCCCGGCTGCGTCCAAGCCGTCATTGATAGCTTTGAAATCCTTGTCAAAGGTGGGAATTTCCTCGTCGAAAGTCCGAGTTAATTTTTCCACCTCTGGGGCCGCCCTTTCCCTCGTGTCCGGGTCGGACACAATGGGCTGGCTGGGCTCTGGGGGCTTGGTGGTGGGGGCTGCAGTAGGCTCTTCCGCCATCGTGCTTGGCGTGTCCGGGGCGACGGCGGGAGAAGGTTGGCTGCCTCGGCTGGAAGAAACCTTGTGTTTCTTCAGCTTCTTCGGCTTCAGGGTGGAAGGTGGCAGGCTAAAAACATAAAAACCCGGAAAAGGTCAAAACACCGAAGATGGATGAAAAAAGTTCCCATAAAAGAAATTTCCAGAAGAAAGAACCTGGAGGTGGCGACGGGGATTCCGTCAAGATCGATAATTTCGTCCGAGGAAGTTATCTTCTTGCGCTTGCGTCCACCTGTAGCGGCGGTGCGCAGCGCGTCCAGCTCAGCCTCAGACACCAAGTCCGAATCTGAAAGATCCTCGAACTGTCGAATAAGCAAGATCAAAATCAGAAGCTAGGAAATCCGAGATAAAATAGAACTGTACCCAAATGACTGAAAAATTACCTTGGGAACCGGATTTTCGGCCGTGTACATTGGCCCACTCTCTGTGTATTGGTCGCGCGATGCGACCAACTGGTTGATGCGCCGCCTAAGCTCCTTTGCGGGCCAATCCTTGGCGGATGTCCGCATCGGATCATTGACTCCCGTGTATTCACACAGGAAACGGCCGCTGTGGTTGGCTAGTGGCTGGATCCGCCTAATCAGCCAGCATAGAACCGTGTCCATGCCGGTTAGAGGCGGATCCATGGAGGTGAGCTTGGCGATGCGCCGCTTGATCTTTAGCAGATCTGGCGGCAGAACTTGGACGGCTTCTGTTCCCCAGTTATCCTGGGGAACGGCGGCGGAATTCACAAAAGGTGGAACCCCGACGGCCTTTTTAGGAAAAGGCACGTCGGGATGATAAAAGAAAGAACCCGTCCAAAATTTGACGGATTCTGAAGTTTTTATCTTGGGGAACCAATCTTCTCGGAATCTCCGAAGAGTGAAGGATATAGTTCCGCAAGTTGGGAGTGCGCCCTCCGAAGAGTTTCGCTTAACTCCAAAGCAGTACATCCAGAAATCTAACCTAGGTTCTAGCCCTAAGTAGCCTTCGAACAAGGCCTGAAAGCCGGCCATGTATAGAATGGAATTGGGGGGAAGATTGTGGGGCTGGATGTTGTAATGAGAGAGAACCTGGAGGAAGAAGGAAGATGGCGGAAGTCCCATACCTCGCAAAAGGTGGGAAGAAAGGAGTACCCTTTCGCCATCCCGTGGCGCGGGTTCGGTTTCTTCTTCTGGCAGCCGCCATTTCTTCTTGAGAACCAGGCCCTCCTTTTCCAAGTTTGGAAGGAGAGCCGGGGGAATACTGCAGGCACTCCAGTTGCCTGCAGATTCGGCTTCCTCGTCCGCTCCGGCGGCGGCGGCGGCGGCAGCCTCCGCGGCGGCGAGTTCGTCGCCGAGGAGCTCGATCTTTTCCTCTGCCGTTTCAGGTGCAAACGGCGGGGTTGTCGCGGCGCTCGATGTCGCAATGTCCGCGGCGGCGGAAGTGTTTTCTCCGCCCGCCGCGGAAGCAGCAGTCTTCTCCGGCTTGCCGCCGGCGTGCTTAGGCGATCCTGGTTGCGGATCCAGGTCGCTGACGAGCTCGTCGATGGCGGCGCGAGTCGGTGACGGCGGCGAAGAGGCCATTTTTTGGTGGCGCTTTGCGTTCAGCGTGCGACGGATACGTGCGTTGGGGCAAGGACTTGCTCTCGAGCTCGCGTGCGCGTCAATGGTGTGGGCAGTGAGGGAGTGAGGAAAGTTTCGGAGGAGGACGATGATGGCTATTTATAGCCAGAGAACCGTTTAGATACGTGCCAACGGCTCTTTCGACCGTTGGATGTTCGACGCGTGTCGCTCGCCGGAAACTACGGGAAATATAACGACAGGGGAATGATGGCTATCTCCTCGTTTCCCGTGAGAATCTGTCAGAGATACGTTGCAGGGTTTCCCGCGTGAAACCAAGCGTCGCCTGCGTCAGCATGATTAAAGCGCTGACGTTAGAAGTTCCTTTCCCGCGAAGGATCGTGAGAAGAAAAGCCGGATTTTCATGGTTCCGAGTTTTATGTTACCATCTCCTTCAAAAAGAAAGTAGAAAGAATCAAGACTGCTGAATCAAGGTTTCCCGGACAAAATGTATTTGACGAAAGACGGAGAATCAGAGTTTTGATCCTTCCTGGGGGCTACTGTCGGATATATACTGAATAGGGGTATAGAAGATGGTAGACAAAGAGCCGGACTACCAGGGTGGCCTACATGGTAATGGGCTTAGGTCCATTGGGCGGCCCAGTAGTCCGACGCGCAGAAGCCGGATTCTAGAAGAACCCGGATCACGGTCCGCGTGATCTGGCTTGGAGGAGAAGACGGATTCCTTACTTTCCAAGTTACAAGTTAAACGTAGTCTTCTAGGTTTCCTGCTCTGTAAGCCCTAATCCGGCTATTATATAAAGCCGGACGGGAGATAGATTAAAAAAGTTAAGTTAGACACAAATTCAAGCTCTACGCAACTCGCCGAGAAGTTCATCCTCGTCGAGTAGCTAGATCTATTCCCTCACATTGTAACCCTGTTATACGGGCTTTAGTCCCAATTAGTGAGAAGTGCAGGAGTAGGTACGCCGTACTGTCGCGACGTACCGAACCTGGGTAAAATCCCGTGTTCTGTATTACTACGCTATCCCGTTACCCCACGTCTCTACCGTAGTCTCATGGCACCCCCGTCTATGAAAACTACTACGATGTCTCGACAACATGGTATACTTTTGCTATGTTGCACGAATTGCCTCAGTAAAAACCTCGTGTGAGAAACTTCATAAAAACTCACTTAAGGGAAAAAGAGTACAACTCACTTAACCATTAAGTTAAGTACTGAATCATCGGGATCGAGATTTTGGCGATGAGTTTATAAAGATTCTCCCCCTGAACCTTACATCTCCCTAAGTCTCATCATACCAATTCCATGAACACATCTCTCGAAAAAAGATGCCGGTAATGATTTAGTGAACAAATCAACAAGATTTGCACATGACTTAGTATGCAAGATTCTTACTTCGTTCAACTTCTGCAACTCATGTGCGTAGAAGAACTTGGGGTTGATATGCTTCGTGAGATTGCTCTTCACATAACTCGTCTGGACTTGTGCAACACAAGCGACATTATCTTCATAGATAATGGTGGGGGTTTGGACGGTGTTCAGCCCACATGACAGCTGGATGTGGCCGATCACCCGTCGAAGCCATACACACTCACGTGATGCTTCATATAGTGCAATGATTTCTGAGTGGTTCGTCGAAGTTGACACTAGGCTTTTCTTAGACGATTTCCAAGAAATAGCGGTTCCACCACAAAGGAAAACATATCCAGTCTGAGACTTGGATGTGTGCGGGTCCGATAGGTACCCAGCATCAGCATAGCCTACAACCGTGGGGTCTTGGTTCCTCCGGTAAAACAAGCCAAGATCTTTGGTCCCTTGCAGGTATCGGAAGATGTCCTTAACGCCTTTCCAATGTCTCTTGGTAGGCTCAGAACTGTATCTAGCAAGCAAATTGACAACGAAAGCAATGTCCGGTCGTGCGCAATTCGCGAGGTACATGAGTGCGCCAACTACACTCAAGTAGGGGAATTCTGGTCCCGGAATTCCCCCCTCATATCCTGCTGTAAAGATCTCCCGATCATCGGGGTCTTAGAAGGATATGCCTTGTCAAATCCAAATCTTTCCAACACCTTCTGGGTGTATGCAGACTGGTGCACTAAGATCTCAGCAGGGGAATGTTCAAGTTGCAAACCTAGGCAGAAATTGGTTTTGCCTAAGTCTTTCATTTCGAATTCCGACGTCAGGTAGGAACTCGCTTCCTCAATATCCTCAGGTGTACCGATTATATTCAAATCGTCCACGTACACCGAGATAATACAGAAACCATCTTGTGATCTCCGTATAAAAACACACTGGCAGTCTTCATTGCTCGTGTAGCCCTTCTGATGAAGGAAATAGCTTAAACGATTATAATACATCCTACTTGACTGTTTAAGTCCATATACAGTGACTTCTTAAGCTGAACACTGTATAAACCTCTGTTAGCTCTATCTTGGTTCGGAACAGGGATACCTTCGGGTACCTTCATGTATATGTCTGAATCCAAATTACCATAAAGGTAAGCGGTAACAACATCCATAAGTTTCATTGTCAAGTCCAAGTTTACTGCCATTGAGATCAAGTATCTAAAGGTAATTCCATCCATGACTGGGGAGTAAGTTTCCTCAAAGTCGACACCTGGTCGTTGGGAGAAATCTTGAGCAACGAGCCTTGCTTTGTACCTTACTACCTCATTATTTTCATTCCTCTTTCGGACAAAAATCCATTTGTGGCCAACGGGGCGTACATGGGGAGGAGTTAGACAAACAGGTCCAAACACCTCTCTTTTGTTGAGAGAATATAACTCAGCAAATATTTCCTTCTTCCAATCTTTCCAATCCGACCTTTGCTTACAATCAGCGAGAGTGTTAGGCTCTGGGTCAAGATCTATGATTGAGGCAATTTTCTTGGCAAAATAAATGTCGACATTTTCCATAGCTCGATTAATTGACTCGCCCGAATTAATATAATTAATGGCCATTTCGTCATGGAGTGCATCAGGCACATTCCCTTCCACCACCGGATTTCCCATTCAGGGAGCAAGGTCCTTTAACTTTCCCGCTCCGATGTGTGCGCACACATCTTCGCTGGGTATTTCCGAAGTAGGAAAATTCAAGTCCGGAATTTCGTGCACTGAAACGTCCGTACTTGTGCAGGTCTCAACTGGCTCCCTTTTGGAGGGGTAGGCTCCGATAAATCTCTCTTATCCTTTTTCTTCGGGCGTCCCCGGGTACTTGGGATTTGAGAAACCGGATTCCTCGTCCTCTTAGGCCTAAGAACGGGAGCGGGTGTACCATGATTTCTCTTTGGTATTTCAACCCTTTACGGTGCATTGCGCGCGGGCACATGCGACTTTGTCACAGTCTTTAAGTCACGAAAGTGATCAGGCAGTTGATTCGCCAACGAGTGCAAATCTATTATCTTTTGAACTTATCTATTAGACTCAGCAGTGCGCGGGTCATGAGCGTGGATCCCCGTGGCTTGCCACGTAAGTTCTCGACTTTTATCATCAAGGGGTTGATTATCTCCCGCTAAAGTCGGGAAAAAATCCTCGTCAAAAATGCAATCAGCGAAACGGGCCGTATGACAGTCACCTGCCGCGGGGTCCAGAAACCTGATTATGGACACAGCCTCATAACCAACGTATATCCCCGACTTACGGCGCGGTCCCATTGTTGATCGCTGAGGGGGTGGTAATGGTACATATACCTGGCAACCGAACCTACGAAGGTGGGAAATTTTCGGTGCCGACCCTTGCGCAAGCTGCATAGGAGAATGGATGCTGTAGGCCGATGGTCGAAAGTTGATGAGATTGGCAGCATGTAACACCGCGTGACCCCAACATGTAGTTGGTAAATTACAACCCTGAAGAAGAGGTCTGGCAATGAATTTAATTCTTTTAATCAATGCCTCCGCAAGTCCATTTTGCGTGTGGACGTGCGGTATAGAGTGCTCAAGTTTGATTCCTGTTGCCATGCAATAATCATCGAACGTCTTTGAAGTAAATTCACCGGTGTTGTCCATTCGAATAGACTTAATACGATGATCCGGGAATTTATTCCTCATTTGTATGATCTGAGAGATCAACTTTGCAAAAGCATGGTTCCTTGTTGACAGCAGGCTAACATTGGACCATTTAGAAGAAGCATCAATGAGCACCATGAAGTACCTAAATGGACTTGAAAGGGGCTGAATAGGACCGCATATGTCCCCTTGGATACGTTCCAAGAACGCGGGGATTTCATCCTTCACCTTTAGGGGTGATGGTCTAATGATTAATTTCCCCTTAGCGCATGCGGAGCACACGAAATCATCAGGATTCGGGAAATTTTTCACATTAACATTATGAACATTAGAGTTGTTAATTATATTTCTCATCATCGTAAGACCGGGGTGGCCTAACCTATCGTGCCAAAGGCAGAATAGTTCAGAGCTTCTAAAAACAGTTTTAAGGGTAGTGTACATGGGCGGTGCTACTATCTTAGTGTAGTACAACCCTGTAGCGAATGTAGGAAGCCTTTCGACAAGATGTTTACCATTTTCATCGCGTTTCGTTATGAGTAGGTACTCCTTACCGGTGTCGTCATCATGGGTCTCAATGTGGAACCCATTAACACGGATGTCTTTAAAACTCAAGAGAGTACGAGTCGCTTCCGGGTATAACAATGCATCATTAATGATCAAAGTTGTTCCAATGGAGAGTGTTATAGTGGCTCGTCCGGAGCCAACTATATGAGGACCGTAGCCGGCGATCGTCGTAATACTCCCTGGAATTTTTTGATGGACTCAAAATACTTTGTATCTCTCAAGATGGTATTGGTGGTACCGCTATCGGCAAGGCACGTTTCCTCCATTCGGGCGCCACACGTGTTCTAAAATATAGTGTCTAATTATTAAACGAGAGCAAGGAAGATGCTACAGTCATAATAATTAAACATGCAAATATTTCAGAACATAACGTAAGTATCTCTATTTAAAATAATGGAATAAATGAATGATGACGAAGTCATCCAAGCGCCGATAAATGTTTAAGGAAACAAATAATGTTGCTCTCATAGAGCTTACAACCAAATCGAATGAATTGTATCAAATTATTGCCATCAGAATCATGAATAAATGGGCGGAGTTTAGATGGAGTCCACAAGGTAACCATCCATCTCAACCAAGATCTCCATCTTGCTAAGCTTCTCCTCAGTGGATATCATGGTGGCGGCAGCGGCGATGTCCAACTGTGGCGTTGGAGGGGACACGGTGTGCTCAATCTCCATGGACACGGTGGCGTTCGTGGGAACCGCCACGTGTGCCTCCACAGGTGCCCCAGTGTGCGCTACGACGGGCGCGGCGGGGTGCGTGGGAATCATCACGGGCGCCGCAACGGGCGCCGGTGGTGCCTCCATCTGGACAAGGTGCGCCTCATGCGCCCTCTTGGCCTTGAAGGCGTCGACGACGTGGTTGGGAGCACGACACTGCCTGGAGAAGTGAAGCTTCGATCCGCAGCGAAAGCAGTCTTGGGGCCTTACCTCCCCCTTACCCGCCTTTTGCTCCTTGGGCGGGTAGGGGTGGTTAGGTCCCTTCTTGCCTTTGCCTTTTCTGCCGCGCTGCTAGAACTTTGGCTGGTGCACTTTGTAGGCGCCGGCATAAGCTTCCTGGCTTGGGCCCCCTCCGAAAGGCTGCGAGGTGAAGTTCTTTTTCAGAACCTCATTCTGCGCCTTAGCCACCTGGAGGGCGTCAATGAGCGCCGAGTACTGCGTGAAGTTCTCCTGGCGGTAGTTCCGTGCATTCTGGAGGTTACTTGGATGGAAGGTGGAGAGATTTTTCTCTATCTTCTCCTCGTCTGTGATTTTCGTACCACACATTTCGAGATTCGCACAAATCACGTGTAACACGGAATTGATCGACGTCACCGCCTTGTGGTCCGCAAACCTCAGACGCAACCAATCCCCCTCCGCCTTAGGCTTGACGTGGTACTTCAACCTAGTGAACCTCTCTTTAAGAGTGGCCCACAGGGTTGAAGCACTCCGTTCAGCCATGTACTCGTTTTTCAACGTAGCACTCATGTGGTGGCGGAGGAAATGCAGTGCCTGCGCATTCTCTGCCGCAGTCGTGGTGCTGGGGGCCATCGGGGTCCCCGCGAGCAGCGCTCCCTTGATCTTTCGGCCCTCGAGGACGATCTCCACGTCCGAGGACCAAGCAAGGTAGTTCAGCCCAGTCTGAGCCAACTCCTCGAATTCGCGGTTCATGATTCCGGCTATCTGCGATTTATGCAAACATATATTAGATTACAGCAGGTAATCGATTGCATAAATCGATGTTGATACAAAAAATTCAATATGACGGTGTTCCAAAATTTAAATAACATGCTAACAGTGCTCTACTATGAATTAAACAATTAATTACGGTAGTAAATCATGATACGTAAGCATGTATGAAAAGATATTATGGTAAGCGCGTTCGAAACGTGAAAATTAGCCCTAAAAATGACTTTCCTAATTTATTTAATGACCAAATATACAATTTCAACAAAAACAGATTATTCCAGGGGCTTACAGGTAAAGTTTATTCAGCAGGAATAAGTTATACGTAAATCTGAAAAAATTTGGCTGCTAAAACGTAAGTTTCTGCGCAGAAACGTATTCTGTCCAGCCCAGATCGGCAGCAGGCCGAACTTGGGCTGAAAACCAGGCCGAAAGCCCACTAAGCGCCCAACAACCCGTCCGGCACTTTTTTTTAGGCAAACGATACTTGGCCCGTCTGCGGCTCGTCCGCTGCGACCTGGGCCGACCCACCCCGTCGCTACCCATCGGGGCAAGCTAGGGTTCGCGGGGCTTCGGCGGCCGCAGCTGGCGGCGCCGGCGGGTCGAGCCGGGGGGCGGTGAGGTGGGGTGTCGTGGGATAATCACGGCAGACGTTACCATGGGTAACTTACTTTGGGGCAAATCGACTCTGGTGTTTGGGAGAGGGTTTAGCTCAGGGGATATCATGCTATCAGGTGATCTGGTAGGTCGGACTGGAATGTCACTGAGTCTCCAATCTAGGGTTACAACTATCAGCCCTCGTATTACAAGGATACTCGAATATCTGGTAAAACTCTTCTCTGTTTCTCTGTCTCAGGAGCCGGTTTATATCTTACCCGGCTCTCTGGCTTCCTATACAAGGCATACCCGGAATCCTACCCGGAAACCGCACACAACCCTAAGTTTCCTAATCGCGATCCTCAAGATACGGGTTACAAGACCTACGCTCCCCCTTTGGCCTTCTAGAAACTCCTCCACCTTGGGCCGGGTCTTGTGTGATTCCCTTCGGGCCGGGTTTCACCTGGGCATGAGCCTACCGGGTTACCATCCCTCCATCAGTAGTCCCAAGAATAGCTTGGGCTTCTCGGGATCAATCATGAAGCGCATGCTATTCCCTGCAAAACAATAAACATTCAAATACATAATATATCGGGTTAGAGTGCTTTTATTGTAGCTAGGCCTGCTCTTTCGGCGGTCCATATAATAACCCGGTTTTTCCCGAGTCAGGGCACCATTTCCCGGGTCAACACTCCGAAGAAACGTGACAAGACCCGGCATTCATATCACTACCAGCTAATCCGAATTATACGCCCGTAATCTATCACAATCTCCATCCGGATATCTTGCAACGAATATTTTGGTACTTATCCCCAAATATCCGGGCCGGATCATTTTCTTCCGAAATTTTCTCACTTACCGCCCAAACCTAGGGCTTTTCTCCCAGCGCCTATAAATAGAGCCCAGGGGTCAACCCTAGATTTGAATCTCACTCCATAGTCATCCGCTTATTTCTCCATTAGCTAGGCACACCCTTGCAATTTCCAATCTCAAATTTGTCCACCATGTATTCTTAGCTAGATTCGTTTCCATGTCCTTCGCAAACGCTTAGACGGTTCATCTTTCCTTTTCTCGCTGTGTTAAATGAGTTCACTCTTCAATTTTCTCGACCTTCACTTACTTGCACTTTATCTTCATTTAGATCTACACTCCATGGCTCCCAAGGCTAGCGCTAAGCTGAAGGGCAAAAACCCGGCCGGGAAGCAAAAGCCGGGTCAGTCGATTTCCGCCAATTGGGTGAAATCGACTGTCACCAAGGCCAAGCTTGACGAGCTGACCGGGTCGGGTGTCCTGCCTGCTGAGCCGGACATCCAGCGGAGGACACCGGGTGAGGAGACCCGGCCTACACCAGGCCCGGGTGAGGTAGTCATCTTCCTCGAACACGTGATCCGGGGTTTCCGCCCCCCGGGTCACCCTTTCTTCCGAGATTTGCTAGATCACTACAAACTCCGGGTATTTGATATCGGCCCAAACTCCATGTTAAATATCTCCCATTTTATAGTCCTGTGTGAGGCTTATTTGTGCATTCCCCCAAACTTAGCTTTATTCCTAGAATTATTCCAATGCAAACCCTGTCGGGAGAGCACGGACGGGGCCCTCCTAGTTTGTGGAGGGGTCTCGATTCAGAGACGTAAAAACTCTCTGATGTCGACTCTCAGCCTTCACTCTCATGTGAAGCACTGGCAGAAAACTTTTTCTATTGCCGAGGCACATCTTTACCCGGCGAAAAGCCTTTGCCGGGTTTCTCTGATAATGTCCTCTCTCTTTCCGATAATCTAAACTCTTTCGCATCCGAGGCCGATAGGCAATCTATCCAGCCTCTTCTCCACAAGCTTGCTGTGCTTTCCACCCAAGGCCTCATTGGGCTTAATCTGATAAAGACCTCGGTAAGCTGCCGGATCCAGCCAAACAGCATCCAGCCCAAGCTCATGTGCAATTATTCTGGGCACGTCACCGACTCTCTCCGATACTCGGAGAAAACCTACCCGGCCGCCGATGTAAATAAGATGATGAAGACTTTCTTGGCTGAAAAGCTTGATGTAATTAGGAGCATATCCGGGCTTAGCCTCTTTACTCGCTCTAACCCGGATCCTCCAGTAAGAACCGGCTAACACTCCTTTATCCGACTGATATTTGTTATGCGTACATACTAACCTTTGTCTCTGTATCTCTTACTCAGGAAGGCAATAAATTCTGGAAGATAGTCACCCCTCCCCCTTCCGAAAACTCGGAGGAGGATGAGGAGCCGGCTGACAGCGATGAAGGTGAATCCGGGTCTTCTCTTTATACTTGCTTCATTTAACTTTGTTAGACCATGTTTTTTCCCTTTTCCGATAATGCTCCTTATTCACCAGTGCTAGAGGACAAGGAAGACACCCAGTCGGAAGAAAGTAAGGCAGAGCCGGAGGAAGAGGTTGGGGAAAAAAGGAAGACGCGGAGAGTTGTTTTCAAGGTGCCCTATTCTTCCATGACCTCCAAGCCATACTCGTATGCCAATATGTGCGAACTTAACAAGCATCTAACCGGTTCATCATCCCTGAAGGAATCAACTCCAGCCAAACGACGGACGACCCGGACATCTCCGGGTGACGATCCCCCAACTTATAAATCCCATATACCTCGGAAATTTCCATCTCCGAATCATCCCTTAGCCGGTCAACTCCGGGTCTCACTTTCTGATTCTTTATCAGCATCTTCTGGGTCCAGCAACGATCTCCCAGCCGACTTCGTCGTGAATACCGGGTAACTCGCTACCCTTATTAACCAATATACCTTTACTTTCCTTATCTTCCGTCTATTACTCACTAACTTTTTTCTTTTCTTTCTCAGAGCCAAGGTTACCCTTAGTGACCCAGAGGATATGCACATTGATGACCCGGCTATGGAAGACCCGGAGAACTTTGTGGAGCCCGCAGCTGGCGGTGAAGAAGGAGAAGAACAGTTGGACAACCCTGTTGATCAGGAGGCCGAGTTTCCCCTGCCAACACATCAGCCGGCCGATGATGATGTCGAGTCTCTGGGAGCACAGAGGGGTGCCCCTGCTGCAAACACCTAGGCGACCAGAGTCGACTCGCTGAAGCAGGAAAGGACCCCGCCACCGGGTAACAAGAACCCTAGCTCCTCCAGGCCAAATCTGAGTGGCCTTGACTTTGAAGGGATGCTAGATGAACTTTTTTTCCCTGAAAACCAATGAAAGAGACATCCTCGAGTCCCTAGCTGCTGAGCACCAGGTAACTTCATCGATATTGCTTACATACTCATCTAGTCCCCAAGTTCCGGGTGAACTATACATAGTTTACTCGGTACTTATATAACCTTCCATACTCGGTTTTTGCGCTGCAACCAACTAATACCTCCTTGTATATTTTTCAGGCTTATGTGACCCGGTCGGAGGAGATGTTGGCGAAAACAAACGAACTCCTCCGAGTTGAAACCAAACTTCGAGAGAAGCTGGAGGTCGAGGTAAAGGACCTTTCCAAGGACTGCAAGAAATACAAGAAAAAGCTCCACCATGCTGAGGACTTACTGAAGAAACTATCAGCCTCTGTTGCCGACACTTACCGCTCCATAATAGGTAAAGGATCCTAACTTTCTGATTGAAACCCGGGTTTCTCATTTTGCGGGGTCTATAACCCGGGTCTTATCGCTTTACTTTCTTGTTATTCTGCAGGTCCGGGTGAAAATGTTGAAGATGAAGATGATATAGAAAAGTTGAAGACCCTGAAGGCCGTGATCCGGCAATTTTCTGCGGGAACCAAATGGACCCTTGAAGCCATAAGGTGGCCGGGTGGTTACGGCGGTGTATCCCACATGCTTGATCCGTGCTCCACGGTCCCCGCTTGGATCGATCACTGGAAGCGCTCAGCATGCCGGGTTGGGGTAACCCGCGGCCTTGCCTTGGCCAAAGCCTATTTTCCTAGGCTTGAGCCGGCAACGCTCGTGAATGGGTTCCCCGAGTTTAACAATGACGGCTCAACATTCTCGGGTAAGGACTACAAGTCTATCCATGCTCAGTTGCGTCACTCGGCAAGCCTGATAGCCGATAAGCTGGATGTGAACAAGCTCACCCCGCCATACAATGCTGAAGACAAGCCGGTCCCGTCTGCTCTCCCGGAGCCCTTTGACATGCTAGCCCGGTGGAAGGAGGAGGTTGCCAAGAGGAACGCCGAGGCCGACACTGCGCCATCCTCGTCTACTCCAGCTGTTCCTCCTCCAGCTCGTGTTGAGGCCGCAACTGACCCGGACATGGAGGCAGGGAAGAACACAGAGGAGAACACCGAAGACCCGGCCGCCAAGGATACTGCTGATGACTCGGCTATGGATGCCGAGTGAAGTTTTTACCGTTTTTCGCCCATAAACACTTATTCGGCCAATAGGCATTATCTAATATGCCTGATACAATTTTTTTTAATAGTGCGCATGTGCACTTTTGATACTATTTCCTCGGTTTGTAACACACTTAAACTTTTAATGACTTTGATGGCCCGTTTTGGCCATCCACCTTGATATGTTTTTTTCTAGTCTTAAGCTTTTTTGCTGCTTTTCTGGTCTTTCTTGTTTTTCCACATCTATGAGACTCGGTTTCCGGGTCTCAGGATTTTTTGACCGGGTAAACTTTTGTTTCTTAAGTCCCCAAGTCCCCAAGACTCGGATTTTTGGGTTTTAAGCTTGATAGCTAAACAGTTTGTTGTTTTTCTCAAATTCCCAAGTCCCCAAGACCCAGATTTCCGAGTCTGAGGATATGTGATTTTAAGAAAAAACTCCCCGTTTTCACCAAGGCCCAAAGTATATAGCTATACATATAAATTTTGAAGCTATGCTTAATACATTGTGAGTTTCCGGCTGTAACCTTTTACTCCGCATAGCTTGTGGTTTGGATAACCCTTTTGATCCTCTTTGTTGTAAGCCGGCTTTCGCGTGGATATTCAGTGCTGCTATAACTGTATAAAAACAGGGTCAGGCAAGTCCCCATGGGCATCACGACCGATTGTGATTATACGTTAGCAAGACACGCCATATTATTGCGAGTCACATCAATCTTAAGCAAGAGAAATCAAGAAAGTTTTTGGCTCTATTGTTCAGTTATGAGATTGTAACCGTACTTATTGCAAGTAATCGGTCCTCATAACTTAATGGCATCAGTGCCGGGTCTTGAGATTATAGCTGTGCTATTCAAGCAATCAGCCCCCAAGACCTATATATGCAATCTATGAAATTTTAAACCTAATGCGTTATAACTTAAACTATAAATACTTACCTGATATGGAGTAAAGTAAGACAGAAAAATTAAGAGCAAACTAACAGAAAAAAGAAACAATATCATAGTTTAACCATCTTTTTATTGATATGAGAAAAGTTAGGTCAGCAAGCCGCCTCATTAAAAACCGTTCAGTCCCCTTAGGTACCCTGGATAGGAAAAGAGTGCGTCTGAAACCTGCTGCATGTTACATCGTGTAATTCAACTTATAAACCTAGCCTATGCTAAGTGTAGTAGGGACATAGCTGAGCCACGTTCCATGGTCTTTCCCGCTCTTGCATAGATGAAGTGGTATGCGTGGTGTCATTGACAGTATCCGACTCTTCCCTTGCATCTATTAAGTAGTATGATCCATTATGCAGATTCTGGCTTATGATGAACGGGTCTTCCCATGATGGAGATAACTTGTGCTTTCCTTCCTTTGATTGTACTAGGCGTAATACCAGGTCTCCTTCCTGGAAGACCCGGGTTTTGACTCGCCGACTGTGGTATCGCCTCAAATCCTGCTGATATATGGCTGATCTCTCCGAAGCTTGCTCCCTGTGCTCTTCTAACATGTCCACGGCATCCTGCTGGGTCTTCTCGTTCTCCACCTCAACATAAGCCACCACTCGGGGTGAGTCATGAATAATATCACTCGGCAGGACTGCCTCTGCACCATAAACCATAAAAAACAGAGCCATCTGGGTAGATCTCTTAGGTGTAGTGTTAATTCCCCAAACCACTGATGGTAACTCCTCAACCCACGCTCCAGCAGCTCTAAGGCACGGGACTCGTAGCCGTGGTTTCAACCCACGAAGCAACTCCTAATTTGCCCTCTCCACTTGTCCATTAGCTTGTGGATGGGCTACAGAGGCTACGTCAAGGAGGATGCCATTGTTTCCACAAAACTTTTCCATCTCACTTAAGGAAATGTTGGTTCCATTGTCTATTATTATGCTATGAGTGTATCCAAACCGATAGATGATCTTTTTTAGAAACTTGACCGCTGTGACTGCTTCACAATTGGTGACTGGCATAACCTCAACCCACTTAGTAAACTTATCAATAGCCACCAAAAGATGAGTCTTTTTGCAAGGCGACATGTGAAAGGGGCCTACCATATCCATACCCCAAACTGCAAATGGCCAGGTCAGCGGAATTGTTCGCAATTCCAAAGCCGACACATGGGTTTGGCGAGCATACCTTTGACATCCATCACACATTGCCACCAAGCGTTCTTCGTCTGCCAAGGCCGTGAGCCAGAAGAAACCGTGCCGATATGCTTTAGCCACAAGGGATCTTGTGGAGGCATGATGCCCAGAATCACCTTCATGGATCTCCCTCAAGATCTGTCGGCCTTTTTCTGGTGTTACACAGCGCAAAAAGACTCCTGCATCACTCCTTTTATATAGCTCACCATTGATGATGGAATAGCCCTTTGCTCGTCTCAGGATCTGCCTGGCTAAAACTTCCCGTGGTTGTAACTTGCCCCGTGATAGGCAGGCCAGGAACGGCTCCGTCCACTCGGGTATAGCGCGTACAGCGGCCACAAGCTCCAAATCCGGGTCTTGGTTGGCCACCTCTTCTTCAGACTCGGTTTTGACGGAAGGCCGCCATAACTCGTCCAGAAAAACGTTAGGCGGGACCGGCTCTCGGCGCGAACCGAGTCTTGCGAGCGCATCTGCTGCCTCGTTCTTTCGCCTATCAATGTGTTCCACCTCATACCCGGAAAAAGACCCGGCCACCCTGTCTACCTCTCTGCGATATGCTGCCATTGTTGCATCCTTTCTATCCTAGGTTCCAGAGACCTGCTGTACCACGAGATCCGAGTCTCCATAGCACCTTATTCGTCTGATATTCATCTCCTTTGCTACTCGCAGTCCGTGTAATAGGGCCTCATACTCGGCCACATTGTTGGAGCAATCAAAATGAATTTGCAACACATAACTGAAGTTATCTCCTTTTGGTGATGTAAGTACCACCCCAGCTCCTGATCCCTCGTATTGCTTAGAACCATCAAAGTGCATCACCCAAGACTCGGAACTTGGCATAATTGTGGGCATGCTTGTGTGAGTCCAATCATTGATAAAATCAGCTAAGGCCTGGGACTTGATTGCAGATCGAGGCTCGTAGTTGATATGATAATCTCCCATCTCAATGGCCCACTTGGCTATCTGCCTGTCGCATCTGAATTTCTGATAATATCTGCCATGGGTATAGAGCTAACCACCGTTATGGGGTGTTCCTGAAAGTACGCTTCAATTTCCGGCTGGCCATGAAGACCCCAAAAACTAGGTTTTGCCAATGCGGGTAATGCTGCTTTGCTTCCGGTAAGACCTCACTCACGTAGTAAACCGGCCTTTGTACCGGATGATCCTTTCCATCCTCCTTGCGTTCAACCACAACCACTTCGCTAACCGCCCGAGGCCCGGCCGTGATGTATAATAACATGGGCTCTTTGGGACTTGGCGCTGCCAGAATCGGTGCCTCAAATAACTGCTTTTTCAGAGCTTCAAATGCCTCGTCCGCCTCTTAGTCCCACACGAATTTGTCAGTTTTCCTCAAGAGTCGGTATAGAGGTATTGCGTTTTCTCCAAGCCTAGATATAAACCGGCTTAATGCTGCCACACATCCCGTGATCTTCTAAACGTGCTTCAGGCCTTCCGGCTTCTTCAGGCTATGGACGGCCTTGATTTTTTCCAGGTTTGCCTCAATTCCTCTCTCAGAAACAATAAAACCGAGTAACTTTCCCGCAGGTACTCCGAACACGCATTTAGTCGGTTTAAGCTTCATCTGGTATCTCCTCAGGTTTTTGAAGGTCTCCTTTAGGTCATCTATGAAAGTTTCAGCTTTCCTTGTTTTAATCAGAACATCATCAACATAAGCATGGACACTGCGTCCAATCTGATCCTCAAAGCACTTCTGAATGCACCGTTGGTACGTTGCGCCGGTGTTCTTTAGCCCAAAAGTCATGGTTTTGTAGCAAAAAGCTCCAAAGGGGGTTATGAACGATGTTTTCTCCCTATCTTCCTTCCTGAGCTTGATCTGGTGATACCTGGAATAAGCATCCAGGAAACACAATAGGTCACTTCCTGCCACTTCATCTATAATCTGGTCTATTCTCGGAAGGGCAAACAGATCCTTTGGGCAATGCTTGTTGAGGCTCGTATAATCTATGCACATCCTCCACTCATTGCTCTTTTTCAGCACTAGAACCGGATTTGCCAACAAATCCGGGTGAAAAACCACCATGATAAAGCCGGCTGCAAGGAGCCGAGGTATCTCCGCTCCTATAGCCTTTGTTCTTTCCTCATTCATTTTTCGCAGGCCCTGCTTCACAGGCCGAGACTTGGGATCGACGTGCAAACTGTGCTCAGCTAACTCGGTCGGGATACCCGGCTTGTCACTAGGCGTCCAAGCGAAAACGTCTTGATTCTCACGAATAAACTCTATGAGTGCTTCCTCCTGCTTGTTGTCTAGGTTAGATCATATGGCAAATTGTTTGGAGGGATCACCTTCCACAAAAGCCACCATCTTGGTGTCCTGGGCCGCTTTAAACTTTACTCTCTCGTCCTCCGTATTCGGCCTTTTCAAAGCCGTTCTATCTTCCGGGTCTACCTGAGACCGGTAATACTTGAGCTCTTCCTTCCTGCAAGCCTGTTCTGCCATTGCCGCGTCTCCTTCGTCACACTCTGCTGCCACAGCCCGGTTCCCATGTATAGTAATGGTCTGCTTGGGACCCGGGATCTTTAGCTGCAGGTATACGTAACACGGCCTGGCCATGAACTTGGCGTAAGCCGGCCTTCCGAACAGCGCGTGATAAGGACTGCGCGATTTCACCACCTCGAATGTGAGCCATTCCACTCAAAAATTATCCTTGGATTCTCCAAAAGCAACTTCTAGTGTTATCTTTCCTTCAGGGCACGCCGAGTGACCCGGCACAATTCCATGAAAAATTGTGGAATTTTCTGCAGCTAAGACTCCTTGAGCCCCATGCGTAGGAAGGTTTCCCAATATAAGATATTGATGCTACTTCCACCATCCATCAAAACCTTTTTCAGCTCGTAACCGTTGACCTGTGGCGCAACCACCAAAGCTAACACACCCGGATGTTCTATTGTTTCCGGGTGATCCCTTCTGCTCCATGTTACCTCCTAGTCTGACCATCTCAAATATCTCGGAACACCTGAAGAAACCGAGTTTATGGCCCTTTTAAGTATCTTTCTATCTTTGTTGGAAGTCCCGGTAGTATGAATGTGGTACTGTCCTAACTGCTTTGGGTTGGCTTGGAAACCTCCAGCACCTCCTTGATCATTACCCGGATTGCCACCTCCTGCGTTACCAGCGGGGGGGTGGCCCGTTGCCCGGGTTTCCACCCGGACCCGGTCCTCCTCCCCGGCCTGCGCCTCGTAGGGCCTTACGTATCTCCTCATTCTTCCATCTCTGTAAATCCACATACTGCTCTAATGAGTGATTAGCCGGCCTGCCGTTCCTGCTATGACGCGGACAAGGCATCCTGAAGGCCTCTATATGGTTAGCCGGCCTTGGTGGTCCTTGGTAATTTCCTCCATTGAAGTTTCCTCTGTTGAAATTTCCCTCTGCCCTGGGTCTTGCAAACCCGGCTTCTGTATTAGCAACAAACTCGGAATTTCCTTCATATGGGCGCTTGTGCTGGTTATTTCTGTTACTTCCTCCATTATTACCCGGTGCAGTCCCATTGCCGGGTCTTCCATTGTTGTTTGCGTTGGCTTTCGCTTTTTTGTCATCAACATCTTCCTCTGTTGTGTCTGTGGCAGCGTGCTTATTGCAAACGTCCATCAATTCTCCCATTGTAACCTCTGAAGCATGCCGACTAGACTTCATGCGTGTCAGCTTTTGCACTAAGGGTATGTACTTGCACGTTTTCGCCATAGCTTGTAATGCATCCTTAGGCTGGATATCCGTGGACGAGTGTAGAATTTCCATAACCCGGCGCACCCAACCGCGCGCCGACTCTCCCTTCTTCTGGACACATCGCTCTAAATCATCGATCGTGAATAACTTCCTGCACGTCCCATGAAAATGTTTGATGAAGGTAGTTTTCAGCTTACTCCATGAATTGATGGATCTTTCAGGCAGGTTATTGAACCACAACTTTGCTGCTCCTTCGGACATCATCAGGTACATAAACTTGGCTTGGAGATTCTCGGATGCGTTGCGAATCGACATAGCCATCTCGTAACTACTCAACCAGGTCTCTAGGTCCATGGTTGGCTCATAATTAACCACTTTACCCGGTTCCTTGAATTTATCCGGGTAAGGCTCAGCCCTGATGGCATCAGATAAACACTTACGCCCGGCGAGGTTTGCCGATACTGGCCTCACTCGGGAAGCGTGCGATCCTGCAGCGGGCGCGGCGGGGGGTGCAACCGCTACCGGTCCTCTTACCGCAGACCCGGCTGCTGCACGCCTGGCTCGAGAACTGTCCATGATGGCTTGCGCCGCTGATGCTGCAGGCGTTGCCGGTCTATGGGGAGGAGGCGGCATTTGCTGCTGCTCTGCCCTCCGCCGTGCCGAGTTTAACTGAATATAGCCGGCATTCCCATTCTGCCCACTAACATATGGTGTTCCGTGCATGCCACTCCTGTTATCCAGGTGATTAGCTTGTTGAGCTACTGCCGTGCGCAACAGATCTATCGCCCGCCGGGTCTCCACTGCATGGGGTGACTCTCCTACGGGGATGCGATCAAGTGCCAAGGTTGCTGCATATACGTTATCCATGGGATTATTGAAGTGACCTGGTGGAGTATGAAATCGCGGTGGTGGTGGTGGTGGTGCGGTATTGCCAACAGTGATTCCAGTTTGCAACGTGGGTAACCCGGCTTGCACGTTTGCCTGCTGTCCTCCCAGGGTTGCAGCTTGATATCCGGTTTCTTGATTCACAACCGGGATTGGTTGATCCTGAGGGGTAACAAACAATGTGGCTGGCTGTAAATTTCCACCAGTTTCTGGTAATCTCGTCTGATGTCTCTGATTGTAGATCCTAGTCGACTGAGCTTGAAGACGATTCTCCAGTTCTTCCAACTCGCGCTGGCGCGCGGCCATCCCTTGTTTCTCGGCTTCGACATCTCTCCTCTGTTGATCCAATGCACGGCGAGCCACATCCAGATCTCGGGCACGTGCTTCCGCGTTTTCTGGGGTTATCACCGTCGCTAACACCGTGGGATCTAAGATTAGGTTATTGTTGAACAAAGCCGGATTTCGCGGATTCGAGGGTCCTGCTCCTGGTGTTCTGTTCGCTATAAATCCAAACATGTTCCTCTGCCGCTCGCTTTCTCCGGTATGGCTGGTGACAGAGGCCGACTCTCCATCGACCTGGGCTATAACCAGGTTTCCATCAACCGGTGCTTGCTGTTGGGCCAGCGCTCGCGCCGCTCCGACCGCGGCCGTCAACACATCTCCCTGGTTAATATTAGTTGCAGGGGCTGTGTAGACCGCGACCCGGTGCGCGATGCCTGGCGAAGATTCGTATTCTTCCTCGTCACAGCTATCTTCCTCGTACCGATCTTCCAGTAGGTGCAGGATAGACACGGTATCATCTTCTCTCATGAGCCGGCCACGCGGGGTCCATACCGGCTCCTCCAGTTGTTCCCTCTTCGTAGTGGGCTCTTTCTCCGGATCGACTGTCCTGACCGATTCTTCTCCATCCGACTGAACGCAGGTCGCTTCTCCTGACACAGAATCATACTCAATATTGTCAGGAACAGAACCGGACGTACGTACCATTCCGACGAAGACGTTGACCCGGCCGATCGTGACGATAGATCCGGTTTCCAGCAGATCCGACTCTGGTCCCCAACCAAAGTCGTCCACCATCTTCTCTCCTTCGGGGTTGCTGATGATCTCGCCGATGACGAGGTTCTTCATGCTTTCCCGAGGTTCTCCCGTGACAAAAACACCCTTGGACATAGGCCCCACGGTGGGCGCCAAGTGTCGTGGGATAATCACGGCAGACGTTACCAGGGGTAACTTACTTTGGGGCGAATCGACTCTGGTGTTTGGGAGAGGGTTTAGCTCAGGGGAAATCATGCTATCAAGTGATCTGGTAGCTCGGACTGCAATGTCGCCGAGTCTCCGATCTAGGGTTACAACTATCAGCCCTCGTATTACAAGGATACTCGAATATCTGGTAAAACTCTTCTCTGTTTCTCTGTCCCAGGAGCCGGTTTATATCTTACCCGGCTCTCTGGCTTCCTATACAAGGCATACACGGAATTCTACCCGGAAACCGCACACAACCCTAAGTTTCCTAATCGTGATACTCAAGATACGGGTTACAAGACCTACGCTCCCCCTTGGGCCTTCTAGAAACTCCTCCACCTTGGGCCTGGTCTTGTGCGATTCCCTTCGGGGCTGGGTTTCACCTGGGCATGAGACTACCGGGTTACCATCCCTCCATCATGGGGGCTGGGCGGGGCGGGAGACGGGGCGGCGCGGCCGGCGCTGGAGTGGGGGCGCGCGGCCAGCGCGCGGTGGGGCGGCCCATGGACAGCGGGAGTCGGGGCGTGGTGGTGAGGCGGTCGTACATCGAGGCGGCAGGACCGGCAGGTTCGGAACGGCGGCGGCGCCAGCGGGGCGGCGCGCGCGCGGGCGCCGGTCGGGGCTGCGACGGGCGGCGGCTCGGGCCACGGGACGGCAACGCCATGGGACGGCGCGGATGGTCGCCAGCGGCGCGCCGGCAAGCAGGGCCGCGGCGGCGCGGCGCACGGCCAGCAGGTCCTCGGGGCGGCGCGGCGGGCGCGTCCATGGATGCCCGTGATGCACACTACCAAAAGAAAATATTGGAAAATCATCGCCATGTTCATCTGAAATAGTGGCGGCACGAACACACAGCGGATGCGTCGCGACGGTAACGTGACCAGCAGGATCTCATTTCGTACCGACTCTCCATAATACAGTCAACAAATCCCCCGTGGATCCGAGAGAATTGACATTGGTCGGCGACGTGTTCGTCAGCTCGTCTCTCGGGAGGGAAATCCGTACTACAGATCTGATCTAAAAATTACGCGGAACGCAAAAACGGAAAGGAAATTTCGAGACGGTTCCATTTTTGCGATCAGATCTGAGTTATACCTTCGCGATTTTTTTTTTTGCAGAAAGCCTGCTCGGTGCAGACTCGATGGAGAGACACGTGCTGATAACGTGTTGTACAACCTCTACCGGCTGGCCGGTCCCGAGGGTGTGCGACGTGGACGAACTAGTCGGAGGCGAAGAACAAAACGTACGGGGAAAGTAAATGACACAGGAGAATATGCAAGATCTCTTTATCGATGTGTTTCTGGCAACTAGCTACGTACAATCTTTGCCTCGTTATATAGGGGGATTGGCTAGATGGATAAGTACCCACTTATCATGGAGAGAGACCAGGTAAAACGTGGGCTGGGTAGACCCACCGCGTGGGCTACCCTGTCACGCAAGTTTGGTTCCGTAACAAGTACTCCCTCTGATCCTAAAAAATGTCGTACGAAAACAACTAACACAATTATAATCTATAGTGTAACTTCCCACACTTTTTTAGAATCGGATGGAGTATTTTGTTTAGAACAGTTATATTTTGTATTCTCGTTATCAATTGAAGATATATATTTGCGTGTGATGGAAAATTTCAAATTTGGTTACGTGGCAAGCTGAGACAGAGTGTACAAGAGTGAAAAAAAATATTTGAACGAGAGTGGCGAGAGGAGCAAAGTACTTCAAGTCAGTGCAAAATGAAGTGGGCCAAAAGCGCAAAACTCAGACAGGCGCCCCCATTGCGGGGCGAGAGACAAGTGTCAAGGAATGGCACCCCTAAGCACACACACGTTCTACGCTATTTTTTTTACAAACATTTTCAAATTTCGATTATTGGTAAATTTAGTCTAAAACATGATATGAAACTGAAGAGGCTGACGAGAAAAGCATGGAAAGAGATTCGGGAGGCGACAAGGGAGGCGATTAGGGCGGTGGCGACGGGCACCCCCACGGCGCGGCGGCCTCGCCGAACTTCCTGGCAAGTTTTGGGTCCTGGTCTCGGACCTCGACGACGAAGGAGCAGTAAGTGAGGCTAGCGACGCGGGCCAGACGTCGCCTCACTCTGGCCGGCCGAGTCCCCCATCTCCAACATTGGGCGACTTCGTGCAGGCGGCGGCGCAGCTTGGGGCTCGTTGTGTTCTTGTCGGCGGTCGGCATTCACGCCGGGTGGCCAGGGCTCACGCTTCCCGGTGACGCCGTGCTCGAGACCCGCCCCTGTTGTGGGCGGGCGCCATGGCGGGATGGGGCGGGGACCCCGAGCCTCGCTGCGCTGCTCGGGTCGGCCGCGCGAGAGGGCTTCGCCTCCTCACCCCTCGTTGGGACGGAGTACTGAGCGTCCCTCGGGGGTGGTGGGTGCTGGTCCGTCGGCGCCGCCACCGACATCCCCGCCGACGATCCCTAGGGTTCCCGGGGGCGAGACGGGATCGGGTGTCCCTGTTATCTGGGCTGGGCCGACCAGTGGGCCACCGCTCGACCCCGAACCTGCAACTATGGCCCAGGATCCTTTCCTGGCCCAGCTTGTGGAGGGCCCATCGCTCGCGCTCGGGGAGTCACTGCGCGAGGACATGCTGGTGGGCTGCTCGGTCGCGCTGCTTCCGGCCAAGCCTGCTCCCTCTGCTGTGGCCCTACCCAGTAAGACGCCTCCTATTTGGCTCTGGTTGCGGAAGGGGGCAGCAGCCATTTCGTTAGGGTTTCCAACTCAAGAGGACGAGGTGTGGCGGTGGGGTCGTTCGGCGTGCAGGATTCACATCTCTACTTTCCCTCCCATGTTGACGTGCTCCTTCGTGCAGGTCGTGGCCATGGAGCGGCCACACAACAACAACTCGGGCGCGCAGGGGAATGGTGGGGGACGGGAGAATCACGGGCAAGGCAACGCAAACAGGCGCGAGGGTGACCCCGTGCCATGGCAGGGTCAGCGCAAGGTGGACGCACGCCGCCCGGTGAACCATGGTGGGCGAGCAGATCTAAGGAGCGCGCAGCTCAAGGGGCGGCCGGCGCTCCGCCGAAAGAATGGGAGCAGGGTGGGGCCGTGCTCCGGAGAAGAATACCGGCAAGCGACCCGCTGCCGAGGGTCTGTACTCCTTAGCGGCTGGCCAGAGGCCGTCGGCTCCTCCGCTGCCTCCATGGTGGAGTCCTTCAAATGCGGGAGGCCCGGGCATTTCCAGGCGGCATGCACCAATCCGCCCGTCTGTGTGCTCTGCGGACGCGAGGGTCACCACTCTGTTGACTGCGTCTCGAAGCGGAAGAGGCCAATCATGCGCATGCTGAGTTTCACCATTGGTGGCGAGGGATTCTTTGACCTGGATTTCGAGGAAGAACCGGAGGAGGAGGAGGACATCAACATCGCCATCATCAACACCAAGGATGCCCCTCTCTCCAAAGAGGATCTGGACAAGGAGCTCCACCACCTTGTCGAGGTGGAGTGGGACTGGCAGATGGCTGTCTCCAAGCCCGGAGATTTCTCCGTGGTCTTCCCCACTCCGGAGATCCTCTGGATGTGTACTTGTAGCGGGCGCCTCTACCTGCCCCTGAGTAGTGTGGACGCCGAGACTCGGCTGGCCGACACGGACCCGAATCCGGCGGGTGAGGGAGGCGTGGGTCCGTCTCACTCACGTGCCTCGGCGTTTTCGTCGGGTGGATCGAATCAAGGCGGGTCTAGGCATGCTGGATCGGATCATCGACGTCGACGAAGGCTCCATCTGCGAACGTCGTCACGTACGTGTTAAGGTGGCTTGTCGGGTGCCAAGCAAACTCAAAGGTGTGGTTCAAATCTTCCACAAGAACTCCAGCTTCAACATCGGAGTCCACCCGAAGACCCCTCCCCCCTCCCCCCGCCGCCTCCTCCACCCCCCTCCCGCGCGGATGACTCCGACGACGACAACATGGAGGACCTCTGCCCCACTCACCCAGAGTGGGAGGTGCTTGGCGACAAGCGCAAGACCAAGGAGCGGTTGGGCTCCCGGGATACATCGGTGGGGCTCCCAGGCCAGGCAAGACAGCTGGAGGGGCGGCCCCTATGCAGCAGGAGGCTGCAAGTGGCCCCTCGGAGCTGGACGCGCAGGTCACGCCTCCGCCAGGGCTAGACCAGTACGGTCCAATCTGAAGAAGGCCAGTGACTAGCCGCTGCCGCTGGCGACTCTGGAGATGCAACAAGCCAAGGAGGTGGGTGCGGTGATGCTGGTACAGACGCCACAGGCTCAGGCCCCCTCCTCTCCGTCGGTGAACTCCTCTACGCTCCTGTCCCGGGACTCGGGATACGAGTCGGGTTCGCCTTCCAAGAACACCAGCGCCGCGTCCCCACTAGGTTCGGACGTGGAGTCCTCGGAGCCAAAGCCGGAGGCTGGAGAGATGCTAGAGGGCGCCCCGGCGAGGGTCCTGCGGCGCAGGAGGACCAAGACGTGGTAACCGGGCCCCCGCGCAAGAGCGCCCGCTTCCATGGTCCGGTAGTGTCCATTCCCGTGGCGCAGCGTGCTGAGGCCCGTGTGGCTGTCAAGTGCGTCGAGGGCGTAGGTACTCCCTCCTCCCTCTTTCCGAACCTTCAGGATGTTCCGGACTCGCACCTTATGAGGGTAATTCACGATGTGGGCTTAGCCTTTGCGATTGAATCCGACTATGCGCCCCCTGGAGGTGTTATCGCTAGTGAGAGCGAAAGAGCAGGCGCAAGCGTCATTGGCGATGTCCCAATTCCGCAAGGAGGTGGCTCTGACCACGGCCATGGCCGATCAGATCCCCTCCCAGCCAGCCGCAACAGGGGTTGTGGGGACTGCTGGGGAGGAGGGTGAGTCACAGTCGCCTGATCAGCTGTCGAGGATGAAGCGCCCTTTGCAGGAGGGCCCTTCCACAACCCCCGTACTGCTTGCCCATCAAGGACGGAGGATTGGTTCCCGTGCATGATGCGGGCCGACTTCCATAATATCAGGGGCTTTGGGTGGCCCGGATGCCCTAGTCAGATTCGTGAATTCATTTCTAGGGAGCAACTAGACTTCGTAGGCCTCCAGGAGACGATCAAGGCCAAGTTTTCACGGGCCGAGATTCGTAGCATTGACCCCCAGGGAAAATTTGCTTGGAACTATGCGCCGGAGAATGGGAACTTCGGGGGTATGCTCCTTGGGGTTAATGAAGACACTTTTGAGGTACGGGAATGGGGTACGGGCCTCTTCCACATCCGGGCTGACGTGACCCGATTCGATAACGGCAAGACCTGGTCCCTCTTTGTGGTGTATGGTCCTGCGGACCACAGGCGCACAGACGACTTCCTAGGTGAGATCTCGACGGCCATTACGGCGTGCAACCTCCCGTTAGTGGTGCGAGGCGATTTCAACCTAATCAGGGGAGAAGGTGATAAAAACAATGACAACATAAACTGGTCTAGGGTCCAGAGCTTTAACGAGTGGATCGCAAGTCTGGCCCTCCGCGAGATTTGACGTGGGGGATCCCACTACACGTGGACCAATAAGCAACTCAACCCAGTTCGATGTGTACTGGACAGGGCTCTGATGACGATAGATTGGGAGGGCATGTTCCCCCTCTGCTCGCTTCTCGCAGACACCATTGTTGGGTCTAACCACGCCCCGCTAATCCTGAGCTCAGGGGATGAGCTTAAGAAGAGAAACTCTAGGTTCTTTTTTGAGAACAGCTGGCTCGAACACCCAGAGTTTGGGGACCTGGTGTCATCGAAATGGAGGGAGCTAGCAGTCCTTGGGGGAGGTCTCCTAGACTCAATCTCGGTGTGGCAGCGTATTTTAGCGGGCCTCAGGCAGTTCCTCAAAGGGTGGGGAGCCAACCTCGGTAAGTCCCAGAGAGACCTCAAGGACGTTCTCCTTGGGAGGATCAGGAACCTGGACTCTCAGGCCAACGCGACTAATCTAGATGAGGAGGGATGGGCCCTCCGCTATCATATCAAGGACCAACTGGCCCACATGTATAAACTGGAGGAGGAGTACTGGCGATAGCGGTTTATCCTAAACTGGACTCTCAAGGGAGACGCCAACACGACCTACTGGGAGACCCCAAGAGGAATGTATGAAGAGTGCAGCAGCAAGTTTCCCTCAGAAGAAACTAGGGCTGAATCAACCAGTAGGAGGAAGGAGTAACTTCAGAAGGTTGATGCAGCTGAGACGGCAGGGCGCACTACCGGTTCAACAGCAACGTGGAACCTACACAACACAATCAAATCACCTTGCCCCAACGAAACAGTAAGGTTGTCAATCTCACCGGGTTTGCTGAACACAAAGAGGTTAAACGTATGGTGTGGAAAACAGTAGGAGAATATTATGAAAGCAGTAGTAACAATATGAAAGCAGTAGATGTTTTATCAGTATGAGGAAAAAGGACTGGGGTCCACATTTCACTAGTGGTGTCTCTCCGTGAAAGATAAATAACATGCGTGGTGAACAAATTATAGCTGGGAAATTGGCAGAAATGAAGGATGCACCGTAGTGCATATGCAAGACATAAAGATTACTATGTGATTCATGCGGGCATTCCAACAAAATATGTAGACCGTCATCCAACTGAATCTATGTCTAATAATCCACTCTCCGAATATCATCCGAACAAACGTTGGTTATTAACTTGCTAGCAAGAGATTATCGCAGTAAGCAAAGTGTGTAATGTAAACTAGGTAAACACCGTTGTTTTCTCCCTAATGGCAACCTCACATCCTCCGTCTGTCACGTTTCTGTCACTCGAGCACAGATGCAAAGGAGGCATGAACCCACTATCGAGCATAAATACTCCCTCTTGGAGATATCATCTACTTTTGCAGAGCATCTACTAATAACGGAGAGCATGCAAGATCATAAATAACATAAGCATGAAGATAATATGATAGATTAATAATCAGAAGACATAGCATTCAACATTCATCAGATCCCAGCAAACACAACATGTAGCATCACATAAAGATGATCTCGATCATGTAGGTCAGCTCACAAGATCTAAACATGAGGTACAAAGTGGAGAGAACAACCATCTAGCTACTGCTATGGACCCGTAGTCCAGGGATGAACTACTCACGCATCACTTTGGAGAAGCTAGGGCATGGTGGTGTAGACCCCTTCGGTGATGAATTCCACTCCCGGCAGGGTGCCGGGGAGAGCTCTAGAACCCTCCCGATCTCAGGATGACGATGATGGCGTCCTCGGGTGTTTTTTGGGATGAAGTGGTATATCTTTAGGGTTTACGCCTTGGGGTATAAATAAGTGAAAGGGCAAAGGCGGTGGAGCCCTGGGGGCCACACCACCCCATGGCGTGGCCAGGGGCGTGTCGCCCTATGGTGTGGGCCCCCTGTGGCCCGCCTCCGGGTCTCTTCGGGACTCCGTGGAACGTTCAGGAATTCTAGGACCTCCGTACTTCGAATTTTCTAATTCCGAGAATATTTCCAGAACAACTTTTCTGAAACTAAAAACAGCAGAAAACAGGGATCTGGCTCTGTGGTATCTTGTCAATAGGTTAGTCCGAAAAATCTATAAAAACGACATAAAGTGTATAGCAAACATGTGGGAAACAACATGGAACATCAGAAATTCAGGATACGTTTATGACGTATCAATATCCCCAAGCTTAGTTCCTACTCGTCCTCGAGTAGGTAAACGATAAAAACACATAATTTATGAGGTGACATGCTACCAACATAAACTTGTTCATCAATAATGTAAAAGCATAAGTAAGCTGAGATCATAGAACTTTAACACAAGCATGATAGATAGAATTTTAATGATAAAGCAGAGAAATCACCTTGCATCATGAGAAGTAACACAAATAAAAGATCATGAATAACAATGCAACAAAAGATATACGTTTGTTTCAAGTATAGAGAAAACATGGCAAAGTGATATTTCGCTAGTCCATAAGAGTGGGGCAAAACATAAATGCCAGGACACCTTCAAAGTTCATGAGGAAGACTAGAACATATAATTAGAGAACAAGAAATAACACGTCATGAATCAATTAATAATGTTTCTGGGACAAATGCACATAAAATTCAGAATGGCAACTATGCTCTCTCAACTGTGCATAAAGTTAGAAGATGGAGACTCATCATAAAATAAAAAGAAAACCCCTTTGGAGAGGGAAGTAGGGATCAACTCATGTGCTAGAGCTCTTATTTTATTAAACAGAGGTATTGAAAACATTCTTAAGCGAGGTGTATGCTTATGTCAACTAATGGTAAACAGAAAATACAGTACATCACAAGCCAACTAGACTTCACAAGAGCGGCTCCCATAGAAGGACGCATCTAGGTAAAAGGTCATCCCTCTTTCTATTTTGTTTACATAGTTATCCTTTGACTGATAAATCAGGGGAAAAATAGTGAAGAGAGTTTCTTGTTATTAATTTTGGGGCTGGGCACCCCGCTGCCAGCTCTTCTATCATTGGATAAGCGAATGAAGTCACTAGTTCAGGGTGTGAAAGTCCAATCAACAAGTGAGATAAAGATTCTCTGTTTACGTCCTCACGAGGTAAAACAGGAGCACAAAACAGGAGTAATTTTGAAAGTTTTAAAGGTAACACATGAGAAATTTACTTTGGAGTGGCGGTTAAATACCACATGTAGATAGGTATGGTGGAAACATTTGGAATACTTTGGTTTTTGGGAGTTGCATGCACGAGTAGAGCTCATACTCAGTATAGGTGGAGACTAGCAAAAGACTCGGAGCGACATATCAAGAGAGCATAAGAGCCATAATCATGCATAGCGACATAAACATCATTAATCAAAGCATAAGTGGTACCACAAGTTCAAAAACTAAATGATCATGGAGGCTATAAGTTAATGGTTCATAGTCATAAACATGGTGTGAGCATGCGCCAAGTCGACCAAATAAAACATTCAAAAGAGAATACCATAAATTTATGCTTCAATATGACAAGAACAACTCATGATTCTTTCAATGGCGCATTAAACACTCTCAGCTATTTGAGGCTAATCATGCTACTAAATAACCACAAGGCTTTAGAATTAAAATAACATCTAGCATGATATGAAAAAGTCTAGCCACAGTCTATATAAGCTTCTACTTGCACCGTTAAAAATTCTACCTCAAGCAGCAGTTTCTTTTCCAACAAGCACCATACAAAACATGCTTTAACAAAAACCCTCAAAATGCTACATCAAGAAAACATGAGAGTAATCACATAACACCACTAAAAGTAACAGCTCTGAACAAGATATGCAATGAAAACAAGAGCTAAACAAGAATTTTGCAGCAGCTAGAAGAAAAACTAAGAATACTAGTATAACAAGTATTCAAACGAAAAAGCGGAGCATGTCTGTCTCCCAAACAAGGAATGCTAGGGTCCAACTATATTATTGCAGCAAGGAAAACAAAAGAAAAACAAACAGACGCTCCAAGTAAACTTCATATGATGTGTCCGAATAAAAATATAGTTTCACTAGAAGTGACCTGATAGATTGTTGATGAAGACGGGGATGCCTTGGGCATGCCCAAGCTTAGATTTTTGAGTCTTTTAAAAATATGCTTGGATGAACCACGGGGACATCCCCAAGATTTGACCTTGCACTCTTCTTTATCACATATATCACCCTCTTCTCTTGACCCTTGAAAATTTCCTTCACACCAGACTCAAGGAGTAATTCACATTAGAGGGTTAGTGTAATAATCAAAAATCCATGGGTTATGTAAGGGAAGAAGTGCTCACTACTAGAAATCCCCGTATATCCGACGGTGAATTTTAATAGCCGACAACCGGTCGGCTTTTACACTAATGGCCGACGGTAGCGTTACTTGCCGAAGGTTAAAATCAAATGCTCGGCTATTACCTAGTATAACTGACGGGTTTTCAAAAACCCTACGAGGATGTAACATCGCTCGGGTATTAACGCCTCATAGCCTACGGTTTTAAGCAATATACGACGGTATATTTACCAGGGCCCCTGCATTTGTAGCATAGCCGACGGTTGAAAAGACACTGTTGGCTATATGATTTAATGACCGACGGTTGATTACTAACCGTCAGCCATATGTGATAATAGCCGAAGGTGAATATTATAGCCGACGGTTAAGGTGACCCCTTGGTTATTTTATTCAATCGTCGATGGTGGTAATGAAGGGGGTGTTTGGGACTATGACCGAACATCCATGGAGGATATTAACTCCTTAAGCTGGATATCAGATTTAAGATATTTTGGTTAATTCTTAAAGAGAAAACAAAATGATATATAATATACACCCATTCACATAGGTCGTTGGAGAACTTGCATTTTCAAGTGATGCTGTGAGCTACTCAAGTGCAGTTCCTGTATCATAGTTTAGTTCCATCGATAAGGAAAACTAGTGGAGATGTTGGATAAGTGTTTGATATGATCCATGCATGTATATAAGCCAGTATGTAATTTATGAAGAGAGGAATTACCGGAAGCCAATCTACTTTAAGCCAACAATGGTACTATTAAAATAAATTATAAAGAGCTTGTGAATGTCAATATTCTTGTATTTAGTGCTATTTCAATGTTCAAATAAATTCCCGTTATTATTTTTTACTTGTTATTTATGCAAACATAGTGAGCCTCAAAATTTCTTATTCTACCATTGTACTAATAGGGGCCAATTATGGTGGCGTATTGGTCGAAAAGGACGGTTTTTAAGGCAATGTGATGCTGAATTCTTAGCTTGTCCGCTATAACACCGAGCACCCAAATAAGTCGAAGACCGAGAATGTTTTCGAAAACAAATATTTTCTTTTTCTTAAAACTATTTTTATTTTCTCTAATCCGCCAAAAATATCCTCTAATTTCGCAAACCCGCCTTCTTTTCGTGAACCCGCTATAAGCTTAAAAAAAATTTGCCATCCACTTTGGGCCCAAAAGCGCAGGTAAATACTATTATAATCTCATAAAGTAATATTTAATTACTCTATTATAGAATTTATTCCATACAATTCTCATAAAAAATTATCCCATATAATTGATCTCATATGTATCTCAGTATACTATGTATGGAGTAATTAATTTAGTTAAGCAAGCGCCCGCTGGCAGAAGTCGAATTTTGTATAACTCCCATGGCGGGAATTTTGGGCGCAGCGAGGAAAAAACGAGCGCGTCCGTCGTCCTTATCTTCGCCTCCCCAAGATTGACTCCCACTACTCACGCTCCCTTCCGTTTTCCTTCTGCACTTCAACCTCGAGATCGCAGCAGTAACGACCAACCTCGCGATGCAAAATTTTCCGGAGATGGCCGGAGGCGGGCGGTCGTTGATTTACATGCATGTGGCATAGGCGGGCACGCACACATGCTGTAACACTGCGTCTCTGGCTCAAGGTCGGCGGCGCTGACCGTCCATCTGAGTCACGCAAGATGCCGCTCCAGATCCGTCAGGAGGAGGCATAAGCACGCACAGATCCAGATCTGCCAAAGAGGTAATATCGTGCCCTCCAAATCTTTGTGTGTGGTTTGTCTCATACTCTCATCAAAGCATGTACTCGTACTGGTGTTGAAGATCATATCGATGGCTGATATGCCATCTGCTAATCAATCGGCATGTGATGTACATACATACCTCTTATTCGCTGTTCCAAAATACTAATCAATTCATCTAAAAAGAACTACTAGTTAATTGTTGTCTTGTCTTCGGAATTGGCGCAGACTCCCTTTTTTACTAATTGGAGCCATTGGCCGTGGCATGCAGTGGTCATGATAACAAGATCAAGAATTCGAAGGCAGGCCTGGGGGTCTGGATTCTCTGTAGAACGGGGCGACTACAAAGACGAGAAAGAGCTGGGAAGGCCACCTCTGCAGCTCTGCTTCCCGGAGGCATTGATCCATTGGCCAGTCCCGCCGGCAGGAGCCCAGGCGTGTCCCTCCAAGCCTGGCTTTCTCACCTATTGCCGGATGTGTCCGCGTTCTCCTTTTCCAGATCGAGACAGAGGTCAAGATATAGAAGATCCTTTCGAACTTTGTAATCGTGATTAATTTTTGTAAGCGATTGTGCATCTGCCTATATGTGAAATATCTGCAATATTGTATATTTGACTGTTAATGCATTCCATTTTTTTATGATGTGCATGAAATCTTGGGCGACATGAGTTGAAATAAATGTAAATATAACAACGGTGATTAATCTTGGGCGACATGAGATGAAATATAAGCTAAAAGAAAAGGAAAGCAAACCAGGAAAACAAAATGGGCCCAATTTTTTTTTATTGTGAATACAACTATGGCAATCCCCTAAGTGACCTACCCAAGGTCGTTAACCATAATAATTGACGGTCATGTTCTCCTCTCGGTTATAATTAACTCCGACGGTTCAAATGTGCTGTCGACTACTACAAAAACCGACATGATGCAATAACTCTTGGAAAATATATAACCGACCAGAGACAATCGGCTAATGACCAAAACATGTCCGACGGCTCACCGCCGGGTTCTTTACTTGGCAAAGATATTACCCGACCGTACCGTCTGCTATTAGAGTAATGGCCGACTAAGCAACACCGACGGGAGATGGCCGACGGTGAACCGTCGGATATTAGTGTATTTTACGGTGAACTGAAATAACCGACACTAATTTGACCCTCGGTTATATGGGGATATCTAGTAGTGGCTATTGATACTTTAAACATTAGCTACAGCCACAGATGTTTCGTGAAGCAAAAAAATCCACTTGACATCGTAAAAGAGAAAATGCAAGAAAAATGATAGAATCTGCCAAAACAAGAACAGTCTGTAAAGACGAATTTTCAGGTCGAAAAACTTAAAGAACAAAAAAATTACGAAATTAGCCGAGAAATAAGCACAAGAAATTTCAGTTCATTCTGATTTTTTCTGTAAATTATAAGATTTTTTACGGTGGATAGCAGAAATCTGTTTCCTGGATAGAAACCTTAATTGGCCCTACTTAAACATCAAAATAAAGATACAAAGGAGTTTCTACAGAAGTATACAACCCCTTGACTAAAATAAAAGATAGAAAAACAAAGCAAAAATAAAACCATGGGTTATCTCCTAAGAAGTGCTTTTCTTTTACGCCTTTTAGCTAGACCCAGAAAAGTGGATTCACGTGTTTTCAAGTGAAGAAGATGCTCACATAAGAAATATGAATTAAGAAAAAGAGAGAATCAAGAAGCAAGTATAAAACAAATTTAAGTCTAACTCACTTCCTATGTGTATGAATCTTGTAAAGAAATAAATTGAAGAAGCTCAAACTAGAAATAATGGGAACGTAGAACAAGACCAATTTCAAAACTATCAACTAAAAGAGAGGTATGTGAGTAACATGAAAATTCCTAGAACCATATTTTCCTCTCTCATAATAATTTTCAGTAGCATCATGAACAAACTCAACAACATAATTATCACATAAAGCATGTTTGTCATGGGCTAAAAGCACACAATTCATATCAAGCACAAAATAGTGGGACCAAAATTTAAAATCACCTCCTCTTTTTCCCACTTTTAACAATAGCAAAACAAGATAATTGGTCACTCTTAAAAGGTATAGGACACATTATAGCAATCCTATTTTCAGTAGCATTATAATTTATAACATGAAGTAACATAGAACCATCATCAAGAGCATTATCATAAGATTAATCCAAGTAGCATGGATTATCTTTACTATTAAGGTTACTGTGGTGGTGGTGTCACACTTCAACATAATTACGCATCAAATGCCACCGCACTAATTATTTTTGCCAACTCTAACGTTGCATGCAGTTTGTTAGATTTGTTAGATGCATGCAGCCTTATCTTGTCTTACCTGCTCCTATCTCTTCTCTTCTCTATCTATTCCTACGTACTACTCCAGCTATCGCTCGTTTCCGGCGTCGTTCACTTCCGCCTTGAGCGCACGAATATGGGCCAGCCTAAAAAAGAAAACGCTGGCCAACTTGCCAAGTCTATCGTTCCCTCTCCCCATCCTCTTGAACACCTAGATCTCACGACAGATCTCCCATCGTCCCCAAGCTCGATGTGAGCCCCGCCGCCGCGGCTGCCGTTGTACTCTACTTAGTGTGCCTCTGTTGCCCGCTCCTCCCCGTTACTCCACCATTGTCGGCGACCCTCCTTCCCCTCTCGTACCGCCCCATGTCGAGGTCCCCGTGCATCCCCGCCTATGATAAGGGCGACATATTTCCACCCTCTCCATCTGAGGCTCTTGCGCCTTTGTCCGCCAACGAGGAACCGCCACAAACAGGGGCTGGCGCGATGTGACGAATGGCAGCAGAAGGCGGGCGTGGTGGTGGGTTGTCTTGTGAGAATTGAGATGGCCGCGAGGTAACTGCTGATGTTCGCGCTGGTGGCCGCGTACAATGGAGGGGCGGGCTGCGTGCGTGCCGCCGCGGGGGCGAACTGGCTGTGAGCCAGGCGTCGTTCCCCATGGGCTTCGTGTTCGGTACGGCGACGTCGGCGTTCCAGGTCGAGGGACGCGTTCGCGCACATCATAGGTGACTACATTCACGCACTTGCTGCGTACCACTTCCCCCTCTTCGCTTGTGCTACTCTCTAAGCTACACTCTGCTTCCAAACTGCGTCCAGTACTACTGTACCCGAGTTTTTAACTGCTTCTGATAGTCATGTGTTTTCTAATTCCGGTATCATATGGCTACTTGATTAGAACATAGGTGAAGGGCCGGCAAAGATCACACGTCTTGGCTGGCAGAATCCGTGATCCATGCACATCAAGTACTCCCCGTGCCTGGATCTCATCTGATGATGCAAGGCGCTTTGGTTGTCGAACGGAATGCATGGAACCCAACATCATCTATTCTAATATTACCTATTATATGTGAAGCTTATGGATGGATTTCTGAACAAGCTTTGTACAATCAGGTAACAACTAAGTACATTATGTGTTACGGCAGGTGTGTAAACTAATGAAGGAGCATCCTTGTGAGCCTGATGCTGGATCTCTAATTGTCGGCATCATCACAGCACTCTCAGGATGAATCAAAGGTAGAATTTTAGAACTGTTTAGACACGTGTTCTGATTTAGCGGATATTCAGTTCAGGATGAATCAATGGGCATGCTGAAATATTTGTCCTCGTAATCAAGGTAGGACCATAGGAGACCAGAACGTTCACAGACAATCAACCGTGGATGCCATGGTATGAAATAGCTGTCCTTGATGCTTACCGCTCCTAAAACTTCATAGTCTCTTTGAGTGAACTACAGCAGATGTATATGTATAATTATAATGCTTGTACTGTTGGCAACTCTTCTACGCCTCACTGAAATTTTCTCTGTCTCATCAAATTAAAATTTATGTATATTTGAAAACACTTGTTAGGGAAATCCAAGATTTACTTCAGAATGATATTTTGTGTAGCTTTTGGTTATCTTCTCCATGTTCCGAGTAAAGTTCTTACTGCTGGTCCAAATCAATCCTACAGAATGGAGCGCAAAGTTGCCTTTGCAATCCGCTCACCTCGCTTGGATGCAATCAATCTGGCAGGGCAATGGGATATTCAGATTGCATGTAAGTTATCTTCTTTGTTTTCCTATTATTTTCCATGTACAACACACAGTGGATAATTCGCTAAAAAATGTGAACTGCAAGTGTATGTATTTCATCGTTGCATCGAATGTATGTACTGTCAATGCTTTTGCTGTACAGAATGGCCAAGACGGTCACATGAATCTGCAGCTCAATTCTAATATTGTTCAACATCGACAAGCTAAGCCAAATGTGGAGGCACATGCCCAGCGGTTTTCGTGGCATGTTGGGCGAAGTGAAGGAAGCTGTTGATCTTCACGACAACAGGCACATAGAGGACCTTCCCACTAGAGACATTGTAAAACCTACACATACATAATTTACAAAGTGGTATTGTTGCATGACTTGTATCTCTCATAACAAATTGTGTTCTTGCAATATACATAGAAACTAGAACAATTATTTTCACTTGTGAAAATAGTGGAGCTGAGTGGCTGCTGTATTGATCCCCCATTAATCTGAAAAATAATCCTTGTACAGTTTTGCCAAGCTTGCTTAATGCTTACTGCTATGTTTTCATCTAATTTGGGTATTGCATAAAACGTGCATCTGCACGTGGTTGATTAATTTTGCACGTACACATTATACTTCCGATTTCTATTTGAGATTTTACAGGCATTGAATCATTATTTGTATAAATAGGTGTACATGAATTTCTGTTATTATGCTTCGATTTACCTGGCCCTTGAAGTTGTCTTTTGGCATGGGAATCGTAGGAGTTACAATGCTTGGATTAGAGACTAGCGAAAAAAAAATAGCAATGCACGCTGGCAGTTAATACTATGTTTGTCCAACTTACTGAATATATGCGATAGTTGAATTTTAATAAATCGTATCTGAAACCTTGCTAATTCTTCATTTGAACTGACTTGGCAGAAGTGGTGTTCCTGCAATTTTAATATCATTTATGTGTTTACTACTTGTCAGCATGTCGAACCGTAGTTTATAAGTTATTTTTATCATAAAATGCAAGCATTTGCTTATTATGTAGCCCCAGGAGAAAAGCATGTGATTATGGGCATTAAGGCATGCATGATCATGCTAATAGTATCTTGAGCGATGCTATGCGTACGACAAAAGTCGTACGATTCCTGTACGACGATGCATATGGGCCGTTGATGTATTAGGCCAAATCAACTGAGCCCGCTAGGATTAGCATCATACATGAATCGTAAGCTACTTATCGTACGCATAGTACTTCCGTAGTATCTTTGTATTGCTAGCATATTTTCACGCTTCCCCAAAGATGAATTATTTCAATTCTGGGTTCATCCTTGAGATCACAATCTTGATTTCATATAGATGTTTGGTGCATTGACTGAGTTCATGCGATGTGTTTAATGTTTCAGGTCATGGACTACAAAATAGATTTCATAATCCTCCGCAAAATAAAATTAGATTTCAAAATAAGTAGAGACTTACAACGAGTGTATTATTCTCTAACGAGCTTGTTTCTGAATCTGGTGAGGTTCTCCTAGCTAAAGTGACACCATTGATCTTGTTTCTGAACCTTTGACTCCCAGAGGCCAAAGCAGAAAGTTGCATATTGAATGTTGATGACGGCACATCAAGCTGGGTACTCTTGTATTTTTCTTGCTTCTTCTTGTATGAATCTGGTTAAGAAAGTCAATTGTGATGGACATGATCTTCGGTTGGTGCACTGGTCAATAATGTTTAGGCTTTAGCTACTTCTTTTATATCTTTTAATTGTTGTCATATCACTAGATTGTGTAATAGGGAGGCCCATGTCTTGCAAAATCAGTCGAGTTTGCTGTAGGTGATGTATGAGTGGATGTGGTTCTAGAGATCATCCGGACCCTGTTTGTATCAAACTATTAATTGTTATGAATTCATAAAATGCCGCCTTTACATAAGAAAAACACACCTAAGGGCATATCTGAACTCGCTGAAATCTCGGTGAGTTTTACACAACCAACAATTGGGACATTCAAGTAAAAAAAAAAATGACACGTGAAAGCATGTAAAGAGGTAGAAATCTTAGCTAACGTGAGTTGAGCCACAATGCTTAACTATTTATTTTATTATCAACGTACACTTTGTAGGAGAGTGAAATCTCAATGTTTCCAAGTACTATGTATTTATTTTTTCTATACTGCAAGTTTTGACATACATCATATTTACATATGTGGTGAGAAGATAACGAAAGAAACTTGATGACCGTAGCAACGCACGGGCACTCAACTAGTCATAAATAACAGTAGCAATATCACTCTCACAAGCTTCATTCATAGTAGTATCAAGGTCACAAGCATATCAAGTATCAATTTCATCAAAAAATGTATGAGTTAAAGAGTTACTATCATTGGGAGGTAGACATGGGTAGCTCCATTCTTCCTCCTCTTGATCATCAGTCTCCTCCTCTTTTTCATTCACTGAGTTTTCAGATTTAGCACTTTTTTCTTCCATAGGTTCCTGCAAGGCATTAGTCTCTTCCTTAGGTTGAAAGAATTTATTAAGATATTCCATTATGTAGTAATTACAATCCTTTTAATTATCAAAGCAATATTCAAGTATAGCATAAATCTCGTATTTATAAGGTGCATCATCAATACTTTCAAGTAAATAGGCAATTTCGAATGCACCCTTCCAAGCAATAAATTCTTCAATTTTTTCTACATCATATAATTCATAATTTCCCTTAATATAAGAAGATATGGCAACATTATCATTATACTCACATTGAAAAGGGAGGTGTTTATACGTCCTACAGCTGCAAGATTTATGAAAGCAATAAGTAACATTATAAGTGGAGCACAAGTTTTTAGCATAGTCATGCAATTTATTAATTTGCTCCCATAAGTGTATCCCTTTTTGTCACAAGCGGTGTTACTTATAGTATTTTTGTTGTTCATTTGTGAACCCACCTTGCCTATAAGACATAGTTTCAAAGGCATCAAACATTGCTAGAAAGCATGATAAAGCAAAAATAACAACTAGAATAAAAACTATTTTTTTGTGTTTTTGATAAAGAGAAGCAAATAAGAAAAAGTAAAATAAACTAAGCAAAACAAAACAAAGTAAAGAGATTGGAAGTGAGAGACTCCCCTTGCAGAAATTCTCTTCCTCCCGGGCAACGGCGCTAGAAAAGTGCTTGATGCGTGTGAACACACTTTCGTTGGGAGACCCCAAGAGGAAGGTATGAAGAGTGCAGCAGCAAGTTTCCCTCAGAAAGAAACCAAGGTTGAATCAACCAGTAGGAGGAAGGGGTAACTTCAGAAGGTTGATGCAGCTGAGATGGCAGGACACACTACCGGTTCAACATAAACGTGGAACCTGATACGTCATAAACGTAACCCTAATTTCTGGTGCTCCATGATGATATTATGCCAATTGATACAAGTTTTCTCCCTTCTTTATGTCATTTTTATCGATTTTCCAGACTAACCTATTAACAAGATGCCACAGAGCTAGTTCCCTGTTTTCTGCTGTTTTTTAGCTTCAGAAAAGTTGTTCTGGAAATATTCTCGGAATTGGAAAATTCGAAGCCCGAAAGTCCTATTTTCCCCGGAAGCATCTAGAAGACCGAAGAGGAGCCGAAGAGGGGAAGCAGGGGAGCCACACCATAGGGTGGCGAGACCCCCCTAGCGGCGCCAACTATGGGTGTGGGGCCCCGCGGCCTCCATCGCCTTTGTCCTTTCGCATATTTAATCCCCCCCGGATGGAAAACCCTAAACACCTGATCAAAATCCCCAAAAAAGTTCCGCACCCGACGTCACCGTCAACCCCGGCTCAGGGGGGTTCTGAAGTTGTTTTCCGGCACCCTGTCGGAAAGGAGATCATCATCGGAGGCCTCTTGATCACCATGCCTGCCTCCGGAGTGATGCGTGAGTAGTTCATCCTTGGACTACGGGTTCGTAGCTGTAGCTAGATGGTTGTCTTCTCCTCCTATGCCTCCATGTTTAGATCTCGTGAGCTTCCTATCATGATCGAGATTGATCTTATGTAATTCTTTGTGCTGTGTTTGTTGGGATCCAATGAATATTGACCTTATTCCAAGTTTATTATAGTTTGTATTTACATATGTTATTTGTGATCTTGCATGCTCTTTGTTGCTAGTGGTTATTCTGGCCAAGTAGTTGCTAGTGACTCCAAGAGGGACTATTTATGCTCGATAGTGGGTTCATGCCTCCTTGTTGCCTTGCTCGAGTGACAGAAACGTGAAGGGGGAGGATGTGTTGTTGCCATTAGGGAGAAAACAGCGGTTAGAGTGCATGTGTGCATAATCATTGCTTACATTACACACTTTGTTTAATGCAATTATCTGTTGCTTGCAACTTAATACCGGAGGGGGTTTGGATGATAACTTGAGGGTGGATTATTAGTCATAGATGCAGATGGATGTCGGTCTATGTATCTTGTTGTAATGCCCGCACTAAATAGCATAGTAATCTTCATGTCAGATTGTGCACTACGGCGCAACCTCTATTTGTCCATTGCCCAGCTGTAATTTGTTCACCCAGCATGCTAACTTTTATGGAGAGACACCACTAGTGAAACTATGAACCCCGGTCCATCTTTCCACACTGTTAAACAAACCACAACAATTTTCTGCTTTCTTTACTTTCTGCAAGCATACACTGTTTTCCACACTATACGTCTAATCTTTGTTTTCAGCAAGACCGGTGAGATTGACAACCTCACTGTACCGTTGGGCCAAAGTATTTTGGTTGTGTTGTGTGCAGGTTCCACGTTGTTGCTGACACCGGTGAAGCGCCAGCATCATCGTCAGTGGCATCAACCTTCTGAAGGTCCTCTTTCTCCTACTGGATTGATAACCTTGGTTCTTAACTAAGGGGAAATACCTACCACTATGCTCATCACACCCTCCTCTTGGGGTCTCTCAACAAATGTGTGTATCACGAGCATCAGAACCTACACAACACAATCAAATCAACTTGCCCCAACGAAACAGTGAGGTTGTCAATCTCACCGGTTTTGCTGAACACAAAGAGGTTAAACGTATGGTGTGGAAAATAGTAGGAGAACAGTATGAAAGCAGTAGTAACAGTATGAAAGCAGTAGATGTTTTATCAGTATAAGGAAAAAGGACCAGGGTCCACAGTTCGCTAGTGGTGTCTCTCCGTGAAAGATAAATAACATGCGTGGTGAACAAATTACAGTTGGGCAATTGACAGAAATGAAGGTTGCACGTAGTGCATATGCAAGACATAAATATTACTATGTGATTCATGCGGGCATTACAACAAAATACATAGACCGTCATCCAACTGTATCTATGTCTAATAATCCACCATCCGAATACCATCCGAACAAACGTTGGGTATTAAGTTGCTAGCAACAGATTATCGCAGTAAGAAAAGTGTGTAATGTAAACAATGTAAACTAGATAAACACCATTGATTTCTCCCTAATGGCAACATCACATCCTCCATCCGTCACGGTTCTGTCACTCGAGCACAGATGCAAAGGAGGCATGAACCCACTACCGAGCATAAATAATCCATCTTGGAGTTACTGGCATTTATTTAGCCAGAGAATTTACTAATAACAGAGAGCATGGAAGATCATAAATAACATAATTAAGCATGAAGATAACATGATAGATTGATAATGACAAGACATAGCATTCAACATTCATCAGATCCCAGCAAACACAACATGTAGCATTACATAAAGATGATCTCGATCATGTAGGGCAGCTCGCGAGATCTAAACATGAGGTACCAAGTGGAGAGAACAACCATCTAGCTACTGCTATGGACCCATAATCCAGGGATGAACTACTCACGCATCACTTCAGCGGAGGGCATGGTGGTGTAGACCGCTCCGGTGATGAATTCCCCTACCGGCAGGGTGCCGAGGAGAGCTCCAGAACCCTCCCGATCTCGGGATGACGATGACGGCGGCCTCGGATGTTTTTTCGGACGAAGTGGTATACCTTTAGAGTTTACGCCTCGGGGGGTATAAATAGGGCAAAGGGCAAAGGCAGTGGAGGCCTCGGGGCCCACACCACCCCATGGCACGGCTAGGGGCGCGACACCCTATGGTGTGGGCCCCCTGTGGCCCCCTCCGGCTCTATTTGGGACTCCGTGGAACCTTCGGGAATTCTAGGACCTCCATACTTTGAATTTTCCAATTCCGAGAATATTTCCAGAACAACTTTTCTGAAACTAAAAACAGCAAAAAAACATGGAACTGGCTCTGTGGCATATTGTCAATAGATAGTCCGGAAAATTGATAAAAATGGCATAAAGTGTATCGAAAACATGTGGGGAACAACATGGAACATCAGAAATTAAGGATACGTTTATGATGTATCACCTACTTCCATGCGATCGCGAATGGTCGGAAGCGGAAGTGCGTTATCTCCCGCCTGGTGACGGACCAGGGGAGCATCACCGAGGCCAACGCTCTGACCACCTACATCTACGGCCTCTATCCGCAACTGCTGGGAGCCGGGGAGGAGCCGATGTACTTTTCTCTCTCACACACCCTTTGGGGGCATGCAGGGACGCGTCTCAGAGGAGGAGAACCACCGCCTAATGCTAACATTCACGCCCGAGGAGATTGATGGGGTGCTATCTAGCATGAAGGTGGACACCGCGTCGGGCCCTGATGGGCTCCCGGTGAGCTTCTTCAAGCGGTTTTGGTTGCTCGCCAGGCCGCCCATCCTTGCGATCTCCAACGATTTTGCCCTAGGGAGGGTTGAATTTGCGAGACTTAACTACTGGGTTCTTACGTTCATACCGAAATTCCAAGGGGCAGAAGACATCCGTCTGTTTAGGCCTATCGCCCTCATCAACGTCATCTTCAAGTTTATCATGAAAGCTCATGAAAGCTAATTTAGCTGGACCCAGTCCGCTTTTATCGAAGGGCGGCACATTCACGAAGGCGTAGTGACCCTCCAGGAGATAGTTCACGAAACGAGGTCCAAAAAACTTAGGGGAGTTTTTTTGAAACTGGACTTTGAGAAAGCATATGACGGAGTCAACTAGCGCTTCCTTAGGGAGGTTTCGCTGCGGAAAGGTTTTGAACCAGGGTGGGTGCATAGGGCTTTGAGTCTGGTCTCGGGGGACCAGACGGCCATCAACATCAATGGTGAGAACGAGGGGTGCATCAGGGAGACCCCCTCTCCTTTTAGATTTTGTACTTGATGCCTTGGCTGCGATTCTTGATCGGGCCAAAGAGGCGAGACACATCAAGGGGCTGGTCCCACACATAATACATGGGGGTATCCCATCTCCAGTATGTTGATGACACGTCATCATGATACAACCCAACGACCTAGCTATCTCCAATCTCAAATTCATTCTCATGTGTTTTGAGAATATGTCGGGGCTGAGGATAAACTTTCACAAAAGCGAGGTCATGGTCTTGGGAGACTCTGATCAGGCACAGCTTTGGGTAGCACAGATGTTGAACTGCAAGCAAGGGAGCTTCCCGTTTGACTACCTTGGCCTACCCATCAGTGATCGCGCACTTACAACGAGAGATTGGGATCCTATCATGGGCAAGGTGGCTAAGAGAGCGGACCCTTGGATGAGCAAGCTTATGTCCTCGGCTGCGAGACTGACTCTCACGAGCGCTTGCCTATCCAGTTTACCACTTCATGCCATGGGGGTGGCGCTCCTAGGAGATGGTGTCCATCGGAAGATGGATAAGCATCGCTCCCGCTTGTTCTGGGAAGGGGGTAGTGCTAGACGCAAATACCAGTTGGTGCGCTGGGACGCGGTCTGCAAGCCGAAGGCCCTGGGGGGCCTCGGGATCATGGACACCAAGGTGATGAATCTCTGCCTCATGGCCAAGTGGGTATGGAGGATCCTGAGCGTCGAGGAAGGTCTATGGGCCGAGCTCCTCAGACACAAATACCTCAGGAACAAGGACGTACTCACGACCGATCAACCGCAGGGTTCCAAATTCTGGAAATCGCTCCAGAAAGTCAAGGACTTGATATGCTTGGGGGCACGTCACCACATCCGGAATGGCCGATTCACTAGGTCCTGGTGAGACTAGTGGGTGGGCTCCACTCTGCTACAGGTCAGGTTCCCGACCTTGTTTGACATCTCGATGGAGCCGGGGATGTCTGTGGCAAAGGACTCACACTTAGGGGCGTGCCGCGTTACCTTCAGAAGGGAATTTGGCCCGATGTAGCGGGCCGAGTGGGAGGAGATCATGCGCCTCCTGACGACAGAGATTCACTCTCCTGGAGCTTCGAACCCTCAGGGAGGTTCGACGTTCGCTCCTTTTACCTTAAGCTATGTCAAGGCATGCCAAGGAAGCACTTTGCGGAGATCTGAGAGATCAAAGTGCCTCTTAAAGTAAGAATCTTCCTTTGGCAGCTCATCCGCAAGCGACTCGCATGCAACGCAAACATTGCGGGGAGACATGGGCAGTCCAATGGGACATGCGCCCTCTGCGCAGACATGGAAGATACTAATCACATATTCTTTCGCTTTAGGCTCGCACAATTTATGTGGAGCGCGGTTAGGGAACTGCTCGACGACTCCTTGCACCCTTACTACTTCGCGGACGTTTATAGAATACTATGTAGATACTCAAGGCAGGACAAGCGGGTGTTGTGACTTGATGTGCGACGTTGTGTTGGTCGCTTTGGAACATTCGCAATAAGTTCTCGGTTGAGGGATCATTCCCTTCCCAGCCGGCTGATGGTCTATACAAAATGTCCGTGTACTTACAGGTTTGGAAGCCAGTGGCTAGGCGTCAGGACCGTGGTGCCTTGGAGCAAACGATTGGCAGGATTCGCACGCTCCATGCTTCAGTGCGAGATAGTGAGTAGCTGCTCGCCCTGCCCTTATCTCCTTAGCGTGTGTTCCCCTCCACGGGAGGAGGTTTTGGCCTTGTTGTGGGCTGGCCACCCGTTTGATCCTATGCTGCCTCCAGGACGTTGTTACTTAGGCAGCTGCTCGTTAGATGCTACTTGTGTTGTTGTCGTGGTTCTTGTATGACTGGCCGTGTTGGCTTTATTAATTTAAAGTCGGGTTCTGCTCGAGCCTTTGGTCTAAACATGATATAAAACTTAAACTAAGCACTAAACCTACTCGTCCCCATTTTCATTACCTAGTCAGAGTGCAGGGCCAACCAACAGATGATTAAATGGCCGCGCCGAACAATGGAGTGAAGCCTGACCACCTAGTCTCGGCAGAGCCAACAGCCGTCCACATCTACAAAGTACAGCAACCGCATGTGCCCCTACCTCTTTGTTTTGTCGAATGTAGGATATATACTGAATAGGGGTATATCACATGGTAGTCATAGGTGCCGGATTACTAGGGTGGCCCAAGTGGTAGTGGGCTGTGGTCCATTGGGCGGCCCAGTAAGCTGACGCACAGAAGCCGGATTCTAGAAGGACCCGGATCATGGCCCGCGTGATCTGGCTTGGAGGAGAAGACGGATTCCTTACTTTCCAAGTTAGAAGTTACCGTAGTCTTCTAGGTTTCCTATTCTGTATGCCCTAACCCGGCTATTATATAAAGCCGGACGGGAGATTTGATTGAGAGGACAAGAAGCGATAGGCTAACTCGCTGGGAAGTTGATCCTCAGCGAATAGCTAAACCTAACCTCACATTGTAATTGTATACACAGGCTTTAGTCCTGATTAGTGAGATTGCAGGAGTAGGGACGTCGTATTATCACGACGTACCGATCCTGGGTAAAACCCGTGTCTTTGTCTACAACGCAATACCGTTCCCCCACGTCTCTACCCGTAGTCTCATGGCACCCCCGTCTATGAAAACTACTACGATGTCTCGACAGTTGGCGCCCACCGTGGGGCAAACGACGTCAGGCGTTAAGTTCCGATCTGGGATACTCGGCGGGATCGGCAGTTCCATAACTGTCGGAAGCTTGGAGTTCGACGACGACGTCGGACGCTTCCTCGACAACGGATCCTACATACCGGCGCAAAACCATCTGGTATGTGCCTGCGTGTTACCGATCAGATCTGCTAATATCTTTATCGGACTAACTGCAGAGGCCATGGGGTTTTGCGGTGGAAGCAAATTTATCCCACCCGCCCTATACCCAGTCGAGGATGACTATGATCCCGGATTTTGCTCAGATCGCCGATATACAAACTTTATCGGTATGGTGCAATCCGAAGTCGCTGAAAACACGGATGGTGGAAATCCCGTGCAAGAGGCAGACAATAGCACACCCACCACAGAGGTGGAAGATCCGGCATCCGTCAACATGACGATGAACTCGGAAGCCGACTCTGTGCTAGCCGCCATTGAGGCGAGATTAGAGTCAGAAACCGGATCGGATGATTTCGATTGGACACTTTCGAAAAGAAGGTAAAATCTCTTCAAGAGGGATTCCATGAAGTACTAATGGCAAAACCGGCTGAAACCACGGATGCTGGCAGTCAGGAAAGCCCTAAAACCCCTCCGCCAGAGGAAGAGAGAGAAGATGGAGAAACCTCTCCAATATTTCCCAACGTCAAAGAATTGACGGAGGATGAACCTGCTAAAAAGCCTCCCTCTTCCAAAAAAAAACACAGGACCGCTAAAAAACTCCAGTACAAACTCCGGAAGAAAAAATCGGCTGATCCAGCTGATGAAAGCCCGGAAGTAGGAGATGCAAGCGGAATAAGACCCGCGGAGAAGAAAACCAAGGAAATCCTTGTTCCGCCAATGATAGAACAAGAAGAACAGGATCTGTTACAAACGCCAGTGGGTCCAAACGAACCCCCTGAGATGCTGGAAGCCAGGAGACGAGCTTTCCAACGGCAACAACAACATCTACTCAGATCTCGGGAACACCTCCAAAAAAACCCAAAATGACATCAAGCTCATGAAGGAAGAAATCGAGGAGTACGAGAGAAAGAATAGATCTGCTATAAAACCTACAAGGTTACCCGGAATCGTAAGACCCGAAGTACTTCCTCCAAAAGAAAGGTTTCACAACCCATCTTGGCAAAAGCAGGTAAACGGCAAGGATGCCAGAGGCGAACCAATATACAAAACCGCAGCAGAAAACGCGGAAGCAGCGTTCGCCATCCTCAACAATGACATGTACTCGAACGGTGAAAAGCTTCAAGGGGTGTATGCTTTCCTAGGAAAAGCATTGCAACAAAAACAACGGGGCCAAGAGCGATCAGGGTGGTTGCACGACAATTCCGCCCTATGCAAAACAGCTACTTGCGCTGCTGGAGCACCTGGACCGGAAGAACCTGGAGATTCAGACAATTCAAAGGATAAAAAAGCAGATCCGAGAAAAGACAAGAAAAATCTCGACAATAGGGATGAAGCGTCTAGAACCGGATCCCATCCCCCGAAAGGTGGACTCAAACCCCACGATCGGGAAGAAAAACACCGGAATGACGACAAAGCAATGCCACCTCCGAGAAACCCATCTGAAAAAGCTGGAAGATATGATGTGCCTCACAGACGTGAGAGATCTCGGACACCTCCTAAGGATAAAGAAAGGCATAGGAGTAGAACTCCGCCTCATCCAAAAGGACGTGATCTCGGAAGAGATAGAAACGATCCCGGAAAAGCGTGTCCGCGCATCAATGGAAAAGAAAGGAGCAGATCCCCTTCTGTCCATTCAGCCGGAAGATATTCCGCACACATTGATAGGGCGGAAAAGGATGATCTATACTTTGGACCTAAATGTTTCACTGATAGGATCCGAAGGATAACCCTGCATTCTGGCTTTGCCAAGGTCGGTCCAACGTACCAGAAATATACCGGCAGTACAAACCCGGATACCTGGCTCTCAGACTACTATACAGCCGTCCAGATTAACAATGGGACAGACCTGGAAGCTGTAAATTTTCTTCCCCTAATGTTACTGGATGGAGCCAGAGATTGGATCAATGGATTGCCATCAAGAACCGTCGACAGCTGGGATGATATGGCTAAGGTATTCACTCAACATTTCCGGGGAACGTACAAACGCCCGAACAGCATCAACTAGCTGAGTCGTTGCACCCAATTCGGGGATGAACCATACGTGGATTTCATCTCTAGATGGACTAATAGTTGTTCTGGAGTAACTGACGTACAAGCAATGCATGCTTTCGTCAATGGCCTAAAACCCGGACTTGTACCGTTCATGGTTGGTTCCAAACAGCACAAGGATCTCGGATATATGCTTACAACCGCCAATGAACACGCTGCAGCCGAAGAAGACATCAGAGCAAGAGGAGGCAATATCGACACACTGATACTGGCCAAGAAAAATCCTCGCTCTGAGAAAAAAGGAACTTCAGATACAACACCTAAACCCAAAGAAGTTAACATAGCCTTTGGAAGTGAAAAAGGGAATAGATAGAAAGGACGCAGCTCAGAACCAATCAACTACACTAAAGAAGAGTGGGAGAAGATTAAGTCAGAACCCTGCGTCCACCATTCGCAATTTGGGAAACCCACCCATACGAACGCGCAATGCCGGCTGAATAAGCAAATGAAAGGCAATGCAGGATCCGGAAATAAGGGGAAGAATTCCAAAAGGAAATTCTCCAAACAAAAGCCAGAAGCTGAGAAAGAAGACAGTGAATCAGATACTGATGAAAAAATCCAGGAACAACAGCGAAAAGGCGAACCCAAATTTCCGAGAGTTGATGGAGAGGCACTGTTAACGTTCCTAGCAACTCCGTCAGCAAAGGTGGCCAAAAGAACGCTTCGAGAAATAAACGCGGTTGTTCCGGCAACCCCCGAAATTCTTGAAGTATTCAAACACACCAATTACCTGGGATCAGTCTGATCATCCTGGAAACATCCCTGAACCCGGCACACAACCTCTTGTTGTAAGTCCTATTGTCCAGAACACTAGGCTAAAAAGAGTGCTGATGGATGGAGGATCCAGCATTAACATAATGTATCTGGATACGCTGAAGCATCTGAAAATCACCGAGTCCCAGCTCAATTACAGCAACATACGCTTCCATGGCATTGTTCCTGGCAGACAAGCACGATCCCTAGGAGAAATTTCCCTAGATGCCACTTTCGGAGAAAAAGATCATTTCCGTCAGGAAAAAGTGTACTTCGAGGTGGTGCCGTTCGAAAGCGTGTATCACGCAATACTCGGACGTCCAGCTTTCGCCAAATTCATGGCAAGATCATGTTATATCTATAACAAGCTGAAGATGCCAGGGCCCAAAGGAGGAGTAATCACCATAGCTGGAGATTTAGAGCTGGCAAATGAGCTGGAGAAAGAAAACGCCCTTTGCGCTCAGCGAGTTATAGCAAAGGAAGAACTGAAGGAGCTGGCCAAGGAAGTATCGCCGACAGAAATGCCGACAGGAAAAGAAACCCGGAAGCCAGCAGATAGCTTCAAGGCGTCCGAGAATACAAGACACGTAATCCCAGATCCCAAAGATCTCACAAAATTTATCGTAGTAGGAACTGGGATGACCGACAAATAGGAAGGCGAGCTCATCAAGTTCCTCCGTGAGAACTGGGATATTTTCGCCTGGTGTCCAGCTGACATGCCAGGCGTACCCAGGGAACTTGCTGAGCATCAACTCAAGGTGATTCCAGGCTCCAAACCCGTCAAACAACGTCTCCGTCGGTTTGACGGAAGAAGACGGAAGGCTATTGGCAAGGAAATTATCCGGCTTTTAGCAGCAGATTTCATCCAGGAAGTAATCCACACTGAATGGTCTGCAAATCCGGTATTAGTACCGAAGAAAAACACTTCTGCTCTTAGAATATGTATAGATTACACCGGCTTGAACAAACTGTGTCCAAAAGATAGGTTCGCGTTACCACGAATCGATCAAATAATAGATGCCACTGCAGGCTCTGAGCTTTTATACTTTTTGGATGCTTATTCCGGGTATCACCAAATACGCATGAAAAAGGAAGATCAAATTAAGACTTCTTTCATAACCCCGTACGGGAGGTATTACTATGTAACCATGCTATTTGGCTTGAAGAACGCATGTGCAACTTACCAGCGTTGCATGCAACGTTGTTTGCATAGCCAGGTTGGCAAAAATGTCCACGTTTACGTAGACGATATTGCTGTCGTAACCAAGGAAAAAGACACACTCCTTGAGGATTTGCGAGAAACCTTCGAAAACTTGCGCACTTATAAAGCAAAACTCCACGAACATGGATTAATTTTTTTTCTATCTCAACATACAAGCTATCCACATCATCCATCCTCTTAGCCAATCAATTGTCCATGCCATCTCCACTAATAGTTATTAATTATTACATGCAAGCTAAATATCATACTTTTTTTAACCATCCATTTTTTTATTAATTATTACATGCAAGCTACATATCATACATTTTTTTTAAACCATCCATTTTTCAGTTTAATTATTTATGCAAGATACATATCATACATTCCTTAAACCATCCATTTTCAAACTGGTGGTTTATAATACACATCGTATGTCTATAAAATTTAGTATCTCGAGTATGATCAACCAAAATTTTCATATTTCTTTAGACTATATAATGTATCATGCTTTTTTTCGAAAAGTAGGTTGAGAAATAAAAAAAACACATGCCATTTGCTATAAAGGATCTCCGCCGCAACGCGCGGGGTATCCTTCTAGTTCAATAAAACAAACCACCGCCGCCGCTGCGAGCTGATAAGGAGTGAAATGATTTTGAGAATTCTGGTAGACGGCCGAAACTTCAATTATTGACTTTAGCTGAGTAAATTTTAGCACATATTTCGTAAACATAAATCGTATGAGATCAAGTAGTACATCACACACGTTTATTTCCCAACAAGCGTTGCAACGGGAATGCAGACAACTTAGTCGGTATAAACCTTGTGCGATGCCTATACACAGTGCACACGATTTTGTGATAGCAATCATATGGGCGATATGTAGCGCATGTTTTATAAAAACAAAGCATATGCAATAGTTTGGTCTTGGGACGGGGGTTGAACCCTTACACACGGTTTTAAAATTGTACTCCCTCCGTATCAAAATATAAGATGTTTTAGCATTTTTGTAGATATAATGTATCTAGACATGTTTTAGTGTGTAGATTCATATGCATCTTACACTAAAACATGTCTAGGTACATATTGTCTAGAAAATGCTAAAACGTCTTATATTTTGATACAGATGGAGTATATTGGTTGCGATTTGCGCCCATTATGCACGAAACGCTCTATCCATGTGTGATTGTGCCCATTATGTACCTGCGGCCGCAGGCACTATATATCGCATGTGGCGAGTTATATCTCGGACACGCCCATGTACAAGGTATAAGCGGGCTGGCCCATTAATCTAAAGAGAAAATTGAAAATAGGAGCGGAAAAAAGGATTCGAACCTCACATATCGCCTTCAGGACGTAAGGGCACAGCTAGTAGGCCACCGAACGTTCGTGTTAACCTTTCTATTTTTAACTCGCAGAATGCCCGTGCGTGCTACGGGGTCACATCAAACCGATATGCTCATTAATTTTCGTTATAGTCATGCAATCCCGCTTGTATAAAAGGGTTCGAGTCATTGATGACGTGAGCAGCATGATAACCTGTTCTTCTCTTTCCCACCATTTCATAAGTTCCTTAATCTTTGTACGTAGACAAAAATATGCCTTACAGTTTAAGTTGAAGGGAGCACCAATTTTGACATTCGTGCATGGCTAATGTTGATAGCATAACTACAATCTGTCATTACCTAAGAGAAGATTTAAAACTCAGCTAAATATTGATGGATACCCATATTTAAAATTTCAAAGACATCACGTAGGAAATAATCAAGTCTGAAGAAATCTGCATAAAGATATTGACCAGAAGCCTGGGTGTAGGAACATAGGACATAAACCATGTTTGAGTTTTACATTTTGCATCAACCGCAATACAACTATACATGATTGCAAAGTGTATCAATATGCATCTTCAGAATCCAAAATGATATGTAACCAGTAGCTCGAGGAAAACCTGAAAATTTATGGAAACAAGCAGCAGGTTCATGAAAAAACAATTACATTTTGCACCAATGGAACAAACATGACAATACCAATAGAGCTATTTCAAGAGACTGCACTTCACAGATAAACATTTAAATAATTCTTCCTTTCGCTCAAGGACTCAAGGGGATTAGAATACTTCAACTTCATAATAAATATATTTATTTGAAGGTCAGCAATCTATAAAGAATGAAACTCTTTATCCCTCCATTTAATTGTAATGGTGCACCATAACCAATTAAAACAATGCTTGGACCACACTAATGATTATAATTCAATATTGAACAAACATATGTGAGACGTGCAGCCATGAAAATAGCTAATCAAAGAAACGTCATAAAAGTCATCACATTCTTTTATTTCTCATTGTTCATGTTGGACAGTTCAAGCATTAGATGTCGTAATTAACGAGAGAATAATAGGATACCGCGAAAAAAACAGCATTGCTAAATTGCAACGGAAAATACCCTCCCACAAACAGTCCACGGATCGATAATTTTTTTTGCCACAAATTAAAAAGCATAGATATTATCTTGCATTATTTTTTTGACGATATTATCTTACATTATTAGTGTGTGCAAGATTGGAACATCATGTGTGGCTTATAGTTCAGACCTGGTATCCCGCAAGATTTCACTACCATAGTAATGACTAAGCATTAAGATACCCTTCGTAGCAATTACGTACCATTTGCATGCACCCTGGCCAAGCTTAACTAAGGCCTCCTTTGATTTGGAGGAAATATGGAGGAAGACCAAAGGATTAGGAAATTTTCCAGAGATGCTACTATTCACGCGTTTGATTCACGGGAATGATGGAAAGGAAAATCATAGGATTTTTTCCGTTGGATCTCTACTTCAGTTCAAAACCTACAGGGAAAAAGAATGCACTCAGATCAAATGCTTTGCTTCCTATGCACAAGGAACTAGGCAAAGTTTGCATGTGCCATCATTTCCTTTTCCTATCTCTTGTCTATTCCTTGGATTTTCATATCCCGTGAATCAAAGAAGCCCTAAACGAGTAACAGCATGGCAAGTGATTATATGAAATGCATTGCTGAATAAAAGGCTGAGTGGGTATACCTGGCCAAGCTTAAGATCACGAAATGTTCCAAGCAGCCAACTTGTCGTGCCATCGCCAAACGTAACCTGTTTGAAAGTTTCTTAGTTAAGACAAAGAAACATCTAGGTAAAAGGGCAATCTTTTGTAGATTGAAACTACAGGTAGGGCACTCACAATTAGTATTAGTTTCATCTGAATTTCAAAAGCAAGAATGTCAATGTTACCCTTGAGCTTTTCAAAGTTGGCATACAATCTATGCAGCTGCTTATCAGGAAACTATTCCGAGAAATCCAAAGCATGTGAATGAGCGAATACCTCCAGCTTTCAGACCATGATATAAAGTGATACGATGGATCAACAAAATGCATTGTTTCTACATTACTGCTACTCCAACTGCTCGCCAGGTACTCTGTGCTTAGTTAGAAGTTCGCAATACTTTTTGGTAAAACCAGCTCCAAGTTGGCCACAACTTATAGAGTTGATGGATACTATCACATGACAGGATGGTGCATTATCAATGATGACTTGTTCGGAGCCTGGCTTGAATATGGTAGTCCATCAGCAATCTGCATGACTCGTATTTACATCCATCGTGCAACAACCATAATAGACAATTTTTAGTTCAAACTTTATGAATACTCCACGTGCAGTCTACCACTCATCTTACAACCATGAGTGGGGGAAGCGGAAATCTTAAAGAAGCGGTGCAATGCTTAGGATTATCTTTTAGAACTAACTGGATGTTGTTTTGCTCTAACTCATCTTATGTGAATATTAAATAAACAAAGAGTTTTCTGTAGCTCGTAAGAGTAAAAACCACAAGTCTCTTATGCTACTTTGAAGTTAAAGCAAAACAACTTTATCCATTTCGAAAATTAAACCTGTCCACAAATTTAGTTTTTAGTTCGTGCGAAGCTGTAAACAAAACACGACTCCTCTCTCCTACTTAAATAGCTAGCTAGTGGTGTTAAAAACGAATCAAGCTAGCTACAAGCAAGTCTTAGTTCCTAAAAGCACGTAACCAAGACAAGTTTGTTGTTACTTTTATTTACAGAATTACTGCACTGTCGCAATAAAAAATAATTGCAATTCTTTCTTGCATTAATTTCCGCAAGATTACATTAATACATGAAGAAAACAGAAGCTATTTTGGTACTAATCAAACAAATAGCTAGAACTTATTAATATACTGTGGTTGAAGCACCCACCCGTTTATGTGGTTCAGTAGCACTACTTCTAGTTTCTGTGACCTGCATCAAGAAAGTGGTAAAATAGGTAATACACACACCCGTTATGGTGAAGCCGGCAGACCATGTCGTGCCTCCATGTCCATTCTTGTTTCGGGATCTGTAAGAACTCGACCTGGGGTTGGGGTAGACCAGATACCAGATGGGTAGTCCGGCAGCCGACGAGGCAGTGTGGCTTCCTTGCTGATGCTCGCCATTTCACAGCGCGATGCATCCAACCTGGAAACTACAGACAATATAATCAGCAGACAACAAAGTTAATCAAGTGGCCCAATTTTAAAATCCCAATTCGCAAACCGGTATCAGCTCTCCTAAACCTCTTGTTTCGATCTACCTCTAGTTCATACAGAACAACAGAACAACAAATCAATATCTAGTTTGGGCCCGTTCGTCTAGATCAACCCGTAGTATTGTCCAAATGGTCAGGGAGGAAGCAAGAGATTGCCGAGCTGATAAAGTCGACAAGGGAGGGCTTGGCGTCCCCGTCCCGTCCCTGGGTTGCGCGTCCATCTGCACTCAGAAGGCCTCTTCTCACTGACGTAGGGTTAGCGTCTCTAGTAGGAAGGGGTCGGCAAGGAGCGTGGAGTAAGGACTGGTGATTTTGGCGACCTTGGAACCGGGTTTCTCATGGATGGATATGGCGACAGTGCACGGCGGCATCAGGCGGAGGCAGCCAGGAAACTCCCCACCGATGGGCAAGGAGACGATGGGGATGGGGGTGGCGGCGGCGGCCATTGTAAGGCAATGCACGGGAATCCCTCTCCGGTCGCCCTCGCTGTGCAGGATTCAAACGCCATCTCCTCCTCCAATCATCCATCTAGGAGGGCGAGAGCGAGAGAGAGAGTACCTGGTATGGACGCCGATGACCAGCGGCCGCCCTCACGCTAGATCCATATTGGGAAGAGCTGGCGGATTGTGGAGGGCGTCTGTAACTCCGTGGTGGTAGGAGTACATGCGTGTGTGGGTGCAGTAGGTCGGCTCGCGGCGGCGTGCATGGTCTAGGGAGAGCGAACGCGGCTGCGAGATGAGCGCAGTTTGGTGAGGCGATGGTGGATGGGCGTATGGTGGGAGGCGTGGCCCGTTGATGCGAGGTGAGCGGGCAGGAGCAGGACAAGTTACCCGGGCCTGGCCCATCCACGTACTTTCGATGCGTGAGGTCGCGACGAAGCAACGAAGGGAAACGACGTATCGCACGAAGACGGAACGAAACTATTCTTTTAGATAGTAGAGATACTTTTATTGTCTCGGTTGTTCTATTTTCATTTTTTTCCCTGTTTTATTTTCTGTTTCTGTTTTTTTTTTCGTTTTTTCTTTCTTTTCTGTTTCTGTTTTATTATTTATTTCTATTTTATTTTCCTTATTTGAAAATATTTGTTCTTGATATTTTTAAAAACTAAATTATTTTTTGTTTCTTTTTATAGAACTTTTTTAAATGTGGAATCATTTTAAAATTTAAATAATTTTTGAAAATCAGAACCATTTTCAAATTTGGAACCATTTTGATTCACCGAAAATCTTGGTTCACTATTTTTTGGTTAATCAGCATTTTTGGTGCACAGAAAAGTGTGGTTCGCTATTATTTTTGGTTCACCAAATTTTGGTTTCACTATTAGTTCTGTCTCACCAAAATTTTTGGTTCACTATAATTTTTGTTCACCAAATTATTTTTTGGTTTAGCATTTTCGGTTCACATGCATTTTTTGTTCACGCATTATCTATTTACCGGTCATTTTGGGTTTACTATTATTTTTACGTTCACGTACATTTTTAGTTCACTGTTATTTTTTTGTTCACCGATACTTTCTGTTCAGTGGCATTTTCTGTTCATCGCCATTTGCGGTTCACTAAATATTTTTGGTTCACATGCATTTTTAGTTCACTATTAATTTTGGACCACGTGTGTTTTCTGTTCACCGGCATTTTTGGTTTACCGTTATTTTTTGTTCACCTTTGTTAATTTCATTTTTGATTCACTGTTATTACACATCACCCAATTAGTTCGGCCGAATTTTTTTCTTTTCAAATTTTTGGTTCATATGTTATTGGGTTTACCATAATTTTATTGGTTCATTATTATTACGGGGAAACCTAATTTTTTCATTATTTATTGGCTTAATTTTATTTCGCCTATGCTAACCCCTGGCCTTATATTTCTTATCACTACCAAGACTTCTCGATTTTTGGTCTACCCATATGAAGGGTTCTCGTATTTGTTCTACAATGAAAACTTCCAAATTAGACCGTGATACAAATTGTTTTGGTTTACACTTTAATTTGGTTCTATGTGTTAAAAATCATTCATATTTTAAAGCAAAAATGTAAAAGAAAATAGAACCGAAAGAGTAGAAAAGAAATGCTAACGAGCTGAGTTGGGGCGTTCATCATAGTACACGTGAGCAGCGCTGGGCCATGGATGGGGCTTGCCTCGCTTTTCTCTGCTCGCGCCTGCTTTTCCGTTAAAAAACAGTCACACATACTGTGACCGTAATATTATTGATGTCGTAATACTTGCGGCTGGACGGACTCTCTTCTCTCATAGGAAAACTGTTGGAATTTTGGCCCAAATGGACCAGCCCATTTAATATTCCAGAAATTCCTAATAAATCCTAGAGGCCCACTTGGCCCATTCGTGTATGGCAAGAGGTGGGACAAATGTTTAGTCCCACATTGCTAGTTGAGTGGAAGTTTTACCTGTTTATAAGGGAGGGCTTTCCACTTGTTGTATGAGCATTAGAAAGAGATGACTACACGCGCGCTCCTCCTCCGCCGCCCGCCTCGTCACGACGCGCGCGCGCGCGCGCGCCGCGGGTTGCGGGAATGCCTCGAGCCGAGAGCCTCTCTCTCTCTTTATTTTGCCACACGCACGAATTAGAATATGAACAGGCACAGGAATCTGAAACGAAACGCTTTGCTAAGTGGGTTTTGATTACGGAGGCTGCTCAGCTTCGGCTGCTGCCTGTTTGCCTTCCTGACTCTTCGTTTCATCTTCTCGCGTGGCCTGTTCGGCTTCTGCTCTGTGCCTATAAAATCAGAGGTCGCTCCTCTCCAAAGGACACACAGCAATACACTGCCTTCTCATTTCCACAGCCTTGCGCCACCGCTCAAGTCTTCCCCATCCTGGCCTGCGGCGTGCACCGCCGGTCGGGACAGTAGGCCTCCGAAACCGCGCTACTTCGAGTCCTGTACGGGAGAAGGGCGATAAGGTTTTTGGGGAGCGTTCTGCGCGACTACTGGCTTCTTCATCACGGACGACAACGACATCTTCCCGAACGACGACTTCTTCCCGGAAGTCGACGATCTCTTCGACGACATGGGCGACAACGTCAACAATGGTCCCGCTGCTGCACCAGCTCCTGTTCAGTATGTGCACATGTCTTCTCTGTTCAATCTCATGTTTCAGATCCTACTAGAATTCCTAGTTCTAGCAATTGGAGTAGATTTGTTTTCCCCAAATTCTATACTATGTATGCCTGTTGCCTACTGTCTGAAAATTCATATGATTAAACCATGCATGCCTACTTTGACTATTGCAATTGTAGTTCTGCTTTACCTACTGTTTCTATTAATTAAATTATATGGTAAATTGCTCATATTTCCAACAATCCAAAAACCTTATTATAGGCAATTTACCCCAACTGGATTGCTGCGTCTATGAGGCCACCTGTGTTTGAGGGCGCCAATTATAAGAGATGGCGCGTGAGAGCAGTTCTCTGGTTTCAATCCATGAACTGCTATGACGCCACTCTTGGCAAGCCTACGGGTGATCTTGACCCTCAACAGGAGGCAAACTATGAGAAAATGAATACCCTCTTTAAGCTTGCTCTGATCAGTGTTCTTGGAGATAACATTGTTGATGCTTATGCGTCATTTGACAATGGCAAGGATATGTGGGATGCACTTGAGGCAAAATTTGGTACCGCAGATGCTGGCACTGAACTGTATGTCATGGAGCAATTCTATGACTATAGGATGACTGATGAGCGCTCCGTGGTTGAGCAGGCTCATGAGATTCAGTCACTCGCCAAAGAACTTGAGCATTTCACTTGTGTGTTACCGGACAAGTTTATTGCCGGAGGCATTATTGCCAAACTTCCTGCCTCATGGAGGAGCTTTGCTACGTCTCTGAAGCACAAGAGACAGGAGTTTTCTGTCTCTAATCTCATCGGGACTCTTGATGTCGAAGAAAAGGCAAGAGCAAAGGACACACGTGCTCGAGGTGCTGATGGAAGTTCTAGTGCCAACCTGGTACAGAAGAGAAACTTCCAAACCCACAAGTTCAGAAACAAGAACAAGTTTGAGGGTAAAGGAAAGTTTGATGTGAAGAACAAGACACCACATTCTACCAACTTCAAGAAGAAGTATGAGAAGAAGTATGAGAAGAAGAAAGGAGTCTGCCATGTTTGAGGTGATCCTGAACACTGGGCTCCCAACTGCCCGAATCGCTTTGACAAGCGTCAACATGGGAAAGGCGGCAAGACCGTCAATGTTGTCATTGGTGATACTGAGATGAAGGACGCAGGGTACGGTATATTTCCTACTGTTCTTTCAGTATGTCATTCTCCTGATTGGTGGATTGATACGGGCGCCAATGTACATGTATGTTCTGATATTTCCATGTTCTCTTCTTATCAGGCAACAGGAACTTCTTCCGTGCTGATGGGCAACGGCTCACATGCTTCTGTTCGCGGTGTTGGTACGGTCGATCTGAAGTTCTCTTCGGGGAAGACTGTACGACTGAAGAACGTGAACTATGTGCCCTCTATAAATAAGAATCTTGTTAGCGGTTCTCTTCTGTGTAGAGATGGCTACAAGCTTGCCTTTGAGTCGAATAAATTTGTAGTGTCCAAGTTTGGAACCTTTGTTGGTAAAGGATATGAATGTAGTGGTTTGTTTCGCTTATCTTTGACTGATGTCTGTAATAACGTTGTAAACCATGTTTGCAACAATGAATCAAATTTATGGCACTCACGTCTTTGTCACATCAGTTTTAGCTGCATGACACGACTATCCAAATTGAGCTTAATTCCCCACTTCACACCTATTAAGGGTTCTAAGTGCCGAGTGTGTGTGCAAGCTAAGCAACCTCGCAAGTCCCATAAAACTGCAGAGGCGAGGAATCTGGCACCACTAGAGCTCATACATTCTGATCTCTGTGAAATGAATGGTGTGTTAACAAAAGGTGGAAAGAAATATTTCATGACGTTAATTGATGACTCCACCAGATATTGTCATGTGTATCTTCTGAAATCAAAAGATGAAGCTTTGAGTTTCTTCAAAATTTATAAAGCTGAAGCAGAAAACCAACTTGATCGAAAGATTAAGAGGCTAAGGTCTGATCGGGGTGGAGAGTATTTTTCCAACGAGTTTGATTCCTTTTGTGCGGAACATGGTATAATTCATGAGAGGACGCCTCCCTATTCACCTCAGTCAAATGGGGTGGCTGAAAGAAAGAATCGTACTCTAACTGATTTGGTTAACGCCATGTTAGATACATCGGGTCTTTCCAAGGCATGGTGGGGGGAGGCTATTCTGACTGCGTGTCATGTCCTAAACCGAGTCCCTACAAAAGACAAAGAGATAACTCCATTTGAGGAATGGGAGAAGAAAAGATTAAAACTCTCTTACCTACGACCTTGGGGTTGTTTGGCGTTAGTCAATATTCCATTCCCTAAGAAGCGCAAGGTTGGACCAAACACTGTGGATTGTGTTTTTCTGGGATATGCTTTTCATAGCATTGGCTATAGATTCTTGATCATAAAATCCGATGTGTCTGACATGCGTGTTGGTACAATTATGGAGTCAAATGATGCGACTTTCTTCGAAGACATTTTTCCTATGAAGGATATGTCTACTTCGTCACATCAGGAGATTCCTAATTCATCAAGTCAAGAATTAGTTCCACTTCCTGAACCTACCATTTCGATGGAACACGTTGAAAATCCTATGGAGGACAACAGTGAAACTCCCAAAAGAAGCAAGAGACAGAGGACTGCAAAGTCCTTTGGTAATGATTTCATTGTATACCTCGTGGATGATACTCCCAGTTCCATTTCAGAGGCCTATGCATCTCCAGATGCTGACTATTGGAAGGAAGCCGTCCGTAGTGAGATGGATTCCATTTTGGCTAATGGAACTTGGGAAATCACTGATCGTCCTTACGGGTGCAAACCTGTAGGATGCAAGTGGGTGTTCAAGAAGAAGCTTAGGCCTGATGGTACTATTGAGAAGTACAAGGCACGGCTTGTGGCCAAGGGTTATACTCAAAAGGAAGGTGAAGATTTCTTTGATACTTACTCACCTGTGGCACGCCTGACCACCATTCGAGTTCTACTTTCGCTGGCTGCTTCACATGGTCTTCTTGTTCATCAAATGGATGTTAAGACCGCTTTCCTAAATGGAGAGTTGGAAGAGGAAATTTACATGGACCAGCCAGATGGATTCGTGGTAGATGGTCAGGAAGGAAAGGTGTGCAAATTGCTGAAATCTTTATATGGCCTTAAACAAGCGCCTAAGCAGTGGCATGAGAAATTCGAAAGAACTTTGACTGCAGCAGGTTTTGCTGTAAATGAAGCTGACAAATGTGTGTACTATCGCCATGGTGGGGGCGAAGGAGTCATTCTTTGTTTGTATGTTGATGACATACTAATCTTTGGAACTAACCTCAAAGTGATCGAAGAGGTTAAGAGTTTCCTATCTCACTGTTTTGAGATGAAAGATCTAGGAGTTGCTGATGTTATCCTTAACATCAAGTTACTGAGAGATGACAATGGTGGGATAACACTGCTTCAATCTCACTATGTTGAGAAGGTCTTGAGTCGTTTTGGGTATAGCGATTGCAAGCCTTCACCAACTCCATATGATCCCAGTGTGCTACTTCGTAAAAACAGAAGAATTGCAAAGGATCAACTTAGATACTCTCAGATTATTGGCTCGCTTATGTATTTAACTAGCGCTACGAGGCCTGACATCGCGTATGCTGTAAGCAAACTTAGCCGATTTGTTTCAAATCCGGGCGATGATCATTGGCGCGCTCTTGAGAGAATCATGCGCTATTTGAAAGGCACTGCGAGCTATGGGATTCACTATTCTGGGTACCCAAGGGTACTTGAGGGTTATAGTGATTCAAATTGGATATCTGACGCTGATGAGATAAAGGCCACGAGTGGATATATATTTACACTTGGTGGTGGCGCTGTTTCTTGGAAGTCTTGCAAGCAGACCATCTTAACGAGGTCAACTATGGAAGCAGAACTCACAGCATTGGACACAGCCACTGTTGAAGCAGAGTGGCTGAGACAGCTCTTGATGGACTTACATGTGGTTGAAAAACCTATACCCGCTATCCCGATGAACTGTGATAATCAAACTGTGATCATCAAAGTAAACAGTTCTAAGGACAATATGAAGTCATCAAGGCATGTGAAGAGGAGACTAAAATCTGTCAGAAAAATGAGAAACTCCGGAGTTATTGCATTGGATTATATCCATACATCTAAAAACTTGGCAGACCCCTTCACAAAGGGTCTATCGCGTAACGTGATAGATAATGCATCGAAGGAGATGGGTATGAGACCCACAATATAAGTTGTTCACTGTGGCAACCCACTCTATGTGATCGGAGATCCCGTGAATTAGAATTGGGAGACAAGCTGTTGATCAACTGAGAGGAGAGTATCCCTACTTTTTATACCACTCCATGAAGATGCAATACTCTCCTACTCTGCAAGGCAGGTTGATGTTTATCTTAATGTGTTCTAAGTGGCTTATTTAAGCAGAGATGTTGTCCTGCAGAACATCCTTTGAAGAACACACCTATGTGAGTCTGACTGTCAAACGTCGCAGTCCATGAGAGTTGGGTGCTCTCTAATAAACTCATGAAAGGTCAAGGAGTATGACGCATAAGCTCCACCCGCGGGGAAGTCTTGCGGCAGCCTAGTATCGATCAAGGCTTTATGTGAAACTAGATTCGCAGAAAACTTGCAGTTCAAGGCGCAGTCCACTGTCCAAGTTGCTTACTAGTGTAGCATAGAGTTCTAGGTGGAAGTTCAACTTCACAGTCTCCACTAAGCATCGGTATATAAAACAATGTTTTGGAACCAAAGGCAAATTTCGTGTGCCTCTGGGATCTGGTGGGGGATTGTTGGAATTTTGGCCCAAATGGACCAGCCCATTTAATATTCCAGAAATTCCTAATAAATCCTAGAGGCCCACTTGGCCCATTCGTGTATGGCAAGAGGTGGGACAAATGTTTAGTCCCACATTGCTAGTTGAGTGGAAGTTTTACCTGTTTATAAGGGAGGGCTTTCCACTTGTTGTATGAGCATTAGAAAGAGATGACTACACGCGCGCTCCTCCTCCGCCGCCCGCCTCGCCACGCCTCGCCTCGCCTCGTCACGACGCGCGCGCGCGGGCGCGCCGCGGGTTGCGGGAATGCCTCGAGCCGAGAGCCTCTCTCTCTCTTTATTTTGCCACACGCACGAATTAGAATATGAACAGGCACAGGAATCTGAAACGAAACGCTTTGCTAAGTGGGTTTTGATTACGGAGGCTGCTCAGCTTCGGCTGCTGCCTGTTTGCCTTCCCGACTCTTCGTTTCATCTTCTCGCGTGGCCTGTTCGGCTTCTGCTCTGTGCCTATAAAATCAGAGGTCGCTCCTCTCCAAAGGACACACAGCAATACACTGCCTTCTCATTTCCACAGCCTTGCGCCACCGCTCAAGTCTTCCCCATCCTGGCCTGCGGCGTGCACCGCCGGTCGGGACAGTAGGCCTCCGAAACCACGCTACTTCGAGTCCTGTACGGGAGAAGGGCGATAAGGTTTTTGGGGAGCGTTCTGCGCGACTACTGGCTTCTTCATCACGGACGACAACGACATCTTCCCGAACGACGACTTCTTCCCGGAAGTCGACGATCTCTTCGACGACATGGGCGACAACGTCAACAATGGTCCCGCTGCTGCACCAGCTCCGGTTCAGTATGTGCTCATGTCTTCTCTGTTCAATCTCATGTTTCAGATCCTACTAGAATTCCTAGTTCTAGCAATTGGAGTAGATTTGTTTTCCCCAAATTCTATACTATGTATGCCTGTTGCCTACTGTCTGAAAATTCATATGATTAAACCATGCATGCCTACTTTGACTATTGCAATTGTAGTTCTGCTTTACCTACTGTTTCTATTAATTAAATTATATGGTAAATTGCTCATATTTCCAACAAAAACCTTTGCCTATTCTCCCTGCTTAGAACTGACGCAGCTCTCATCTCCTCTTCTTGTGTTCCCGTTGAGCCGACGACATGTTCTTGCCAGCGGTTTCATACCAGCTTCGGCTGTGTACCAGGTGCTGGGCAAGCCGCGACCCTGGGCCAGTTGCCCATGCCCATGTAGAGCTAGACGACGCGGGCGAGTTGAGCATATGACTAGCTAAAAGCGATCCATAGGCTCCCCCTTGCGGCAGCTGCCAATTCATTAGCGTGCAGTTCATAGAGTATTGCCATGGCCGGCCCATAGGCCGGACAAGAAGGGCAACCGCTCAGGCCCAAAACTTTGAAGTTGATAGTAATTATGCTACTGATCATTAGTCCCATGTAAAAAAATCATTAGTGGATTTTCTTAGACTAGAAGAGACAACTTTGATTATGATTTTCCCTTATAATAGGTCTAAAAAATTGTATAAATCCATATGAAAAGTAATCCACAAGATAAACTTCAACGGTGCCTCAATAAAAAGTTATCTGCAACTAGGGATTTTCCTTTAGTGGCTTGGTCCTAGGAAGGTATTGGCTATGAGAGCATTAAAATTCCCAAGCGTTTTCTTTTGGAAATGAAGAATCTTGTCGATCCTCCGACCACAACATAAAAAAGTATGATACACCTAGTTCGGTGGAAAAAAAAAGATCAGTGGCTAGTGCTCGACTCTGAATAAAGGAAAAAAGTGTATATGTACGTAGAACCAGGGTCGGCCCATAGGCGGGGCAAGAAGGGCAACCGCCGAGGGCCACTAGAAGAGAAGGGCCCAAAATTTTGAAGTCTATAGCAATCTCTATGCTACTTATCATTAGTCCCATGTAAAAAATAAAGCATTAATGGATTTTTATGGACTAGAAGAGACAACTTTGATTATGATTTTCCCTTATAATAAGTCTAAAAATAGTATAAATGCATATGTAAAGTAATCCATAAGATAAAATGTAACGATGACATTTATACAATCTCAATCCATACAATTTAGTATTATTGGTGGTGAAATACGTAAATTAAAGATGGCAAAAGGATCATCAGTTTGGGCCGTAGGGACTATCTCTTGGGACGTAAGAACAAACCAATTAGATTAACGACAACATGTTTACTTACCATGTTATTCTCTTTCTGCCGAGGCTTACAAATTTACAAAAATCTACCTAATAAGATTTTCATGTTTAATTCCATGCAATAAATTTTTATTTCACAAGTTGGAAGGGGACTCTCATGCACCGTATGATAACAAGCGCATTGCCTAATAACATTTAAAATGATGATTTTATATATGCAGACATACTAGAATTCACATTTTTTATTGGTGATCATTCCAAGAATTGTTCTTTCAATACCATGTACAGAGCATACACAGTTTGTTAAATTTTGATTTGCTAGACAATTTTTACCATGAAAAAGTAGTGCCATTTTTTCAGTTCATACTCTACAAGTTTATATAAAGATGCTTACTTGATCATACACTAGAAACTACTATTCATACATTTGTTAGATCATACTCTTTATAGATACTTTACAAAATATATCTATAATTATAAAGATTATGCATTGTAGAAAACATAGTTTTTAAAGAAAATTTGTTACGAAATGTAGCATAGTATTTTTCGATGAATTCACCAAAAAAAAACAACTATGTGGCTAAACTATGGGAACAGAAAAATATACTTGTAATACTATATAACATGATAAAAATAAGACCGAGAGAAATATAAAAGTTTAGTATAAATTTTATCCCTTTCCATTCGCCCTGGCCCCAGATATTTATTGGACCGGCCCTGAGTATCGCGAGATCTTCGGCATGCATATGTCTCCGTCTAAACATAACGCTACCAATGGGTAGGATGGACACACCAATTTATTAAAGTGAGTGCTTCCTCAAGCTTCATGAAGGAAGGGTCCAAGGACCTAAGCGACAACCTCTACGAAAAATGAAAACCTATATATACATAGTAGTATGTGTTCGCTGACACTAAATAGACTTGGCTCGGGGCAGAACTGAGTGGCTAGGCTAAGTTCCCTAGTCTTCTATTGGCCTACCCACCCCTACGACATGGAGGCGCTTACCCTTCTCCAACAAGCGTTCCACCACGCGGCGATTGATTACCGCTTTCCGTCTCAATCCGTTCCAGACCAAGCCCCTTCTCTAATGCGTTGGAGATGGGGGTACCTTTCAATCAAAGTGATGGGGGTCCTTCCGCGAGCCATAACAAGTGTTAGTCTCGACCATCCAAAGTCGCAATGGGTCCAGTCTTAAAGAATAAGAAGATGCGAGGCCATATCACATTCTAGTCGTATGATGACCGGAGCGTTGCGCCAGAAGGTAAGCTGGACAAACCAGAGGAGTAGGGGTGCTTCCGATACCACCATGATCGGTAATGGAACGCTACGCCCTTGCTTTCTTTATGCCTAAAGGCTAATTGAATGAATTGAGGTTTAGTAAAAGCCATTCGATTGATAAGAAAGGAAAACCAAACCTGTAAAGAACTTCTACTATTGATTGCCGGTGCGCATTAGTCCCACCAGATTCTAGATGATCTGCCAAAAGCTCACCGCCTCGTCATATTCCATTCTTTTTTCTTTGAATAGCAAACATGCCCGTGCGTTGCTACGGGTGAACTGGCTTGAGGATTTGTCTAATTGATCATTGTTTTTTTAATTGCTCCTCTATCACTGTACACTTCTCATTGCCTCCTTGGTCAATTTATTCAATTACTCTATAATTTATTCAAATACTCTATGTGACACACCGGATAAGAGCACATTGTTTACAAAAGAAATAGGTTTTTGTGAACATGTCTTTAGAAGTTAAAAACACCGCTTAAAATTTAAGTTTCCGTGTGATTCTTGGATACAAAATTCTTGCTTAAAAAGATTACCTTGCACTAGTAGAAAACATGGCTTCCGTTCGAGAGCCCAAAAGTCTTTAGTCCCGGGCGGGTTTGGGCCCGGAACTAATGAGAGCATTAGCTCCGGTTCCAACGGCTAGGAGCGCAGGGGGCACACGATCAGGCTTTAGTCCCGGTTTAAACGGGTCCTTTAGTCCCGGTTGGTGGGTTGCGGGAGGCTGCGGCCACGGCTTCCCTTTAGTCCCGGTTGGTATCATCAACCGGGACTAAACATAGACATTAGTCTCGGTTGGTGTCTCCAACTGGTACTAAACTATTCAGAAGTTGAAACTTGATGGTGTTCATACATCCCGCCTTTCAATCTCCTACTAGTGCGCTCCGGAAGATGAAACTGCGGGAATTGATCAACACGATGCTTTGGAAGTTGAAACTGATCGTCGCGTTTGATGTTCGTACGTAAAGATCACCGGTCGGCGGCCTGTTCATATCCCTCTCTAATACATCTCAAATATATCTATAATTTTTTATGATCCATGCTATTATTATATAAATTGTCACATGTTTGGTTTACACTTTATAGCTTTTTTATACATTTTTTGGGACTGACCTATTAACAAGATGCCAAAGTGCAAGTTCCTGGAATCTGCTGTTTTTCTCTTTCACAAAAGCTAGTCACAAAATATTCGCGGAATTGGACGATATGTAAATATTACAACAAAAGTCTCCAGATGCCCGAAGGGGAGGAGCAGCCGACCCAGAAGGCGGCCACGCCACATCAGGGCGCAGCCCACCCTTGGCCGGCGCCCTCCTGTGGCGTGGGCCCCTCTTGTGGCCACCAACGCCACCCTTTCGCATATATATTCCTCTGCCAGAAAAATCTAAAGACCCGATCAATATTTCACGAAATATCCAGACGCCTCCGCTGTCATCAACCCTAGTTCGGGAGGATTTTGAAGCTCTTACCGGTACCCTGTCGGAGAAGGGAATCATCACCAGAGGGCTCTACACCGCCATGCCTGCCTCCGGAGTGATGCGTGAGTAGTTCACCCTTGTACTACGGGTCCATAGCAGTAGCTAGACACTACTAGGGAAACCCCTACCGCCGGCGCCTTGGGGCGCGCCGGCGATGGTCACGCCGGTGGCAAATATTTACCGCCGGCGCCCCAGCCCAACGCGTCGGGGGTATTTCAATTAGCGCCGGCGCTCCAGCCCAACGCACCGGGGGTAACTTTAGCGCCGGCGCTTCGGGGCAGCGCACCGGCGGTATTGCTGGCTTAGCCCCGGCGCATGCGCCGCGCCGGTGATAGGCCCACCCAGAGCGCCGGCGCTAAGTATTGCTATTTCAAAAAAATATACAGAAAAATAAGTAGCACTTAATCCATTTTGAGTCACGGTGCAAATAATTACAAGTTCCAATCATAAATTTGAGTCACGGTGCAAATAATGAATAAACGATCTTCAGCTCATATCATCTCAATGTACCCAAACATACTTGAACACCATCACGATTTAAATAGAGACCAACAAGTAAAACCTTACAGAGGAAACAATTACAAGTTCCAATTCGACGACACAATAAAATACTACAAGACTTGGAAATAAACACAGCACCGACACCACACCAGTCGTGGAAAAAGGGACCCTGCTCTGCACATCGCCGCAGCCAAAACCTGGAGACCAGTTCTTCTTAACACCAAACTTGGAAACCTGGAGACCATGGTACAAAGAGATCAACCTTGCAAGGGCCTGGCTTGGTTAGATCAGACAAGTAGCTGTTTTTGCAGACCTGGAGATAAGCCCAAAACTGTCATAAGGTATCGATAAAGTAGCTCATGTTCCAGACAATCCAAAATAAGGTAGGGATGCAAAGTAGTGTCAAATTTTTAAAAAAATCAGAAACACGATTGAAGTGCAGGACAGTGGTTTACATTGATTATTGAAAACAAGTGTGTATGAATCTTATTAATAAGAGGAAACATAACTAGTCACAGTTTAGCTCAGGATGTGATCTCCCCAACCAATAATAACTTACACAAAGCACGCGACCACATATATCATTACTATATGCGTTCCTTTTCGCCGTGATGTTTAATGGTTATTCATATTGATTGGGGATTATTCTTACAATTTACTTGTATGAAAAGTGTCAAGCTCCCATTAAACTTGCAAGGGACTGCACTACACATAGATAGTATCAAGCTCACAAAACAAAAATATGTAGCAGCCACTAGTGGTCATCTGCTATCCAAACTTGCCTCGAGACACAAAGCAGGTAATCGTGGCAATATCCTATTCATATGCGTTAGGCAAGAAGTAGAGCAAGCATACATGGATAGCAAATCAGCAGGGAGGGTTGGATAGCAAGCATAACCTCAATAAAACGACTTCATTACCATACGAAAACACTAGTCATTTGCTGCAATACTAGGAGCAACATGAGCTCTATATTCGTGACATGGTACTACTCGGGGTTGAAATATAACTCTAGAACTGACCACTACAATGGAGCGAACTGTTGCGACGTATGTAAGTCATAGTTGCTGGGTCATAAACAGACAGACTGAACCATGGTTTGGGTTGAGCCTTGTACAAGTGAAAATTCACATCGCAAGATGGGCAACAGCTAGGATAAACATGTGTTTAAATAAGTCTATATATACCAACAACACAACACAAGTGCTCCAGCTAGACAGTTGCGAGAGGAAACATGTGTAGATTCTGTATTAAGTGTTGTCTTGTGTTGCGCAAAGGAAAATGAAAAGGCAAACCGGCGCTGAGAAATAAGTTTTCTTACTCTAAGTATTCGTCTTTTGCGGGAAGGGGCGGATGCCGTCTAGCGAGTTGAATGGCTGCTTGTCACCGTATGCCTCTAGGCGGGCTTCTATCTCGCCATTCATCGGTGGTATGTGACCCGCGAAGAAGAGGCCACCCTTAGCGACGACATCGTGATGGATTATTGTGGCAATCTGTCGTTGGATGTGACGAAACTCATTTCTCACCGTATCGCTAGGGGCGTTCGCCATGTCGATGCCCCGTCTTTGGAGACTAGATGGCAACAAGAGGTCGTTTGCATCCTTCACGAACCCCCTCATATGAAGGATGGTGCGTCCATCCCACTCTCTGGGTGCAACTTCTTCGTGCAGGCAAACGTGGTTGTGTGGACGCACCGGAGGCATCCTCGGCTGGTTTCTTTCCTTACCTTAAGGGGACCTGCCTTGGCGGCGAATCCGGTGAGAGCTGCGTCGAGAACAGACTTGAGGTTGGTGTAGTTCTTCGGCTTGGTACTCCCCGAGTCGAGATAAGTAACGTGTGACTGCCGCGGGTGCATGACCAAGAGGACGCAGTACATGTCTCTGCACAAAAAAATCCATGCGCCATCCTCAGATTAATCTTCTCACACACGCAAAAGAGTGATGGAAATATTCTAAAGAATGTAACGATGGCTAGCGGTCGATCGTAAACTTACTCGGGGAAATATGGCATGAGGAAGGTTTCCTTAGTATGATTCGCCACCAAGAAATCCTCCATATGCTTCGTTGCAATCACTCGGTCCCGTGGGTTGGCCAAGACGCTTTCACGCATATAGTAGGGGTCCATTATCGCTACGTCTTGTGTTCTCTCTTGCATGATATCGTGCGCCATTTTGAGAGCCACGAGACGCACGAAGGGTGGGAAGAGCCGTTTCAGATGAAAGACGTTGAACAGGTCATCAAACCTGAGAAAGAACTGCTCTGCGGGGTATTTCTCCACAAAGCCCACGCCGAGGGGCACCTTGACCACGTGGAGTGGGTACGAGGGGGAACTCGACTGCATAAGTTCCCTCTCCTTCTGCAGAACACCATCATGACAGCTCCTCATGTCCCCGGCCAAGAGTTTGACAAGGTCTGGCGGTAGCATCGGCTGGCCCAGAACATGGTGTTGGCGCCACTTGTCGGGTAACTTGTCCAGAACCCGAGGTGCTGGCTGGCTGGCGGAGGCGGCGGCCGCTTTTTTCTTCTAAGGCCGTTTCCTGATGGTCTTCATCGTCTTTAAGCATGGGGGAGCGTCGTCGCCTGCTCTTATCGCGTCGAGTGTCGCATCACGACAAGTGTTTGGGCTTAGCAAAGCTTTCGCCGGCAGATCACGGTGGTCACCGAGCGCTGAAGCCGACATCTTCCTCGGGGGTTTCTTGAGAACCAAACAACTTCTTCTTCAAGCATCCCTCTTTCCCCGCTGGGAGATCACGGTGGTCGGGTGAATCACGAGGCGGCTGGTCCATATCATCGAGCTGATCCAGATCGAGGTCAGCAACAGGCTCGAGATCATCATAATGATGGTCCATATCGAGATCAGCGATGAATTCATCAATGGGATCCTCGCTTCGGCGTTGTGTCGCGGGCTTAGAAGGATCAACGACAGGTGGAGGAGTTGGAGCCGCCGGCGCAGCCGTTGGAGTGGCCTTGTCTTGGCTTGCCGCCGTCCCTGATTTGGCATTCAATCGGATCAGTCGCTTCGGCCATACCAATATTTCATTCTTCAGTCCTGATATCGTCAGCTCGCCGTCGGCTTCCGGGGGCTGGTAAGGAGGATACATCTCTCTGCATCCCGCTAAAGCCCGATCCACGCGAACCCGATGGACGTCCTTAGACATTGACTGGCAATGGAACCTGCGGTTTTGTGGCCAAAGGATTATTCCCTTCGCCACATCCTTCAACTCATTCTCCACGTCCAATAGCAAGGTGCAAGGAACTTCGGGGTCCTATAAGAAAATATGTAGGTTAGAGGGGGCGGTGACGAAGCAGTCAAGTAACGAGTTCACTCTTTAAGATTAATTACCGTGAGGGCGTCAAGCTCGGCGCGTGTCGATGGACCGAGGGCGGGCTTGGGTATGACAGAGGGGATCTCGGCGCGTGTCGACGGACCGGTGGGGGGCATTGGAGTGACAGCGGGGAGCTCAGCGCGTGTCGAAGGACCTGGTGCGGGATCGGCCGTGCAGGTGACAGAGGGGCTGCTAACCGGCATTGACGGCGACTCCCGCCTATTATCACCTTCGTTTGCCGCGCCAGGAGTCGCAAATATAACAGGTCGAGCTTGATCCTGCGGCGCCCTGTTGTGGGAGTTGCTTCCGCCTAAGCTTATCAACGGGAGCGGCCCTTGCCCGCCGGATTTGAAATAGTTCGCCCACGAATGAAACATGGAAGGCATGATTTCATTTAACGTGTTAGCCACCCTGTCATTAACCTTCTCTTCCATCGTAGATTCCAATTCAGTCAACTTGTGCCTTAGCACCCCCGTCTCTTCCCTTAGCTCTGCCGTCTCCTCCAGCAGTTGGCTAGTCTAGCTAGTCTCATGCTGCCTCTTCTGCGCTCGCGCCGCCATTCGCTCCTCTTTGGTAGTTGCCACGGCAAAGCCATGGTTAACATGCTTGCGACCTCCACCGTGTGCGATCGTACGGCCCTGATGCGGCCTTGTCAACGGTGGCAGTTCCTTCACCTTGTTCAACGCCCTGACAAGGGGTATGTCCCACAGAAGTTTATCCGTCGATGCCTGAGACGAGGAGGCAGCTTCTACCGTTTGTTCTGCTATCTGCAGAAGTAACGTGAAGCATTAAGAAATGACAATACTAGAATTTAATCGAGAGTAGAATCTAACGAAGCTGAAACCGGTAAATTTGCTTACCAGTTCTTTCTCAAGTGCAAGCACCTTCGCGTCCGTGGCCAACTTGAGACTTACCACCTTCCTGGGGTCCGTGACGACATCCCCAGTATCGTTTTCTTTATGGTACCGGGACCTCAGAAATCTCCGCGTCTCCGGGTGGGTGTACTTGTGCCACGGGTTCTCGATGCCGGCTTCTATATAGGCCTGATCCTCCTTCGCCCATATCTCCTCCTTGCCGGCGTAACCGTTGCTACCCAGGCGGTGGACTCCGATGTTCTTTTTTCTCATGTCCTCTCCCCACTTGGTGTTAGCCTTGGTTTGCTCGCCACGAAAGCATCAAAGTCCTCTTGCGTAATCTTCGGAAAGTGGCTGTGGATCTTCTCGAAATCGGCACCCGCGGCACGCATATCCCTCACCATATATTTATAACCGCTCAGTGCTTTGGTGAACTTGGTCATGGCATGGGTGTTCACCACATTACCTTCGAGATCCAGGTTGTTGTACTCGCCAGGAAACTCGTATCGGGCGTGCAACCTCGAAATAAGCTGAGCGCGCAAATGCTTCTTGTCCTTGTGTTGGAGGTTAGTTTCGTTGAGGTTGACGACGTCCCGAAGGATTGCTGCCAATTGGAGTCCGTAACCCCTCGCGCGAGTTTTAGGGAACGTTTGGTTGCATTGCCCAAGTAGGCCATAGCTAAGCTAGCCAGCTTAGCCCAGCTTGGCTTGGCTAGTCTATCGAAACTATGCGTTTGGTTCTGCAGTTTGCTTTTGCTGGCAAGTTTAAGCGGGACAGTTGTTTGGATGAAATGCTACGCTCGCTTTTGAAGGCAAGCTAACACCTATACAGAGTGCAACGTGCGATCGTGGGTAATTTTTTTTTCGCGGATCATCTTTGCCGTCGCGAGCGAGCCGATTCGGCTCTCCCTGCGTAGCTAGTTTTTCTGGCCCCGTGAAGCTAGCTGGCCCTCAAAAGCTATCTATTTTATTCAGTACCAAACATATATCCTAGCCTGGCAAGGCTATAACTGATTTTGCCTAGGATCCAAACGTACCCTTAGGCTCCCGAGGCACACCATCGCTGTCAACCAGCGTGAATGGTTCTCGGGTGGCACCGACCTGGTTTGGGCGCCGCTCCCGACGCCGTTTCCTAGCTTGGTTACTGGTCTCGGAGCCACCACCCGCGCCACTATCGGTGGTTTCTTCTCCTCTACCACCTTGCTCCTCGGCATCCTCCCTTTCCTCGTCCGCGGTAGGGTTATAATCAGCATCATCGCTACCCCTTTGTTCATTCTGCTGCTCTAAGAACATCAGATGATAGTGCGCCCCCAACTCTTGTTCAGAAGTCTCGGCGCCGGTGTCGTTGTTCTGGTCTCCGCGAGACGACATTGCGTTGGACCGTGTTTCAAGGGGGTCACGCTGTCATTTCAAAGAAATAAAACAACAAAACGTTAATTTTGTTATCTTAGACATATGTAACAAAGGGGCCACACATGTTTGTTCATACTGTTCCTCTAATTTTCATGGTTTGGATTAAACAAACAGTGGTGAGATTTGGCTAAGGTAGAAATAACATATGTTACGGTGCAACTGACCAAAGTATATATCAGTCACATGTACCAAATGAAGGTATCAGTCAGCTAAATTCTTGTATCTACTGATTTGCTCGATTATTTAGCTGCCACCTACATATATTATGTTTATGAGGATGGAGTGTTACCTTCCAGATGTACATAATACTCACTTTGTCTCATCACTTAGAAAGTGAAAGTGTAACATTGCCAAGAGCAGATTTTGTCCAAATCTACCAGTTAAGTTCTCTATCACAGGGAAGCCTAATTTTTTTTCTCTACTAGTTCCCAGTCTGCCTGCGCCCCGTGGCTTTCTTGGAAGAGGTATAGAAATAGTTAATTTAAACTAAAAGCAGAAGACCGAATACATCAGCACCAAAATTGGGCTCAAATAATCTTTTAGTTTGGAATAGGGACCGCATAAAATGTTTAAAAGATCTTTGCCGTGAATGCAACATGGCTGGCATCCATTGGATTCATTTTCGGTCTTTTCTTTTCCTTGTTTTCTGTTTTATTTGGCTGAAGATCTTGAAGGATTGGTGCAGATCGAACCTTTCTGTGGATCTTAAGCTTCTCTATAACATCGACGAGAAGATAATTTGTACTAGTATGTTCTGTTCACATATATAGCTCGTGCTCAACGAAATAATACCAGGCCAGCGATATATTTAAGGACTAACACCTGAAGAAGTTATTCCACTAAATATTAAACTAGAGGTAATCATACTACTAGGTTTCCACCGGCCTAATAATAGCTATGCACCCGAAGTTGGAATCAGTATATCAAAATTCAAAACTCACGCAAAAATCGCCAGAATATCCTCTGATTCGACCCTAGCAGGCGAGCAATGGACGACAAATGAGAGATGACAGACGGCAGGCAGGCAGGGCAGGAAAGAATGGTGGATATACTACTTTGGAGTGTAATGAACAAATAGTACGCACCGAGGAAGTCTGCTGCTTCATAAAGTATATGCCAGAACTATACGAGAAAATATCTATACTTTCTACTGAAAATAATTTCGATGCCTAGCACAACTGGAAATTAATTGCATGAAAAGCACAACTGCACAAGAAATGGTAAAAATACGCAGTATTAGAATCTGAACATTCTAGTGTGCTCTCCCTACACAATACTATCAGAAATAAGCTATAACACAATTTAGTAATTAAGCAAATGCTGACTTAATTTCAGTGGAATTGCAATAGTCTAAGATCGTCTGGCAGATCCACTCACACAAACATTGGACTGAAAGGTGCAAGCACGATTCCGATATGCCACCAAGGTTTCTGCTGGAGGACTGGAGGAAAAAATGGGCATCCATTCGCAATGTCGTTGACGTTCCTCACCGGAGTCGACCCAGGTCTATCGTTTTCTTTGCAAGCGGGCTTTCTTCCTGGGTTGGTTTCAGAAATTTAGAGCGCAAGCCGACGTGCACGCACGCCATGCTCATTTTGGGTGCCTGGTAAGAAACAATGTTTTATGTGGAAAAAAACAAGGCTGGGATGTTACTCTAGATAGAAAGGTGCGTGTTTTTTCGGGGTTGCTGAAGACTGCTACTAGGATAAATACAATCTGAAGATCACTATCCGGTATACAGTGACGCTCAGTTCCACTCTCTGAGACCTTCCTTGTCGATCTTCTTCGCTGCGCTACAGAACAAGGATACGCGCCGAACAACAAAACCATTTCCCGCCACTGGACGCCCGTGGTATGCAGTATGCTGTGTGGTCACCACGACTCGATGATGGCTCATGATGCCTACTCTACTACAACAACAACAACAACACCGTTCTTGTCAGAGTATATTGTGATGTACTCCCAGTTTTTCCAAAAGTCCCACACATGATTAGTTGATGCTTAGATTTACATAATACTACTCAATAGACCCCACAGAACTAGAATCATACAAAGTATATTATGATGTACTTCCAGTTTTTCCAAAAGTCAAACAATCTTAAGTTTAACTCAAATTTTGAGCTGGGCTTAACTTATTCTATGCAGGGATCAGCAGTAGCAATCTTGTCAGACACTGGCCTTCAACTAGCTTTGATGTAACTGTCCTTGGAGTCCAAAACCATTACTAGCATTTTTTTCTCTAAACATAATTTTACAAATTATTTTACCTGGACATCTAGATGGATGCAGGGAGAAGATGAGACCTCCATTAGCTTTATCTAAGAGTCCTATACATGTATGCTTTCACCTACTGGCTTACATGTACATGTACTTGGCTTCACCAACCGTCTCCGTGCCGAACCGAATACATAACAAAAAAGAATATACTATTGTAAAACTCTTCTGATTTTTCAGAAAATCAATGAACTCTTTTCTCAACATATTTTTCAATACACTCATATAAAACTCTTCTGATTTTATACATTCTTCTGATTTCATATAAAACTCATATAAATCCCTGAGTCCCTATACATTCTTCTGATTTTATACTACCCTATGCTTACAATATTCTGTTACAATATTTGGTTCTAGAAATTGACGCAAAAATTCGGCATGACCTTTGCTAAAAAAAGGTCACGCAGGATTGCTAGAAATTTGCCGGAACGGAAACGAATCGACGTTCCGGCAAAACATTAGCAACTCGATCAATGTACCTGCAACAAAATGGGGCATTCTGCCACCCATATACTGCTATGGTTTTTGTTTTTACGGCGACCTAGACAAGCTCGGCGACAAGATCACCGGTAAACAACAATACCAATCTTCTGAAACTCTCCCCAGCCAGCCCGAGCAAAACAAAACAAATGATTGACTGTCTGAACTCTTACCTTTTATGGCTAATTTACTATAAGCATCACCTCTAAGCACACACTATCTAGCTGCCAACTTGTTTGAATAACTATCTCTGATCAATGAAAGGGCATCTTCAACCTAGGTTGTGTCTGATTAACAAGAGCCACAACCACTGGATTTTACAGAGCCATTCTCAAGAAAGCATACAGCAACAGCAAATTCTGTTTTTCCTTGGTCAAATCAAGAAATCAAAATAAAGAAGGAAATAGATGCAGAACAAATCAAACAATACAACTCTATGAATACAGGAGCAGCAGGTTCAGATTGATAGCCACGACAAATATAGTGATGCTGCAACGCATCATGACGCATAGTTGGGGAATTGGGGAATTAGGGAATTGGGGAGGGGAGAGGGGCAGTACCTCGACGGCGGCGCGGGCACAGGGTCGAATTGGGGAGGGCTCGACGGTGGCACGGGCGCAGAGGAATTTGGGAGGGCTCGACCGCGGCGTCCTCCTCGACGGTGGCTCCTCCTCCTCGCTCCTGGATCCTCCTAGGGTTCGTCGTCGATTGCAGATGGGCTCCTCCTCCTCGCTCCTGGCTCCTCCTCCTCGCTCCTGGCTCCTCCTTGTTACAAGCAATAGCAAAACAACGATGAAATTAAGCAAGATCGAACCAACGGGGACACGAGATTTTAACGTGGAAAACCCTTCCAAGGAGGAAGAGAAAAAACCACGGGCGCCAGCCAGCAATACTTCACTATTTCGGGTGAGGTTACAATCGCGCCGGGATTTACAATGTATGACTTATCCCGTGCGGCGGCTTACAAGAAGTATATAAAGGCGGTCCTGACCTAACTAGGTCGGTAACAGGTAATCCAACTCCGACTCCGGCTCCACTCGTCAGAAGTTCGGCCTTTATCAGTATATACGAATATGAATTTGGATCACCATAAAATAACACTCCTCGCCTCCTCCTAGCTAGGGTTCATCATCGATTGCAGAGCAGAAGAACTAGCGCTAGGGTTCGTCGTCGAGTGAATTGGGAACGAGTGCGTGTGAGAGTGAAACAGTGAGTGAACGAGAGATTTTTGGCCTAAGTCATATATTCCAGTAATAGAATACAGCTGCGCCGGGCATAACAATGGTGGGACCCCCTAGGCAGTGGGGATAACTTAAGTAGGACCCACGGATAACTTAGCGCCGGCGCGTCTCTGTGCCTGCGCGCCAGGGATAACTTAGCGCCGGCGCGTCTCTATGCCAGCGCGCTGGCGCTATATTTGTTTTTTTTTTCTTTTGTCTTTTCTTTTCCTTATTCTTTATCTATTGTGCCTAAAATAAAATAGGATAGTAATAAAGCTAATTTTGATATAAGAGGATAGTAATAAAATAAAATGTAATATTAATTGTAGTTATTGAAAATAGAATATATAATATAAGATAGTTGCATCGGCAAAACACACATCGTTAACAGTTATCGATTTAATTAAGAAAGAGTTGCACATAATAATACAATGTTCATGATAGTTCCATCGATCGTCACAACACCCATTGCGAGTGTTTCTGTCTCATCGTTTCATCACAATATTCTTCTTTCCCTTCTTAGATGTCGTTGTATACTTTATCCCTATCTGATGACTTCTTCTTGTGCTGGGATCACCTGACCCAGGTAGCGTGGTCATGCTTCTTCTTTTGGTGTATGTTGCATTGTCTTCATCGGGTTCTTCTATCACTGGGTCTCCGACGAGGGCGTCAAAGTCATTCTCGTTAGCAACTCCATCCATTCCGACAACGTTCCTTTTTCCTCTCCTTACGACAACACGGCTAGGCCTGGACGGGTCGGTTATGAAGAAGCATTGCTCCACGTGCTTAGCTAGTACCCATGGCTCATTTTGAGCGGTGGCGTTTGTGGTCTTGCATTTGTTGGCTTCAGGTATACACATGGTGACAAAATATTTGCCTTCGGTTTCGACGTTCTTAGCCCATCTGACACGAAACATCGGCACCTTCTCCCCAGCGTAGTCAAGCTCCCAGATGTCCTCGATCCTTCCGTAGTATCTTTTCTTGACATCGCCTGTGTAGGATTCCATCGTTACCCCAGTGTTATGGTAGTCGCTACTTTTGTCTTTTTCCTCCGTGTAGAATGTGAACCCGTTGATATTGTATGCTTGGTAAGTTATGAGGTTGAGCGCGGGGCCATATGACAAAGCCAAAATTAGTTTACCGTTCTCGCTGGTCATTGTCGGGGGATCAGCATCAATCTGGTCTTTGAACCAGGGAACGAAAGAGGAGTTGTGCGCTCTTAGTATATCTGCTTCGGTCATCGGCTTGCGAGCATTGTTTGCTATCATTTTTTTGTGATCCTCTAACCAAGGATCCACATCGTCGATGTGCTGAAGTACTACTAAGTTGGCCATGTCAAAGTCGGATGTCCGCCCCTCAAAGGCCACATGCATTTCCTGCCTGCCCGTTTTGTGGCCTGCTCCCTCGAACCTGCCAATGTTCTTGTTTTACGGCAAACCAACCGGCTTTTCGACGTCCAGATAATTCTCGCAAAAAGAGATTCGTTCTTCGGTGAGAAACCCCTGGACGATGCTTCCATCCGGATGTGACCTGTTACGAACGAAATCTTTGATGACCTCGTTCATTCTTTCGAACGGCATCATGTTGTGCAGGAATGCCGGCCCGAGATCGATGATATCATCTCCGATATGGACCAAGAGATGGACCATTATGTCGAAGAATGCTGGCAGGAAGTACATCTCAAGCTCGCATAGGATCGTAACAATCTCTTCCTGCAGCCTTCCGAGTTTCATCACGGTGATCGACTTCCGAGTGATGACGTCGAAAAAGTTACATAGACCAGTCAGCGTTTCACGGACGTGAGGTTCCATTATCCCTCGGATTGCAACTGGAAGTATCTGCGTCATCATCACGTGACAGTCATGAGACTTCATCCCGCTAAAGATTTTCTTGTTCGGGTCCAGGTATCTCCTTATCAGCCCCGAGTAACCAAAGGGCACTTTGACTCCTAGAAGGCAACATAACATTTGATCGAGCTCGTTGGGACTTCGAGTGAAGTAGGAGGGGGGCACACCCAGTGTTGCGGCTTACCCCTTCTTCTCTTGCAACCGTCCGCCTCCTCCTCGTCCAATAGGTCATCTTTGGTCCTAGCAGCCGGTGGTGGTATTTGAAGGTCTTTCCTGATGTTTAGGGCCGCCCGGTCATATCTTGCTTTCGGCCCATCTTTGGTCCTATCCGGCATGTTGAACAGGGTGCCCAGCAAGCTCTCGCACACGTTCTTCGTGATATGCATGAAATCAAGGCAATGAGGCGTACCGAGGATTGACCAGTACGTCAAGTCCCAAAACACGGACCTCCTTTTCCATACCCCCAGGAGCGGTCCTGCTGCCTTCTCTTTCTTCTTCTCTTCTCGCTTTCGCTTCTTTTCCTTTCCCTTTCCCTTTCCAGGCGCAGGGCACTCTTTCCAATTGTCCAATAACTGCTTGATCTCTTCACCGCTCCTCTGAGGTGGACGTCCTTCGGGCTCATGTTTACCATTGAATAGATCTCCACGCTTCCTCCACGGGTCATTTATGTCTAGCCACCTTCGATGCCTCATGTAGACAGTCTTACAAGACCCCGGTTCCTTAAGTTGTAAAGCTGGCGTATGTACCATGCACCTGACGCACGCCTTGTGTCCATGGCACACCTGGCATGAAATATATCCGTATCCGAGAAAGTCCTGCACCGTCGTGATCAACGCGGCTCTCATTGGGAAATATTCTTCCGCGTAGGCATCCCATGTTTGTACCCCTTCATCCTCCCACAACGTTTCTAGCTCCTCCTTCAGCAGCTCGAGATACAGATTGATATCGCTCCCTGGTTGTGTCGGCCCTTGAATTAGCATACTCATGTGTATGTACTTCCTCTTCATGTAGAGCCAGGGGGATTGTATATCCAAACAAACACGGGCCACGTGCTATGTTTGCTGCTCTGGTTGCCAAACGGATTGAGTCCGTCCGTCCTCGCACCCAACCTGATGTTCCTTGCCTCTTTCCCAAAATCTTCGTACTCGTTGTCTAGTGCCTTCCACTGGCTTGCATCCGAAGGGTGTGTCAGCACTGGGTTTTCAGCCCGCTCTGGATCATTCATCACTGCCTTCTTTCTGTTCGCGTGCCAGCGCATCATCTTTGCTTCCTTAGGGTCCACGAAGTACTGCTGCAGACGAGGCGTGAGCGGAAAGTACCACACCACTTTCCGAGGAGCGGCTTTCTTCCCTCTCTTGTACCGGTCAGCGCCACACACTGGGCATTGGGTCTTGTCCGCGTGTTCGTTCCGATAAATGACACAGTCATGGATGCATGCATGATACTTTGTGTGCGGTAAATCGAGAGGGCACACGACTTTCTTCGCCTCGTCTAGACTAGTAGGACACGTGTTGTCTTTAGGAAGACGATTTTTCATGTATTGCAGTAGGTCGTCAACGCTTGCGTCGGTCCATCCGTGTTTTGCCTTCATATGCATAATATCGAGTGCTACTCTTAAGCGGGACTCCTCCGGATCGCGGTCTGCTGCATCGTACAACGGAGTATTCGAGTCTATCTCCAGTTGTGCCAGCTTAGATTTCCGTCTACCGGCGGCTCTCGCGTCATTCGTCGACCTATGGCTGAGAAGTAACTCTTGAACATGAGGGTCCCGCACGATTGACGTTAGCGGAGTATTGTTGTCTGCTGTTTTTTCCTCTCCAATACCGCCGTGTGCGGTAGCCTGTTTGTCATCGTCGTTCTCCTCCTGCCCTTCTTCCCCATTTTCAGCGGCTGCCGTCGCGCCCCCCTCCTCATGATCATCCTCATGATCATCCCCATGATCATCTTCCTCATCACTCATGGTCCACTGAGTGTAACCTTCCATGAAACCATGTCTAAGCAGGTGGTCCTTCACTACGCCCCAAGATGGGTTGAACAGGGAGCCAAGTTTGCATCTTCGACACGGACAAAGTATGTCTATGCGGTCCCTTCGATGCATGTCAGTCATTGCACGTTCCACATATCTATCCACGACGCTTTTCCTCATCGAGATGACCATTGTCTCATACACGGTCGACAAAGAGTAGATTTTGATTAGATCCACACCCGGCCGGTTTCACGGAAAATTTCGGCATGACCTTTGCTAAAAAATGGTCAAAACGGAGTGGCAAAAATTTTCCGAAACGGAAATGAATCGACATTTCGGCAAAACATTGCCAACTCATTTACATGTCATCACATGTTACACGGTCGCAACAAACATAATACAATTCCCATGAATATGGGCCATCATCACATATTTTGGTTGCAAACACAATAATTATATATATATATCGATATAAGTATATTCCGCCGGCACGAGATATGGAAAATCGTAACGTACACACGACACGTCTCGACCGGAGAGAGCGGTGTGTGTAGACTCTAGCTATCTAGATCTAGCTAGATCTAGATATATGAATATGGTGCATGTGGGGGAGAGAGATTCTTCATAGTAGATCTAGATCTAACTAGGTAGAAGGGAGGGGCATGTTAGGAGAGAAAGTTTTGACAAAACATATCATATTTGGTTGGTTAAATGTGCTAAAATTGGAAGAAAGGAGTGAGAAAATGGGCTGGGAAGAGAGGAGTTTCGAGTTGGAGATGAGGAGGAGTGAGTGGAGTGAGTGCTTGGGCAAATGGGTGGTGGGTGGTGGTTGGATATGGGTAAGTTTTACCGACGACGCGCTAATGCACCAGCCCGCCGGGGGTAAGTTTTAGCGCCGACGGTCCGCAAAAGAAGCGCGCCAGGGGTAAGGTACGTAGCGCTGGCGCACCTGAAACGCCCGCGTCGGCGATACGTTCGCCCAGAGGGGGAGGCCTAGCGTTCCCTTAGCACCGGCGCCCCATCTTACATGCCCGCCGGGGGTAAGTTAGTAGCACCGGCGCGTGGTCAAACTGCGCGCCGGTGGTACTTACCACCGGCGGCCCTGTTTGTGTTTGCGCTGACGCTAGGTAATGCTTCTATAGCATGTTCCCTGGTAGTGAGATGGTAGTCTCTCCACATTGTGCTATCATGTTTAGATCTTGTGAGCTGGCCTACATGATCAAAATCATCATTATGCAAGGCTACATGTTGTGTTTGATGGGATCTGATGAATATTGATACTATGAGCAAGTTGTTTATTTATCCATATTCCAATGTTGTTTATATATTGCATGCTCTCCATTGCTAGTATATGTTTTCTCCAAGTAGATGCTTGTGACTACAAGAGGGAGTATTTATGCTCGATAGTGCGTTCATGCCTTTAGAAATCGGCGTTCGAGTGAACGTGCACGGTTGTGGATGTGCTGTTGCCACTAGGGATAAAATAATGATGCTTATTCTACGTGTCTTTTCCATTGTTTACATTACACACAATACTTCATGCAATAATCTATTGTTTGTAACTTAATACTGGAAGTGATGCGGATGCTGACCTGAAGGTATAGATGCGGTGGATAGCAATTCTATGTACTTTGTTGTAATTCCCAGTTAAATCTTATAGTGAACATCTTGTCATATATTGCATTGTCATGCCCTCATTATTTGTCAATTGCCCAGCTATAATTTGTTTACCCAACATTGCTAGAAATATTTACGGAGAGACACCACTAGTGAACCGTGGACCCCAGTCCATTTTCCTCATACTGTTAAACCACTTACTGCAATCATACTGTTCTCTACTGTTTCTTGCAATCATCACTATTTTCTGCACCATACGTTTAATCCATTTGTTTTCAGCAAGACCGGGGAGATTGACAACCTCTATGTTTCGTTGGGGGAAAAGTAGCGTGTTTGTTTGTGTGCAGGTTCCACGTCAGGTGCACCGCTGACAACCTTCTGAAGAACCTTCGTGTCCCCCTGGATTCGATAACCTTGGTTAATTTCAAGGGAAAGCTTGCCGCTGCTTTACATCAAACTCTGCTCTTTGAGTAACCTAACGAACAACACGCCCCAAGGCATCAAGCTTTCTGGAGCCATTGTCGGGGATACTGGAATCTCCAGATAGGGGAGTCTCACACTTCCAAACACTTTATTTTGTTTTTTTCTTGCTTGTTTTATGTTTCCTTTACTTTGTTTTCTCTAAAACCCAAAAACACAAGAAAAAATAGATTCCTGCATTTAGTTCATTTTTAGCTTTGTTTGATGTTTAATCATCATGTCTAGTTCTGTTTCTTGCATTATGTCACCTGAAGAAGAAGTTATCACTTTTAAGCAAGGGAATGAGGATAATTTTAAAGATGCTTGGTCTAGAATTCTTGAATCTTATGGGAGAACTGGACCTAAAATAACTCTAAGTCTTCTTATTAGTAGTTTTTATTTTGGACTTGTTCTATGTTATAGATATGCTCTATATGCAATAGTGGGGGGATATTTTATTCGTTGTGATGGGGATAAAGCCTTTAAATCTATAAAAAAATTGCAGCATCTACGTCCTCAGACAGTAAAATAGATTCAGCTATTGAGAACATTAATGAAAGAATGAATTTCCTTGAGACAAACATATCTAGCCTGAAAGAAGCTTATAATCATATTCATATACATTATGAAAATATTCCTCCAAACTTAGAACCTTCAGGCTAGGTTCCTTTAGTAAAAATTCCTATTAATGGTGAAATATTTCATGCCCGCTGTGATACTATGTCTGAATTGTGCCTAATGCCCATTAATATTTATGATTCTTTAAATCTGTGGGGGCTCTCTAAAAGTGAGGTTTTATAACCTTGGTTGATAATTCCATTAAATTACCCATGGGAACTGCTGAAGGAGTGTTTACAAAAATCTGTGGGATGATTGTATCTATTGATTACCATGTCATCGAATGTGCATGAAAAGGGAATATTACAGTTGGAAGATCAATGTTGAAACAACTTTGAGCAGTCATTGACATGAACTTAGGAATCTTGAAATTTGGCTCCCCAAATGGAAACTACACCCTTCCTAGGAAGAAGAACAAGATATATAAAGGTAACCGTGGTGGTATGTTTGAACTTTATAATACTTGATTCCCTACTTGTGCCTAGTTGCAAGGCGTTAAAGAGAAGCTCTTATGGGAGGCAACCCATCATTTTCTATTTTCTGTTTTTTTAGTCAAGATGATTGTTGCTTCTGTAACAACATCTTTGTATATTTTATTTGGTGTTTTGTTGTGCCAAGAAAATTCTCTAATGACTAGAAGGTACATTTATTGGGATTACTGTGCATGAACAAATTTCTGGTATTCCCTAGAAAAATCCCACACACTCATCAGAAACTGATTTTGATATGAATGTTTTTGTGCCTATTCCTGATATATGTAGCTATCTTTTGTTAGACTAAAGTTTTTCGATCTGGGCAATGTAAGTGCCCCGAAAAAATCATCTTTACGGATTGTTCTGGTTATGAAACTTTTGTCTTTATTTTGCATTCTCTCTTTTACAAGTTTTGAGTGGATTCGCTTAGGGTGAAAGAGCTTCACTTAATTATAGTAATAGTAGCTAATGTTTGAAAGTAATTGCTTATGAATTTTTATCCAAAAGGAACCAAGTGAGATTATTTGCTTTTGATGCACTAACCCCGCTAATGAGAAAAACCTTGAAGTTTTGATGTGAAGGAAGTTTTCAAATGTTAAGCGAGAAAGATGATAATGAAAGATCAAGAAGAGTGACAAGCTTAAGCTTGGGGAAGCTCCTCTAGACCTCCCTAATATATTCAAGAAGACTCAAGCGTCTAAGCTTGGGGATGTCCAAGGCATCCCCTTCTTCATCGGCAAATTAACAGGTCATCTCTAGCGAGACTATATTTTTATTCAGTTACATCTTGTGTACTTTTCTTGGAGTGTCAGTTTTTTTTTTCAGTTTGTTTATGTTTTATTTGCTGCTCTATACTAGTTGGGTACTAGCATTCTTGTTTGGGAGAGAGACACGCTCCGCTTTTTCATCAGAATACTCTTGTGCTTCGCTCATATTTATTGAGTATTCCTTTTTGCTAGTGCTAGAACTTTTAGCTCTCTGTTTTCATATATCTCTTGTTAGAGGTATTAGTTTCTTTTGAAGAAAGTGCTCTCTTGTGTCACTTATATTTGTTTGGAGTGTTGATAAATAAGTTGATTGTGTTTGGTTGGAACAGAAAATGTTGCATGTGGTTTGGTATAATAGAATGCTTACATATGTCTTGTAGATCACTGTCTTGACTAATTTGATGCTTATCAATTGTTTTGAGTTACCAAGTAAGTAATGTTTAAAATTATCTATCATGTAAGTAATGTCTATTAGTGAAGAACTACCGTAAATCTTGTTGATATTTGGTTTATATCATTGGTAGTTCCAAAGTCTAGATAGTTTCTAGTAAAAGGTTTAGTTTAACAAGAAAGACAATGTGAAGTCTTGTAATTTTCAACCATGTTTTTTTATATTATTCCTTGTTGTAACGGTTGATAGTTGTGTTTGCTCGAAAACCTTGCTAACCTAAACTCTCTACTAAGCGGGAATGTTGCTTGTGCATCCAAAAGTCATGAGCCAAATCCATGCCATCTGTGTCCACCATAACTACCTATTATGTGGTATTTATCCGCCACTCCAAGTAAATTTCTCATGTGCTACCTTTAAAATATTCAAAACTCGTAAACTCCATTTTTGTGTCACTATTGACCAGCTCATGAGGACGTGGGTAGACGGTGTTTATTTTGCTTGTTGATTAGACATTACCCACCTGGACTAGTGGCATATATATCTGCTTATCCAATTCGCTAGAAGAGCTGGCAACGGGGTGCCCAACCCCAAATTTGGTTACTACAAAATTCTCTTCACTATTTTTGCCTCTGATTTATCAGTTAAGCAAAGTTCATAGGAATGTAAACAAAAGAGAAGAGGGATGATCTACTAACTAAATAATGTCCTTCATGGGAGCCAGTCTTGTAAAGTCTAGTTAACTTGTGACCTAATGTATTGTCTACTTGATGATTCGTTGACCATTAACATACACGCCTACCTCAAAAATAAACACTCCTCCATGGTATGTGATTGTTGGTAGGCACCCGAGGATTCGGTTAGCCATGGTTTGTGATAGCAAAGGTTGGGAGCAGTGTCAAATATTTTATGCTCTCTCTATGTTTTTTCAAAACGTAAAAGCTCTAGCACATGATTTAGTCTATACTTCCCTCTGCGAAGGGCATTTCTTTTACTTTATTGTTGTGTCAGTTTTGTACTTCTTTCTATCTCCACAAGCAAACACTAGTGTCAACTTTGGTACAACAGTTGTGATATAATGATATGTTTGACTTATTGCATTATTTTGCCTTGAGAATATCCATGAGATATATATGTTGAAAAAGTTGAAGCCAATGCTGAAACTAAATCTTCCTCTGTGTTGGTCAAACACTTTTATTTAGAATCTATTGCTTTGTGAGATAACTTTTATACAACTTATTATAGCTTCATTGTATCCAAAGTACTATTCATGAAAGTCTGCAACTTGTATGAATCGTTTTGTTAACTCTTTGTTTACTTGTCAGCAAACTATAGACCATTCACTTGGATCACTTTTATTCAGTTCATGTGTTTTGCATTACTATTTGATCAAGATTGTGTTAGTGTCATGTCTCCTAAAAAATTATGTCGTTTTATCATTTAACTACTCGAGAATGAGCAGGAACTAAGCTTGGGGATGCTTGATACGTCTCAAACTTATCTATAATTTTTTATTATCATGCTATTATTATATCAATTGCCACATGTTTTATTTTCACTTCATAGCACTTTTATGCATTTTTTGGGACTAACGTATTACAATACGCCACAGTGTTATTTCCTGTTTTCTGCTATTTTTCTCTTTCTAGAAAATCTAGTTGCAAAGTATTCTCGGAGTTGGACGAAAATTGGCGTACGCAAATATTACAACAGAAGACTAGAGAAGCCCGAAGGGGAGGAGCTGCCGACCCAGGAGGCGGCCACGCCACACCAGGGCACGACTGATGTCTACGCACGCTTCTATTCTTGTAGACAGTGTTGGGCCTCCAAGTGCATATGTTTGTAGAACAGAAGAAAGTTTCCATTAAGTGGATCACCCAAGGTTTATCGAACTCAGGGAGGTAGAGGTCAAAGATATCCCTCTCAAGCAACCCTGCAATTAAGATACAAGAAGTCTCTTGTGTCTCCAACACACCCAATATACTTGTCAGGTATATAGGTGCACTAGTTCAGCGAAGAGATAGTGAAATGCGAGTAATATGGATGGTTATAAGTAATAATAGAATTCTAAAATAAATATGGCAGCAAGCAAACATGTAGCAGAACAGGCTAAAAACGGTGTTTCAATGCTTGGAAACCAGGCCTAGGGATCCTACTTTCACTAGTGGACACTCTCAACAATGATCACATAATTGAATAACTAAATATCTTCTCTTCACTCACTAGTAGGGAATGGCTTATAGCCACCAGCATACTGCTGGCCAACAGCATTTACCGTTGCCCAGCGCTAACAGCACTGGCGAACATCATTTCCTGTTCGCCAGCGCTATTCCTCCTACCGCTGGCGAACATCCCCGTTTGTTCGCCAGCGCTACGGGTGGGACCCACCTGCGCGCGCTACAGCCGCTGCCTGATACTACCGCTGGCGAACTGGGCTCAGTGTTCGCCAGCGCTACGCTCACTACCGCTGGCGAACAGGTGTGGTTGTTCGCCAGCGCTAACTTGTGGGCCCAGGACGCATGTTAGCGCTGGCGAACAACCACACCTGTTCGCCAGCGGTAGTATGGCAGATCTGCCATAAGTGGTACCCCCAACCACCAACTTTCCCCTCCACTCTCCCTTCTCCATACCTTGTCCCCTCTTCTCTCTCTAGCTCAAAATTATGCCAATTTCTCCACCCTCCTACTCTATTTTGAACCAACTAAATTTATTTTAGTTGGTATATATATGTTTATCTCCCTCCTAACACCATTTCTACCCAAAATTTTCCCTCCCTAGCCATCTAGATGTAGAATTACCCCCTCTCTCTCCAAAGCTCCAAAATTCTCCGGATATCATCGTGTAGCCATCTATTCATTTGAGGTGGGATGAATGATAATATGTAATTAAATGAGTTTGTATATAAATTTTGTCCGGATAAACGCGATATGCAATATGTGTGAAATTTCACCGGATTCAACAATGGTCGTGTGATGGAGACGATAAATGCATGTGTGCGCAATTTGTTGTGGAATGAAATTGAGTAGCCAACTATCGCCGGAATGTTGATTCATTTCCGTCTCGGCATAGTTTGGCACTCGCTAATAACCTCCTATTTGTAGGAAGGTCATGCCGAATTTTTTCGTGAATACGACATGAGAAGTGAAATTTTTGATATGAAAATGAGTTGCCACTTTGCCGGAATGTTGATTCATTTCCGTCTCGGCAAAGTTTGGCACTCCTCTAACCTCCAATTTGTAGGAAGGTCATGCCGATTTTTTTCGTGAATATCAAAAAATATATATATATTATGTTTGGTTCTAATATTAATTATATCGGCGCGCTCTCGTGCAGGCGACATATAATGGTGGTGGTTAAGAGTGAACGTGTCGTGAATAGTTACTTGAGACACGCGACAGAAGACATGTTACAAAATGGCCGCAAGGAGATACGATGTCCGTGTCGAAAGTGCAAACTAGGGGGCTTGCTCAATCCCTTTACCGGAGACTTGCTCAGTCACCTCCTAAGGTATGGTTTCATGGATGGGTATAACAGTCAGTGGGTAACTGATGATGAAGATGATGAAGTCCATGGGGCGGCGGCGGTAGGAAATGATGTGCAACAGGACAATAGCAACGATCGACTAGAACTACAGCAGGACCAACTACAGCAGGACCAAGATCAGCCTCATGACCCCGCACATGATCATGGAGAAGATGCTGAACAAGACGTGGATGAAGATCACGAGGACACAGGGACACCCCTAACGGAAGGTGTGCGTGACCCTCATCTGAAAGAACTGCTTTTGAGAAAGACGACTAACTCGATATCTGCTGCTAGAGAGCAATCAAAGCTGGCGCAACTAGAGATAGACTCGAAGACACCGTTGTATGCAGGCTGCGGTCCGGGAGAGTCCCGCCTGAGAGTGGCCCTCGATGTTCTGCAGATGAAGGCGAGATACAAATGGAGCGACATAAGCGTCGATGCAAGCCTGCAATACTGGCACGATGTCCTTCCATAGGGCAACACCTGTCCTAAAAGTTGCGACGAGGCCAAGAAAGTCGTGTGCCCCTTTGATTTACCTCACGAAAAATACCATGTGTGCATCAACGATTGCTACATTTATCGGAAAGAGGACGCGAACAAAAACATTTGTCCAGTTTGCAACGCCGCTCGATACAAGAAAGGGAAGAAGAAAGCTCCTCGGAAAGTTGTGTGGTACTTTCCGCTCATTCCCCGTCTGCAACGGTATTTCACGGACCGCAAGGAAGCAGAGCTCATGCGCTGGCACGCGAAAAGGAGGAATAAAGTTTTGAAAGATCCAAATCGGAGTGAAAAAGTAAATCTTACACATCCTTCAGATGCAAGTCAATGGAAAGCAATTGACTGTGAATATCCAACGTTCGGGGCGGAGGCAAGGAACATCAGGTTGGGTGTGAGCACCGACGGACTCAATCCGTTTGGCAACCAGAGCAGCACCCATAGCACCTGGCCCGTGTTTGTATGGATGTACAACATCCCTCCCTGGTTGTGCATGAAGAGGAAGTATATTCACATGAGTATGCTAATTCAAGGGCCGAAACAACCAGGCAACGACATCAATCTATACCTGAAGCTGCTTAAAGATGAGCTGGACACGCTATGGGCCGAGGAAGGGGTGAACACATGGGACGCCTTCGGTGAACAATATTTCCCAATGAGAGTTGTCTTACTCTGTACGGTTCACGACCTACTCAGCTACGGATATGTGGCGGGCCAGGTGTGCCACGGACATAACGGTTGCGTGAGGTGCATGGATGATCCCACGTTTATGCAACTTCCGAAAGATTTTGGGTCTTCGAAAACAGTTTTCGTTGGCCATCGAAGGTGGCTACCCAACAAAGACCCGTGGAGAAGGCGAGGAGACCTTTTTAACGGTGAGGATGAGCTCCGTGGACCTCCACGTAAGAGGTGCGGCGAAGAAATCTACAATTTTCTGAATGATTGGAAGGAATGCCCAGAGCCGGGAAAGAAGCAAAAGGCGCCAAAACCGCTTCTGGATGTATGGAAGACGAGGTCGGTGTTTTGGGACTTGCCATACTGGCCCATTCTCGATACGCCTCACTGCCTTGATCTGATGCATATCACGAAGAATGTGTTTGAAAGTTTGTTTGGCACGCTGCTCAACATGCCGGAGAGGACCAAAGACGGGGTGAAAGCAAGAAACGACCTGAAATATTTTGGTATTAGGGTAGATCTTCAGGGGGGACGCCCGGATGATGACGACGGCGATCAATCGTGTGATGAGGAGACGGAGGGTCGCAAGGCCAAAAGGGTTAAGAGGAATGACTATTACTGCCCCCTCCTGCTTCACTCTTAGTCCGGACGAGATCACAAAATTGATGATGTGCCTTCTCGGAGTCAAAGTCCCTACCGGTTACTCAGGGCTAATAAGCAGATTCCTCGACGCGCAGAAACAAAAGTTTAGCGGGATGGAGTCTCATGACTGTTACGTGATGATGACGCAGATACTTCCGGTTGCGATCCGCGGAATAATGGACAAACACGTCCGGGAAACCCTGTTTGGCCTCTGTAACTTCTTCGACGTTATATCTCGAAAGTCGATCACGGGGAAGCAGATCTCAAGGCTGCAGGAAGAGATTGTCGTGATACTATGCGAGCTTGAGATGTACTTTCCACCATCATTCTTTGACATATGTGTTCATCTGTTGGTCCATATCATGGACGATATCATCCATCTCGGGCCGTTGTTCCTGCACAACATGATGCCGTTTGAAAGGATGAATGGGGTCATCAAAGGATATGTTCGCAACAGAGCTCGTTCGGACGGAAGCATCGTTCAGGGCTTTCTCACCGAAGAGTGCATCTCTTTCTGCACGAATCATATGGACGTGGAGGACCCAGTTGGTCTGCCCAGAAACAAGCACATTGGCAAGCTCGATGGAGTAGGTCACAAAAATGGACGTAGAGAAGTGCATGTGGATCGGGCTTGTCGACGCACCGACTTTAATAGGGCAAACTTAGTAGCTCTCCAACACATTGACATGGTCGATACTTGGGTGGAAAAACACAAGAGCTCGATTATGAAAAAGTACAGTGAACAAGGCAAGCGGAGGACCGAAGGAGAAATAATCAGAGAGCATAACTCCACTTTCTTGCGTTGGTTTAAAGATGTGATCGTCGCTAATCCACCGCCAAGGGATTGTGCGAAAAATAAACTATTGTACGCCTTGGCACATGGCCCAGCTCCCAACCTAGCGACGTTTCAAGCATATGATATCAACGGGTTCACTTTCTACACAGAGGAGAAAGACAAAACTTCCGATTATCAAAACTCAGGGGTAACGATGGAATCCTACACCGGTGACAAAAAGTTAAGATACTATGGAAGGATCGAGGAGATATGGGAGCTTAACTACTCTGGAGAGAAGGTGCCTATGTTCCGCGTCAGATGGGCTAGGATGTCGACCATCCGAAAAGAAGACCAATACTTTACAACCATGGTTATTCCCGAAGCCGGAACCTCATCAAGCGCGAATGTCACAGCGCAAAATGAGCCATGGGTATTGGCTAAGCATGTGTCTCAATGCTTCTTCATAACAGACCCCGCAAGGCCTAGCCGTGTTGTCATGAGGAGAGGGAAAAGAAATATCATCGGAATGGATGGAGTCGTTGACGAGGACGAGTTCGACACGTTCGGCGACCCAAATATTGATGATGATCAAGAAGATGATGATGATAGTCATGCAACATACACAACAAGAAGAAGCAGAACAACGCTACCTAGGCATGGTCTTCCATTCATAAGAAGAAGTCATAATGTGGGGTTAAATTATGCAACTGCGTCCAAAAAAGGCAAAAAGATCAAACACTGAGAAACTATGTATATATCTGTCTTCTAATTGTATGCGATGAAACTATGTATATGCATGGATCAACTGGTCTGATATCGATGTGCACTTATTATAAATTAATGTACCTTGTTCTGTATTTCAAATGTGTGGACTTATTAGTAGAAAACAAAAATAAAACAAAAGAAAACATGAATGAAATATTAGAAAACCTAAAGGAAAACAAAATTTAACAACAGAAAACGAAAAGAAAACAAGAGAAATCATGAACGAAATAATGGAAACAAAATAAAACATGAAGCAAAAAAATAAAACAAAAGAAAACATGAAGGAAATATTAGAAAACCTGAAAGAAAACAAAATTTAACAACAGAAAACAAAAAGAAAACAAGAGAAATCATGAATGAAATAATGGAACCAAAATAAAACATGAAGGAAAACAAAAATAAAACAAAAGAAAACATGAATGAAATATTAGAAAACCTAAAGGAAAACAAAATTTAACAACAGAAAACAAAAAGAAAACAAGAGAAATCATGAATGAAATAATGGAAACAAAATAAAAGATGAAGGAAAACAAAAATAAAACAAAAGAAAACATGAATGAAATATTAGAAAACCTAAAGGAAAACAAAATTTAACAACAGAAAACAAAAAGAAAACAAGAGAAATCATGAATGAAATAATGGAAACAAAATAAAAGATGAAGGAAAACAAAATAAAACATTATTATTTGCAATGTGTTTGAAATTAATTTGTAATGCGTTTGAATTATTATAAATTAAATGTCTTTGAATAATTTAAACAAATAAAGAAAACAAAAAAATATTATTATTTGTAATGTGTTTGAAATTAATTTGTAATGTGTTTGAATTATTATAAATTAAATGTCTTTGAATAATTTAAACAAATAAAGAAAACAAAAAAAACATTATTATTTGTAATGTGTTTGAAATTAATTTGAAACATAAAGGAAACAAATATAAATTAATTGAAAACATAAAGGGAATAATGGAAAACAAAATAAAACATTATTATTTGTAATGTGTTTGAAATAAAACAGTAATGTTTCTCAAGAAAAATTAAGAAAAAATAATAAAGTAAATCATTTGAAAGATAAATAAAAAAAGGTAGCGCTGGCGAACTTGGCTGCTGGTTCGCCAGCGCTATGTTACCGCTGGCGAACCAACGTTTGTTCGCCAGCGGTAACGTAGCGCTGGCGAACCAGCAGCCAAGTTCGCCAGCGGAAACCCCCCACAGAGAGGTACACAGGGGGCCGCGCGCTGGACTTAGCCGTTTTTCAATCTCATCGTCTCCAACCGCGCGCGCACGTTTGTCTCTCCGGCGAGTCCCTGTCCTCTGGCGAGTCCCTGTTCTCCGGCGAGTCCCTGTCCACGGCGCGTTCCGGCCCTCTCCTACCTCCCTCCACCACCACTGCGCCCTCCCCTCCAATCCCTCCCTCCACCACTGCGCCCTCCCCTCCCTCCATCGGCCTTCCCCCTCTCTCTGCACGCCGCGCCGCCCCTCCACGGCCATCGACGCCACGCCGGCCGGCCTCCACCTCCCCTACGTCTCCCTCCTCTTCCACTCCGCCGCCCCTACTGCCTCCTAGAGCGGCGGCGCCGGCCTACTGCCTGCTGCTGCCCTCTCTTCACCCTTGCACGCAAGGTGTTGGACCCCTGTTCTGCAAGAAACAGGTAATGTTTTTCTTTTATTTTTTTGTCTATGATTTACTTTGAACTCATATGTTTGAACTAGTAGAGAAATCAAACAGAGAAATCAAAAATTTACTTTGAACTCATATGTTTGAACTAGCAGAGAAAGCAAGACTAAAAATGTGATACCACGTCTGACTCTAACGGTTTGATTATTAGTAGTTAGGCTAAATCCGTGAAAGATGATATCTTTGATCATCAATCATCATCTATTTCTAAAGAATTGTTTCATGGAAAAAGTGTTGGAGCACAATTGTATACAGCAAACAGGTAGTGGAATAAAGATCTTCCGCACCAACTGTGAGGTTATTTGCATCTGATATGAATAATAGCTCAGTGCATGATGAACTAACTTTCTGCAGATTACGCTGTGATCAACATGTAGTTTCCTTACATTGCACAATTTACCAACAAAATACAACATGAAGTAGTTAGGGGGTGCATAGGCAACAGATACAACATGTAGTTTCTGATCGATGAACATAGGCAACAGATGCATCACCTGCATCCTCTCCCTTTTCTCCTTCAAAGAGATCTTCTGACATTTCTGTAGTAGCATCAGTTCGGGGCTTCTCTGTCTCTAGGCGGCGTTTTAAACGGTTGGCTTCCTCAACCTGAGTAACGGCACAATTAGCTAATAAAGAAGGGATAAGAAAGTTGGAAGTATGAAGTACAAATGTGAGTAAGAATGTAATCATAGAACAGAAGTGAAATTCTGAACCTAATTCAACAGAGAAAAGTTGTTTTTATGACCATTTAGGAACCTGCTAGGAGTGAAAGCGGCATTGAATGCCCGATGCAAGAAACATTATGTGACTATGTTTTACCGGAAGAGGGGAAAGCCCATTTTATTACATAAGCCAAAACATAGCCATCATGATACTTGAAATGGGATATATTTCATGGAACTAATGGACGAGGGGTAACCATCATGATACAGGTTAATTGCTCCTGGCTGTACATTTACCAGTACCAGTACATTTTGTATGGAATTTTTGGTTAATTGCTTCTGGCTGTGTGTGTGTACTGGTGGTTAATTGCTCCCAAGATGAATAGAAGAAAATTGAGAGAATTTTGTATGGAATTTTTGGTTTGATCAAGTGAATTAGATAGATTTTTTGTATGTACTGGAACCTGTAGTAAAGACTAGTACTGCAACCAGTAGTAGATTTTGGGTTGCATTTTAATTTTATGAACAAAAAGAAACTACCTACTGAAATGCTTAACATAAGTGAAAAAGAAGCAAGTTTGGTACAGCAACCAGTAGTAAATTTTGTGGCTGTTTTCAAACAGAAAAAAATTCCTGATGTTTGGTACAGCATGCAACACTTGAGTATGAAAAATAGGTTATGGTTGGTGTGATCAGATTAGAAGATGCAATTAGTTAATTTTAGGTGTAGCTGACATTATCTATTAGTTTTAGGTGCAGCTATCTCACTTTATGCATTTTGATTTCTAAAGCTTATTTCATGTATGCATTTTGAATATGTTCCGTTTTTGGTGGTTGGTGATGGTTGGTGGTGATGGATGTGGTGTGTATGGATGGTGGTGATGGATGGTTGTGATGGATATGGCGTGGTGATATGGATGGTGGAGATGGTGTGTGGTCGTGTGGATATGTGCCCACCTTCGTGTGGATGACGATGATAATATGAGGGGTGGGATCGATTATATGAGAGGTGGGATTTTATGTGCAGGTACCCCACGTGAGTCCCTATTTGCCGGAATGTTGATTAATTTCCGTTCCGGCAAATTTGGGTACTCCATTTGTGATATTTTTAGCAAAGGTCATGCCGAAATTTTCCGTGAATTTTGGCATGATCTTTGCTAAAAATATCACAACTTAGAGTGTCCGAGAAATTTGGACTCATATGGGGTATACATCGTCTAAATTGTAGGATTTGTTGAACTTAGTTCGGGTTTTCTCTCCTTCATTAGATATGGCTCACAACGACGAGGCGGGTGGTTCTGGTCTCGGACACGGGAACGACGATGCGTGGCTTTCTATGCTAAGTGCCGGAGGAGGACCCGTAGATCCGCACCCGGATCTAGAGATGCAGGGCGACGATGCAGACGACGAGATGGACGAAACCGTTCGCCAGGAGCTAGAGCCGCGCAACGATACATCGGGCGCAGAAGGTGATCAAACCGGTAGTGGCACCGGGGATACCGCCTCCGGTAGCGAGGCGTCGTCTAAGCGCAAAGATAGGCGGCACAACATGCTCGCCACCATCCGGGAAGAGTTCACGGAAGTGGACCCCAAGAGCGGTGCTCCCATCGAGCCGGAGAGTTACGCCAAGGGCTATGGAAACCAGATAGGCTGCATAGCTCGAGACTTCAGCAACGTTAATATGGAGCACATCAGAAATAAAGAAAACAAGGCTATGGCCGCCCTGCTGATTGAGAAGCTGCCCACGAGGTACAAATTCCCGGATCCTTACGACAACCAGGACCTGAAGAAGAATCTGGTCAACTCGTTAACACTGGGAAAGTTCGCCAAGGCGTTTACGACTTGGAGACCCAGTTTGCGGGAGATGATTGCGAAGGGTAAGGATTTCGATGAGATCCATAAGATGTGGCCCTCCATTTCCGAGGAAGACTTGGCCCAATTCAAGATCGACGAACTCAAACCGGAAAGGGTGGCGCTGAGTAAATGGGGGAAAGAACAGCGAAAAAAGAACATTGGCCCTCACAATCTCGGAAGCCGGGGTTACCTTGGGAAGCAGAAAGTCTGGGCCAAGGAGGATGCCAAGAGAGAAGGGCCGAACCCGTTTGACAAGACCACCGACCCGCAGGTGAGAAATTTTGTCACGGCCCATTATAGGGAAGATCCCAAAAAGCCCGGCGATCTTGTGTTGAACGAGAAGGTCAAGCTGCTCGAGAATAAATATCTCGACGAAGAAGAAAAAGAACGCCTATCTCAATCTGACGGGGGGTCCTCGGCGACGACGAACAAGGACCCGTATGACACCCCTTTCATTAGGGCGCTGAACGCGATGAAGGGAGTGCCCCTTGACAAGAAGCCGCATCGTGGCCATGTGCATGGCCTCGGAAAGGGTCATCGGCATGCGCACTACTACCCGGACACCAAGGAGAAGCGTAAGGAGCGGAACAAGGGCCCGGAGAAGACGGACGACGAGCTTGTGAACGAGAGGCTCAATGACCTCCTCCCTACCATCTGTGCGTCCGTCGCTCAGTCCTTAGCGCCGTGGATGCTAGGTGGAGGACAAGGGCCGCTCCCGGAGATAAACATAGCCCAAATGGTGCAGCCAGTGCCGCAGAACGTGGCCCCCGTCGTGGCGCCGCAGAACGTGGCCCCCGTCGTGGCGCCGCGGAACGAGCCGGCCCCCAACCCTCAGCCGGAAGGTCGCAAAGATCCGTCGCCGCCCCGCCACATCTCTTCAACGCCGCCGCCGACACTTAGCGGTCCATCCCCCTTGTCCGAGCTCAATGCCCTCACGGTAATTCAACATCCACTGCTTAATTATATATTATGACTTGATTCGTGACGGCATCAGTCTCTAACAATGATCGCGCGACGTTTCGCAGGCCGACGAGACGGGATGCACATTGCTCCTTCGTGTGAACGGCGAGTTAAAGGACGTCGCCAAAGGAAAAATCATAACACCTCTCAACCGCGTATCCCACGGCGTTCGTATGCCCGAGGACGTGTTCAGAGTGACCTTAAGTCGGGTGCTCCCTGGTTGCGGTGCTCTCGATCCTCCGAACCAACCACCCGCAGCCGACAGCGAGTTGAACCTGGAGCAATGCTTGGTTTGGCCATTGACCTGGCCGAAATCACTCATTCGTTTGGAAAGTACTCCTGTCAACACTCCAACACCGGTCCAGGGGTCGGGGCACCCGAGCCAACAAAAGGATTTCTCACCTGCAAAGTCCGTGCAACACGACGACGACGATGCTGAAGATGAGAACCCCAATGACTACCTCGTCGACGATCCTTACGAGGGGGCGCCCGGCCTGGATGAACTTGATCAACTTCTCTTGCCAGCGGAGGAAGCGGATAAATATCGATGCACAAAGCGCCTTTTCTCTTCTCAAGAACCGGCAGTCCCCGAGCAAGAAGTCATCAGCCAGGATGCCCTCAAAGAGGCGGTAGCGGATGTATTTCATCAGACTCAGCCTAAGAAGACGGTACGGAAAAGAACAAAGAAGAATTATGCCGTTGCATCGATGAGCCAACTGGTGGAGGGGACCAAGTCCAAGCCGCAGACAGGACGTGTATTGGACAGGATACCCATAACCGACTGGCATCAGATCCATGAGTTGGGCAAACCGATGCTTCCGCCGAGGTTGGTCTCCTTGCTGTCAGGTGATATGCGTAGCGTCCATGACGGTGTTCTATATATGGAGGAGATGCTTCTGAAAGAGAAAAATCCAACGCTGCCGGTTTTGGTCGCAAAGGTGCCATCTACGGCGGGATTTGTCACTGAAGGCAACGCAAACAAGATCATCATTAGATTTGACGACATTTTCCGGATGTTCCACATGAAATCCCTCCACTCGTCAATCGTGCGTCTGTTTACGCTCAGTTTGGCGCATCAGCTATCCATAGAGGATGTCAAAAACATCGCGCTAGCAGACCCCTACTACATGCACGACATGTACTTGAGCAACCCCAAGGGTAGGGCAAAAGCGACAAAGTACCTCCAACAAGTGTTGCTTAATAACCATATGAACAAGAGGATCACCCTCGTGCCTTACTTTCCCGAGTAAGCTATATTTCCCATCTTTACATAAGTTTGCGTATATACAATTTTTGAGGATTATATATATGGACTCTCCTGTTTTGCGCAGAAACAAATACGGCACCCTCATCATGCTCTACCTGAGAGACGCGCACGCAGTATATCTCGACTCCGGGAGTACGATGAAGGAGAAGAACTACTCCCTCATCAAGTCTGTTCTGAATGATGCTTTGGACGGCTACATCAGGGGGGAAGGATTCTGCGACAGGAAGAAACAAATTCAAGGCAAATATGTGTTCAGACACATAACAGAGTTTCCCTGCCCCAAGCAGGCGCCAGGCGGACATATGGAGGCATGGTACCTCATCCAACACATGACGGAGATCGTGAAGGACCAACATAGTCTACAATACATGTCTGCTGTGGACAAATGGTCTCGCAGCATCGTCGAATGGTCTGATGCTGAATTCAGACAAAACTTTGGTCGCATCCAGCGCAAGCTCTGCACAATCATCTATAAGGATGTAGTAACTAATGGATCCGTCTTCCACTGGAACTCCCCACCATCTAACAATGAGTTGCGACAATGTGTGCTAGAGCAGACTGACGAGAGACCATTCAACTCGTTAGAAGGTGTTCTTCCGTTCCCGCCGGAGAAGAAACAGAAGATCACAACATCGAGGAAGAAATGATCGACGGTATGTATTCGATTCGTTACGAATTTCTCCTAATAAGAACTTGTGATTTCCTTTGCCGGTCTAATGCTTTTATCTTGGTCTACAGAGAGATGAAGAAGTGGACGGCGCGCTGGCCCTAGCGAAAGATCGCAAGCGGAGGCGGACCGTATATCTAGCTAGTCTTCTTTGCGATTGATCTCTATATCGATCGTGTGTACGTTGTATAGATGTCGTCATACCTTTGTAATCGTTGAACTAATTAGATGGCTATATTTTGGGTTCGAAATCTTCCGACATAAACGTGTTATTGAGATCAATGTGTTGTAATCGTACTTATGAGAATTGGATATGGATGCATATGTATCGATGTGTTAATTTCGTTATCGATGTGTTAAATTCGTTATGGATGGATGCATATGTATCTAACAGTGATTTATATGTGTGAAGTTTATAAATTACAGAATTTGAATGTATTTGGACCCGTATAGTATAATATTTGAATATACAAACTGTTATACAAAAAAATTAATAAAAATACAAACCTGGGAAACTTACCACTGGCGAACAAATATCCTACCGCTGGCCAACACGACCAGTGGCGAACTAGGGGCCTAGCGCTGGCGAACCAGTACCGCTGGCGAACTGGGCAGCTACCGCTGGCGAACATAGCGCTGGCGAACAAGGCTTTGTTCGCCAGCGGTAATATGCCCTACCGCTGGCGAAGTGGTGTTCGCCAGCGGTACCCTCCTACCACTGGCGGTGTACTGATGGCGAACACATGTTCGCCAGCGGTAGCTGGATCCTGTTCGTCACTGGTAGCATATTTCCTACTAGTGACTATGCTACTCTTAACCCTCTCCGGTTGGATACAAACACTAATCATTGCATAGGGCTGCAAAAAGCATTCCTTAAAGTAAGCACTCCCATGTCTAGTTAACCCCACGATGACACTATGAGCGCCCTAGAAGGTACTAGACAAACACCACAATTCATAGAGGAGACACACACGATGTGCACACTGTCACCTTCACACCGCGGGACAAGGTGACTCCAAAGTTCATATTAATAGAACACTTGAGTAGCACAAGATGAAGAGTAACATCTACTTATTCAACTAGATTACAAAGCTCATGATCACATATAGATCGCACCATGGGAGAGAGAGATGAACCACATAGCTACCGGTAGAGCCCTCAGCCTCGGGGGATAACTACTCCCTCCTCACCATAGGAGACAGCAACAACGATGGAGATGGTGGTGAAGTCGATGGAGATGGCTTCCGGGGGCACTTCCCCGTCCCGGCAGGGTGCTAGAACAGAGATTTGTCCCCCGAAACTTGTCGGCGCCGGCGGAGCTACGGATGTATTTTGTGGAAAAGGTTAATTCTTCTAGGGTTTATGCATCGAGGAGTATATATGGGCGAAAGGGCGATGTCGGGGGGTGGCTAGGGGGCCCACACCACGAGGTGGCGTGGCCGGGGGTGGTGGCGCCACCCTATGGTGTGGCCACCCTGTGGCCCCCCTTCGGGCTCTTCGGGACTTCTGGATGCTTCCGGGACTTCTAAAACTTCGGGCTTTCGAATCGTACAATGCCGAGAATATTTCCAGAACAGGTTTTCTGAAACTAAAAACAACAAAAAACATGAACTGGCTCTATGGCATCTTGTCAATAGATTAGTCCCGGAAAATGTGTAAAAATGCTATAAAGAAGGGAGAAAACATGTAGCGATTGGCATAATATTATCATGGAGCATCAGAAATTATAGATATGTTGGAGACGTATCAAGCATCCCCAAGCTTATTTCTTACTCGTCCTCGAGTAGGTAAACGATAAAACACAATAATTTCTGAGGTGACATGCTACTAACATAAACTTGATCATTATAATGTTAAAGCTTATGTACGCTGAGATCACAGAACTTCAAACACAAAAATGATAAATAGAACTTTAATAATAAAGCATAGCAATCACTTTTCCTCATGAAGAGTATCTCAAATAAAGGATCATGAATAATAATGCAAAGAAAGATAAACGTTTGTTTCAAGTATAGAGAAAGCATGGCAAAGTGTTATTTTGCTAGTCCTTAAGAGTGGACATAAATGCCAGGACACCTTCAAAGTTCACGAGGAAGACTAGAACAAATAATTTAAGAACAAGTAATAACACATCATGAATCAATTAATAATTTTTCTGGGACAAATGCACATAAAACCCAGAATGGCAAAAATGCTCTCTCAATTGTGCATAAAGTTAGAAGATGGAGACTCAACATAAAAGTAAAAGAAAGGCCCTTCGTAGAGGGAAGCAGGGATCACTCAAGTGCTAGAGATTTTATTTTATTACAGAGGTATTAAAAGTTTGACACTGAGTGTCTATATTTTGGGAGATGTATGCTAATGTCAACGAATGGTAAACAGAAAATATAGTATGTCACAAGACAACTTGATTTCACAAGAGTGACTCACGTATGAAGGATGCAACTGGTATAGAAGGTCATCCCTCTTTCTCTTTTGTTTACACAATTATGCTTTGACTGATAAATCAGGGACAAACATAGTGAAGAGATTTTGTGTGTATTAATTTGGGGCTGGGCACCCTGCTGCCAGCTCTTGTATCAATTGGATAAGCGGATGAAGCCACTAGTCCAGGGTGTGAAGTCCAATCAACAAGTGAGATAAAGATTCTCTATTTACGTCCTCATGAGCAAAAACAGGAACACAAAGCATGAGTAATATTTGAAGGTTTTAAAGGTAACACATGAGCAATTTACTTGGAGTGGAAGTTAAATACCACATGTAGGTAGGTATGGTGGACACAATGGGAAAACTTGGTTTTAGGGAGTTGGATGCACGATTATAGCTCATACTCAGTACAGGTGGAGGCTAGAAAAAGACTGGGAGCGACAAATCAAGAGAGCATAAGAGCCATAATCATGCATAGCGACATAAACATCATTAATCAAAGCATAAGCGGTATCACAAGTTCAAAAACGAAATGATCATAGAGGCTATTAGTGACTGGTTCATAGTCATAAACATGGTGTGAGCATGTGCCAAGTCAACCAAATAAAACATTCGAAAGAGAATACCATAAATTTATGCTTCAACATGACAAGAACAACTCATGAATCTTTCAATGGAACATTAAACACTCTCAGCTATTTGAGGCTAATCATGATACTCAATAACCACAAGGCTTTAAAACTAAAATAACATCTAGCATGATATGAAATAGTTCTAGCCACAGTCTATACAAGCTTCTACTTGCACCATTAAAAATTCTACTTCAAGCACCAGTTTCTTTTCCCAACAAGCACCATACAAGATATGTTTTAACAAAAATACTCTATATGATACAGCAAGCAAACATGAGAGTAATCACATAACACTACTAAAACTAACAGCTTTGAATAAGATATGCATGAAAACAAAGGTTAAACGCAGTACTAGCAAAAAGTAAACACTCACAAAACAATAAGAATGAAAACTAGAGTGTTCTAAGCAATGCAAAAACGGAGCGTGTCTCTCTCCCACACAAGTATGATAAGATCCAACCATAAACTACAACAAAGAAAACTAAACAAACTAAAATCAAAATTAAAAGACGCTCCAAGTAAAGCACATAAGATGTGACCGAATAAAAATATAGTTTCACTAGAAGTGACCTGATAATTTGTCCATGAAGAAGGGGATGCCTTGGGCATACCCAAGCTTAGACGCTTGAGTCTTCTTGGAATTTGCTGGTATTTACCATCAGGGCATCCCCAATCTTAGGATCTTCACTCTTCTTGATCACATTATATCATCCTCTTCTCTTGACCCTTGAAAACTTCCTTCACACCAAACTTCTCACAATCTTCATTAGCAACATTAGTGCAATCAAAATAATAAATTCACATGGTTCAGTTTCAACACAATCCTAACACTAATAAACACATTAGCTACTGTAGAAACTTCTTTTAAAACTCTTTTTCTCAAAAGAACATCAAAAGAAAGAGATTAAGATGCAAATGCAATTATTGGCAGAAAACTGTCAAAACAGGACAACAGGTAAAGATGATTTTTTTCGAAAATCCTCTGTTGCTCAAATCAAAAGTGGTCAACTAAGAAAAGTTGCATATATATCCCATGATTACGCACAAAAAAACTCAGGTCAGTTTAAATTTTCTGTGATTTTATACGAATTGAACATTGGACAGCAGAAATCTGTTTCCTGCGCAGAAATCCGAAATATAGTCTCAACTTTCCACTAGAGGTTTTACTTGGCTCAACAAAGACACAAAAGAAAAGATACAGCGGGATTGCTAAGTAAATATACAACACCCAGGTGCAAACAGAACAAAAATAACTGAGAGAAAACGGACCGAAAACGGAGAAATAAAACGGGTTGTCTCCCGGCAGAGCTTTTCTTTAACACCTTTCAGCTAGGCACAATGATTTTTTAAAGATGATCACATAAGAATAAGAGTTTAAGCACAATAAGAGAGCATCAAGAAGCAAATATAAAACACATTTAAGTCTAACCCACTTCCTATGAAAAAGAATCTTGTAGAAACACAAGTCAACGAAGCACAAAGTGACTAGCATAGGAAGACAAAATAAGTGCAACATAAAAAATTTCAACATAAAAAGGGGAAACTTAATATTGTTGAGATGCATAAAACCATGTTTCCCTCTCTCATAATAACTTTCAGTAGCATCATGAATAAAATTAACAATATAACTATCACATAAAACATTCTTATCATGAGCCACATGCATAAAAGAATTAATACTCTCCATATAAGCATAGTCATACTTATTAATAGTACTGGGAGAAAATTCAACAAAATAGCTATCATTATTATTCTCATCACCATAATCATTAAATATAGGAGGCATATTGTAATCATAATTAATTTTTTCCTCAGTAGTAGGTGGACTGAAAATATCATATTCATCATTGTAAACAGATGGAACTAGAATACCATAATCATTATAATCATCATATATTGGAGGCAAGGTATCATCAAAGAAAATTTCCTCCTCAAAACTTGGGGGACTAAAAGTATCATATTCATCAAAACTAGCTTCCCCAAGCTTAGACTTTTCCATAGCATTAGCAATAATGGTGTTTAAAGAGTTAATATTGCCACTAGCATGCAAATAAAGTTCCATAGGTTTTTTAATTTTCTCTTCAAACACTTCGTGTCCTAACTCAAGATAAAGATTATAAAGCTCTCTCATATTTTTGTTGTTTTCCATTAAGCCTAACTAGTCAAAACAAGAAACAAAAAGATATAATTGCAAAATCTAAAGGAAATACCTTCGAGCACTCACACCCGAGGATGTGAGTACCTTTTACCTTAATTACCTCCCCGGCAATGGCGCCAGAAAAGAGCTTGATGTCTATGCACGCTTCTATTCTTGTAGACAGTGTTGGGCCTCCAAGTGCATATGTTTGTAGAACAGAAGAAAGTATCCCTTAAGTGGATCACCCAAGATTTATCGAACTCAGGGAGGTAGAGGTCAAAGATATCCCTCTCAAGCAACCCTGCAATTAAGATACACGAAGTCTCTTGTGTCCCCAACACACCCAATATACTTGTCAGGTATATAGGTGCACTAGTTTGGCGAAGAGATAGTGAAATGCGAGTAATATGGATGGTTATAAGTAATAATAGCAATCTGAAATAAATATGGCAGCAAGCAAACATGTAGCAGAACAGGCGGAAAACGGTGTTTCAATGCTTGGAAACAAGGCCTAGGGATCCTACTTTCACTAGAGTACACTCTCAACAATGATCACATAATTGAATAACTAAATATCTTCTCTTCACTATGCTACTCTTAACCCTCTCCGGTTGGATAACGAACACTAATCATTGCGTAGGGATGCAAAAAAGCATTCCTTAAAGTAAGCATTCGCGTGTCTAGTTAACCCCACGATGTCACTATGAGCGCCCTAGAAGGTACTAGACAAACACCATAATGTGCACAATGTGACCTTCACACCGCGGGACAAGGTGAATCCAAAGTTCATATTAATAAAACACTTGAGTAGCACAAGATGAAGAGTAACATCTACTTATTCAACTAGATTACAAAGCTCATGATCACATATAGATCACACCATGGGAGAGAGAGATGAACCACATAGCTACTCTCTCCTCATCATAGGAGACAGCAACGGCGATGGAGATGTCGGTGGAGTCAATGGAGATGGCTTCCGGGGGCACTTCCCCGTCCCGGCAGGGTGCCAGAACAGAGATGTGTCCCCCGAAACTTGTCGGCAACGGCGACAGAGCTACAAATGTATTTTGTGGAAAAGGTCGATTCTTCTAGGGTTTATGCATCGGAGAGTATATATAGGCGAAAGAGCGATGTCGGGTGGTGGCCAGGGGGTGGTGGCGCCACCCTGTGGTCCCCCTCCGGGGCTCTTCAGGACTTCTGGATACTTCCGGGACTTCTAAGCCTTCTGGCTTTCGAATCGTCCAATTCCGAGAATATTTCCATAACAACTTTTCTGAAACTAAAACAGCAGAAAACAGGAACTGGCTCTGTGGCATCTTCTCAATAGGTTAGTCCCGGAAAACGTGTAAAAATGCTATAAAGAAGGGAGAAAACATGTAGCAATTGGCATAATATTATCATGGAGCATCAGAAATTATAGATACGTTGGAGACGTATCAACGGCTCACCCCTGGCCGGCACCCTCCTATGGCGTGGGCCCCTCGGGTGGCCACCAACGCTGCCTTTTCGCATATATATTCCTTCTGCCTCAAAAAACCTAAAGATCCGTGTTGACAGTCGTTTTTTTCTCACAAAGGGATGACACTAAGATGACCTCAGATGGAAAAATAATGTGAACAAAAATTGCGCGTCTCGTCGAAACAAACACCTTTGGTTCTTTTATCATCTCGGTCCGAGGTCGTATGCAATTTCTAGAGCAAAAATACTATAGATCATCTCATTGTACGAGCAAATCCGCCAAACCATAGAGATACTCTGCACTTTGGCGGGAGCATTGGTGAAACGAGGTGAAAACCTCCAGATTGCGTTGAACTTCTTCCACCTAATGTTGAAGCATCAAGGTAAGGTCAAATTGAAAAACAGAAAACATGAGTGTTCTTTGTTGTTTCTAGACGAACAACTTTGTCTTCTGCAAGTTTTTGATCTGAGGTTGTTTACTACCTCGAATCTGGAAAATACGGACGGGTCATAACTAACAGATTCGGATTCGATTCAAACACGTTTTAGTGCAGATACAATTAAGCCCTCAAGATCATGTCAGATGAAAAATCAGAAAACATAAAAGTTCTTCTCCTTTTCAAGACGAACAACTTTTTTCGTTTACGTGATTTCGATTTGAGGTTGTTCACAGACTCAAAAATGACCCGCAAGGTGCAGCCAGTTTTTAGACTGAACAGTTTTGGAAGGTTCGAGTCAAACATCTGAATTGGATGCAAATTATGGCTTTTGGACGTGAATCCAAGCATTTTCCTTGCACGGGAAGTCCAGCCGCCTTCTATATACATGAGGGGTGATGGCCGATTGAACCAACACCAATCTAACAAACACAAACCCTAATTTATCGTGTCTATCTACATTTATCTCTTTCTCCTTGTACCTTGCTTCTCGTTCTTCGTTGTTCTTCAAGTTTGGAGGCTACGACCATGAGGCTCCAGGGGCGTTAAGGACGACTTGGAGCAGCCAATCATTACTGGGTCCTTCGACAGGGTCCCTCCCAAGGAACCGGTTTGTATGGTTTCAAAAGCGTATGTCGGACTGTCTTGCGTACCGCGCTTCTGGCAGGTCTCCTGCAGTGCGAGTTGCGGAGCATCTCCCTCGGCGCCGCGGGTACACGAGGACGTGTTTGTGTGGCGTGTTTGCGCGTCAACACACTTTTTTGGCGACTCCACTGGGGACGAAGCATTGAACGGTCTCCGGCCCATTCTTGCGACAAAGAGAGCGTCATCAAGAGCTGCAATCTACAATGGTATCATGAATCCTCAATCTCCATATGTAGATGCAAATTGTTCTTATGTTAATGTTGATAAATCATATGAGTATGGCATCGGCTAGCCCTAGTTCTTACTATGTGAAAGAGCCGATGCAAAACAATCTCTATGCTTCAAATCGTTATAAATTTTAGCAACGTGTAATATGTATACTCAAATTCTCATGCATCGGCAACCCCAGAAGTACATATGACGATGAACAACATGGTGTGTTTGGTTAATCAATACGAAACACCCAATGTTAGAGATTTTAATTACGTGCAAGAGAGTGTTTCACCTTTATATGCATCAGCAAGTGACATGCAATATGTTAGTTCATCTTTAAATATGTTGATGGATAGGGGAATTGGACATGCAACTACTAGCTATTTGGCCAATTGCCCCCAACCATCATATGTTACACCTTATGTTACTAATGTTTCATCTTCATGTGTAACTGGTGAGATTCATAATTCGGCTCTGCACTTTTATAGTGGCCATGGCCGAATAAGTGAAAATTTAACAGGAACACATGTATCTTGTCGTGGTGTGGAGAAGACAGATGCCATGGGATGGCTTAAGGTTTGGGGCCGATGGACGCTGTAGGTATTCGGGGAGAGATCGCACGCCGAATAGGCGCGCGCAGAACAACGCAAACACCACAATCTACCCAGGTTCAGGGCCCTCGTGTGGAGGTAACACCCCTACTCCTGCCTATCTCTCTGTATTAGGTCGTACCGAGTACATAAGTTAGAATCTCTCAGTGTCTCACTCTCTGCCAAGTAGCCAGTCCTCAGCTCTCTCTACTGTTGCCTCTCTCAACGACTAAGCCTCGCAATAAATGAGCTCAGGTCCAACGTCCCTCGTGCAGGAGGGGGTGAGCCACCTTATATACTGGTGGCCAACCACTATTATACTAATAAAAGGTACAGAGTAGATAACTCCACTGTAGGAACAGCGCACGCCTCCGTGTTCCCGCTGACACCATCGCCGAAAGTCGCCGCGCTAGGCGGCTGACAGGTCTTGTCCACCTTGTCAGTCTCTTAGGGTAGGCTGCTGACATGTTATGTCCCCCTTGTCAGTGAAAAGACTTGACAGCTGCCAACCCGTACTGTTCCCACGTCTCAGTGCGGATAACCATGCGCCTAGTAAGTTGAACCGCATGCCTATACGGCCCCTGGACACACGGGATCTTCCACAACAGCTCCATTGACTTTGTGCCCGAGTAGAACAGCTTCTCAGCTATCCGGATCACCCGAGCGCTACCCGGCTGATCCAGAACGACACTTGAATCTTCCTTCCTGCCTCTTGCTCTTTCTACCGGGTAGCACCAGCCGGATGCTAGATACCCGGGTAGCCGCCTACCCGGTCAGTACCAACTCGGTATGGCTGAACTTGGTAGACGTCAACTTGAACCTTGTTTCTCACATGTCTTACCCCTACTTGGGGGTAGCCCCCCGACATTAGTCCCCGAAGCTGGTAGAGTCCGGCGAACTTGGGCATTGGGCCCTGCCAGCTTTAAACCAAAATACCTTGATGAATCCCAGCCGAGTTGCGACTCAACTAGGTTGCCAACAATCTGAATTCGGCCTTCACTATTGTGATCTTTGTAGTTTTCATCGTTGTGCCGAGTAGACCAAGCAGTCTTGGGTCCAACCGAGATCCCAACACTTAGCCAAATTTCTAAAAATCTTGCCGCTCAGAGCAGTTCCATCTTCGCGTGTCCAGGCTGTGTATGTGTCACGCAACCGCACCCCACGACGCCTCGGTTCTGGTGCAGCTGCACGACACGCGTCTGTCACTGCACGGCGGGCCCACATGCCGTTGTGTCGCTTCACACAGGCACTCAAGAGCCCACGACGTGAGGCGTGGGATTTACTGCGCCCGTTACGCGTGAGTAATACGCTTAATGCGTTCTAACGGGCACGGTTACTACCCATGCCGCACGATCTCCCCCACGATTGATCCCGCATGGTAACTGCACTCGAAGAGGTTTAAATACCCCCGCGCCGCCCTTTGCATCTCCGTCCTCGCCACTTTCCCCATCTCCGCTTCCTCTTCGCCTCCGCATCCACAGCGAACACCAGTGCCGCCGTGAGACCACAAACCGCCGCCAATCCACGCGCAGAGAGAGAGAGAGAGAACTCCGTCCCCGCGCGCCGCCGCTGACCGGTGTGCTCTTCGACCGCGACGAGTTCTTCACCGCGCGGTGTCGTCCTTCTCCATCTTGCACCACCGTTGCCTCCGCCTTCGTCTTCCTCGTCGGTGAAGAACTCGATGGAGCTCGAGTCCGCCACTGCAGATCTGCACGAGGAGGAACCTCCAACGATGCGCGCCGCCTAGAAGGGCTCCGACGTCAAGGCGTCGGACTGCCAATGGCTGGTGAATACCCGTCGGGTCCCTCCCGGCGTCATCTCTCGTTCACCCGGCAAGGAGCTCGTCCCGACTCCCGGCCCCGGTGAGTACGTAGTGTTCCTGAGCCATTTCAAACGCGGATTTGGCCTCTCGATCTCCAAGTTCATGAAGGAGTTTCTCCGCCATTTCGGCGTCTAGCCTCATCACCTCCCCACCAACGCAATCGCCATGATTTCCACCTTCGTCACGTGTTGCGAACCCTTTCTTGGTGTCTACCCCACGGTAGACACCTGGGCGAAATATTTCTTCTTTCGCCATCAAGTCGTCCCCAACCCTTCCAATCCAATCGCCCCAAAAGAGATGACCAAGACGGGCGCGACCATGATGCTCCAGCGGTCCATGGGTAGCCACCCGCGGGTACTTGGACTGGATACCTGCCGGAAGTGGCAGAGGGGATTCCTGTACGTCAAGAACCCAACTCCAGCGCCAAGCGAGAAGCCAGTTGACCTTATCAAGTTTCCCGAGTTCCAGAATGTGCCCCCCCCCCCCACCGAGATGCGGAACTGGGGCTACCATCCCAAGAAGACGATAAACGACATCAACCGGGTAGACGACCGCCTGCAGGAGTTGGCGGAGCAGGGACTTCGGAAGGACGATCTGATCGCCTGCTGGGTGGAGCGCCGAGTTCTCTCGCTTCAGGAGCGAGCACACAAGATGTGCTACACGGGTGGAGCCCGCGGCTGTACCCGGACGACCACCTTCGAGCTCACCAAGGCGGAGGTGGCAATCTGGGCCAAGTCCATCCTCTAGGCCACACTCTCGGAGACTTGGTTCTACAGCTTCGTGCCGTATAGCCGCATCAAGCCCATCCCCCAAGTAAGTACTCTTCTTCACATACTTAACCGATTTCCTCTTTTTCTTCTTTAGTTCATACCGAGTAGGAGGTATCTTGTAGTCTTTTCTTTGGACTTAGACCAATGTGCTTTATGTTCGCACTTTTAATACCGGATAGGGCTCCTCTGTTAGAACTTAGCTTGATATGCTTTATGTTTGCATGTTATTCAGAGTAGAGTCTCCATCCGATTGTCTTTCCATTACTTAGCTTTGTATGCTTTATGTTTGCATGCTAGACCGAGTAGAGCTTCTGTGCTAGGACTTAGCTCATTATGCTTTGTGCTTGCATACTGCTCTGAGTAGAATCTCTACTCGTTTCCCTTGCTAGGACTTAGCTTTATATGATTTATGTTTGCATGCTAGACCGAGTAGAACTTCTACCCGGTATCCTCGAATATCGCTTATTCCTTATTCTCTACATTTGCATCCTTAGGTTATCCCCCGCCAGAAAAGGGAAGACAAGCCCATACGGGAGCAGAACTGGGAGGCAGATCGGACCGAGGACGACGCCAAGGCGTTTGACGTCCAGGATACGCTCTGTATCCCACTTGCTGGCCAGGATGGTCAGTCCCGAATTTCCACCTCTATTCGGGAGTGGTCTGAGGATGATGAAGGTGACCGAGTTCACCGGTACGTGCACCGCATCATGCCTTGATATTTTTTCTTTCTCACTCTTGTACTTGTTCTTTCCGGTCGCAGATGATGTGTTGGAGGAGGAGCCCATAGACGTGCAACCCGTCCCGATGGCCGCCCCCACCGGAACAAAGAGAAGGTCGGGCAGTGGAGCACTGGAGCCCCCCGCCAAGAAACCCAAGAAGGTTGCCGGCAAGAAGAAGACCACCGGGCGCAAGAAACGCACCGTCGTGGACGCGTAAGTCCTTCCGAGCTGCCCTTTGCATTTGTTTCTTACTATCTTCTCTGCTTTTTCTCTGCTTCTTCTCTGTTCTCATCTCCTTTTTGTTCTTTCTTCTCTTCTCAGCGATCCACTGGATGCGGACGCCACCAACGATCCACCCGAGAATGTCGTGGACCTTACCACCGACGACAGGGAAGATCAAGCAGAGTAGAGGGCCATGGAGCGCTCTTCCCTTAAGGAAGAACAAGACCTTGGTGCCGAGAACACTGGTACCGAGGTGGAGACTGACCGGGTTCTGGAGGAGCCGGAACCCAACGACGAGCAGCCAACCCTGGAGCGGCCCACCAAGATGCGGCAGTCCACTCTCGAGCCCATCTCTGAGCCGCATCAGTCAAGTCCGGCAGCACCAGAGCCGAGTGCTCGGCAGCCAACACCACCACTAGTTCAAGCACCTCCCTCTGCACCTCAGCCACCTCCTCACCAACCTCCAAGAAGAAGCCAGCACCGCCAGTATCAATGCCGGCTTCGCAGTCGCATCCGCCCAGGGTGCAACCTAAGCGGGTTGTAGGGCAGACTGGCAGCAACCACCCGAGAAGCGGCTAGCTGGGCAGCAGCAGCTCGAGAAGCCTCGGCATCCACCACCGCAGCAGTGGACCCCACATCCTTATGAGTACCCGCTGCCAGGTGCTAAGCAAGCCAGGCAACCAGCACAGCAGCAACCCCCACCGAAGAAGAACAACTGGCCACTCAACAAGCCCAAGCAGGCTAAATCCCCGGGCAGCGGCCCCGTTACTCAGAACACCAAACTGGTCCAGACCAGTATCAAATTCGCCCCTACGGAGGAACAAGCTCCCAGAGCAGGCGACAGCGGCACCGCCAAGCCTCCGAACTTCCCGAAGCACTGGCGCGAATTGCAAGAGCTGCACCAGATCAAGATGGCGCAAGAGGCCAAGCGGCTGGATGAGCTGAAGCAACGGAAAGCCTTGGCCCGCTCCGGATCCAAGGGTAAGGACACTACTTCCTTGACTATCCAGGGTGATGCCCCCTCGCAGAAGCTGAGTACGAGCTCCGAGAAGACACAGAGACTATCCTTGATCGGATAGGATACATTGAGAAGGACTGGGACAGCAAGAAGTACGGCCGCCCGGAATGGGAAGGTGTGCGGCTTAACAATATTTACAATTACCAGCAATCATGGAAAAAAGCCGATGTCGGTCCCGTCACGATGGCGATGTCCTCCTCCAGCAGCACTCTGGCGCACAAAAGGTATTGCCTGCGCAAGGCTGCTGAAGATGCCGAGAACACCAACCGGGTAAATGCATTTCCCTTTTTATTTGAATTTCCGGGTTACTATCTTTCTTCTCTTTAGTATTTTCTTTATCCACCATCCAGTCCCCGAGATTTGGGTCGAGTAGACAAGGCTCAACCGAGTTGCAGTCTACTCGGGTCGAATCTTCCAACTCACATTGCCCTCTTCCTTTCTGCAGGAGTGCACTGAGGTCCGGACCACACTCTTCCGCCAGCTTCTATGGTCACACCGGGCTGTCAGGAACAAGAACAGGCAGCTGGAGTCCGAGAAGGACGAAAGGGCGATCCTGGAGCAAAGTGTCACCGACACCATCACCAAGCTGTCCTCTGTAGAGAGTAAGTGCCCACACTTTTGGTTTATGCGTTTTGTGCCTACGCCCATTTTTTTCATCTTTGCTCACATTTTGCTTTTCTGCAGGTGAGCTTAAGGCTCTCGCTGAGAAGCACCAGGACTGTGAAGTCATGGCAGCATCTGCGCAGAGTAAAATTTCTTCTCTGGAGAGTAAGTCACTTTGCATTTTCTCTTTTCCGGCTTTTGCCCTCTCCTCCCTTGTTAACCGAGTTCATTTCTTCTCCGACGAACGCAAAACCTTCCTCGAGCAACACCAAGGGTGTGTCACCCCCGCCGAGGTGCAGGAGCAGGTGCAGGCCCGAGAGGCCCAGCTAGAGAAGAGGCTGGATGCCGAGAAGGCTGAAGTCCACAAGCTTAAACTTGAGCTTGCTGAGGCCCTGAAGGCTGCACTACAGGCCGGCAACGACAAAACCGAGGCCATGAACTTGGTCAGAGCAGGCCTTCCGAGTAGAGCATGATAGGGGCTCTGAAGATCAACCACCTCAAACTGCAGGCGCTCGGTCCGGCAGTTCTGCCTGGTGCCGAAAATCACATCCATCCAGATCCGGGCAATGGGAGCACAAGACACTCCCGGCACAATGCCATGGAATGTAGTCCGACTTGTAGCAGCATGTTCTCGGCAAGGCCGGGCTTCTCCATGGTATCTCGGTACATGATGTTGATGCTGCTCCCGTTGTCGATCAGCACCTTGCTGAACTTCACATTCTTCTTGGTCCCAAAGAAAGTGGGGTCCACCACCAGAGCATATGTACCCGGGTTGGGCATTATCTTGGGATGATCTGCTCTGGACCAGACTATATCTTGGTCGCACCACTCCATGTAATACGGCACAGCCGGCATCACAGCATTCACCTCCATCGCGCGCCTGCGCTGGAACTGCTTGTCATCCGGCTCAGTGGTGAACACCATGTAGCTCTCATGATGCTCCTGGTACTGGTTCCGGTCCCCAGCACCACCATTGTTGTTGTTGTTTTGGTTGGCATTATTGTTGTTGCGGTTGTTGTTGCGGGTGTAGTAGTTGTTGTTGCGATTGTTGTTGTTGTAGCTGCGGTTGTAGTTGTTGTTGGCTCCCTGCGCCACTTGGTTCACGTTCTCCCTCCTTTGGTTCTCGGTCGGCCTGGGAGCAGCTGCCCGGATAGGCTGCACATTGGCACCCGATAGCGGAAGAGGAGGAGGAGGAGGCAACTGGCCAAAAGCCTCGCTCTTGATCCGGTCCCACCAGCTGCACTGCCGGGTAGTGTGATTGGCTGGCCTACTCGGATGCCGAGTACGAAAGCTGCACGGCCCATCCTTCATGTTCTCAGAAACGAATCTCGAAGGATCATCAGACTCCTGGAGGGTGTTGTTCTGCTGGGGAGCATTGTACTACTTCTTGAAGTTCTGGCCCTGAGTCTGGTTCTGCCCGTACTGGGCTCCAACAATTTTCTGCCTTTGGCTGCTCCCGGCAGCACCTTGATCCTGAGTAACTGCAGCTACATGGTCAGACCCATAGCGGATATCCGGACGGTCCTCCCTTCTCTTGTTGCGGAAGTCTTGGCGGTCATGGCGCCGGCATCCATCATGGTGCTTCCTCTTTGGATCAAAGGAATCGAGCAGAGTCTGAGTAGGGTCTCCGAGAGCATACATCTATGCAATCTTGATTGTCTCGGCGAGGGTACTCTGCATCTCCCTCTGAAGTTTCTGTCACAGCATACTGCCATGTCGGCAGCCGTGAGCGAACCAGGCAATGGCCTGTGACTCGTTCACACCCTCACATGTGTTCCTCACAGTGCTCCATCGAGTAAGGTACTCGCGGTTAGTCTCCTCTTCTCTCTGCTTGCACGCCGAGAGCAGTTGTGGCCGGTTTGGCCTCCTTTAGGTGAAGTTACTGATGAAGGCTTCCGAGAAGTCAAGCCAGCAGTTAACGTTGTCTTTCGGCAGGTTGTTGAGCCAGATCCGGGCAGAGCCCTCCAACATCTGGGGAACATACCGAACAACCCATATCCGATTGCCACCTGCAACGTACATGGCAGTCACATAGTCATTCAGCCAGTCCTCGGGCTTGGTGCTTCCGTCATAGGTCTTGGTTCCTCTAGCCAGCTGGAACTTGGCCACAGCCGGTTCCCCCATGATCCTGGGACCAAAACAACTTGGTCCGAGCGGGCCCCTTGCTTCTATCTCCTCGGACCGATAGATTCGATCCAGCTTGTACATTGCATCACTTGGCTCCAGCATTCTTCCTCCCAACCGAGCAGCGAGATCTCCTGGGTCGGCATACCCGGCTTGCTCCATTGCGGAGTACCCGTCATTGTAGCGGTCTTGGTACACTAGACCAGGTTGAACAACCGGGTTGACCACTCCAGCAAGAACCTGTCGCTGAACAACATGCTGAACCGGGTTAGCAACATGCTGCCGAGACGGACCATCTCGGTTTCCTCCCTGTCCCTCTTGGTGAACTCGGGCGGCCTGGCGACCAGTAACAGCAGCATTGTGTTTTTGGCCGGGCTGTCGCTCTACAGCATGCTGTTTTCTGGCGACAGCCGGGTCGTACACCTGCATCTGTCTGTTCTTCCCAGAGTTCATACTCTGGGACCTCTCACCGACGGGAAGTGGCAACGAGTCATGTCCTACGGATCTTGCCCCATGTGAATGAACAACATGGGACACACCACCTCCCGGATTGGCCTGTCGAAAATCCTCATTCTGCCTACCAGCTTCTAGAACGAGCTCATTGAGTCGTTCCTTCTGCCTAGCGCAAGCTTCGCCGGTCAGATTTGGCAACTCGGCAGCAACTGTCCCTACAGCTCTAAGTGTTTTGGCAGGAGAGCTATATTTCGGCCTACTAGCAGTGGTTAAACTAGCAGACTTGCTAGCATCTCTACCATCTCTAGCTAGCTCAGCACCTAGGTTATGGCGAATAACTCCTATCTTGCTAGGATTTCTAGATACAGGAGTAAAACCATGTGCTCTATTGTACTCGTTTTTATCCAGGTTGAACTCAAGCCTAACCTTCTCCAGCTCCTGGGCCTCCTGCAGCAAAGCCAGACGTTGTTGCTCGAGCTGCGCCCTCACCACAGCCAGATCCACGTCCGTCGCGAGAGGCATACCGAGGTGCTTCACACCAGCACGAGCAGCCGGTATCACGGTTGATGTAGTGGCTTCTCTGTAGCCCGGCATGTTCTGAGGCCGGTCATAGGGCATGTGACCCTGGCGAGCAGCCGGCTCATCGACGACTTCAGGCGCAGTGGGCGCGCCTTTCCCAACATTGATAGTCGGGCCAGTCATCATCACCTCCACGCTACCCACAGAGCAGCCAGTCGGCTTCCCGCAGACAGCGAGAACAGCGGGAGGGTCCTCAGCGACGAGCACCACCTCGGGGTACTCGCGAATGACGGTGGTGGCGACGTACACCAAATGTGTGCCGAAGGAGAGGACGGAGCCGCCTGTAGGCATGGGCCTACCGCCAAAATTACCAGCGTTGTCGCTGACGAAGTCGAAGGAGCCGAATCTGTGGACAAGGCCACAAACCACGCGCTCCCCCGACAGAGAAACAGGTCCCGTCCGAATATGCACCCCAGCCAGCACCGCTACTGGCCCCACGGTTGGCGCCAACTGGTGTGGTGTGGAGAAGACAGATGCCATGGGATGGCTTAAGGTTTGGGGCCAATGGACACTGTAGGTATTCGGGGAGGGATCGCACGCTGAATAGGCGCGCATAGAACAACGCAAACACCACAATCTACCCAGGTTCGGGGCCCTCGTGTGGACGTAACACCCCTACTCCTGCCTATCTCTCTTTATTAGGTCCTACCAAGTACAGCAGTTACAATCTCTCAGTGTCTCACTCTCTGTCGAGTAGCCAGTCCTCAGCTCTCTCTACTATTGCCTCTCTCAACGACTAAGCCTCGCAATAAATGAGCTTAGGTCCAACGTCCCTCGCGCAGGAGGGGGTGAGCCACCTTATATACTGGTGGCGAACCACTAGTATACTAATAAAAGGTACAGAGTAGACAACTCCACTGTGGGAACGGCGCACGCCTCCGTGTTCCCGTTGAGACCATCGCCGAAAGTCGCCGCGGTAGGCGGCTGACAGGTCTTGTCCACCTTGTCAGTCTCTTAGGGTAGTCCGCTGACATGTTTTGTCCCCTTGTCAGTGATAGGACTTGACAGCTGCCAACCCGTACGGTTCCCACGTCTCAATGCGGATAACCATGCGCCTAGTAAGTTGAACCGCACACCTGTATGGCCCCTGGATACACGGGATCTTCCACAACGGCTCCATTGACTTTGTGCCCGAGTAGAACAGCTTCTCAGCTACCCGGCTGATCCAGAACGACACTTGAATCTTCCTTCCTGCCTCTTGTTCTTTCTACCGAGTAGCACCAGCCGGATACCAGATGCTCGGGTAGCCACCTACCCGGTCAGTACCAACTCGGTACTGCTAAACTTGGTAGACGTCAAATTGAACCTTGTTTCTCACCTGTTTTACCCCTACTCGGGGGTAGCCCCCCGACATATCTTCATCTACTTCGGTCACTTACGGATTGGATAGTTTCAAGGAAAAACTTGCAGCTGAATTCAAGAAGATCATTGATATTCATTTGAGAGCAGCAGAAAATCCCCATGATCCCGCTGCAATACAAGATTTAGAGGCGCTTAAAAAGAGATGTGAAGAAGAGCGTAAACAATTTGAGCTCAAATGTTATCCTTCACAGCCACGAAGTTTCGGCAACGCGTTGCCAAACAAAACTAAAAGTAACGAGGGGCAATCTCTCCATGTACCACTCACGAATTCACCAAGCCAACTTGGGGGGAATTATCGGAAGAACAACGTCAAGGCTATGATATAATCAAGAGGAACCGCCTTGAGGAATCTGAAGCGCTTAAGAAGAAACTCATGGAGAAGTTTGAAGAGGAATGTAGGGAGGAGTTTCTTGCATATCTCAAGAAGAACTGTCAAAAAATATTACTTCAGTTGGAGAAATAAAGTCTACTCCTCCATGCACCAAACAAGTTAAACCCTCTGATAAGACTAGACAAGAAGAAGAAGCTTTTCAAATTGATATGATCCTTGAGGAAAGTAAGAATGATTCGGAAAGTATAGTTACTTCAGTTGAAAAAGCCGAATCAAACATTACATATGATGAACCTATTGTATCAAAAGAAACAAGCTTCATAGATGAAGAGCATCGAAAGCTTAGTAAAACGGTTGTGCTTGATTTTTCTGGAAGTAAGGGAGCTTACATGTTGCCCTACGAATTTCATACTAAAGAGGTAAATGTACTTCAAGTACAAGAAAGCATAGCCGAACCAAGTTGGGTTGACGTTGAGCATCAAAGTGAGGAGGTACGGGATCTAGAAAATGGAGAAGGCACGGCGTTGGAAAATCATCTAGAGGAAGGGCAAGATATTACTTAGGTCATGCAACCATCATGTTCTCCCAACGTCTTCGAGGAGGTATATCCAGCAAATAATTTACTTATTTTCCGATTTGGTCAAAACTATATTGTTGATGCATCTATTAGCAAGATTTTTCATAAGAAACATTGAAATACCAATCGTGAAAGGTAATTTATTTGTTAGTGATAAAATTGTAACAAAAACTATCGGTCAACAAATTACAAAACTTAGAGAGACCGATAGTAAAAAATTATTACAGCAAAAGCCTTCCTCATTGTTTCATTTGAAAATTGCATTTACATGGGTGGCTTTGCTTATCTCATGCTTGGCTAAAATTTGGTTTCAAGTGAGACATGTTTGTTCTAACTATTTTGGTTTCAAAAATGTAAAGCCAAGCATAGAATCTCTTGAGAAAGCCGATGATATAATGATGGTTTATTCAAAAGCATTGGAAAATCATTGCAGAAGTCAAAGAATAGCTGAATGGGGTGTTATCGAACTTGAACCATTCGGTTACTTAACTCAAAAGCCGTTCTCAGATCATGATTAGCTAGTTAATAAAAAAGTGTACCTTCAGTTTGAGTATGTGTGATCGCATTTTTTATATATTTCTCAATGATAATTATATTATGATTCTTGATCACCATGCAGAGCCATCAATACAAGGACGAATGTATTGCAAGTTGCATGATTCATTCGAACATAGTATTTACAATTGTGACATGTTTCAGCAAATAGTGCAATCGGCCATTGATAAAGGACAATTGAATTTTGGTGAGTCACATATAGATGACCAGTCTATTTTAGTTGGTTTTGATGGAAAAACTCTTTTACATCGGCTACCTCAAGCTGATTCATTAGAAGATGAGCAGGTACACGGTGAAGATGGTGAGATCAAGTCTTCAAGAAAAAAATTGTTCATGAGCACATGAAAAATATTCTTGAAGATGGGAATTCCATTGATGCTACACCGATGACATCAAGCATTGGGGGGCAACAAGAAAATTCAAAGATATATGCATGCGAAACCAATAAGAACAAAGGTTGCTATAAGAACAAGGGTAAGAAACCAAAAGTTACTTTCGAAGAATTATTGGAAGAATATCAAAAGGAGAGTGAAGAAAACAGTTCTTGTCGGACAAGTAATGCAAAAGTATCGAGATCATCCCGAGGGCGCAAGCACATCAAGCGGTATTGGCGAAAAGACAAGTTCAACAAAGCAAATTCGTATCCTCCTTTTAGGACGCCAATACAAAGGTCATGGACACCTCCCTGTGCTAATTCTTATCCATATTCATCATGGTACATGTATGATTCATGGGCACATTATCCATATTATTCTAGACCTTCTAACCCAAATTATGCAACTCCAAATATATCATCATTGGATTAACAATCACATGCCAAAGATCGTTTTAATAAAAAAGAATCGGTCTGGAGCTCAAAGGAAAAGAATGAGGTGGTCAAGCAGGTTTACCAAGTGAAAAAGGATGGTCACAAGTGTGATGTTTCACATTCAGTTTCAAGTAACAAAGATCCGGTCCAATTGACCTTGGCTATTAAAGGAAAAGAGATGAAACAACACATTGTTGAAGATCAAAGTGACAAATATGAGTGTGCAAAGTTGAAAGTGGCCAAGCTCAAGAAAGAGTTGCCAAAGTGGAAACAAAAAGTACAGCCAGGATGCCCACTCGGCTTATCAAGTTGGCAAGAAAGAAAATTGCAAACTCTTAGTGCTAAAGACTTAAAAAAGAAAAACATGGCTTGGATTCCTAAGGAGAGCCACAAGAAAAATAATGACATGCAAGCTTCTAACGCAGAAAAATCCACGTGGATAAAGAAGAATGAAGGTAATATGTAATTAAGCCGAAGGTCTACGTCCAAGAAAATTCTTCGGTTGGCATATCATCTATATTCTTCAACCATGTCATCATTTCCTTTGTCATGGAGTTCACCACCATGTACCCGCCATGGACTTATTTGGATCTAAGGGTGCATCATAATTATTTATATCATGGAAGGGTAATACCGAATCAATATGCATTTGATTAATTTTTATGCTATTGCTATTACAAGGAGCTGAAATATTTTGAGTTCATTATGATTTTGTGTTTAATTTATTTTGGTTAATACATATTTGGTGGGTGATTTATGCATGCCCTTGAGGCAAAGATATGGGGCCGAGAGTCTTTTATCGTCCTAAGAAATTATTGAGACATGGCTGGTGTGGTGTGATAACATCATCCTTAGTACTACTATAGACTGATACAAGGTATGCGCCAATTGAAAATTATGCTCTTACTCATGCTTTGATGATATTTGGCTTGTGAGTCTTTACAATTTATGAAATGAAATTTTTTGCTAGCTATGTTGTTGGGCAACAAATCGATCATGAGCATAATGTTTGGTATTGATTTTGTCTCTCTAGTACCATGGAGATTGCATTTGTTGATTTATCTTTAAGACAATGACATATGCATTGGCATTGTTTATTTACCTCCTTATGGTGCTATTTTTGAAGTCTCGTGCAATTTAGGATGTCTTTTATAAATAATTAGGCCGAATATGAATTTTCTTTATTCGCGCTAGAGGTTTTATTCATTATGGTGCCACATGTTGAGACTTTTGGTGATTCGTTGTGAGTAGTGCAACAATTTTAAGGTCAACCATGTTTCGACGAAGCACCTCATGTTTATCGTCATACATGTCTAGGTATAATTTTTATCTTGTTTTCCATATGTCTAGGCATGAATACTATATGAATTGGCGCACAAACATCTGGCTACTATGTAAATCATGGCATATCGCCTTATCCCCATGAGCCGATGCTTTGTGTCGCTAATGATAGTAAGGCCGGATCAGGGCAAGATGCTTCGGCCACTAATGGAAAATCTAATGCAGTTGAAAGACCCGAACAAACTCATTGTCAATTATGTGCAAAATCTTTCAAGAGGGTGAGAATGACCGTTCGGAGGGTAGCTCTTCAAATACACATTAATGAGTGGTGACATTTATGGCCGAATGGTTGGTGGTATTCTTCTGGAACACTTGAATTGTGACGCCCCGAGATCGGGCACTATGCAGATTTCAGCATTCCCGCCAAAAATCCACATAATAACCGATTCTAGGTTGCCACTTGTGATAACATTACAACAGTTCAAGATTAATCCACAACAACAATAGAGGAGGTATATACAAGACGACTCAAACGAGTCAAGGATACAACTGATACAATACAAAGATCCAAATAACAGCGGAAGAAACAACATAGCGTCCGACTACGGACAAGATACAAATTGGACTAAGAGTCCTGAAGATAACCGAGAGCGTCCAATCCCTGCCCAGGCCAAGCCGGAGGGTTTCCCAAGCTAACGTCGTCAGACTTCAAACCTGTTGACTGCAATGTTGAATATGCAGCCACAAAAAAAAAGATTCGTGGGTCAGTACGGTTAAGTACTGGCAAGTGGATAAACCATACTCACAAGATACCGGCGTAGCCAGTCATCACAAGATACAAATACTTTGGGATCAACGGAAAGGAAGGGATTATTGCAAATAAGCGGCAGCGGGCTGCACTAACCAACTACAGAGACTCACTACAACATCCGGCTAAAAGAGGGGATAAGATAGCGTATCGATACCAACTACAACTACTCACCAAACAAACCCATCCAATGTTACCCCCTACTAAGGAAGCAACCCCCAAGGATAACTCACACTGTTGGATTAAGGATGGATCAAGTTATTGTGTCAATAAGACTATTACTAGTCAACTATCATTAGTTAGGTGTAAGTTGTTCTGAGTACTTGTTAGCCAGTACTTTCACCAAGTTAACCATAACCGCGGAAAACACGGCTTCTCGAGAATATTTACCCTGCAGGGGTGCACCAATTTGGCCGTACACGTAAGAATACCCCGCCAGATAGGAAATGCACTTTCACCAAGCGAGGCACTCAACACAACTCAACTCTTCTTCGCATCAAGCCCAAAGAACCCCGTGCAGTGAGCGCACGGCTAATAGAGCCCCACGAAGAAAAGGGGACCCTCATAGCACTCTAAGAACGTGTCTCCCTAAATGCCGACTACAAAAGTTCCACCCGGGTACCAAGGGTTCGCAAGAACATGCATGCGGCAAATGGAAAACCCGAACTAAATGAGGCGATTTGGACGAGATGCGAATCGAATCAAATTGAGGGGGGCGCCCATACTCGCTTTCCACATGCGGTTAGTGCGCTCATCATGGATCAGTAGACAAGACCCTTTTCCTAGTTAGGGTCGACACTAGCAGGCTTCAAAACCACGCCGGGCCTCCTGCCGGTGCCTTATCATCAAGTTATTATTACCCAAAACATTAACAGGTTGTTGATTGAATTGAAACCCAACTATCAAACTAAACAGGTGATAAGACGGCAACGAGACCTGAGCGCAAACAACACTAAGCATGCAACTACGACACGAAGGCCAACAAGGTAAACAAACAACAGTTAATAGGAAGTGGAAGGAAAGGCTATATCATGGCTGCAAGGTAAACATATAATAGGATCGAGACACAAGCATCGAATCAAAAGGCTAGAATAAGAACAACAGAAAGAATCGGTAACAAGTGATGAAAGGCAGCCATTTGGCAGCAAGTGTGTATACTTACCTGAGATCCAGCAAGTAGAGGTACATCCACAGAACTTGTCGTTGCTCACATCATCTCAACGTCCTATCCGGGAAGAAGCAACGAACCTCGAACAAACACCGGGTGCAACAATTACTACTACGGCAAAAGATCCAGCATGATCAAGATATGGATGCATGACAATTTAATGGATGCATAGAAATAAACTAGTTGACATGATCACATAACATAATTAAATGGACCCATATGCAATTTGGATTACATATGGAAAGCCCATGAATTAAGGTTGAAATGGTTGTTTTACAACTAACCAATAGGTGAAAGTGGATTAGCATGATGCATGGATGATGAAAACAGAAAAATAACAACAATAGAAACAATTAGAAATAAGGTTTACCAAGGTTGGAATTTTATTTATTAAGTGTTGGAATTTTGGTTCCTTAAAGGTGTTACACAAGCAATTGTTGTTTTCACCAATTTAAATTGTTCAAAACAGATCACAAAGTTCATATTTGGAAAGAACACACAATTCCAGGTGGAATACATGTTTCAATTATTGAAAAAGTAATTAAGATGAATTACTTATGAATTAAACAAGTTTAAACAAGATTTAAATGAGTTTAATTCAAATATGAATTTATTTGAATTTTTATTTGTTCAAAACATTAAACCAAATTCATATTTGGAAAGGTTAGGCTTTTCTGGTTTGAAAACATATTTTATAAGTTCTAAAATAATTTAACTTGAGCAAGTTATGAATTTAGCAAATTTAAATGATTTAAACAAGGTTTAAATTATTCAAGCAATTTTAATTATCCAAAACATGAAACAAAATTTATATTTCAAAAGGTGGTTCAAAATGGCATGGAAAACATATTTTATTTGTGTGATTTGAATTAAGTTTGAAATAGTTATGCAATTAATCAAATTTTAAATGAATTGTTTGAATTTGAATTTTGAAACAATTTGAAATGTTCAAAACAGAAGTCAACTGACTTAAACAAGTAGAGAAGTGAATTTGGTTTGGAAAACATGTTTTGAGTATTTAATTTGGAGCAACCATTTGAAAGTTATTAATTATGCCATTTAATTTGTCACTTTTAAGGATTATTATATAACCTTAATTTTAATTGCCCAAATTGCAAAACAAAGTTGATAAACAGAAAGTACATTGAATTTTGACTGAAAAACATATTTTACATTTTCAATTTGGAGTTTATTTGCAATTTCTATAGCTGTTTGAAGTTACAGGGATCATAGTGCAAAAACCAGGGACTGAAATGGAAAAGAAACTAGCAGAGAAAATCCCTGAGATTATTTTCTACTCAGCGTGCCAGCCAGCGAGACACTGACCAGCGGGCCCAACGCCACGCTGGCGCCAAATGGGCTCGGGTGCAGATGAGGTGGCGCAGGGGGTCGCTGACCAGTGGGCCTGGCTGCGCGCGAATAAATCGCAAAAAAGGGGGGGCAGTGCGCCCGCGGGGGTTCGAACCCGCGGCTCAGCTAGCGCGCAGAGGGAGCAGTTGTCACATCCCTAATTTTTGGAATATTTAAAAATCACTAAAATTTGAAACTTTTTTTTTGTTAAAAGAAAGTCACCAAAATCCAAGAAAATCAAATGGAAAAGGACTTTTATGACTTATACGAAAGCATTTGAATTTTATATTCCAAACAAGTCTCTCTTTTTAAACACTAAAGGTTGTTACAAAATAAATAATTTTGCAAAGTTTTCTTTTTCTTTAATCAAGCACTATTTTATAAAGTGGTGTTAGTTCAATTTATATATATATATATATATGATTTCAATGATCCATATTGTTATGGAAATCAACTTATTATATTTTATATTCAATACTATTACTTTTGGCATTCTTCTAAGCCAAAAATAATTTAGTTAAGCCTCTATTTTAAAATTGATATAAAGTGCCAATTATGCAATTATGCATAATGAGAATATTTCAAACTTTTAAATGTGTTGAAAAGACTTCACTCAATATATTTGAATGATATATATATATATATATGATTAATACATATTTATAAGGTTTTATTTAAATTGCTTTGGTTGGGAACCAAAACTTAGTAAAGGAAAAAGGAAAAAAAAAGCCTAATGGGCCGACCCATGACAGCTTAGCCATGCGGACGACCCGGTCGGTCATCTTCCTCCCAGGTTCACGTACATAAATTTCTGTACGTTACTACCATAGCCATTCTCCTTCTCCTCTTCCTCTAAGGCATTATGGGCCAGGGAATGAATTGCAATAAAAACAAGAATTACTCCTCGGTCCACTACGGTTTCATTCAGGCCATTAAAATTTCCAATCGATTCCTCAAACACTTAAAACTGACCAGGTGCACCGAATGCCATCCATTGACATGCCTCTCCGGATCCCCCTCCTCAGATCAAAAGAGGCCGAATCAATTTGTCCACTGCGTGGCTCTTGTCCTCCTCTCTCATTTTCGTTCAGGAAGTTTCTCCAAACAAGCTCTCAAGTTCCCATATCATCGGCGTCCTCTTCGAACTGTTGGCGAGTTCATCTGAGTGGTACGTCGTTTCCCTTATATTACAATTCGATTCGTTTCACCTCTAGACTCTACTCATGGTAGCCTATCTTCAGGACATGGTTGTGAGTCAAATTTAAACCGATCCCGTGTTGTCGCTCGAGCCGCCGTCTCCGTCCGCCCGTTTGCCATCGACGACGCCACGCCGGTGCAAAATGGAGACGCTTCAACATCTGCATGTTCTGTCGACTCTCTATCTCCTTCCACATCCCGAAAGTCTCCCAGGAGCAAGGACATCACCGCATCACCATCTCGACATCGAGCGGAGCGCCGCGGCGTGCGTTGACAACAGACTGATCCGACTTCCACCCGTGAGTTGCTATATTTTTTTTTTAGCCGTAAGTTGCAATCAGCAGCCGTATCAGTTCGAACTGCAGATGCTAGCTGTAAAATGCGATGCATGTTTTAGAAAACAGATGGATCACATCTTCCTACACTCATGAATGCCTACAATCCTGCCAAACCGTTGTGTCCAGTCCATGAATTCATGCATGCATAGAAAATCCAAACACACTCGAACGACAGTCAGTTTTGTAGTACATGAACTTGTTATATGCGTAATACTGGTTATATAAATATTAGGGAGACGTGAGTAGTTTAACAAAAAAAAAAGTAGAACTCCTACCATGCATCGTGCTACAACTTTGCAATAAAATATATCTATATCTTACATGGGCCACTTAAATTTTATTACATAGCTGCCAGATAGAACTTGTAACATGTCAACCTATATTTCAGAAATAATTAATTCATTTCATCTAAATTCTAGATGAATTTTTTTCGTAATTTAGAACGTCCATATTCTACATCTTGGCTAGGTCGTTGGACAAGTACGTCGAGTGAGTGAATCTCTAATTCTATTCCTTTTGTCTCCGAACTCTCCCAATTGCCGCCTATGTCCAGGACATGGTTTTGTCACCAATTTAAGGTGTTGTCCCCATGCCGACGCCTGAGTCGCCGCCTCTATACGCACGTCGTCTGCCGTTGACCAACACCATGCCAGAGCAAAGCTGGAGATACTACCGATATCTTCATGTGCTGCCTCCGAGGAGCAAGGAGTGTTGGGTCTTCCCCGCCACCGAGTCCCTTCCGAGTTCCGACAACAGACGACAAAGACAATTGGCGAGACGATACATTCATACCGACTATACATGTTAACAAGCTGACCAGCCAAATAAGCACTTTCATGCACTGCTCCTGGGTAGTTCAGGTAACATACGCAATTGCCTCCTGATAAGTTATATAGATTCAATTTAACGATGTGTTTTCAAGCCAGCATATCTATACTAGGAATTAGCTGGACTTACACAAGATAGCTATAATTTCTAATATGATGTATGCATAAATCTACTCGTACACGGAACCATATGGCAAGGAGCGATCACGGTTTGTAACACGGGCCAGACATATCCTTGTCTATTCAGAAATTCATCCATGCTTATGTAAGGGGGGGGGAAATCAAATCATATCTTTTGTTCTGGACGTCAAATATTTGGAAAATAAGATATCCGTAAAATACTTGAAATTTGTAGGATACTTTCATATCATAATTTATGATGTTTGCATCATGTAAACTTAATTTATTTACCAAAGTTTGAAAGGTCGTATTTTGGACATATAATTAGTTTTGTAAAGTGTCCTTGATGATTCTTCTCGTAAATAGTTGCAAAGTTGAATTATTTGTAAATACTACTTAAATTGTAAGTAAATAATTTTCGAGTGAAATAAATTCTTTTAAATAATAAGATTTCATTGAATCTATTGCATTTTGAAACATGTGATGACTATAAACCAGAGAAGTATTAATATAAAGCAATCCTATTTGGAAAATATCGTTGCCATTTATGATATTGTGTATGTATTATTTGATTGTTGAATTGTTTGTTTATTGTTATTTTCTTTGAACGTATAGAATGAATCGGAGTGCAAAGCTATACTTTGTGATGAGCTATGTGAGCAACAACAACTTTCAAAGGCAAGTAACACATCATCAACTACCCATTATTTTCTATATGCATTAGTTGATTTTGAGTAGCATGCATGATAGGAAATTTTACTAAGTTATACTATGCTATGCTATTATCCTAGTAGTGTGTAGCCATCTCTTTTACCCTTGTTATTTTGATAGCCTTAGAACTTAGTAGATACTATGCAATATTACAAATTGTTTTACTAGATGTTGAGGAAAAATTCTAAGTATAACTAATAATTGAACCACCTGGGTGGAAGTGGTAAGACTGGATTATGTTGAGTGTTTCCTCAGGGCCCTTATCTAAGGGTTATTCCACTTGAGGTTGTCACTTGCGGATGGCCACCCAGGAACAAAGAGATTACTATGTCCCTCTAAATCTAGTAGCTTCCCGTGCAGCCTTTTGACAATATGGGCTCTGTCTTGATCAATTAAGTTGTGAGGGTTCAGCCCAGGCTTGACAAGCAGATGTAGCAAAATTATAGGTGGAACGGGTCTTGCCGGTGGGTTTGGACTTCTTCTTCTGAAAGATCTCGTCTCAATTCTCTCCTTTCCATGATGCACTCCGGGTGTATAGGATGTTTGGGCTAATTGAAGACAAAGGGTGAAAGTGCACAACCTCTGCAGAGTCAACAAACTAAGATCTTAGCCGTGTCCCCGGTTATGGCCAACTATGAGCAGCTGGACAAGGATTGACGGAAGAATCTCATCACCAATTTCAATAAGTAAAATTTTGACCAAGTGAAGAGTATTGTGGTGCTTGGATCTAAATCCAATGTTGCCACCCCTTTGAAAAGAAAAGTTTGTTTTACAAAAGAGATAGGACAAAACTGGCTTTATGCAAACTTAGCCTAAACTCCACTCAGCCAAATCAGCATGTAGTATTAGTCTTGCCATTTATATCCACCATAGTGTTACTTGCCAATACATTAAATTGTATTGACTCCCTTGAGGCTGCATATTCCATATTGCAGATGTTTCTGAAGACGAGTGAGGATTTCGTTTAGGATCTCGAGACTATCGCCAACATGTTTTGCCTGTGGCACATGAAGAAGATGGGCTCAATGTTGTACTATGTTTCCCGCTGTATATCTCTGTTTTCTGCTAGTCTTCTAAGACTATGCAAGTTGTAATACTATTTTGTAAAGACTGGATCATGCGAAGCAATAGAATTTGATGCATTTGCATGATATTTCATTTTGTACTGTGGTGCTAGCAATTGATCCAGGGACTAGCACAATAACACAGGTGTCCTTACATTATTTAAATGTGGGAACGCTACAAAATGGTATCAGAGCATTGTGTTGCCTGTAGGATTCGAGACCCTTAGGTTTGGAACCCATTGTTTATCATGTTATTATCTCCTTAGAGTATTTTGGATCCTAGCGGCATAGTGAGATGAAGCGGCCCGGACAACTTTACGTGTCCACGGACACGAGACCGTTCCCTGATTGGCTAGCGGGTGCCAGTATCTCTCACTATAGTGAATATCCAATTTGCAACAAGTTGTTAATAACCCCTTGATCACCCTAGGATTGAAAACTTTCTATGTTCAAACTTTCTAGAAACAAAACAATCCTCTTAATCTTTCTCATATCCTCTCATCTATTATTCACCTTCAAAATTTTCTAGATGACCTCCCTCCTCAATACCAACAAGACAGGAATGTTGATGACCATACCATGAAGTGCAAGAATTATTTTCACCACATGAATACCTACACTCAAGACAACTGAAGGAAACTTGGAGATACACCAATACTTCCCAACAATCAAGAACACCTCAAGACATCAAGAGAAGAAATTGAAGAGAAACTCAAGAAGATTTAGATGAGACCACCAATCTAGTTCCTTTGTTAGAACAACGTTAACGTGTTAGTGTATTGATCATATCAATGAGTGTGGTATGACAATATTAGTGTTTTCTAAAAACCATGTTGTTTGGTGTGATGAATGTATTTCTATGTGTTTGTTATGTGTTGATTGCAAGATGAGTTTCCTTGATCTGCTGTGTTGGAGTAGGATCTTCCTTAGATCTTTCTAATCTCCATTCATGCATGATAAACCAAACCCAACCCTATACCCATTTACCACCCATAGTGAGTTTCCAACTGGAGTGCACCAACTGACTTCATACCCAAGACCACCCTTTTGAGACACAAACCATCCAATTTAGGATTGCCAAAATCTTAGGATTTTGTTCTTTTGTGTGAAGGAACAATCACATCCATGATCAATGCCAATTTACATCATAAGGAGCATCAAGCCAATCAACAAGTGAAGATAGACAACTTGACTCAAAGTTGCATGAGATATGGAGATTTCAGATCCAACTACACCAAGAGAAGAAATAATGAAGAAACACAACTATCCAACTTGTGTTACATAAGAGTTTTACGCAACCCACTAGTTGAGAAATGATAGTTTGGCTCAAGTTTGTCTTACAGAATGGAAACTTTCTGTTAGACAAGTGAGGTGACCTAGTGTTATTAAACAAGATTCACCAATCCAAGTACAAGGTAATGATTGAGTGCAACATGGATTGGCCCCCATGGTGACTACTCATATTATTCACTATTGCTATGAGGAATGGTAAATCTGAGTGACATACCTATTAGAGAGACGACGATGTTAAACCTGAACCATAGAAGGGTAGAATACAATAATGACCCTATGTTAGTGTTACTGAAAACGTACTATTTTCGGTGAGGATCAAGCCAACCTTGGAGCTATCAAGCAATGGAAGATTTTGCCTACCATGAGAATTTCTTTAGAAATAGCATGGTGTTTGCCTTCAAGGATGACAACAACAAGATGGAAGATTGCCAAGGATATCAAAAGACCAAGTTGAGAGGAACCCAAAGACTTTTGATTGACCCAAAGAGTGACCCCTCAGTATCAAAGGTAGTTCAACATAATTTTGTTGCTTTGTAACTCTACCATGAGGGAAAGTTCTACTCAAGCCATCTTGAGGTAAAACCACACTCCAAGTTATGTGAATGGACAAATCATATTGGAAGAGAATATTAATCCATGGAATCCTAAAGGTTGCATACTTGGATTCAAGTACCCAATACCAACAAGGAGTTGATATTTTCCATGCAAGAATACTATGGATAATGAAGTATGCCTCCAGCTCAAGATATAGTAAAACCAGCATCCAGTTAGACAAGAGTTTTAGACTACCAACAACAGTTTCTTTTAAGGGTGGTAGCCCACCTAGTTGTTTTGGAAACCCAGTTACCCAAACCTAAATTTTATTTCTAGCTTTCCAAATCTCGGGACGAGATTTCTTTTAAGGGTGGTAGTTTGTCACATCCCTAATTTTTGGAATATTTAAAAATCACTAAAATTTGAAACTTTTTTTTTTGTTAAAAGAAAGTCACCAAAATCCAAGAAAATCAAATGGAAAAGGAATTTTATGACTTATACGAAAGCATTTGAATTTTATATTCCAAACAAGTCTCTCTTTTCAAACACTAAAGGTTGTTACAAAATAAATAATTTTGCAAAGTTTTCTTTTTCTTTAATCAAGCACTATTTTATAAAGTGGTGTTAGTTCAATTTATATATATATATGATTTCAATGATCCATATTGTTATGGAAATCAACTTATTATATTTTATATTCAATACTATTACTTTTGGCATTCTTCTAAGCCAAAAATAATTTAGTTAAGCCTCTATTTTAAATTTGATATAAAGTGCCAATTATGCAATTATGCATAATGAGAATATTTCAAACTTTTAAATGTGTTGAAAAGACTTCACTCAATATATTTGAATGATATATATATATATATATATATATATATATATATATGATTAATACATATTTATAAGGTTTTATTTAAATTGCTTTGGTTGGGAACCAAAACTTAGTAAAGGAAAAAGGAAAAAAAAAAAGCCTAATGGGCCGACCCATGACAGCTTAGCCATGCGGACGACCCGGTCGGTCATCTTCCTCCCAGGTTCACGTACATAAATTTCTGTACGTTACTACCATAGCCATTCTCCTTCTCCTCTTCCTCTAAGGCATTATGGGCCAGGGAATGAATTGCAATAAAAACAAGAATTACTCCTCGGTCCACTACGGTTTCATTCAGGCCATTAAAATTTCCAATCGATTCCTCAAACACTTAAAACTGACCAGGTGCACCGAATGCCATCCATTGACATGCCTCTCCGGATCCCCCTCCTCAGATCAAAAGAGGCCGAATCAATTTGTCCACTGCGTGGCTCTTGTCCTCCTCTCTCATTTTTGTTCAGGAAGTTTCTCCAAACAAGCTCTCAAGTGCCCATATCATCGGCGTCCTCTTCGAACTGTTGGCGAGTTCATCTGAGTGGTACGTCGTTTCCCTTATATTACAATTCGATTCGTTTCACCTCTAGACTCTACTCATGGTAGCCTATCTTCAGGACATGGTTGTGAGTCAAATTTAAACCGATCCCGTGTTGTCGCTCGAGCCGCCGTCTCCGTCCGCCCGTTTGCCATCGACGACGCCACGCCGGTGCAAAATGGAGACGCTTCAACATCTGCATGTTCTGTCGACTCTCTATCTCCTTCCACATCCCGAAAGTCTCCCAGGAGCAAGGACATCACCGCATCACCATCTCGACATCGAGCGGAGCGCCGCGGCGTGCGTTGACAACAGACTGATCCGACTTCCACCCGTGAGTTGCTATAATTTTTTTTTAGCCGTAAGTTGCAATCAGCAGCCGTATCGGTTCGAACTGCAGATGCTAGCTGTAAAATGCGATGCATGTTTTAGAAAACAGATGGATCACATCTTCCTACACTCATGAATGCCTACAATCCTGCCAAACCGTTGTGTCCAGTCCATGAATTCATGCATGCATAGAAAATCCAAACACACTCGAATGACAGTCAGTTTTGTAGTACATGAACTTGTTATATGCGTAATACTGGTTATATAAATATTAGGGAGACGTGAGTAGTTTAACAAAAAAAAAAAGTAGAACTCCTACCATGCATCGTGCTACAACTTTGCAATAAAATATATCTATATCTTACATGGGCCACTTAAATTTTATTACATAGCTGCCAGATAGAACTTGTAACATGTCAACCTATATTTCAGAAATAATTAATTCATTTCATCTAAATTCTAGATGAATTTTTTTCGTAATTTAGAACGTCCATATTCTACATCTTGGCTAGGTCGTTGGACAAGTACGTCGAGTGAGTGAATCTCTAATTCTATTCCTTTTGTCTCCGAGACTCTCCCAATTGCCGCCTATGTCCAGGACATGGTTTTGTCACCAATTTAAGGTGTTGTCCCCATGCCGACGCCTGAGTCGCCGCCTCTATACGCACGTCGTCTGCCGTTGACCAACACCATGCCAGAGCAAAGCTGGAGATACTACCGATATCTTCATGTGCTGCCTCCGAGGAGCAAGGAGTGTTGGGTCTTCCCCGCCACCGAGTCCCTTCCGAGTTCCGACAACAGACGACAAGGACAATAGGCGAGACGATACATTCATACCGACTATACATGTTAACAAGCTGACCAGCCAAATAAGCACTTTCATGCACTGCTCCTGGGTAGTTCAGGTAACACACGCAATTGCCTCCTGATAAGTTATATAGATTCAATTTAACGATGTGTTTTCAAGCCAGCATATCTATACTAGGAATTAGCTGGACTTACACAAGATAGCTATAATTTCTAATATGATGTATGCATAAATCTACTCGTACACGGAACCATATGGCAAGGAGCGATCACGGTTTGTAACACGGGCCAGACATATCCTTTTCTATTCAGAAATTCATCCATGCTTATGTAAGGGGGGGGGGGGGGGGAAATCAAATCATATCTTTTGTTCTGGACGTCAAATATTTGGAAAATAAGATATCCGTAAAATACTTGAAATTTGTAGGATACTTTCATATCATAATTTATGATGTTTGCATCATGTAAACTTAATTTATTTACCAAAGTTTGAAAGGTCGTATTTTGGACATATAATTAGTTTTGTAAAGTGTCCTTGATGATTCTTCTCGTAAATAGTTGCAAAGTTGAATTATTTGTAAATACTACTTAAATTGTAAGTAAATAATTTTCAAGTGAAATAAATTCTTTTAAATAATAAGATTTCATTGAATCTATTGCATTTTGAAACATGTGATGACTATAAACCAGAGAAGTATTAATATAAAGCAATCCTATTTGGAAAATATCGTTGCCATTTATGATATTGTGTATGTATTATTTGATTGTTGAATTGTTTGTTTATTGTTATTTTCTTTGAACGTATAGAATGAATCGGAGTGCAAAGCTATACTTTGTGATGAGCTATGTGAGCAACAACAACTTTCAAAGGCAAGTAACACATCATCAACTACCCATTATTTTCTATATGCATTAGTTGATTTTGAGTAGCATGCATGATAGGAAATTTTACTAAGTTATACTATGCTATGCTATTATCCTAGTAGTGTGTAGCCATCTCTTTTACCCTTGTTATTTTGATAGCCTTAGAACTTAGTAGATGCTATGCAATATTACAAATTGTTTTACTAGATGTTGAGGAAAAATTCTAAGTATAACTAATAAATGAACCACCTGGGTGGAAGTGGTAAGACTGGATTATGTTGAGTGTTTCCTCAGGGCCCTTATCTAAGGGTTATTCCACTTGAGGTTGTCACTTGCGGATGGACACCCAGGAACAAAGAGATTACTATGTCCCTCTAAATCTAGTAGCTTCCCGTGCAGCCTTTTGACAATATGGGCTCTGTCTTGATCAATTAAGTTGTGAGGGTTCAGCCCAGGCTTGACAAGCAGATGTAGCAAAATTATAGGTGGAACGGGTCTTGCCGGTGGGTTTGGACTTCTTCTTCTGAAAGATCTCGTCTCAATTCTCTCCTTTCCATGATGCACTCCGGGTGTATAGGATGTTTGGGCTAATTGAAGACAAAGGGTGAAAGTGCACAACCTCTGCAGAGTCAACAAACTAAGATCTTAGCCGTGTCCCCGGTTATGGACAACTATGAGCAGCTGGACAAGGATTGACGGAAGAATCTCATCACCAATTTCAATAAGTAAAATTTTGACCAAGTGAAGAGTATTGTGGTGCTTGGATCTAAATCCAATGTTGCCACCCCTTTGAAAAGAAAAGTTTGTTTTACAAAAGAGATAGGACAAAATTGGCTTTATGCAAACTTAGCCTAAACTCCACTCAGCCAAATCAGCATGTAGTATTAGTCTTGCCATTTATATCCACCATAGTGTTACTTGCCAATACATTAAATTGTATTGACTCCCTTGTGGCTGCATATTCCATATTGCAGATGTTTCTGAAGACGAGTGAGGATTTCGTTTAGGATCTCGAGACTATCGCCAACATGTTTTGCCTGTGGCACATGAAGAAGATGGGCTCAATGTTGTACTATGTTTCCCGCTGTATATCTCTGTTTTCTGCTAGTCTTCTAAGACTATGCAAGTTGTAATACTATTTTGTAAAGACTGGATCATGCGAAGCAATAGAATTTGATGCATTTGCATGATATTTCATTTTGTACTGTGGTGCTAGCAATTGATCCAGGGACTAGCACAATAACACAGGTGTCCTTACATTATTTAAATGTGGGAACGCTACAGCAGTACCACTGCGCTGTTTCTGTTCATGTGTTGGTACGGGCTACTGTCTGAAGAAAAGGCAACGCACGATGTTAACTGAATTTTCGAACAGATTGCTTCTCTGAACCTGACGGAACGGCAGAGGTCGCCGGCAGTGGAGGGATCGTTGTGCTGCTCGCGTGTGGAGGCGGTGGTGTGTGGTCGTGCGAGGTGCTGTGCGTGGATGTGTTGCACGGCGACGGCTACTTGTGTGGGTGCACTCGCTGTATCTGCGAATCGGAAACGAGCTCAAGCTGCAGCGACGCGCAGCCATGGCGGAATCACGCCGGAGCGGACAAGGGGAAAAGTACGGCGAATGACAAGAAGGGGGATGGCACAGAAGGATGAAAGAGCTCACCTCGGAACGCGCGGCGAGGTGTTCAAGCTTGGCGTCGTTGACAGCTACGGGGACACGGTGCAGGAGTACAGACGCCCGATCATGGCGGACAGTGGACACGGTCAGATAACGAAATGGGGATTCTGAGCCTCAAAGAGTTGGATTTTTCGTGGAATCGGGAGAGAGTCTCAACGGGGCGATGACTGGATAGCGGTTGGTGCTCGAGGTTGTCCGTGACGGAGGGAAATCGAGAATTTTTGGCGGCGCCCGTACTGAAACCGAGGAAGATGCAGACGACCTGGTGCTGCTCCGGCTGGTGGTTCGTGTTCGAGGAGGAAGAGGGAGGTGGAGTGGTTCTGCTCCACCTCCCAGGTTGGCTCTCGGGCGGACAAGAAGTTGCGACGACGGTGGGCTGTTCCGGGGTTGCGGTGAGTTCAGAAAGACAGAGGGAAGCAAGGAGGAAGAAAGGGATCGGCGGCGGTATGGGAGGAGGCAGGGCTAGGGTTGCCCGTAGCGCGTAGGGGGTGGAGCTATAAGGAGCTCGAGGAGGACATCGCGATGGCCGTCTATCCTCGCTGCTGTCGACGTGTACCTCTCCGATGAGAGCCGTACAGGAAGAAGAAGGGGGAGGAACGTGGGCTTAGGTGGTGGTGGGCTGGGAGAGTGGGGTTGGGCTGTGGAGGTGGCCTGCCTCCCTTTTGTTTTATATTTCTTTTGATCTTCTTTTTTTTTGTAAGAGAAGAGAGGGAGAGAAAAAGGATAAATGTTAGGGTTATATTTTTAGGAAATATTTTTATTAGTTTTCAAAACAGAAATGTCAAGCAATGTTAGCATGGATTTCAAACCTTTGAAGTATTAGTTTGATTTTTTTAAATTGGTAGTTGAATTTCAAATAGGGTTTGGGGTTTTTTATTTTATATGAAATGTTTTATTAATTTGCAAACAGCAAATCAAGGCAATGTTACCATCATTTCCAAAAAATTTGAGATGTTAATTTAATTTTAAATTGTTAGTTGAATTTTCAAATGGGGTTTCACTTGGGATTTTGAAATAAACAATTTTATTTAATAAAACACTATGAAAAAATTAGTGAGTTTAAAAAGGTTTGGAAGATTTCAATTGTTACACCACAATTGGATCATGCCCATTATGATTGCTTTTTGAAATGAATTTGAATTTGCCATTTAGGGTGTTGATTAAAGGGAGTTTTTATTTAACAAACAATTTAAATGAATCAACTTCAAACTATTTGAAAACAATTTGAGGTATTTAGTTTGCAACTTTTAAATTGGAAATTTTGAACAATGTTTGAAAGTTTAAATTGGTTTGAAATTTCCAGTTGTTTTGAAAACAGGATGCAATGCTTATGTGATGCATGTGATGCAATGCAAAAGAAAAACAACCCACTGTCTAACTTAGGGTAACACCCCAGGTGTTACAGACGACACCACTAACAAGGGATTGCGCCCTCGCAATCCACCTGCTAACCCGGGAGGGGAAAGAAGTTCGACTATCGATTCTTCATGCTTCCAGCTGATCTCCTCGACACCACTAACAAGGCTTCTTGCCCGGAGTGACGACGATGTTCTTCCACCAGGAATCTTCTGACGATCGAACCTATTAGGTTAAGGGCTCAGAAAACGTCCAACCCACGTAGGATCCTAACACTTTGAAAGATAGACTAGGGAGGAAGACTCCAAAACAAATAAGATGGGAGGGGAAATAGAATAGAGGTAAGGAGAAAACAAGAATCCTATTGAGATGTTTTCCAAAATAGTTTAGCAGAAATAGTTTTTGACACTCTAGAAACAACGACCGTTAGCGAGGTTATCCTACAGGCTTTGCGGACCCGTTGCTTCGGTAACCATTCGTATCGAAACAATCTCGGGAATCGGAACCAAGGCTCTGATACCATTTGTGACGCCCCGAGATCGGGCACTATGCAGATTTCAGCATTCCCGCCAAAAATCCACATAATAACCGATTCCAGGTTGCCACTTGTGATAACATTACAACAGTTCACGATTAATCCACAACAACAACAGAGGAGGTATATACAAGACGACTCAAACGAGTCAAGGATACAACTGATACAATACAAAGATCCAAATAACAGCGGAAGAAACAACATAGCGTCCGACTACGGACAAGATACAAATTGGACTAAGAGTCCTGAAGATAACCGAGAGCGTCCAATCCCTGCCCAGGCCAAGCCGGAGGGATTCCCAAGCTAACGTCGTCAGACTTCAAACCTGTTGACTGCAATGTTGAATATGCAGCCACGAAAAAAAATATTCGTGGGTCAGTACGGTTAAGTACTGGCAAGTGGATAAACCATACTCACAAGATACCGGCGTAGCCAGTCATCACAAGATACAAATACTTTGGGATCAACGGAAAGGAAGGGATTATTGCAAATAAGCGGCAGCGGGCTGCACTAACCAACTACAGAGACTCACTACAACATCCGGCTAAAAGAGGGGATAAGATAGCGTATCGATACCAACTACAACTACTCACCAAACAAACCCATCCAATGTTACCCCCTACTAAGGAAGCAACCCCCAAGGATAACTCACACTGTTGGATTAAGGATGGATCAAGTTATTGTGTCAATAAGACTATTACTAGTCAAGTATCATTAGTTAGGTGTAAGTTGTTCTGAGTACTTGTTAGCCAGTACTTTCACCAAGTTAACCATAACCGCGGAAAACACGGCTTCTCGAGAAGATTTACCCTGTAGGGGTGCACCAATTTGGCCATACACGTAAGAATAACCCGCCAGATAGGAAATGCACTTCCACCAAGCGAGGCACTCAACACAACTCAACTCTTCTTCGCATCAAGCCCAAAGAACCCCGTGTAGTGAGCGCACGGCTAATCAAGCCCCACGAAGAAAAGGGGACCCTCATAGCACTCTAAGAACGTGTCTCCCTAAATGCCGACTACAAAAGTTCCACCCGGGTACCAAGGGTTCGCAAGAACATGCATGCGGCAAATGGAAAACCCGAACTAAATGAGGCGATTTGGACGAGATGCGAATCGAATCAAATTGAGGGGGGCGCCCATACTCGCTTCCCACATGCGGTTAGTGCGCTTATCATGGATCAGTAGACAAGACCCTTTTCCTAGTTAGGGTCGACACTAGCAGGCTTCAAAACCACGCCGGGCCTCCTGCCGGTGCCTTATCATCAAGTTATTATTACCCAAAACATTAACAGGTTGTTGATTGAATTGAAACCCAACTATCAAACTAAACAGGTGATAAGACGGACAACGAGACCTGAGCGCAAACAACACTAAGCATGCAACTACGACACGAAGGCCAACAAGGTAAACAAACAACAGTTAATAGGAAGTGGAAGGAAAGGCTATATCATGGCTGCAAGGTAAACATATAATAGGATCGAGACACAAGCATCGAATCAAAAGGCTAGAATAAGAACAACAGAAAGAATCGGTAACAAGTGATGAAAGGCAGCCATTTGGCAGCAAGTGAGTATACTTACCTGAGATCCAGCAAGTAGAGGTACATCCACAGAACTTGTCGTTGCTCACATCATCTCAACGTCCTATCCGGGAAGAAGCAACGAACCTCGAACAAACACCGGGTGCAACAATTACTACTACGGCAAAAGATCCAGCATGATCAAGATATGGATGCATGACAATTTAATGGATGCATAGAAATAAACTAGTTGACATGATCACATAACATAATTAAATGGACCCATATGCAATTTGGATTACATATGGAAAGCCCATGAATTAAGGTTGAAATGGTTGTTTTACAACTAACCAATAGGTGAAAGTGGATTAGCATGATGCATGGATGATGAAAACAGAAAAATAACAACAATAGAAACAATTAGAAATAAGGTTTACCAAGGTTGGAATTTTATTTATTAAGTGTTGGAATTTTGGTTCCTTAAAGGTGTTACACAAGCAATTGTTGTTTTCACCAATTTAAATTGTTCAAAACAGATCACAAAGTTCATATTTGAAAAGAACACACAATTCCAGGTGGAATACATGTTTCAATTATTGAAAAAGTAATTAAGATGAATTACTTATGAATTAAACAAGTTTAAACAAGATTTAAATGAGTTTAATTCAAATATGAATTTATTTGAATTTTTATTTGTTCAAAACATTAAACCAAATTCATATTTGGAAAGGTTGGGCTTTTCTGGTTTGAAAACATATTTTATAAGTTCTAAAATAATTTAACTTGAGCAAGTTATGAATTTAGCAAATTTAAATGATTTAAACAAGGTTTAAATTATTCAAGCAATTTTAATTATCCAAAACATGAAACAAAATTTATATTTGAAAAGGTGGTTCAAAATGGCATGGAAAACATATTTTATTTGTGTGATTTGAATTAAGTTTGAAATAGTTATGCAATTAATCAAATTTTAAATGAATTGATTGAATTTGAATTTTGAAACAATTTGAAATGTTCAAAACAGAAGTCAACTGACTTAAACAGGTAGAGAAGTGAATTTGGTTTGGAAAACATGTTTTGAGTATTTAATTTGGAGCAACCATTTGAAAGTTATTAATTATGCCATTTAATTTGTCACTTTTAAGGATTATTATATAACCTTAATTTTAATTTCCCAAATTGCAAAACAAAGTTGATAAACACAAAGTACATTGAATTTTGACTGAAAAACATATTTTACATTTTCAATTTGGAGTTTATTTGCAATTTCTATAGCTGTTTGAAGTTACAGGGATCATAGTGCAAAAACCAGGGACTGAAATGGAAAAGAAACTAGCAGAGAAAATCCCTGAGATTATTTTCTACTCAGCGTGCCAGCCAGCGAGACACTGACCAGCGGGCCCAACGCCACGCTGGCGCCAAATGGGCTCGGGTGCAGATGAGGTGGCGCAGGGGGTCGCTGACCAGTGGGCCTGGCTGCGCGCGAATAAATCGCAAAAAAGGGGGGGCAGTGCGCCCGCGGGGGTTCGAACCCGCGGCTCAGCTAGCGCGCAGAGGGAGCAGTACCACTGCGCTATTTCTGTTCGTGTGTTGGTACGGGCTACTGTCTGAAGAAAAGGCAACGCACGATGTTAACTGAATTTTCGAACATATTGCTTCTCTGAACCTGACGGAACGGCAAAGGTCGCCGGCAGTGGAGGGATCGTTGTGCTGCTCGCGTGTGGAGGCGGTGGTGTGTGGTCGTGCGAGGTGCTGTGCGTGGATGTGTTGCACGGCGACGACTACTTGTGTGGGTGCACTCGCTGTATCTGCGAATCGGAAACGAGCTCAAGCTGCAGCGACGCGCAGCCATGGCGGAATCACGCCGGAGCGGACAAGGGGAAAAGTACGGCGAACGACAAGAAGGGGGATGGCCCAGAAGGATGAAAGAGCTCACCTCGGAACGCGCGGCGAGGTGTTCAAGCTTGGCGTCGTTGACAGCTACGGGGACACGGTGCAGGAGTACAGACGCCCGATCATGGCGGACAGAGGAGACGGTCAGATAACGAAATGGGGATTCTGAGCCTCAAAGAGTTGGATTTTTCGTGGAATCGGGAGAGAGTCTCACGGGGGCGACGACTGGATGGCGGTTGGTGCTCGAGGTTGTCCGCGACGGAGGGAAATCGAGAATTTTCGGCGGCGCCCGTACTGAAACCGAGGAAGATGCAGACGACCTGGTGCTGCTCCGGCTGGTGGTTCGTGTTGGAGGAGGAAGAGGGAGGTGGGGTGGTTCTGCTCCACCTCCCAGGTTGGCTCTCGGGCGGACAAGAAGTTGCGACGACGGTGGGCTGTTCCGGGGTTGTGGTGAGTTCAGAAAGACAGAGGGAAGCAAGGAGGAAGAAAGGGATCGGCGGCGGTATGGGAGGAGGCAGGGCTAGGGTTGCACGTAGCGCGTAGGGGGGTGGAGCTATAAGGAGCTCGAGGAGGACATCGCGATGGTCGTCTATCCTTGCTGTTGTCGACGTGTACCTCTCCGATGAGAGCCGTACAGGAAGAAGAAGGGGGGGACGTGGGCTTAGGTGGTGGTGGGCTGGGAGAGTGGGGTTGGGCTGTGGAGGTGGCCTGCCTCCCTCTTGTTTTTATATTTCTTTTGATCTTGTTTTTTTTGTAAGAGAAGAGAGGGAGAGAAAAAGGATAAATGTTAGGGTTATATTTTTAGGAAATATTTTTATTAGTTTTCAAAACAGAAATGTCAAGCAATGTTAGCATGGATTTCAAACCTTTGAAGTATTAGTTTGATTTTTTTAAATTGGTAGTTGAATTTCAAATAGGGTTTGGGGTTTTTTTATTTTATATGAAATGTTTTATTAATTTGCAAACATCAAATCAAGGCAATGTTACCATCATTTCCAAAAAATTTGAGATGTTAATTTAATTTTAAATTGTTAGTTGAATTTTCAAATGGGGTTTCACTTGGGATTTTGAAATAAACAATTTTTTTAATAAAACACTATGAAAAAATTAGTGAGTTTAAAAAGTTTTGGAAGATTTCAATTGTTACACCACAATTGGATCATGCCCATTATGATTGCTTTTTGAAATGAATTTGAATTTTCCATTTAGGGTGTTGATTAAAGGGAGTTTTTATTTAACAAACAAATTAAATGAATCAACTTCAAACTTTTTGAAAACAATTTGAGGTATTTAGTTTGCAACTTTTAAATTGGAAATTTTGAACAATGTTTGAAAGTTTAAATTGGTTTGAAATTTCCAGTTGTTTTGAAAACAGGATGCAATGCTTATGTGATGCATGTGATGCAATGCAAAAGAAAAACAACCCACTGTCTAACTTAGGGTAACACCCCAGGTGTTACATGAATGAGGACCAATTAAGATTCTCTATGGGGACTATATCAACGAAGTTACGACTTCCATCAATCAGCAAGCAATATGGCCGATAAACTTGTATAGCCCGGAGAACTCATGGCCGATGGAGTGTTGAGATCATCCTTAGAATGATAATGAGGCAAATTATCTTTTGGCACGTAAGATTTGCCAAAAAACAGGGGGGCATGTGTTGACAGTCGTTTTTGGCTCACAAAGGGATGACACTAAGATGACGTCAAATGAAAAAATAATATCAACGAAAGTTGTGCGTCTCGTCGAAAAACAAACACCTTTGATTTTTTGATCATCTTGATCTGAGGTCGTATGAAATTTCTAGAGCTAAAATACTACAGATCAGTCTTATTTTACGAGAAAATCCGCCAAACCATAGACATACTCTGCATTTTGGCGGGAGTGAAACGAGGTGAAAACCTCGAGATTGCATCGACTTTCTACCACCTGATTTTGATGCATCAGGGTGAGGTCAAATTGAAAAACGAAAAACATGAAAGTTCTTCGGTTTTTTTAGGCGAAAATTTTTGTCTTCTGTGAGATTTTGATCTGAGGTCGTTACAGACGGGTTAGAACTGACAGATTCGGATTCGATTCAAACACGTTTTAGTGTAGATAAAATTAAGCCCTCAAGATGATGTTAGATGAACAATCGGAAAACATGAAAGTTCTTTGTATTTTCAAGACAAACAACTTTGTCTTTTACGTGATTTTGATTTGAGGTTTTTTACTGACTCGACAAGGACCCGCAAGGTGCAGCCAGTTTTTAGACCGAACAGTTTTGGAAGGTTCGAGTCAAACATCCGAATTGGATTCAAATTATGGATTTTGGACGTGAATCCAACCCTTTTCCTTGCAAGGGAAGTCCAGCCGCCTCTTATACATGAGGGGTGACGGACGATTGAACCAACACCAATCGAACAAACACAAACTCTAATTTATCGTGTTCATCTACCTTTATCTCTTTCTCCTTGTACATTGCTTCTCGTTCTTCGTTGTTCTTCAGGTTTGGAGGCTATGACCACGAGAATCCAGGGCGTTAAGGACGACTTGGAGCAGCCAATCGTCACCGGGTTCTCCGACGGGGTCCCTCCCGAGGAATCGGGGCGTCTGGTTTCAAAAGCGCATGCCGGACTGTCTTGTGTACCACGCTTCCGGCAGGCCTCCCGAGGTGCAAGTTGCGGAGCATCTCCCTCGGCGCCGCGGGTACACGAGGACGTGTTCATGTGGCGCGTTTGCGCTTGAACAACCCGATCGATATTTCACGAAACATCCAGATGTCGTCGCTGTCGTCAACCCTAGTTCGGGAGGGTTCTGAATCTCTTCCCATCACCCTGCCGAAGAGGGGAATCATCATCGGAGGGTTCTACACCGCCATTCCTATCTCCGGAGTGATGCGTGAGTAGTTCATCCTTGGACTACGGGTCCATAGCAGTAGCTAGATGGTAGTCTCTCCACTTTGTTCTATCATGTTTAGAACTTGTGAGCCGCCCTACGTGATCAAGATCATCGTTATTTAAGGCTACATGTTGTGTTGGCTGGGATCCGATGAATATTTATACTATGAGCAAGTTGTTTATTTATCCATATGTCTATGTTGTTTATATCTTACATGCTCTCCGTTGCTAGTAGACGCTTTGGCCAAGTAGATGCTTGTGACTCCAAGAGGGAGAGTATTTATGCTCGATGGTGGGTTCATGCCTCCAGAAATTAGCATTCGAGTGACTGAAATATGCACGGTTGTGGATGTGTTGTTGCCACTAGGGATAAAATAATGATGCTTAGTCTATGTGTCTTTTGCATTGTTTACATTACACACAATACTTCATGCAATAATCTGTTGTTTGCAACTTAATACTGGAAGTGATGCGGATGCTGACCCGAAGGTGGATTATTTAGGCATAGATGCGCTGATAGCAAGTCTATGTACTTTGTTGTAATGACATGTTAAATATCATAGTGAACATATTGTCATATATTGCATTGTTATGCCCTCATTATTTGTCAATTGCCCAGCTGTAATTTGATTACCCAACATGCTAGAAATATTTATGGAGACACACCATTAGTGATCTGCGTACCCCGATCCATTTTCCTCATATTGTTAAACCATCTACTGCAATCATATTGTTCTCTACTGTTTCCTGCAATCATCACTGTTTTCTGCACCGTACGTTTAATCCCTTTTGTTTTCAGCATGACCGGAGAGATTGACAACCTCTCTGTTTCTGTCGAGACATCGTAGTAGATTTCATAGACGGGGGTGCCATGAGACTACTGATAGAGACATGGGGGGACGTGATTGTGCTAAGGACAAGGACACAGGGTTTTTACCCAGGTTCGGTACGACGTAGTAATGCAGCGTTCCTACTCCTGCAATCTCACTATTCAGGACTAAAGCCAGTGTATACAGAGTACAATGTGAGGTTCTGTTAGCTTCTCGTCAAGGATCATCCTCTCGACAGGTTAGCCTATATCTTCTTGTCTATCTATCATATCCCCCGTCCGGCTTTATATAATAGCCGGATTAGGGCATACAGAATAGGAATCCTAGAAGACTACGGTAACTATCAACTTGGAAAGTAAGGAATCCGCCTTCTACTCCAAGCCAGATCACGTGGGCCACGATCCGGGTTCTTCTAGAATCCGGCTTCTGTGCATCAGCTTACTGGGCCGCCCAATGGACCGTAATCCACTACCACTTGGGCCACCCGGGTAATCCAGCACTTTAGACTGCCACCTGATATGCCCCTATTCGGTATATATTCGACAGTAGCCCCCAAGAAGGATTAAGACTCTGATTCGCCGTCTTCCGCCAAATGCATATTTTCCGAGAAATATCGGCCTGCAGTCTTGATTCTTCTTTTTCTTCTCAAAGGATGTTATAACGCAAAACTCAGATTTCGGAAAATCCGGCTTTTCTTCCACGAATCTTCGCGGAGAAGGAACTTTCTACGTTAGCGATTTAATCTTGTTGACGTCAGGGACGTTTGGGTGTCAAGAGTAAACCCAGAAACAAATCTCTGACAGATTCTCTCGGGAAACGAGGCGATAGCAATAATCACCCGCCGTTTCATTTCCCGGAAATTCCGGCAAGTGACACGCGTTGATCATCCAACGGTCAAAAGAGCCGTTAGCACGCATCGTGACGGGATTCCGGCTATAAATAGTTTCCTCCGTCCTCCGAGGAAACCTTCCGTTCTCACTTCACATCACCATTTCTAGCGCCCAAGTTCTCACAGAGCACTCCCGAGCGTACGAACGCACCCGAGGCCTCACCGGAGCAATCGCGCGCCGCCCATCGATTGCATCTCCAAGCTCCTCACCGCCACGTTACGTCGCCAAAGACATCGACGAAATCATCGATACGATGGATCCACAACTGGATTCACCGGTGCATGCCTCCGGCGACGAGCCGGCGAAGGCCACTGGCGGTGCGGCGGGCGAGGAAATTCGTCCCGGCGCCGCAGATCTTGCGGGGTCTTCTTCCGCGCCTCCTCCACCGTTCGCGCCCAAAACGGCGGAAGAAAAACTCACCCTCGTCGGAGAAGAGATCGCGGCCGCGGAGGCCGCAGCGTCCGCCGCCGCCGGAGCAGAAGACGAGGCGGAAACTGCCGGCAACTGGAGCGCCAGCAGTATTCCGCCATCCCTCCTTCCGACAATGGAGAAGGAGGGGCCCGTGCTGAAAGGGAAATGGCGGATCCCAGAAGACGAGACCGAGCCCATGCCGAAAGACGAGGAACGTGTCCTCCTCTCCTCCCATATACTAAGAGGTATGGGTCTTCCACCATCCGCCTTTTTTCTCCAGATCTTAGCCCACTACAACATCCAACCCCACAATCTGCCACCCAACTCCATCCTCTATCTAGCCGAATTTCAGGCCCTCTTCGAGGGATATCTAGGTATAGCGCCTAGGTTAGATTTCTGGCTTTATTGCTTTGGGGTTAAGTAGAACTCTTCGGAGGGCGCACTCCCAACTTGTGGGACCATTTCCTTTACCCTGCGTAGATTCAGGGAGGATTGGTTCCCCAAAATCAAAACGTCGGAATCCGTCAAATTCTGGACGGGTTCCTTCTTTTATCATCCCGACGTTCCCTTCCCTGGGAAAACCACCGGGGTTCCACCTTTCTCGAACATCGCCGCTGTTCCCCAGGAAAACTGGGGAACTGAAGCAGTCCAAACCCTGCCGCCGGATCTTCTCAGGATCAAGCGGCGCATCGCAAAGCTCGTCGCTTCTGATCCGCCTCTAACCGGCATGGACACATTCCTTTGCTGGTTAGATAGGCGGATTCAGCCCTTGGCTAACCACGGTACTCGCCTTCTCTGCGATTACATGGGAACCGGCGACGAAATGCGGACAACCAGCAAGGTTTGGTCAGCGAAGGATTTGCGGAAACGCGCAAATCAATTGGTCGCATCCCGCGACCAATATGAAGAAAGCTGGCCAATGTACACGGCCGAGAATCCGGCTCCCAAGGTACAATTTTTCGCCTTTTGGGTTTAAATCCTTTTCGTTTACTCGGTTTTTGTGTTTTTATCTCAGCTTTTACCTTCTTAACAGATTGCCAAACTTCCTGAGTCGGAACTTGCTTCCGATGCCGATCTGGAGGCATTGCGCGCCACCTTTGCCGGTGGACGTAAGCGCGAGAAGATTTCCGCTTCCCAGGAAATCATTGATCTTGACGGGGTCCCCGTCGTCACCTCCAGGTTCCAACATCTGGGTTGTTTTACTTTGTCGGAATTTTCTTCCTTTATCTCGGATTTTAACTTTCCTGCTTTTCTCCTTTTTAGCCTGTCTCCCTCTACTCTGAAGCCGAAAAAGCTGAAGAGGCACAAGGTTGTGGCCAGCAAAGGCCCACATCCTTCTCCTGCTACGGCTTTTTACAGCGGATAAGCCAAAGAGTTCACCAAAAACTTGGCAGGTTTACAGCGGATAAGCCAGGTATTATCTCTAGCCCCCAAGCAACAAGTTAAAATGTCTACTTTTCACTTAGTGCTTTCATAATCATGCTTGTTTCTAACTTAAGCATTCTGGTTCATTTCCGTGTTTCAGCAAACCGCTGAAACCATAAACATGGAAGTTTTCGACAAGCTAACTGTCAAGAATAAGGAGGTTAGAAGCCTTCTCTCTATTCTTGAAGTTAAGGAAACGGAGCTGGCATCATCTCAGCTGCGGCTGGAGGAAACAACAGGTATACTTTTAACTCTCTGAAGTTCTTTGTCCATAATTTTTCTAAGTACTTTTCCAAGTTTTCTTAACCCAGAATTTATTTCCTTGCTTTCCAGCTGCTTTGGCGAAAGCCAAGCAAGTTGCTGAAGATGCCGGCAACGCCGACAATCTCCGCCGGGAGAACTTGGACCTTCATAAGGAACTTATGAAGGCTCAGAAGGATCTGGAGGCCAGCAATCTGGCTCTTGGAATTGCTCAATCCAAGGCCTCCCAACAAGCTGACAAGGACAAGGCCACTATCCAAGATTTGGAAAACGCCTTGAACCTGCGCCTGGAGGAAGGCTCCGAAATGGACAAGATCCTCGGTAAGTTATCAACTTTTACCGGATTTTCCATGTCTTAACTTCTTTCTCTGCATTTTCACTAACCCTTCGGTTGTTTGTCTGAAAAAACAGGAGATGACCCACATCTTACTCGGATTCAAAAAATCCGAGCTTTTGGGAAGGTATTTACTGCAATCAAAGCTGCGGGCATGCAGCTGGTCAACAAGTACCTTCCCGCAAGAACTGGGGAATTCTAGGAAGTTGAAAAACTTCCGGAAGTTATCCTGGAGGTGGAGGAATCCAAGGAATCCACCTTGCGCTCCGCAGCACGGGGTGGTGCACGCATGGCTTTAGGCCTTATGCGTATGCATTACCCCAGTGCCAAATCTTGGCGCGTGGCGTCCGGTATCCCTCTTGGATATTCAGAGACCCAGCGGACCACCATCTTTGATGAAATCAAGGGTCACTCCACCAAGATCGCCTCTATGGTGAATATCTCCCTCACCTATCCGCAAGAAGAGATTCCAGAAGCCCCCGAGGATGACAGCAGTGAAGAAGACTCGGATGCTTGAAGAATTATCCCTGCCCTGGATAGGAGAAATAGCAAATAGGAGCATTACTGCACTTTACAATGTAATTTTTATTGTAATGCTTCTATTCTCTTGTATGAACAAGTACTCCGCCTTTTGCAGTTAATATTTATGAAATCCTTTGCAAGTTTTCCAGGTTTTATATTCCTTTATCTTCTAAGTTCTCTGGCTTATGTGCTTTAACTGTCCTTAGTGTTTGAAATGGCTCGGTAGTACTTTAATCTTCATGCCAAGTTACTGGGTAAAACCGATCAGTTTAAACTCGGAAACATGGATCATACTAAAGGCATTTTTACTTACTAGCTCCAGTGACCCAGCACAAAAATAATCAGATAATACTTAGAGAATAGTAAGGAATTTTTTGAATGAAGCTCGGGCACGCAGGCACAATCCGAGTTTCCTTTAACCTTTAGTAGGCTGAAAATCATTCAGTTTTTTAACGCCGAGCACGCAGGCACAATTCGGGTTAACATTGAGTATTTTGTAAGATCATTGGGAAATAGATAAGGCGGAATCATGCTTTGTACTATAATAAACTTGTAAAAACATGGATGTAAGAATTCCGACAACTTTATTTCATGATCTCAAAGATGTTTACATAGAAATTGAACTAAGTATAGAAGGGACGTAACTGCTGGATACTCGAGGGCCTCTTTGTCTCTCCTAGTTCATCATCTATCTTTCTCTTTCTTTTGCGATTCGGCTTCTCGGGATCATCTTCCGTATCGCGAATGTCTAGAAGATAATATGATCCATTCTTCATGGCTTTACTGATGACGAATTGTCCTTCCCATACTGGGGCCAGTTTGTGCTTTCTTTGCTGCACCAATCTTAGCACTAGGTCACCTTCTTTAAAAGAACGATGCCTGATTTTCCGACTATGATAACGTCGTAAGCCTTGCTGATAGATGGCGGATCTTTGAAGCACAAGTTCTCGTTCCTCTTCTAAGAGGTCGACGGCATCCTGTCGTACTTTTTCGGCATCCGAGTCGTCGAAATCCTGCACTCTTGGGCTATCATGGATCATGTCCGTTGGGAGAATTGCTTCCGCACCATAAACTAGGAAAAATGGGGTTTGCCCAGTTGACCTATTTGGTGTTGTTCGAATGCTCCAAAGCACGGAAGGTAGCTCTTCTACCCATGCCCCAGCTGCTCTATGAAGAGGAGATTCGAGTCTTGGGCGTATTCCTTGTAAGATTGAGCTATTCATTCTTTCAACCTGACCATTGGATTGCGGGTGTGCCACGGATGCGAGATCTAGGCGAATTCCCGTTTGTCGGCAATATTTTGCCAACTGTCCAGTGGAGAAATTTGTCCCGTTGTCGGTTATTATGCTGTGTGGAACGCCGTATCTCATGACTATGTCAATGATGAAATTTCTGGCAGTTACACCGTCAAGTTTTTTGATGGGTTTGGCCTCCACCCACTTGGTATATTTATCCACTGCAACGAGTAGATGTGTAAGTCCGCCTCTTGCAGTCTTGAATGGTCCCATCATATCTAGCCCCCAGACTGCAAACGGCCATGTAATGGGGATAGTTTTGAGTGCTTGGGCTGGCATATTTGTCTGCTTAGCGTAATATTGACAACCTGCACACGTATTAACTATGTGCTCAGCGTCTGTCTTGGCTGTTAGCCAGAAAAACCCGGCGCGGAATGCTTTTTTGACTATGCTCTTTGATTGAGCATGATGTCCGCAATCTCCGGCATGGGTTTGTTGCAGGATTTGTCGTCCTTCTTCTGGTGAAATACATCGCAGAAAAATTCCGGTAGTACTGCGTTTATACAGGCAATTGTTAATTACCGTGTATCCTTTGCATCGACGCTGAATCTGTCTCTGCAGGACTTCGTCTGCTCCATCCGGGTACTTCTGATCAACTAAGAAGTTTAAATATGGGATTGTCCACTCCGGGTTAACGAGCATGACTTCAATTGACTCGGAAGCCAGAGGATAATCAACATCTCCACCTTTTATCGATGGTTCATACAAATGATTGACGAATACGCCTGGTGGTAGGATTTTTACCCTTTCTGATCTCATGCGGGCTAATGCATCCGCGTTCCAATTTTCCTCCCTTTTAACATGGAGTACTTCGAATCCGAAGAAACAGATGGCAAACTCATCCACCGTTCTCCGGTATTCGGCCATTATAGGGCTTTTGGCGTCCCAAGTTTGGTTGAGCTGGTGTTGTACCAAATCTGAGTCGCCGTAGCATAAAATGCGTTTGACCCCTATTTCCTTTGCAATATGCAAGCCATGAAGCAAAGCTTCGTATTCTGCCACATTATTACTAGCATTGAAGTGTATTTGTAATACATACTCCATTGTATCTCCTTTAGGGGATTTTAGGACTACACCTGCTCCAGCGCCCTCTTTCATCTTGGATCCGTCAAAGTGCATGATCCAGTACTCGGACTCCGGCAATGGTGTTTTTTCCATTGCTTCCGTCCAGTCGGCAACAAAATCTGCCAGAACCTGGGATTTTATTGTCGTCCTAGGCTGATACTTAATGTCGAATCCTGCTAGCTCGATGCCCCATTTGGCTACTCGGCCAGTCTCCTCCGCATTGTTTATTATATCCCCTAGTGGTGCTTTGCATACCACTGTTATGGAATGTCCTTGAAAATAATGGCGAAGTTTTCTAGATACGAAAAATATGCCATATGCCAGTTTTTGATAGTGTGAATATCTTTGTTTGGACTCAGAGAAAACTTCACTTACATAGTATACCGGATGCTGATCGGGTATGCTGTGTTCGTCTTTCTTCCTTTCCACAACAATTACTGCACTAATAACCCGGTTTGTAGCCGTTAGGTACAATAGCATAGGTTCTTCGTCTTTTGGGGATGCCAAAATCGCAGCTTTCATCAAAGTTTCCTTCAACTAAGTTAGCACTGCATCTTCCTCCTCTGTCCACTCGAATTTGTCGGACTTTTTCAATAACTTGTACAGTGGCAAAGCTTTATCCCCCAGCCGGCTAATAAACCTGCTGACGGCTGCAGCAAAACCCATCAATCTTTGCACATCTTTTACGCACGTAGGCTTGGAGATGTTTAAGATTGCTTTGATCTTTTCTGGGTTTACTTCTATTCCTCTATGAGAAACGATGAAAACCAGAAGTTTTCCTGAGGGAACCACGAATACTCACTTTAATGGATTTAACTTCATTTTATAAGCGCGCAAATTTTCGAAGGTTTCTCGCAAATCCTCAAGGAGTGTTTCTTTTTCCTTGGTGACGACAGCAATGTCGTCCACGTAAACATGGACATTTTTGCCAGTCTGACTATGCAAACACCGTTGCATGCAACGCTGGTAGGCTGCACCTGCGTTCTTCAGGCCAAATGGCATGGTTATGTAATAGTACGTCCCATAGGGGGTTATGAAAGAAGTTTTGATTTGATCTTCCTTTTTCATGCGTATGTGATGATACCCGGAATATGCATCCAAAAAGCATAAAATCTCAGAGCCTGCAGTGGCATCTCTTATTTGATCGATTCGCGGTAACGCAAACCTATCTTTTGGACACAGTTTGTTCAAGCCGATGTAATCTATACACATCCTAAGGGTAGTAGTGTCTTTCTTCGGGACTAATACTCGATTTGCTAACCATTCAGTATGTATAACTTCCCGGATAAAATCCGCTGCCAAAAGCCGGATGATCTCCTTGCCAATAGCCTTCGGTCTTCTTCCGTCAAATCGACGGAGACCTCGCTTGACGGGTTTGGATCCTGGAATCACCTTAAGTTGATGCTCAGCAAGTTCACTGGGTACGCCTGGCATGTCCACTGGACACCAAGCAAAAATATCCCATTTCTCATGGAGGAACTTGATGAGCTCGCTTTCCTATTTGTCGGTCATCCCAGTTCCCACTACGACAAATTTTGTCGGATCTTTGGGATCTAGGATTACCTGTCTTGTATTCTCGGAAGCCTTGAAGCTATCTGCTGGCTTCCGGCTTCCTTTTCCTACCGGCATTTCTGTCGGTGATACCTCTTTCGCCAGCTCTTTCAACTCTTCCTTTGCTATGACTTTCTCAGCGCAAAGGGAGTTTTCTTTTTCCAGCTCGTTTGCCAACTTGAAGTCTCCAGATATGGTGATTACTCCTCCTTTGGGCCCTGGCATCTTCAGCTTTTTATAGATATAACATGATCTTGCCATGAATTTGGCGAAAGCTGGACGTTCGAGTATCGCGTGATACACGCTTTCGAACGGCACCACTTCGAAGGATACTTTTTCCTGACGGAACTGATCTTTTTCTCCGAAAGTGACATCTAGAGAAATTTCTCCTAGGGAACGTGCTTGTCTGCCAGGAACGATGCCGTGAAAACGTATGTTGTTGTGGTTGAGCTGGGTCTCGGAAATTTTCAGATGCTTCAGTGTATCCAGGTACATTATATTGATATTGGATCCTCCATCCATCAGCACTCTTTTTAGCCTAGTGTTTTGGACAATAGGGCTTACAACAAGTGCTTGTGTGCCGGGTTCAGGGATATTTCCGGGATGATCAGACTGATCCCAGGTGATTGGTGTATTTGAATACTTCAAGAATTTCGGGGTTGCCGGAACAACCGTGTTTATTTCTCGAAGCGTTCTTTTTGCCACCTTTGCTGAGGGAGTTGCCAGGAAAGTTAGGTTGCATTCTCCATCAACTCTCGGAAACTTGGGCTCGCCTTTTCGCTGCTGTTCCCGGATTTTTTTTGTCAGTGTCCGATTCACTGTCTTCTTTCTCAGCTTCTGGCTTTTGCTTGGAAAATTTCCTCTTGGAGTTCTTCCCTTTGTTTCCGGATCCTGCACAGCCTTTCATATGCTTGTTCAGCCGACATTGTGCGTTAGTGTGGGTGGGTTTCCCGAATTGCGAGTGGTGGACGCATTTTTCCGACTTAATCTTTTCCCATTCTTCCTTGGTGTAATTGAACGGCTCCGTACTGCGTCCTTTCCACCTGTTCCCATTTTCTCTTCCAAAGGCTATGTTAACCTCTTTGGGCTTTTGTGTTGCATCTGGAGTTCCTTTTTTCTCAGGGCGAGGGTTCTTTTTGTCCTATATCAGTGTATCGATATTGCCTCCTCTTGCCCTGATGTCGTCCTCGGCTGCAGCGTGTTCATTGGCGGTTGTAAGCATAGATCCGAGATCTTTGTGCTTTTTGCAACCAATCATGAACGATACAAGTCCGGGTTTTAGGCCATTGACAAAAGCATGCATTGCTTGGACGTCAGTTACTCCTGAGCAACTATTCTTCATTGCCGTCTATCTTGAGATGAAATCCATGTATGGTTCGTCCTCAAATTGGGTGCAACGGTTTAGCTGGTTGATGCTATTCGGGCGTTTGTAAGTTCCCCGGAAATGCTGAGTGAATACTCGAGCCATATCATCCCAGCTGTCGACAGTCCTAGAGGGTAATCCATTGATCCAGTCTCTGGCTCCATCCAGTAACATTAGGGGAAGAAACTTTACAGCTTCCAAGTCTGTCCCATTGTTGATCTGGACAGCTGTATAGTAGTCTGAGAGCCAGGTATCCGGGTTTGTACTACCGGTATATTTTTGGTATGTTGGACCAACTTTGGCAAAGCCAGAATGCAGGGTTATCCTTCGGATCCTATCTGTGAAGCACTTAGGTCCAAAGTATAAATCGTCTCTTTCCGCTCTATCCATGTGTGCGGAGTACCTGCCGGCTGAATGGAAAGAAGGGGATCTGCTCCTTTCTTTTCCATTGTGGCGCGAACGCGCTTTTCCGGGATTTTCTCTATTTCTTCCGAGATCTTGCCCCTTTGGATAAGGTGGAGTTCTACTCCTGTTTCTTTCCTTATTTCTGGGGGGGGTCTCCGGGGTCTCTCACGCCTGTGAGGTATATCCTGTCTTCCAGCTTTTTCAGCTGGGTGTCTTGGAGGCGGCATTGCTTTGTCGTCATTTCGGTTCTTTTCTTCCCGATCGCGAGGATTAAGTCCATTTTTCGGGAGATGGGATCCGGTTCTAGACGCTTCATCCTTGTTGTCGGGATTTTTCTTGTCTTTTCTCGGATCCGCTTTCTTCTCTTTTGAATTGCTTGAATCTCCAGGTTCTTCCGGTCCAGGTGCTCCAGCGGCGCATGTAGCTGTTTTACATAGGGCTGAGTCGTCGTGCAACTTCCCTGATCGCTGTTGCCCCCGCTGTTGTTGTTGCAATGCTTTTCCTAAGAAAGCATACACCCCTTGAAGTTTTTCACCATTGGAGTACATATCATTGTTGAGGATGGCGAACGCTGCTTCCGCATTTTCTGCTGCGGTTTTGTATATTGGTTCGCCTCTGGCATCTTTGCCGTTTACCTGCTTTTGCCAAGATGGGTTGTGAAACCTTTCTTTTGGCGGCAGTACTTCCGGTCTTACAATTCCGGGTAACCTTGTAGGTTTAATTCCAGATCTATTCTTTCTTTCGTATTCCTCGACTTCTTCCTTCATGAGCTTGATGTCATCCTGGGTTTTTTGGAGGTGTTCACGAGTTCTGAATAGATGTTGCTGCTGCCTCTGGAGAGCTTGTCTCCTGGCTTCTAGCACTTCAAGGGGTTCGTGCAATCCCACTGGTGTTTGCAGTAATTCCTGTTCTTCTTGTTCTGTCATTGGCGGAACAAGGATTTCTTTTGTTTTCTTCTCTGCGGGCTTTATTGCGCTTGCACCTCCTACTTCCGGGCTTTCATCGGCTGGATCAGCCGATTTCTTCTTCCGGAGTTTGTACTGGAGCTTTTTAGCGGCCTTGTGCTTTTTCTTGGAAGAGGGAGGTTTTTTGATTGGTTCTTCTTCTGTCAGTTCTTTGACATCGGGATATCTTGGAGAAGTTTCTCCGTCTTCTCTCTCTTCCTCTGGCGGAGGGGTTCTAGGGCTTTCCTGGCTGTCGGCGTCCGTGTTTTCAGCCGGTTTTGCCATCAGTACTTCGTGGAATCCCTCTTGGAAGGATTTGACCTTTCTCTCAAAAGCGTCTTCATCTTCGTCTTCGGTATCGAAGTGATCCGATCCGGGTTCCGACTCTAATCTCACCTCAATGGCGGCTAGTACAGAGTCAGCTTCCGAGTGCGTCGTGATGTCGACGGATGTCGGATCTTCCACCTCTGTTGTGGGAGTGTTGTTTTCTGCCTCTTGCACGTGATTACTTTCATCCGTGTTTTCGGTGATCTCGGATTGCACCATGCCGACAAAGTGTGATTCACTTGTATGTCGGCGATCTGAGCAGAACCCGGTATCGTAGTCATCTTCGACTGGGTATAGGGCGGGTGGGATAAATTTGCTCCCACCACAGAATCCCATTGCTTCTGAAGTTAATCCGATAAATATGTTTGCAGATCCAATCGGTAAAACGCATGCACTTACCAGGTGATTCCGCGCCGGTATGTAAGATCCATTGTCGAGGAAGCGTCCAACGTCATTGTCGAATTCCAAGCTTCCGACAGTTACGGAACTACCGATTCCGCCGAGTATCCCAGATCGAAACTTAACGCCTGACGTCGCCTGCCCCACGGTGGGCGCCAACTGTCGAGACATCGTAGTAGATTTCATAGACGGGGGTGCCATGAGACTACTGATAGAGACGTGGGGGGACGTGATTGTGCTAAGGACAAGGACACAGGGTTTTTACCCAGGTTTGGTACGACGCAGTAATGCGGCGTTCCTACTCCTGCAATCTCACTATTCAGGACTAAAGCCTATGTATACAGAGTACAATGTGAGGTTCTGTTAGCTTCTCGTCAAGGATCAACCTCTCGACAGGTTAGCCTATATCTTCTTGTCTATCTATCATATTTCCCGTCCGGCTTTATATAATAGCCGGATTAGGGCATACAGAATAGGAAACCTAGAAGACTACGGTAACTATCAACTTGGAAAGTAAGGAATCCTCCTTCTACTCCAAGCCAGATCACGTGGGCCGCGATCCGGGTTCTTCTAGAATCCGGCTTCTATGCATCAGCTTATTGGGCCGCCCAATGGACCGTAATCCACTACCACTTGGGCCACCCGGGTAATCCGGCACTTTAGACTGCCACCTGATATGCCCCTATTCGGTATATATCCGACAGTTTCGTTGGGGCAAAGTAGTATGTTTGATTGTGTGCAGGTTCCACGTCAGTTCCGCCGCTGACAACCTTCTGAAGAACCTCCGTGTCCTCCTGGATTCGATAACCGTGGTTAATTTCAAGGAAAAGGTTGCCCCTATTCTATATCAAACTCTACGCTTGGAGTAACCTAACGAACAACACGCCCCCAAGGCATCACTCTTCGCCCATAATATATATGCTATTGTAATCCAAGGCCATAAAGCACACCCATCCTATCTCTCTAATCTGCCAAGGTCTCTCTCTAATTCTGCCAAAAACCCTCTCTCGGTCCCTCTTCCATTCCAATGGAGCCGCTCGCGCGCGTACCTCCATCTCGGTTGTACTACTTCAACAAAGAAGACATGCATTTCAAGGTCACAGTCACCCTCCATGCATCACGCGTGGAGAGGTGGATCCTCGACGTGAAGAAGAATTTCCTCGACGCCTCACTGATCAAATGCGTTGGCCTCGACTGCGAGTTCACAGACATTGTCCCGGGTCGACGTAGGATCTACCACCCGATCAAAGGCAGCGCGCCACCTTCCTTCAACTCTTGGTGGCGTCTAAGACTTTGGTCTTCCAGATCTGCCAGGTTGATGCGGTGTCGTAGCTCCTCGCGGAATTCTTAGGTGACAAGACCATCCAGTTATGCGACATGGCTATCCACAATGATGTGCGGATGCTGAGATACTACGGAATTCATATTTCATCTGCAGTCGACCTCAACCGGCAATCCTACTCCGAGTCTCTATGCTCTCTCCAATGCTATTATTGGTACAAAACATGAGAAGAAGAACAACAAGAAGGACAAGAAGAAGGGCAAGGCCGACTTTGAAGACCTCGAAATACTTGGTTGGGGAAATGTTCCATTGAGCTTCGATCAAGTCATGTATGCCACTCTGGACGCTCGCCTGGGATTCGAGATTGGTAGGAAGTGGGGGAATCTACCTAGCTATAATAGCAATGTAGATCGTCTCAATGTCGTTGATGAGTAGACTATAGTGGTGTGTGTGGGTTCCCGTGTCGTTTGGTGTGGTGTGTGGTGAACTATGAATTTTCTCCGTGCTTATATATTTGAATCTTCTACTGCACGAAATGTGAAATTTCTATTGCATGAACTGTCAATTTTATCTTAAAATGATATAAACAAACTTCCAACACAAACGCATCAAAAGACAACACAAATATCAACAACTATCACAAGGAAATAAAAAAAGGGGGGCATCAACACATGATTAAAATATCAAAAGGCAACACAAAAATTTATAAATGAAATATTTTCATGCAAATAAGCAACTTACACAAGTTTGAATACAAGGATATAAGCCCCAAAAACTCAACAAAGGGGCACCAACACATGGTTGATCCCAAAACTTAACAACTATTATGTGGATACTTGAGTTTTAAATATCTAAAAATTATAAATCCAACTATTCTAGATAGCCCTTGTTAATATCTATCCATAGAAATTGGCCTTGTGTGAAAATGAATTTCAGTTCGAAAATGGCATGCATGTCCCTATAAACAATAAAGAGCCCGCCCTTGTGTGATTTTTATAAATTTATCTGCGATGAATTTTGGAGTGAATCCAACTGGGTTGTCTTCCTGATGCCTAAGATAGTATATTTGTGATGAATTTTGGAGTGAACCCAATTACGATGAATTATCTGTGTGTTGTTTGCAAGAATAGTGCTATTCTGTCTATTATTAGTAATGTGGTAGAAAATAGTTCATCTATATTTTTCTTTTATATAGTTGATTCCTAGCATGTGTAGGTTGTTACTCTACTGTTATTGAGTGTTTTGGATGCAGTATCATGTTAGAAAAAATAGTTATGTGATGAATTTTGGAGCGAATCCATGAATTATCCGTGTGTTGTTTGCAGGAATTAGTGCTTTTCTGCCTATTATTAGTATTGTGGTAGAAAATAGTTCTTATATGTTTTCCTTTTATAAAATTGATTCCTAGTTATGTGATGAATTTGGGTGTGAATCCAATAGTTCCCCCACAAACCCTAGTTTCAACACCTAGTTTGCCCGGGGGTGACCTTATACCATACACTCAACACCCCCACTTAGTAAGGTCCTATACATGATAGAAAAGATGATATGGATGTCATATTTGGATTTTTTATTTTTCTAATCGATTTAGGCTTATTATTTGTCAAATTTTGTTTTACGGATATGTGAATATGAATTATTCAATACTAAATGGAAAAAGGCAACCTAAAAAGGTTAATTATTATTTGCGTTCAAGATTATTTGAATTCAACGTCATTATTACTTATTTATTTCTGTTTATTTAAATAATTGTTTGGATTCACAAAATAAAGACGTGTGACATCATCGTCCAAGGCTTAATATGATTGATAAGATACTATTGTCAGGAAAACATTCGTTGTCTCTTGGAAGCTCATAGAACATGAACTAAGAAGTTAAGAATGCAGGGACTGGAGAAGTATGAGGATGGGTGACCTATCGGGAAGTGTCACTAGAAGTGAACAATCTAAATTGAAATTTAGAATGGTTATAGATTAAAAAAATTAGGAAACATAAAACCTAAACCCCAAAATGAAAAAAAAAACACACAAATTTGGGAAACATAAACCATAAACCCCAAAATGAAAAAGGAAATCATAAAAGCTAAACCCGAAAAGAAAAAAAGCAGAAATCAGGACTAAATGTCATCCACCCCACGGGCTCGACTGTGGCCACGTGGGGGACCTTTAGACCCGGTTCGTGGCAAACCGGAACTAAAGGGGGCCTTTAGTCCTAGTTAGGCAGTCCCGGTTGAAGGCCCGTCCCAACCGGGACTGAAGGTCCTTTTTCTACTAGTGTTGCTAGGAGGAATTGGAATGTTGATTCACATTGTTCCTTTTGTGGGAATAGTGAATCAATAGATCGTCTCTTTATCTCTTGCCCTTTTGCAAAGCTGGTTTGGCGTGTAATTTTTTATAGCTATAATATCCCTCCACGCACCAATATTACTAATATGTTTGGGAATTGGTTGAATAGGATAGATAAAAAAGACAAAGAATAGATTTCATATCGGTATTTCTACTATTTGTTGGTCTATATGAAAATGTAGAAACAATATTTTGTTTAACATGAAATAAAATTATAATGTCTTATAGGTTATTCATACGACGGTTCATTGCATCCAGGGCTTTCATGATACCTTCGGACCAGCAGGAACTTAGGGCAAATACAGTGGGGGTCGCTTAAACGAATAAAAATAAAGAGTACGAAATTAAATTATAGGCTAAGCGTCTCAGCCCACAATGCCTAGCGCTAGTACGGTCGCTACCAAACACTGTAATAGCTAAAAAAAACTGACTCGCGTGGGCAAAGAGGAGTCCTAGCGCCCGGCGCTTTGTTTCGCGTCGACGCATGCGTGAATCCCAGGATTGGCTGGGATTTAGGCCTAACTACCATGAATTTATTCCTTAGCGTCTCCCTAAGAGTCCCCGTTGTACATGCTCTTATGGTGGCCGAATGCAAGCGACTCCTGGAGGTGGCATGTGATTTTTTTTCTCCCGGCATACGTGCATAGATTATATTTTGAAATATATTCATTGAATCTTGTACTCCTTCCATCTCAAAAATATTGGGACGGAGGGAGTAGTTGTTTAACCTTTTCTAATAAGATTAGTAAAAAAATTACACCACGTTGGCTTTTAACTAAAAATATACTGACTTGTTTTAAGAAGCGGAGGGTTTTTTTTGGTATTTATTTTTCATTTTTATTTCCTTGACTAAAACTGTGTGTTTTTAATGTGCTAATATGATTCTTTTGTCACCGAGTTTGTTTCTTTGTCTTTGTTTTTCTCTACTGGTATGTAAAAATTCCAGTCCGACTGGAATGAATGTAATAATGTTCCAATCGACTAGGGAGCAGGCAGACCACATTCGTTTCGGCCAGAAAAGCTGGTTTTGATTGGCACGACCATTCAACGTCATACTATATTACATACAGTAAAAAAGCTTGTTCCAAAGAGATGAAACGAGCTTCAAGTTCAAACTTCCAACAGGAAACGAAATAGGCTTGTCACGTGAGCGTCTCAATACTAATTAATGGCACGACAAAATTAAGCTAAAAACCCGTATTACAGTGATACGAAACAAGGTTGAATATTCTGCGAATTACTTTTCAATTCATCAAACCAAAATACCAAACACACAAGTGTTACACATGCTTAATCAGCTACCATTGTTGAAGACCCAGCCGTGTGCATGTCTTGTACAAGCCAAATGAAAGCAAATCTGAACAAACCAATGCATATACGAGAACACACATGCACGCAAGAATTAAACTAGTTGTTGACTGAAGCAACGCATGCCGAAAGTAAATTTAGAATGGACTAAACGGAATGATACATGCATGCAGTGCATGCTTGGATGGATCGGCAGACGGATGGATCCATATGAAACCTCCCGCTAATTAAGAGCACTGGAATCCCTTGGGTGTGCTCTTGCCGCAGTAGTTGAGGATGAGGCTGAGCTTGATGGGGATGTCGAGGACGATGCCGAGCACGTTGGCCTTGAGCGCCGTGCAGAGGCACACGGCCGCCTCGAGGTCGGCGAGCCCTCCGAGAAGGCTGCAGCACTTCTTGCCGCCGCCGCTGGGGGGCTTGCCGATGCCGATGGTCACCAGGCCCAGCACGTTGGCGCAGGTGCCCAGCTTCAGCGTGTCCTTGGGGCACTTGCCCGACGAAGACGGCGGGGGAGCGCTGCCGCCGCCCGAAGACGGAGGAGGGCACGGCGTGGTGGGGGTCGGGGGCTCCGGTGCCGGAGGCGGAGGGGACGGGGTGGGAGGGGTGGGGGTCGGCGGGGTGTGGTGGCTGCAGCTGTTGCACGCCTCGCTGAGAAGGAAGGTGTTGGCGGCCACCATGAGCGCCAGGAGGCACGCCGCGGAGAAGGTCGCCTTGGACGCCATTGCTGCCGGCCGGCTAAGCTAGCTAGCTAGTGAGCAACAGCTGGTAGGAAGCTAGCTACCCTGAGTGCTTGTGAGTGAGTGAGTGAGGAGGGTTTAGCTAGGTGTAAGCTGACTAGGGGTTAGGGTGGTTTATATAGCCCTCGCGTCTCTGTGTACGTACGCTTCATGTGATATGGTTGGCGACGATGTAGGGTCTGTGCATGCATGGGCCATGCACCGCATGTGAAGGGGTCACACATCTCCTAGCTGGCACATTAAGTGGCCCGTTGGAACTTAGCTTAGGTGAAAAAATGTGTGGCTCGCGTCGGATCCTCCATTTGTGCATCGAAATCAAATAAATACCGACTTACATTTTTTTTTCTCCTAAAAGAACTGACATCTGTTTTGTGGCTTTAATTTGCCCGAAACCTGTAGCTCAGGACGTATCAATGTACTGAATATGCAATGAGCATATGATAAACAGATTCTGAACATGAGGCCATGATAGATACATGGAAGAAAAGCTTGGTCTTAACAGGAGCTGACTAGGTGAGGAGTGAGCTGACATATATGTAGTGGGTAACAAAGCAATTAGTCACTAGTTATCTCGAGAGGAGTGAGCTACGCGCAGAGTAGCACCCTAAGCCAATCAAAGTGGGCATGGGCGATGGATGGGTTGGGTTGTGGCCCTGTGTAATTAACCTGCAGTACACCTTGCATGCATATGCTTCCTCTCCGTGATGCTGCTATCCTGTTGCTGGCTGACCGTCCATCCAACCTTTCATGCATGGGTTGTTAGTTTGTTACACGGGCTAGCTAGCAGCTAAGGGCAAGAGAACAAAACCCTGGCTAGAAATGGCCAAAGCGCCACCCAACGCATCGGGTTCCCCTGGACCAGCTGTATGTATGTATGTATACACGCAAGACTTGCACCAAGAGAGAAACCAATAATGCTTTCGGGGTTTCATCATCCCACATGAACCCCCAATTGCGTCGCCGCCCCTGCTAAGCTCCGAAACCAACCAATTGCCAGTACACGTACACAGCGACCCTGCAGGCGCCCAGCCAAAACGCACATACATACACCCAGCTGACACGGTCACCACCCCTGTATTATTGCGCCCGTAACATCGTTTTCATTCACAAACACGGGCAGCTCTACTGTATCTACAGAGATTACATAGATCGGGATGATGGAAACTTGACCCAGAATGTCTCCACATTCGTCCCCTCGTATCCCCGCGCGCTGTGCGGCAACTGGTCACAAGCCCCCGTGATTCGTCACGCTATTCTGATTGTCGGTACAGAAAGATGCGGCTCGATCGAGATGTTGGCCTGTAACAACGAGACGGTCACAGCAACAGATACAGGGAACTTCGACCGACCATCGAGTTGGTGGCGCGGTACCAGCAGGAACCAGAGCAAAAGATTTACCAACATAACTTGAACAGGTGAAATGATCCGCTCCTTCTACGACTTTTCGTCGAGCTCCACCCTCAGGTTCTCATACGGGTAGACCTTAATTATGCGTCTGCAAGGTCAAATATGACAGTCTTAGTCCGCCTGTGCACAACAGCTAAAATTCAAGAGCTTCTCCAACATTTTTCGGTCGCTACGAGTGTCGAGACGTCGACACATGCATGTACGTAGGCAAAAACCAAAATACAAGAAAGTTCTTTCACCAAACAAGCTAGTTGACGTGCCAGCACAAAATGCCAACAGTTCCAAACCATATCGGATCACGTTACGATTTCTCAATGTCCCATCAACACAGCATACCATGTTACTACCATGTATACATGGTGTGCCGGCAAGTAACATCCAAATGAGGTGATCACTGTACCATGTGACCCTGCAGTGGATGAAAGCAAAGAGACAACAACTTGTACTGAAGTTTGCCTTGCAGTGGTATTTGGATACTAATCTACGACTTGTAATTCCCACATGGAGCTAAGTGTTTGGAAGACCCGGTAGACTACTACTACATTAGTACGGATCAGTTGATTTGGAACTCATGTTTGCATTTTCATTATTGGAACAAAAAACAAACCACCACAAGTATAGTGGAACTGTGACGGCAAGTACAATATTTCGAGGGGCAATTAGCACTAGATCTCAGTTAACTATTGCAGCAGCATAATGCAAAGCTACTATAGGCGTGTTTGGATCCGAGTCAATTAGCCATCCTAGCCTTCTTGAGCAAGGACTGGCATTTGGTTGATGCAAAAGTTTTTTGCTTTTGGTTGCAATTTGGCTAGTAAACGCTTGCCTGCCATGGAGAGCTGAATTGGCTCTCACTCCACCGAAGCGAGCGGCGTGCAACAGAAGATAGATGATAACTGTCAGTTGCATGTGTGCTCTCCTTGAGCAAGGTCATGCGACCAAATGACAAGCTGTGTTTGTCTCAGCTGCAGCCAAAACTAGCCAACTGAACCTAGCCTAGCTAGGTAAGGTGCGCAAAGGATCGAAAACACGCCCTATGTTTACTTCTAAAACGCACTATAACAGTGATTAATAAATTTGGCTAGCCTACTTTTCAATGTTTACTGCAACAAAATCACCAATTATTCATCTCTGCCAATGGTAAACTAATGAGTCAGCAATACTGGATAGTAGCTCAATATGTCACAACAGACAAGTAAACGGTACCACTGTCATGGGAGCATGGTTCCAGTATACCATCGCGTTGTTGTTGACGGTGGCATCAGGATCCGGAGCAAAAGATTTTACCAGCAATGATCCAGTCCTTCTACGACCCATCGCCGAGTTCCAACCTCAGGTTCTCATACCGGTAGACCTTAGGCGTCTGCAAGGACAAATATGACAATCTTAGTCAGCTTGTGCGCAACAGCTATAAAATTCAAGAGCTTCTGTAACATTTTTTGGTTACTATTGAGTGTCGAGATATTGAGACATGTAGGTAAAACAAAAATGAAAAGTTCTTGTACCCAGCAAGTTGACGCGCCAGCACAAAGTGCCAACGGTTCAAAAACATCAGATCACGTTACGATTTTTCAATGTCACATCAACGCGGCAATACCATGTTACTAGCACATACACATGAACACAAAGTGTGCTGGTAACATCCAAATGAGGTGATCACTGAACCATGTGATCCTGCAGTAGGTGAAAGAGACAACAGCTTGTACTGAAGTTTGCTTTTCAGTACAGCTTGGATACTAATCTCCGACTTGTAATTCCCCACTGGACAGCAAGTACAATCCTTCTGCGAGGCAATGTGATTTTTAGCACCAAATCTCAGTAAACTGTTGCATCAGTAATTTGTAGCTCCCGAGTTCCAGTGATCCTGCTTTTTAAAAAGTTCGAAAAATCATGTTTGTGTACGGTCAAAATTGCCCTGAAATAGTTTTTCATATGAGGCCTGCACAAAAAAGACAAATGTTGCAAGGAAAATGAGCTATTTTTTTACTTTTTATAGCCACGATTTTGTGATTTTTGTGTAGGCTAAAATAAAACGTATTATGTAGCAAAACTCAACAGATATGTCGATAACATGTATATGTATACACGTGGTTTTTTTAGAATTTTTTGAATCTTAAAAATATTATTTTCGAATTTTTTAAAACGTATTATGTAGCAAATCTGAACAGGTCACTGGAGCTCGGGAACCAAAACACCTAAATCATCAGCATAATGCAAAACTATAGGCATGTATCGATCCAAGTCAATTGTCCATCCTAGCCTTGTCGAACAAGACTGGCATTTAGCTGAGGCAAGAGTTTTTGCTTTTGGTTGCAATTTGGCTAGTAACTGCCAGTAAAAGATTGCTCAGCAAGGAGAGCTGAATTGGCTCTCCCTCGACAGAAGCTGATAACTGTCAGTTGCATATGTGCTCTCGTTAAGCAGGGCCAGGCAACCAAATAACAAGCTTTGCGCGTCTCAGCTGCGGCCGAAACTAGACAAATGAACCTAGGCTAGCGAGGTAAGGTGAGCAAAAAGGAACCAAACACACCCTATGTTTACTTCTAATACGCACTATAACAGCCACTAACAAACTTTTTTTTTCGAGGGGAGCCACTAACAAACTTGGCTATCCTACTTTAAAAAAAATTACTGCAACAAAATCACCAATTACTTGTCCATGTCCATGGTAAACTAATGATTCAGCAATAGTGGAAGGTAGAACTGTCATGGGGGCATGGTTCCAGTATATCATTTTTATGGCGAGAACCGACAACTACATGCAAATACAAAACTTAAAGAATGGTTAATCTTAGTTCAACTAATATTTGGTCAGCCATATGCATAAGGGAGTGCCAGTTGCTCTCGGCCAGACAAAGGTGCAGTGCAACCATCCGCCGAGGATTGTAGTATCAGAATAGCATAAGAAACCAGTTGAGGAATCCTTTCCAACTCAACTTAAAAAATAATACTTCTCAGCAGCCAGACTGTGAATATGATGGAAAAGGAGGACCTCACTTCATCAACTATACTCATGCGTTGGAGCTACTCTGGTTAGCAAACCATACAGTGAATAGTCACAGTCTGACTTACTAGAGGCCATAATTCATCAAACCAGACACATGTCTGACACCTCCAATGCAATTATGAATGTGCTAATAAATATGATTCTCCCTAAAAATATAGCTAACTAAAAGTTCCTGGATCCACAAAGCGGCAGCGCCTAACAATTACTCCACACAAAACTCAATAAACATGAATAAACAGAAGCCCACATGCAATTCGCAGCTTGATGGCAGCCAGCGGCTGAGCGAAATTGAAATTTTGGGTGTATAAAGTTCTAATAGAAGGAACGGACCGTGCGTTCGCCGTTGCTAACTCCCCATAGTTCTGATAGGGGAATTGGAGCTGCCACTGGATGGTTCCTTGCCCATTGGGCTGGCTGCTAGCCAAATAGGCTTCTAGCGCGAGAGAATGAGGGGGGAGTTAGAGAACATGTAGTGGGCTGCTGGGATTAACGGGGAACCTAATACATTTTCCAATTTGTGTGTACATATGCACCCATGTGCCGCTGTAGTTCCGCCCATGATGGCAGCTTTGCTTGAAACTGCAGAACAGGCATGCACAGCATGAGCTGGCATAAAGATATATCATGTGTGAGGCATTTCAATGCTAGAGTTGATAATAGGGAGATAGTTAAACTCAGATGGCAATTAATTTTTCTCAATTACCTACAAAACCATGACCATCATTTCGATTTCAATGACAGCACGACATTTTCCCTATCAAGGCAAAAGAAGATTCTTGTGCCTAGCAAAGTGCCAAGTTCAAACTCAAGAAGTCTAGTGGTAAACATAAAAGGTCTAAAGTCTAAGCTATATCTAAAACTCTTGCTGATCTGTGATCAGTCAAGACCATCCTTCTTCAAGGTGGTTGTGATCCAAAGGGTTGACCAATTTCAGACAATTTGGTCTTAGATTCTGCACAGTACCTGAAAAATGTCCCTCATAACTCAGGCAACCTAAAAAAAACGTTGACTCAGAGGGAAGAGTTCCTCCCTCAGATGTCCGTTGGTAGAGAGAATGAGACCTCTCCACGAATTAATCATGGATAAAACCCATTAGAGTCCGTGCTGCGCGTAGGATTCGGACGCGGGTGGGCTGGGCCCGCACTCGCAGCCTCTGCCCCTGAGCTATCGCTCAGTTCTCTAACTCAGGCAACCTAGAAAACGCACAACAGAAGTGCATAGCATGAGCTGCGAGAAAGCTGGAAAAAAGTATGAGCAGATAAAGATATGTCATGCGTGAAACACTGCCGTGCTATTGACAGTACAATTGATCCCTCTAGACTACCTACATGGTACATAGTTCTGTGATTGCAAACTTTCGACTTTATGGGTACACTAGAGTGACAAGACTAGAGTTGAAAGTTAAATTATAATTAAAATGTGTGCTGATCTGTTACCAGTTATGGCCTAGATTGCTTAGAGTGGGTGTAATCCAAAAAGATGGCCAATGTTTATCCCAATTCCCTATGCTTGTCGTGAATCTATGGTATGTGGATATTAGCATCGGCACACATGTAATTAAAGTAACCGAATACAACAACAACATCAAAGCCTTTTATCGAAAGCAAGTTGGGGCAGGCTAGATACAAAACCCAACAGAAATGTATGGAAACGGAACAATAACGGTGCATGGCATAAATTGTGATAAATACATATTATAGAGACTTTGCCTCGAGACAGGGAGAGTGCATCATTGGTCAGTAGCAATTGTTTTTCCTTGACTACATTCATACTTCATAGATATGATCATCATTTTGTTTCCATTATATTACAAAATGTTCCAGTTCAAGTGCCGGACTCTTTAAGTCTAACACTGACAAAACATGACCTAAGTGTAAACTATTTACAAACTCATGCTGATGTGTAACCCATTAAGGCTTAGATTGTAAAGATATAATTGAACAATTTTGAAGAAAAAATATCTTCCTGCTAATTGCAAATCTAGTGTACTTGCTTCATCTGGCCTGCTCAAAGTGTTGAGTTGCTAGACAAAATCCGGCGTCTCTTCTTTTGGGATGTCAAAGATGGAACAGACGCTGGATGATGCCTTGCCGCCTGGTACAGTGTAATACAGAGCAGAGAGAATGGAGGTCTGGGGATCAGGAACTTAGAAGAACATAACAGCGCACTCCTCTGTAAGTTCCTTTTGCAAAATTCTACAAACCACTGAGACTCCATGCTATAAATGGATGGCAAATTGGTATCTGAAAAATGAAATCACGAATGCACGCAAGACCTTGGACACTGCTACCTGGCGTGTGCTGGGCAGTTTCATGCTCATTGTACAGCAATCAACCAAGTGCAGTCTTGGATCAGGGCACATGATATCCTTCTGGTATGATCACTGGACTATCTTTTGCGAAGAACCAACATTGCACAGTGGCTTCTCAGTTCAACGATGACTGGACCCTAGATTTGCACCCCCAACCTATCACAAACGGCGACTCTTGAACTTTGTTCCTTGATGGAAGAACTGGATTCAGTCACACACGAAGCGCAGGCCCCTGATGCAAGATCTGCCTCCCTTGCAAGACATGCTACAACATCATACTTTTAAAAGCTAAATACCTTTGCTGGTCGGCACACGCGATGAGATGAAGCAAATATAGCAAGCAGTGTCCAGGATGGTGTGGCATAATTAGCTTGCTCCATTCCATAGACATCACTAACTGATTAACTCCAAATTCGAATGAACAAACACTTTACATAGAACTAATGATGCACGTCATGATCATAAACCTTAAGACTCCGTAGTGAAATTCTTGAAAATGCTTTTCTAGTTTAAGTGACAGTTTGAAAGCTAATATCATCCCCTATTGAGATGGTATGTTATATGTGCGTTTTTTCTGCGTTATTGGGCAGGGTTGCAGTCGGAGGAGGAGAAGAAGACGATCCTGGAGAGAGCGGACCAGATCCAGAATGTCGCCGTGCGCGCGTTTGATGCTACTGGAGCAAGAGCTGAGCGTGGGAGAGCCCCATCGCAGGAGTAGGATGACGAAGATGCTGATGTTTCTGTCTGAGTTCAGACGTTATGCGTTTTCCGCTGTGCTTTTGCCTCAAAACGTTGTAAGATGTGTGGGCCGGTTTTGTTGATACTGTTCGGTGACTAGGGGCAGTCCTTTTCCCCTTGTGGTCTTTCATGCTGACAGTAGGTTGCCTGGGCTTGGAGGCTCGTTCGGTTCAAACTCGTAGTTTCTAAAATTTATTTTATTTTCGCTTCTGTGTTGCTGTGTTTCAAGACCTTCTCTGTTATTAATAATAATGGAGACCGGCTCCCCTGTGGGAGGCGTATGTAGAATAACAATAAAAAAAAAGTGACAGTGAATAATGTGTTCAAGGGAAAGGTTGCAGTTGGGTTGAGACTTAAACACTCACATAGGGCATTTTGGAGGCCTTGTCATTGACTGCAGCAGCAAGGCCTAGCGCCACGAAGAAGCTGAGCCCTCCTTAGAGCCATGCCAGCGCCTCATACTGAGGAAACGGGAGCAGGTGGGATCAAAACAATTGGGCGGTCACTGAATTTGGGGGACGAAGTTAACTGTGAAAATGGAATGAAGGTTGGGACCTTGCCGATGTGGGGCGCGAGGCGGTCGACGCAGGGCTCCGGGAAGGGGGTCCCGTTGTCCCAGACGAGCTCGCCGTTGACGGGGAGCTGCGAGTAGGACGGAGCCGACGGGAGTTGAGAGCGAATTCGAAAAAGAAAAAGGAAGCGAACAGAGAGAGGCACACTGCTTACGGGGCGGTCGGGGACGAGTGGCTGCCTACGGGGAGGCCCATCCCGGCGCGGTGGCGTAGGACGGAGGCGGCGGAGCTGGCGGCGGCGCCGTGGCGGCCGAGGATATGGGATCCCACCGCGGTGAGGCTGCCGGCCATCTTTCTACCCACGGCGGGGCGGCCGGGGCGGGTTGGTCGACGACTACGATGGGGAAGGAATGGAAGTTGGGCCGATCGACTAGTGGGCTTTGAGTTGGGCTAGCTGGCTGGCACCACGAATTTGGGCGTTTGGGGGGATATTACGGGCCTAATGCGGCTTCTTTGGCTGGCTATTTGCAACCGTGCGACGGAGAAGACGCCTAAAACAGGAGGCCGAAGCATCGAAAACAAGCATCTGCTTTCTCAAAAAAAAAAAGCATCTGCCAACTATTCTCTAATCACGAATTACATTAGCTCTACGAGCCAATAAAAAGTTTCCGCAAACTAAACATATAGTAGCTATCATTAGGTAGATTGTGGCCGGTGGGGGGCAATTCAAGTCAACCCGCAGAAAACAACGATCGACCAGAAATCACAAGTTTACGCAGTACTACTCCGTACAACCTAGTACTTCATCCGTTCCATATTAGATAACTTTCAAATGGATGTATCTAACACTAAAATATGTCTAGATACACTCATTTCAAAGTCATCTAATGTGGAACGGAGGGAGTAGAAGCGAACACGCGTTGCCTTACAAGCATGTTGACTTTACACTAAAAAAACTGAAGTCAACACACAGTGCAGGCTCTTGCGCACACAAAACAACCTTTATTTGGGGTTTTCCAAGGTCTCCTGCAGGTTTGTCTCGAGGAAAGATGTTGGCATTTGCTTAAGGCTGGTCACAATGAGCAGTAACTAACTAGTAACATCAGTGTCACGTAGACAAAAAAAGATGATGTGGCACATATTTAATGAAGAGAGAGATGAGAGTGGTAACTAGCTATATTACCGTAACATCACGCATTCCAATACACAATGAGTCTATAGACTAATTAATATGACACTAACCATATGTTACTTCCCACTATGGAGATAGTAACATAGTTTAGAAAAAGTGTATGTTACTGTTCTATGTTACTCCCCATTATGACTAGCCTAAACATCTCGCATGTGTGCACTTTGATTTGTGTTCCTTTATTTCCAGCTTTTTTTTTAATGTGTGTTGCAACTAATCAGGCATGCAGAGCTAACATGATATCGAGATAGAGTTTTTTTTTCCTTTTGCGGGGATGTCGAGATAGAGTTAAACGAACGGTGCAAATTATGTAGCGACGACATGGGTTGATGCAGGTGTCTCCCCATTTATGAACATTTATCTTCCTAGATCGCTGGACATTACATGCAAAAATCTGCATATATATGGACAGTACGTACAGTTATATCTTTGCCACGAGATCAAAATCCCAAGCAACACATAATCAGCTGTCATGTCTCCTACTCTCTCCTTGACAAGCTCTGTCAATTGATTGAATAGCAGCCTCTTGCAGATCCAATCATCTAAGGCCGGTGCCAATGCACCGCCCACTATTCACGGGCTATAGCCCCCGCCACGTCACCTTCTCTCACCACTCTCACGCCACTCTCACGGGCACGGTGCCAGTGCACGGGCTATAGCCCGGGCTGTAAGATTCTCTCTCTGCCACATCAGCTTTTCTCTCTCCTCCACGTCAACACATATTTTTGAGACGAAAACATTACAAATAATGCAAGGAAATAATTTTATTGAACTAAAATTGTTACCGATTACATACTAATTAATAAAATTGCATAATAAATTGTAAAAATTACATAAAAATTAAAAAAATCTAATCCTGGAATAAAATTACGGAGGAGGTGGTTGCTGATACGGTGGAGGTGGAGCGTATGAACCGTATGGATATGGAGGTGGAGCGTAAGAACCATATCCCGTAGGAGGGTACGGAGGAAGTGGACTCCCGCTACCTGTAGGTGGAGGTGGAGGTGGTGGTGCGTAAGCATACGGAGGATGCTGGTATGAACCATATCCCGTAGGAAGCGGACCATATGGCCCCGGAGGTGGTGTGTTGGAGGGGTACAACACTCGGGGATGCGGCGAAGAACCGGCATTCGACCGACGATGTGTGGGAGAGACATCTTCTATGTGACTAGGTTGTGACCCGTCGGACTGCAAGAGTTCCGTGAACAGGGTGTTATCTGGAGTCCAACCCGACATGGCGGAGATGGTATGAGAGAAGAGAGAAAGAGAGGTGTGAAATGGTGTGAAGAGAAGGGATGGATATGGGGGGGTATTTATAGGATTGGAGATGGAAATTTGGATCAAATTTTTTTTTTTTTTCCAGCCAGCCACGCTCCCCCCCAACGGCTAGCTGACGTGGACCAATGGGGGGGCGCCACGTCAGCTAGCCGTTGCCCCCCCCAACGGCTAACTGCTACCGCCCCTCCCTACCGCCCCCCCCCGCCCCCCCCCCCCCCCCCCCCCGCGCCAGCGCGCCGCCCCACCCTCTCTCCCTCTCGCCCCACCCTCTCGCCCCTTACCCGCGCTACCGCCCCGCCAACGCGGGCGGCAGGCCGGGCGACAGCCGCCTAGCGCCGGGCGGCAGCCCCACCGCCCGCCGCCGCCTACCGCCCCCCACTACCGCCCCCTATCGCCCGCCTCCTCCTAAAGCCCGCAATGGCACCAGCCTAATAGTCTACTACTAGGATGCAGATTTCAGTGCCATGCATGCCAGAAATCTGTTTTGCCCTGTAGGTGCAGATACATCCACTATTCAAAAACTGTATTTTAAAATGTCAAAAAGATTCAGACAAAAAATTTAGTTGTATATCCGGATATTCTATGTTCGCACAAAAATTGTTGTGAAAAAAAATTGTGCCGTGTGTAGAAAGCCAATTCCCGGTGCTACAAAAGTATTTTTCGTTGAGACAATTTTTTGTATTTTTTACACAGCCCACGAAAATATCTTTTTTGCAAAACTTTATGTGCGAACATAAAATGCCCGCGTGTATACCCCAAAATTTTTGTTTATAATTTTTTAACATCTTTTAATTCATTTAAAATGTATTTTCCATAACGGGTGTAAATACACGCCTACGAGCCAAAACACCGTGTCTCATGCATGCATCTTTGTCCGCGTTTATGGATAGTTGGGTTAGCTATACTAGTTTATGTTCAGTTTTGGATTATCAAAGAGAAAATGGAGGATTCGGGGCATTGTAGCACGGTCGTGATACGATGTTGTTGATGGATGAAGTGGTATGTTCATATTATGTTCAAAAAAAAAGTGGTATGTTCATACTTGACATGAACCAACATGAATATGACCTAGTTGCTCCTCGCTCCGATTCATATTAATCGTCAATGAATCTGATGTATTTAGACATGTTTTAGTGCTACACACATCTAATTCAGCGAGAATTGGTATGGATCAGAGAGAGAGAGTTATAAAATGCTTATAAACTCTTTTACGAAAAGATTTTCAAAAGCTAGATTATGCTAATATCCAGGCTTGGCCCTGAGCATGTACAAACTATGTGGGGCCCTAACCAGGTATATTTTTACTGCTTGCCAGGCCCATTGGCGAAAGAAGCCCTAGGCCTTGGTGTGCAATAAGCGGCCCAAGACCCAGTTACCCTTCCGCCTCCCTCGTCTTCTCCTCTTTGATGGTAACTAATTTGTATCCTTCTCTCGCTCCCAATCCCCAATCTCGAAAAAAAATTGCTGCTAAGGACGGCGGGCTGCCTGCCAATTGGATTTTTGGCCATGTTGACGCCATTAGTAGAGGGAAGTGCAGTCGATTTGGGGGTTTTGTAGGGAAGTGTTGAAATTTGTATGTCCTGGTATCCACCCTCAGTGGCTCTTCGGCGACAATCCGCAATTGAAAGGCAACCATATGGAGATCCGACACCGACTGCTAATGTTAGTCTTTCGATTTTCCACTACAGGGAAATTGTTTATAACAGCAATGCTACCAATGGGTCATTGATGTCTACGCACGCTTCTATTGTTGTAGACAGTGTTGGGTCTCCAAGTGCAGAGGTTTGTAGAACAGTAGCAAGTTTCCCTTAAGTGGATTACCCAAGGTTTATCGAACTCAGGGAGGAAGAGGTCAAGGTATCCCTCTCAAACAACCCTGCAATCACGATACAAGAAGTCTCTTGTGTCCCCAACACACCTAATAGATTGTCAGTTGTATAGGTGCACTAGTTCGGCGAAGAGAGAGTAAAATACAAGTGATACGGATGATTATAAGTGACAATAGCAATCTGAAATAAAAATGGCAGCAAGCAAACATGTAGCAGAACTGATTGTAAATGGTGTTTCAATGCTTAGAAACAAGGCTTGGTGATCCTACTTTCACTAGTGGACACTCTCAACAATGATAACATAATTGAATGCATAAATATCTTTCTTCACTACACTACTCCGAACCACTCTCCGGTTGAATGATAAACACCAATTCATTGCGTAGGGGTACAAAGCACACCTTAAAGTCATGTTCCCGTATCTAGTTAACCCCACGCTATCACTATGAGCGCCCTAGAAGGTACTATACAAACACCACAATTTCAGAGGGTCATCCAACACAAGATATAAATATCATGTTAAACCACACGGTGCACACACTGTCACCTTTATACCGTGATCAAAGTGTTTACGGAGATCTGATAATAAAACCACTCGTGTAGCATAACAGATGAAGAGTACATCTACATATTCAACTAGATTACAAAGCTCATGATTACATAAAGATCACACCATGGGAGAGAGAGATGAAACACATAGCTACCGGTAGAGCCCTCAGCCCCGGGGGAGAATTACTCACTCCTCATCATAGGAGACAGCAATAGCGATGGAGATGACGGTGGAGTCGATGGAGATGGCTCCGGGGGCACTTCCCCGTCCCGGCAGGGTGCCCGAACAGAGATTTCTGTCCCCCGAAACTTGTCATTGGCGGCAGCGGAGCTACGGATATTTTTGGTGGAAAAGGCCGATTCCTTCTAGCGTTTATGCATCGGGTGGCATACACTAGTGGAAACAGGGCCTTTTGTCCCGGGTCGTAAGGGCCAGTTGTCCCGGTTGTGCAACCGGGATGGGCTGGCCGGGACAAATGGCTCGTCCCATTGGTCCCGGTTGTGCCAGGACCCGGGATGGTAAGGATAGGCCACGTGGCGAACCTGGGCCAAAGAGTTCGTCCCGGTTCGTTCAAGGGACCGGGATGGATACTTTTTTGACAAAAAAATATATATAATCGTTCAGTTTCCGTGTCCAGGCCCACGTCTTTTGGGCTCCTGTCTCCCAATCCCGAGCCGGCCTCCCCTTCCCCAACCGCGTCCAGGCCCACGTCTTTTATTAAGCCCACTGGTCACATTTTTTTGTCAAAAGGGCCCACTGGCCCGCGTCTTTTATTATGGTCAGTCAACGGTTCGAAGGGCCCACTGGCCAGCGTCTTTTATTATGGTCAGTCAACGGTTCGAAGGGGCCACTGGCCAGCGGCCGTTGGCTGGCTCGCCTGGTCCCTTAAATTAAGACCACAGGACGGTCAAAGGGCCACTGTCACCTCGTCTTCCCGCCCCGCCTCGGCTTCCCGCGCCCCCACTCCCCCACGCGCGCGTGCCACAGCTGCAACCGCCGCCCACGCCTCGGCTCCTGCCCGCATTCATGGCCGCCTGCAACCGCCGCCACGTTCAGGCCGCCGGTTGGCATGCCAGCCCACCCCGGGTCCTTTCTAAAGGCCCCCAGCCGCCCGTACAACCCATCCACCCCGGCCGCGCCCAAGGCAGAGCAACCATAGCCACCATGTCCCGCTGGTTCGGCAGCGGCTCCGGCAAGCGCCCCAGGAACGACCACGAAGGCTCCTCGAGCGGCGCCGGCCGCGTCCCACCACCGCCGGCGGAGGCCTTCGGCTACGGCCCTGGAGGTGTCCGCCTCGGCGGGGCGCCGCGCGTCCCCGCGCCACCTCCGGCTGCACGCCCGCCGCCCAGCGCCGCGCCCAAGGGCAAGAGGTTCCGCCGGTACGTCCGGGTGGACGAGGCCGAGTGGCACTGGAACAACGCCACGCCGGTGTTCTATGCTAACGTCCACCTCCCGGACGGCTGGCACCTGAACCCCCAGCGGATCCCTGTGCCGCCGGTCCCGACCGGCCAGGCGCTGCTCGAGGAGATCGACCGCCGGCGCGAGCTCCTGCCGGCTCCCGTCCGCAGGGAGCGCGCGTACGCGCGCAGCTCCCCCTACTGGGGCGCCTGGCTCGAGCAGGAGCACGAGCAGCGCCGGCGCTCCTTCATCCCCGCCCCCCACGAGGTGGACGTCGCGGACTACCCGCCGCCACCGCCCGGCCGGGAGAGGGAGCTGTGGCTCCTCGAGGACATCCCGGAGGACTTCTCCGGGGAGGAGGACCCCGTGCTCCGGGCCGCCATGGAAGAGGCCTGCGAGGCCTCCCGCCGCTCACTCGTCGAGGACGAAATCAAGCGGTGGGAGCGGGTCGTGGCCGCCGCCGCCGACGACGCCGCCGTCCCCCGAGTCTACCCCCTGGTGGCACGCGCTCTACGCCGACTATGAGGCGTCCGAGGACCAGCCGCCGCCGCAGCCGCTCCCCCCCGGGCTGGAGTACGGCATGTCCTGGGCCTGGACCGGCGGCGTTTGGGCGCCGGAGTCGCCGGAGCAGGAGCTGCCCCCTCCGCCGCCGCCGCCGCAGGAGGTGCTGCCCCCGCCGCCGCCGTAAGCGCCCCCGATGCCCCCGATGCCTCCGCCCCCGGCCCAGCCGCCTGCCCACCTGTGGCAGCCACCCGCCTACCATTGCATCTCCGACGACGAGGAGGACGACTAGATCGGCGCCGGTCGCCTGTGGCCGCGCCGCCGCCCCCTATTCTATGTAAGCAAGGCCCCTAGCTACCCCCCCAAGAAAACGGCCGGCCGCCTGTGGCCGCGCCGCCGCCCCTTTATGCAAGTACGGCCGGCCGCCTGTGGCCGCGCCGCCCCCTATCTATGTAAGCAAGGCCCCTGGCCTTTTTTTAATATAAGTTGTGTGCCCCCGTAGTCTACCGTGTCCCTAGCCCATCCCCGCCGGCGGTCCGCCGGCGGGATCTGTCTACTCGTTCCCGCCGCCGGCAGGGCTTCGCCCAGCCATGTCCACTCGTACCCGCCCCTGGGGTGTTCGTTCGGCCTGGAGAGAGGGCCGCGATTTTTATACACCTGGGCCTCTAGTCCCGGCCCGTGCCACCAACCGGGACTAGAGCCCCTTTGGTCCCGGTTGGTACCACGGCCCGGGACCAAAAACAAATTTCGAATTTCGGTGGCACCCCTGCGCGCCCAAAAATTTTTAGCGCCAAAATTTGAAAAGGGTTAAGTTTGCACATTAACAACTTCTATATACTTTCAAATTTGACAAAAATTCCAACATGAAAAATGCTAGAATTTGCAAAACTGATTTAAATCCATTTTTCGTTTAACTAAATAATTATTCTAACTATTGAAACTATTAATTATTTTTTCATTTGTATATAATTTGAATATAAAAATGTTACAATTTTTGATTTCTCTCGTGATCTTCCTAATTCAAAGCGAGTTGTACCTTATTGACACGGTGAATTTGAGATCTTCGTCTACAACAGAAAAACCATAATTTTCCTTCGAAGGTTTACTCTGCGCATCCACACGTATTTTCCCTTTATCCCGACCCCCGCTTGAAAACATAGTAACTTCCGTGTACGCTATCATTAGTGAGAGACTTCACGTCGGCAATCTCAATTAAAGTGCCAGTTTGTGTCTGATCCCACCAACCCCTCAAAATCCTCCTATTAACTTCACCTATCTCAACTGAAATCACTGTCTTCATGTGGATGCCAAGCCTGTGCAATGCTATCTCTCCTCCTCCAATACCGGAGAATAAGGACACCACATTAACACCATTGGGAAACATGTTCTTCAACACCGACAAGTGGCAACCCACAGTATCAATTTGGAATGAATTGCCAAGAGATTTGTACCTCTCTCTCTTCACGACTCCCCTTGTGTGGTTTCTTGGGAGACCGAGTAAAAATTCCATCTCATCTGGCTCTAGAGGGGCAACCTTGTTCTTTCCAACCCAAACAAGGTTCCATCTTCTGCACTCGTCCATAACATACCCCTGAACAGTTAGAGGTGGTGGATTACTTGAGCCTGCAAGAGTACGTTCGATCTGTTTTATCAGAATTGGACTTGCCACACGGGTTTGCAAGCAATCGAGCGCTTTCTAGGATCCTAGGAAGGCCACCAGTTCTCATAATGAGGGAATGCCTCAAATATGGTCTTTGGAGCGAGAGGAAGGAGACGTGACCTATTCTCAATTGGCAAATTATGGATGTAGCCTCTTTCTTGATCAGCTGCACAGAAGTGCTTAGAATCCACAAACTCCGGCTCTATGTCATACAAATTTCTGAAAATTTCCACCCATACACTTTTTGAAGCTATGGCCTCATTTTCATAGTAGAAGTAGGGTGGCCCAATAGCTTGTTTAGGAAGACTCCTGTCACTAGGAAGGTGGAATCCAACCACACGTTTCTCCTCCAAAAATTTATCATATCTGTTAAAGAAGTACCGAAGCTCTATTTCTGTTTTAAGGATATCTGTCAGGATGGTATCCCTGCTATCACTTCGATTCTTTCGGAAGAATGTTCTCTGACCACACGTTTCTCCTCCAAAAATTTATCATATCAATTATAGCTGGGCATGAAACCTCTCCGAAGTAGATGGCCGTGAAGGATTCTTTCGGAAGAATGTTCTCTGACGTTCCGACAATCAACACATGGGCAACACATGAAGCCATTATCTTTGTTCGCCTGAGCTACAGCAATAAATGCATTCAGGCCTGCCATATACTCGGAAGTGCGTCGGTCACCGTACATCCATCGCTGCCGTGCATCCATCTGCATCATATAATTAAGTTTATCAAAATACATATTAATACAGAGATAACCACAGTACATCGACAAATAATACTTTTTTATGTATCAGTTACAGATGAAAAAGATAATTTGTTAACCTCGGTCGAAGATACCATTTTCAGTGAGCTTGTGTGCGTCTCGGGAATTTCGTCGAACACCTCGTGTGCATAGTAAAAAAAAACACCAACACCACACTCTCTCACACCTCCAAGCAAAAAAAAGATGGAAGGAGGGGGGGCTGGGGCAGTATATATAGGGGAAGGGGGCATTGGTCCCGGTTCGTGGACTGAACCGGGACAACAGGTCATGCGCGTGCCACGTGGCCTGTGGCTAGGCATTGGTCCCGGTCCGTGGCAAGAGCCGGGACCGATATGCCCCCCACGAACCGGGACCAATGCGCCCAGGTGATTCATATTGCCCCGGGCGCACGAACCGGGACCAATGCAGGGCATTTGTCCCGGATTTGGTTGCAACCGGGACAGCTGCCCCCCGGCCCCCTGGACGAGAGGGGTTGTTTCCACTAGTGATATATAGTCGAAAGGGTGATGGCGGTGGGTGGCCAGGGGGGCCAAACCAATAGGTGGAGCGGCCAGGGGGACCCGCGCCACCCTATGGTGTGGCCACCCTGTGGACCCCCTACGGGGCTCTTCGGGACTTCCTGGACCCTCCGGGACTTCTAAGACTTCTGGCTTTTGAATCGTCCAATTTTGAGAATATTTCCAGAACAACTTTTCTGAAACTAAAAACAACAGAAAACAGGAACTGGCTCTGTGGCATCTTGTTAATAGGTTAGTCCCGGGAAATCGATAAAAAATGACATAAAGTGTAAGGAAAACATGTGGGAAACAACATGAAAATAACATGGAACATCCAAAATTAAGGATACGTTTATGACGTATCAACATCCCCAAGCTTAGTTTCTACTCGTCCTCGTGTAGGTAAACGATAAAAACACATAATTTCTGAGGTGACATGCTACGAACATAAACTTGATCGTCATATTAATGTAAAGCATGTAAACTAGGATCAAATGAATAGAGGTTGTGGTTTATAGTTGATATCAAAGAGTAATGTATAGACCATTAGAAAAAACAAAGTAAAACCTTTCAATGAATCAATATTAAAAGACAATCCACTATGCAAAGTATATTAAGGATGATTTAAGCTTCAAGAACAACAATATAATCATCCAAGGCATCAAACTCTCACAACAACCCCTGTTAGGATCAAGTCAAGTGACAACAATATGCACATAGGAAAATCATTCAAATAATTGTGCACTTAAAATAAGCAAGAGTTCTGTATTGGCCCCTAGCACCAGGATGTTATGGCTAAAAGAACATTATGAGGGGTTGGATGGTCAATGTAAGAAAGTCTCACACAAGTGAAAGTGATCATTAGACAAGAGGAAGTCTTATAATCGAACTTATGCAAGGAATAGTGATTGCCACACAACAGATGCACATAGAGCTATAAGTGTATGAAAGCTCTCCAATGGAACTAGTGGGGGTGCATCCAACTTGCTTGCTCACGAAGACCTGGAGCTCTTTTGAGGAGGCTCATCATTGGAATATACAAGCCAAGTTCTATAATGTAAGTTCCCCACATAGTTATGTAAGTCATAATACGAAAACTCTCTACAAACTGAGGTAATGATGCCAACCAAGAACAAGTGTGGAATAAATGATAGTAGTGATATCCCCTCTCTCTTTATTATCTCTATTTTCCTTTTTTTATTTTTGGCTTTTTCTCTTCTTTTTTATTTTTTTTATTTATAACCTCACTGGTAGGGGCAACACTCTATTTTACAATGAATCATCACACTTTTAGTACTCATAACTCAAACTGAAATATCTCTGATGTAAATAAAACTAAATGCTCATGCTAGTGTAGCAGTATGCAAAATAAAAATGAAGCATGACAAGTAACATAATGATGATGGATGTTGTATGGCAATATATCTCGGAATGGCTATGGAAATGCCATGGTAGGTAGGTATGGTGGTTGTTTTGAGGAAGATAAATTTTGACTTATGTGTAGAAGAACAAAGTTCTCCCACGAGGTTTGGATGTACTAGCGAAGTTTGTACCAACTCTCAATGTGAGAATGAGCAATGCACGGTACCGGAGAGGCTAGCAAATATGGATGGTGGAAGTGCCAGAAAACTGCAACATAGAACTCACAAGTTAAAAGATTACAAATAAAATCATGATATCATAAGGTATAATGAAAATCACTCCAAGAGGGTCTGTGGCAGTGACAATTCACTGTTGGCTACCCCGACCGTAGCGCGTAACAAAAGCTATCACGATTGCTATCAGAAAAGGAAGTCATATACCATTATCCTATCAACTGGTTATTTGAGTGTGGCACAGTTTCAAGCTTCTAGACCAACCATTATTTGTTTTTACTTTACTAAACCAGCAAGTTTACCATTAAGCATATTAATATCTCAAAACAACCGCAAATAATCAAGTGAAACAGTTTAGTGATCTACAAGAATATGCCAGCTTTTTTCGTCATACCATCTACCACACGTAGCATTTTCTAGTTCCAACAAGCACCATGCAAAATATGTTTTAACAAAAACTTTCTAAATGATACAGCAAGCAAGCATGATAATACTCACATAAATCTACTAAAACTAACAACTCTGAATGAAAACAAGGGCCAAACGCACTACTAGCAAAAAGTGAACACTCACAGAACAATAAGAATGAAAACTAGAGTGTTCTAAACAATAAAAATGGAGTGTGTCTATCTCCCACACAAGTATGATAGGTTCCAATCGTAAAATACAGAAAAGAAAACTAAAGAAAACAAAACAAAACTGTAGGGCCTGCCCTTCGAACCACTGTTCAAGGACACCCCTGATATGCATACATTCACGATCCCAGGAAATTCAGTCGTGAACAACATATCAAGCTGGTACACAGATACAATATCCATTACACGGTTACACAACACTTACAAAGAGGATTGGTCACTTGACCAAAACCTGAACAACTGCCACGCAGGGCAACACACAACACACACAGCGGAAGACTAAACACATGCAAAACGCGGTAGAGCCCAAGTCACGCCTTAACCTACAGGCTGCTGACCCGGAGACGATCCTAGTTCGCATAGCCATCAGCTCCGTACTCTTCTTCGTCGATCTTCCTCTGAGAATCCCTCTCAAAATCTGGCAAGTAGATACCAGGGGCGAAACCATAATGAGTACATTGGAATGTACTCAGCAAGACATCCATCATGTGACTTACCAAAGATGCAAGTATGCTTATATGGTGTAATAGGTAGGCTATAAATATGGTTCACTACCAATGGTGTTCATATAGGATGACACCATAGTTGCAGTCAGGTTAATTTGTATCTTCGTTGAAGAAGATACTTCAGAGGAAAATAATATAGTTTTTCTCTCTCTTGTAGATATCACATGTACAAGAGGTTTTGTAAAGCTTTGTTAAAAGAATATTTTCTCTTTGCAAAACTTCTTGGAATCAGTTTCCAGAATTCTTGCTTAGAGTAGAAAGGTTTTTATTTGCAAAGCCTTTTGTTTGTAAAACAACTTCTGGATTTCCATCATTGGTATCTCCATGGTACAATGTTTCCTTCCTTTCCGAACTTCCCGAGTTCAACACCTTTTTGAAAACATCTTTTTGAAAACATTGACACAATGCTAGCTACATGGCCATTCAACTGTCCATATCCGAGGACGCGGCTTCTTCGAAAAAGTTGTACTCTGCAGAGGTGTACACATCCACCAGATACAGTACACCTGCCGTGAATAACCACGGACTGTAACAACAGTATGTGAAACATCAGATCACTGATCATAAGCTTCCACTATGTTCCAGCTAGAATGTGTCTATCTCTCAGTTGAGTTTATTCTCCCCGGCAATCATGTCCCGCTCTGCCTAGACGGGAGCCTCAACGAATGCGTCCGGAGGGTAACTTAATCCCACACTTTATATGTCTCAACATTGGGAGTTTTGAGGACATTCGGTTCGAGGGATTCCGTCCCTTATAGCGTTTGAGATAGAACACACACTAACAAGAACAAACTTCCAGTTAAGCCCCGTGCCCATGTTGGGGTAGGGTGGCAGTACGGTAAAGGTTGTCCGGCGAAGACTAGGTTATGTGTCATTTTTGAAAACACCATTTTCCCAAAAATGACCACTTCCACATTCCTCCGGAGAATAAGGATCCGCCTTTTCTCCGGGTTTTTTTCCATAAAGCCTTTGTTTTGCAAAAACACAATTTTTGGGTGTCTACTTAGGGACTAATATATTTGATGGTAATAAATACCATAAGGTGGCTTATGGGCTTGGTAACACCAAGAGTCAACTACTGGCATAATAGTGGTATATATAGTAGTAGTAGAAGTAGTAGTATTCACTCAAAAATAGTTTTTTGGAAATCCAAGTTCTTGTAAAAATTTTCAGAAGTAAAACATGCATGATAGATAATGATAAGTGTATTATAACAGCAAGCATCAGGATGGCTTGCCTCAAGTCTCTTAATGTCCCTGGCCTTGAAGCAACTTGAACTTGAGTCACAGCTCCACAACTGCTTCTTCTTCTTCTTCGTTTTATAGCGTCGAAAAAGAATACAAGACACATACTCAGGTCTAAAAGATACACAACTAAGATCAACAACACATACAGCAAGCAAAAGTATAACGGCGCCAACTCACTAACGTTACCGAGAAAACGGCCTCACATAGCTCTCAGGGTATAAAACTATTGTCAGACAAACATATGGTTTAGAAAACCATATCCCACGTCTTACATACCACATATGGAGTGGTGTACCACTCTCATAACAAGATATATAAGAAGCTAAAAATATATCTTGTGGGTGCAAACGGTTAGGTTACTAAGGTAGAAACAAACAGACAGAACAATACCCATGGCAGTGGGTATTACTCACCACAAGCAACTATCACTCAAATGTGTTTATGATTTTAGTTGGATGTTTTAGTTTCATAAGATACTCTTAAGCACGACAACAACACTAGCACAACAAATAACACAAGTATGACACTCATGCTAAGGTGCACACTCAGACAATTTCCAAACAGCAGGTAAACACGCCACAGATGCATAAGCTATTTATTTACTACCTTAGTGTTTACTTGAAGTTTTGGAATCCATAAATCATGAAAATTTAACAAACAACCAGTAGCTAATAACCAAAGAATAAAGTCATAAAAATAATCTAAAAAACCATCTTTACTCAAGGTAATACTCCAATTAGCCAGGCATAAAACAGGACTGCACTAATAGCATACTAGTATGGAAAATCTACACAAGCATGCTATAAGAAATAATTATATTCCACAACTATAGAACATGCAACTAAATAATTCATGGCATGATAACAGAAGTAATAACTCTCTGAACATGCTATAATAAGCTCATACACTCATAAAATAAAAGATGACAAAACTATAGCTAAAATCATCATCTTCTAGTGGTGACACTAGTTCAATACGAGAGAAGCAAACAATGCTATCATGATTGCTTAAACTTAATCAAGCAAGTCATGAATATAAATGTGGCTAATAACAGTACACAAATCATACTCATGCTAGGAAGCAAGAACATCAAAATAATTCCATGGAACAACTATTAAGCATGCACAAATTAATTCTAGCAATTTCTGTTTTCTTAAGCAATTACTAGCAAGCAAACCATGGTATAACTCACACAACCAGTAGATATGCACTTTAAAGAAAAGTTATATAAATCTTTTCAAAAATCCAAACACTCAATTTAAAAACATCCACAAACAATCTATCAATCACAAGGAATTTAGTTTATTTGCAACGAATTTAATTCAGCACTCAATAGTGAACCATTTCTTAACATGACACCCCTAAGGAATATTGTGCTAACAAAATGGATCACATCTAACATACTAGTATCCTCTTATAAGAAATAAACTTCTCACTTGCATAAGTGAAAACAAACATTTATATTTTTCCCTGGTGGAAAAATAGAAATCAATCATATAATTAAAACATGTCAATTTCTCACACGTGTATGGTCACGGATTTTCATCCTCAACCAAGATGCAATGGGACCAGTGGGTTATGGGCCCACTAATACCAAAGAAAAAGAGGTACTACGCCTCTGGTTACTCATGACAAAAATTAGTATACAAAATAAAATATTACAAAGCCATTTATCCTAGTGAAAACAATACTAGTGCATAAGAATAACAAAATCTACACATGCTTCAATATAAAAAGACATGCAAGCTAACAGAGGTATTAACTTCAAAATAACAGTACCAAAATGGTACTGGATCCATAGAAATCATAGCACAAAACTTAATAAAGCATTCACACAAAGATCTAGGCATCACAAAAATTCCAAATAATAAAACTAGAAGGTAACCAATGCTATTTCATTTTTATTTCAGTTTCCAAACATGCACACACTTTCTAAGGTAGATGTACTATAAGAAAACAACCTAATAACAAGTCCTAACAACTTTATACAAGCTAGGAAACATGCTCAAAACATTCACACACCTCATTTCAAACAAGAACACAATTAAAAACAGAAACAGAAAAGTGGTGTTTCTAGATCTGTCCACCAAAAATAATCTAGAGCTTCAAAAATTAATCTAAGCTAGGATAAGATAGATATAATCAATACCAAGCTCATACAATTGGAATTTCTCCAAAAAGCATTTTAAACTCTTTAAACAATTCAAAGAAAAACCTACCGGACCTTTATCAAACTGGATGGCATTTCCATTCTATAACTCACCTTGATGTGAGGTTAGGTGCATTGGGTCGACATTTCCAATACCTTTCCATAACATTTTTGTTTGTTCCATTTAGCTACATATTTTAAAAGTTATAGTTAAAACATTCTCACTGACAGTCTGAGGCAAAACATTTATTGTGTTCAAAATATGGGTCCAAAAGTAGATCTGCAAAGTTCCTATGGTTTAGATTTTATATCTTAGAGTCCAGGAATTTTTACAGATTTTATTTCACTCGTTTAGTATTTTTACCACGTCCAAAGTGGAGGTACAAGTTTCTGTGAAAAATTAAACGAATAAACACAATCAGCACACGGGCTGGATCTGCGAGGCCGCTGCCCAACTGGGCGCGAGCGCGGCCCGTTGCGCTTGCGCGCGCTGGCAGGCGCGGGAAACGTCGCGTTCGACCGCAGCCGTTGATCAAAGATCGAACGGTCTGCGCGTTTTCATCTTCCTCTCCTCACCTCCTCTCTCTAACTCGACGGAGAAGGAAAAAGGGCGCGGCTCTAGCTCACCTTGGGGAAGCTCGGGGAGGGTTTTGGTGCGCGGGGGAGCTGCTGGAGGTCGTGGGCACCGAGGGGAGGCGACGGTGGCGGCAGGCGTGACTGCACGCGGCGGAACGTGGCCGGCGTCCGTGGCGGCGTCCGTGGATGGCGACGGCGCCTCCGGGGCCTAGAGGGGGTGGGGAGGTGTCCGGGAGGTGCAGGAGAACATGGGGAGTGTTGCTAGGGTGGTGGGAGAGGCTGGAAGAGAGGGGTGCGAGCAGGGCACTGCCGTGGCCGTGGTGCTCTCCGGCGGCTAGAACTCGAGCTCACAGGGCTCTAGGGACAAGGGCTCGGGGTCCAGATGACTAGGGAGGCTAGGAGGGAGTGTGGGTGGTGCAAGGATGCAAGGGCACTGCCCCGATACTTATAGATGAGGGAGGAACCTTGAGGGCAATTCGGGGAGCTCGGGTGGATGCCAATAATGGCATAGAGCAAACCCTAGGGTTTTTGGTCTTTTCCAAAACGTGCACTGGCTTGCCCTAGTCACCAAGCGTGTGGGTGCAGGTCTTATCCTGGCCAATGGTGCAAGTGGAGCAAGTGGCAACCAAAATGGTCAAAGGCATGGGCTCCCACTTCTGCCACAACTTCACCTCTTCTCTCTCTAATAAGATCAAGCCTAGGGCTTCTAGAAGGTGTCCAATGCATTATTGGTCGAGTAGGAACCCTGGTCAACAAGCTAGGTCAGGCCACACATCCAAAAGATCAAGGGATCACAAAGAAAACAAAGGTGCAAAAGTGTATCTCCTGCTGTTCACTGCAAAATTCAGAAAATTCAGACTAAGGACTTCGAAATTTTCTAAGTGTTGAAAATAGACAGAAAGTTGGGTTTGTTTTCAAGGTGCAAAAGATTCTCAAAATTTGTTTTCAAGGTATGAATTTGTTAACCTTGTTATATACTTTCATAAACAACTTTTGAAAACAAATTTGAAATAAATTAAGGCCATGAAAACATTGGAGGAAAAGGTATACTTCCTGTTTTTATCTGTTTCTCAAAAATGTCATTTTCTGCCTTAATTTTATACCACAAACACATCAAGCAAAAGATAGTTTTTATTTCTCCAAAAATAAAAGTGGGCTTATAGATTTGTAGTACACATATCAAGGATTAATTAAAAGTCAAGAAATCATAAAATAACAATTTATAGCTTGGTGAAAACAATGGTAGAAAACATGTATATGGCTTTATTCTTAGACATTGTTTTCTATAGGAAAGTTAAAAGAAAAATTTCATAGATCATTTTGGAAACTTGTTTTCTTGGATCCAACAAAGTTAAAAGTTTGTTTTAAGTTGCAAACCATAATGATCCAAGTCTTGGAATAAAAATCTCTCAAGTAATAATAGGAAAAACATCAGGAAGAATAATAAGAATATTTTTCAGAAACAATTGGTTTCATAAAGAAACAAAACTTGTGATGCAAATATGTTTAAGATTACAAACACATGGTAGTTCAAACAATCATGTTGTTATATAAAAAAAATGTTGGCCCTAAATTTTGTCTTCTTGAGCACAGTCCAAGAATCCAAAAACTGGGGTGTGACAGACCTTCCCCCCTTAAAAGAATCTCGTCCCGAGATTCGCAGGCAAGCGAGAAGAGGGTATGGTCAAACAACAATGTTAGATGATTTGTTTACAAACCTGTGTTGATGGTTGATAACATTATTTACATGGGCTTCCCCCCTTTGATTTACCTTACCAAAATTCAGAGGTGAAAAGTTTTCCTTTCAAAGGTTTTGGGTGCCATGTTCTAAACTTGAACTTATTGTTTTTCTTAAAACCATGTTATCAAGCCAGGGTTAGAAAGGCCAACTTGTTCCAGAAAAGTTGCTTTTCTAAGGTACCCCAAAACAAGAAATTTCACTTTTCTAAAACTGATAGGAAAGTTCTGGCCACCCATAAGTGGTCACAGCAACCTAGTTTGGCAGGGTATAGGCTACAAACATCTAGTAGGCTTTCCATGATTTGGAAGCAATCTCAGAAGCTAGATGTACCCAGGTTTTTCTCGAGTGTTTTGCTGACGTGTGGGATTGGGCTCACTTGGCAGTCGATGCCCTCCTCGTTTCTCCTTCTCCTTGTGGCCTTTTCTTCTCATCTGGTGCGCACACTTTCAGCATCAGGGTGTCCCGCCCACTGTGAGTCCATGATGGGCTGACACCTCGCTGTAGGACTGCTGCGAGTGTGACAGGTTGATGCTCTGGCCACTTGGGGAAGAGGTGCGTGGTGTTTTCGCGCCATTTATGAGCACTGCGGCTAGATTCTTCGGCTCTTCCCGCGTAGTGCTTGATGAAGGAGAGGGCTCTGCTCTTACTGCTATAAAAGGGGTAGATGTGGTTCTTCAAATCTCACAACACGATGAGCTTCATTTCCCAGTTAATCAATGACTTCTTCAAGGAGTATGTCACTCTGCTGGAGCGAGCAAATTTCTTGGAGCACTTCCTCATCGTGCTATCCTTCAGCTGCTGCTTGGTGGGATCGGTCACGGTGATCCTGTTAGCCATGATCTTCGCATGCTGGGACTTCCACGACTGGTGGATTGGTACCCGGGACAAGACTGTGGTGGAAGAAAGGTGAGCTGTGGCGCCGGTGGTTGCGCCAGTGGAGGCTCACGCTGGTGGCACTAAGCCTGGAAGACTGGAGGGAATCCGTCGTCGACTGACTCGGGGTTCTGCATCAGGTGAGAGTAGCTCACCTTCCAACTAGGCTCCCATCAGTGAGAGCTTGGTAAGGTTTGGGCCTACATTGAAATGGGTGTTGCAGTATGTGCTGGGGGTCAGACTTGTATCTTATTTTTTACTGAAACTTTTACCTGTTGGTGTAATTTTATTTCCGGAGTAATGTATCTCTTTGGAGCTCCCAAAAGACTTGTAGTTCTACCAACTCTGTAAGATGGCAACAATCTTATGCGGCAAAGTTTAATTTACTCTGGAGGGTGGTATACAAAAATTAGATGGAGATTTTGGTTAGTATCGTTTAGATTTTTTTTCTAGTCCGACGTGACACTCCTAGTGTTCCATTTGCGTCGGTTTTCTCAGGGTACACCGACAAACAAGCAAGGGGGTTCACAGGTTTGGTTTTGAAAACTTACCATTGGCATGAGTTGCAGCATCAGCTTGGTCTCGAGGTCCACTCATCAGATTCTTGCGTTTCTTAGGGGATGGACCTTGGCGTTCTTGGGGTTCATCAGGATGGGCTAGAATATGGTACTTCTCGGGGCAATCACGAGCAAAGTGTCCTTCCCATCCACTGGTAAAGCAACCCGTGGTTTTAGGCTTGACCTTCACACGCCTCCTTGAAGATTGTGGCATCACAGGCAAAACGCTGCGAGTCCCCCATGAACTAGTTTCTCCTGGCGTTACTGTCTTCCTTTTGCGGCTCTCTCCAGCAAGCATGTAACATCCCAAGTATGAAAATACCCCTAGAATGTTTGTTTTCATGTTTAATCAAAGTATTGCATCATGTCATCATGTTTAATTATTTGTTTGCATTTGTTTACTATTTGTTTTGCATCTGTTTTATCTTGTTTTCATAATGAAACCTCAAACAAATTCAAATGGTTATTTCATACTTTCTCTGTTACAACATTTGGAATAAAAATCACAAATGAAAACAACCAATTTGTTTCATTTTATTCCATGTTGATCACTCATTAATTTGTTGGTTTTAATCAAACAAGTAATTCAATCAATTAATTCTAAATCACTTTCAAATTCAAACCAACTCTTCAAATCAGTACCCATTTTGAATCTATGACATCCACCAAACAATCATAACCATTGATCTCATTAAATAATAGGGTTCACCCTATTAAGTTTTTGTTTTCTATATTAATTAACAAAATATTCCAATTCAAACCAAGTTTATTCAAACAGAACCCACTTTGAAACTATAAAAAATAATAACCAAAACATTCTTTTATTCTTTGTTTCCATTTAAATCTTTTGGGTCACCTTATTAAAAGGTTGATTTTATTAATCATTTTTAAATATTCAAAAATCATCTAAATTGGTTTATTTTCCAAACAGCACAAAAATTTAAACATTTTTGAAATCCAAACTTGTTAACTGTTGAAATTAACATAACAAGCACACCCTAATTTTCCTGGAATTTTTACTAACCTACAAACCATCATTTTCTTCCAAATCAGTTTTCTGCAAAAAAAAAATGAAACAGAAAAATAAAAAGGAGAAAAACTGCCGCGCGCGCGCGTCACCTAACGACCCAACCCACCTAAGCCCTACCAGCGCGCGGCCCAGCCCGTTATTCCCCCGCGTACCGGTTCGTTATAACGCCGTCGTCGTCGTCCCCCCGTACGGCACGAAATCCGCCGGTGCCACGTACCCCTCCTCGCCGAGCAGACGGCCACCCTTGGCTTCCGAGCCCTATAAGTAGCCCTAGGGCAGCGCGCCAGCTACCCTAAGCCCTAGTTCCCTCTCCCTCGAGCTCCCGCCGCCGTCTGCCCCTCTCCCGTCCACCTCCCTCGCTCTGTCCCCCTCGCCGGAGTTTTTCCCTCTCTGAACCCCCGATGGACACCACCGCTTTGCAGCTCCACCCTCCTACCTAAGTGCTGGAACCAGACCCCCGTCACCCCCGCTTCCGTTTGGACACCGCAGGGGAGCACGACATCGACTACAGCCCCGCCGCCATCAACGCCATCGCCCCCGGCCGCGCCACCTCGACCAATCGCTTCCACGACGACCACGCGGTGAGCGCACCATCTCGTCCTACCTCCCCCTCTGCTGCATCCGCGCGTATCAGGGCACGCACCGCACGCATCTGCACCCTCCAGATCCAGCACATATCGCGCGAGCACACGACGATCACCGCCGGTGATCTTTTCTCTGACGAAGTGCAGTTGGCTTTGGTCGTCAGTAGATTCAGTTAACGAGCTAACACTTTACCTTGGCTGCGCCTCCGTTAACTGACAAGAAACGCAACCAGCCCAGCTGGTTCAGTCTAACGCGCAGCGAGCGAGAGGTGCAGGGTTCGAGCCCCTGCCCTCGCGGGATAAATCCCTTCTTTTTTCGACGGAGTACTGACAGGGAGGGCCCCCTGTCAGTCACTCGTGTGGCGACGCCAGCACAGCGCGATTTGGGTCCCCCCTGGCAGTGACTGGGTGTGTATCCTGTGCGTATAAAACGAATTTTAAACCTTTCTGTTTTCAATCCAGGTCCAATTAAATCACAGATTGGTCCCTAGTTTTCTTTTGCTTATAACTTTTATTTTATAACTCTAAAAACTGAAAATAAAATATGTGTGCTAGTCTAAATTAAATTCTCTATCTCATGGTATCATTTGTTTCCTGTTTTGAAATTTCAAAATGCAATTTAAATTTGAATTCAAATAATTCAAATGCAATTTGCTAAATTCAATAACTAATTCATTACTAATCCAATAAATACAAATAAAATATGTTTTCCATACCATTTTGACTAACCTATTCAAATATAAATTTTGTTTCATTGTTTGAATAATTTAAATTGCCTAAATATTTTAATCCTTGTTTAATTCATTTAAATTTGATAAAATCATGCCTTGCTCAAAATAAAATATTTTTGAACATGCAAAATATGTTTTCAAACCATCAAAGTGTGAACTTTTCAAATGTGAGTTTGAATTTATGTTTTGAACAAATAAAAATTCAATTAAATTCAAACTTGTTTTAAATTCATTTAAAACTTGTTTAATATTGTTTAATTCATAATTAAATTATCCTAACTCCTATTTCAATATTTGAAACATGTAATCCAACTAAAATTTGATGGTATTTTTAAATATAAATTTTGTTAATTGTTTTGCACACTTTAAAATTGATGAAAACAATAATTGTTTGTGTGACATGTTTAAGTAACCAAACTTTCCAAACTTAATAAATGATTTCCAAAACTTGTTAAATCCTTTTATCACTTGCATCTATTATTGTTATTTGTTGTTATCATCATGCATGCATCATGCTAACAACTTTCACATAATAATTAATTGTAAATCATTTGTTTCCACTTATTTCAATGGACCTTTTCCATAGGCAATCCAATTGCATATGGGTCCATATAAATTGTGTTATTATGTTAGCTAGTTTATTTTGATGCAACCATTAACTTGTCATGCATCATCTTTGATTGTGCACTATGCCATGATAATGATTGTTTATATTTCTGTCTTGTTTGTTTGCTTCTCCTCGAATAGACGACGACGTTGAGACAGACGATCTTTACAGCACCCCTTCTGAGGATCTAGCTCAGTACCCGGCTGCTGAGTTTGCAGGCAAGTTATCACTCACATGAACCATTGTGTTCCTTTCAACCCTGGTTACCGATACTTTCCGTTGTCTATTTCTGCTAGCCTTAGTGGTAGTTGTTTCTGTTACGAACCTATCACATGAATCCTTTAACCCTGATATTGCCTCACCACCCTTCCTACAACCCTATTGATTGAGCCAGTGTCTTACTAGCATGCTTAGGTTGTTTTGCTCGAGTCTGTTACCCGTTACTTTCAGTTACTATATTTTCATTATGTTCTGGGGGCTCGATGTTTAATCAATCAATCAATCATGCTAATGTTATTGTTAATAATAATTTGATGATAAGGCACCGGCAGGAGGCCCTGTGTGGTTTTGAGGCCTGCTAGTGTCGACCCTAATAGGAAAAGGGTCTTGTCTACTGATCCATGATGAGCGCACTACCCGCATGTGGGAAGCGAGTATGGGCGCCCCCCCTCAATTTGATTCGATTCGCATCTCGTCCAAATCATCTCATTTAGTTCGTGTTTTCCATTTGCCGCATGCATGTTTTTGCGAGCCCAGCGCAGGGTGGAACTTTTGTAGTCGGCATATAGGGGGACACGTTCTTAGAGTGCTATGAGGGTCCATTTTCTTCTGGGCTCGATTAGCCGTGCGCCCAAGGTGCTTTGGGCTTGATGCGAAGAAGAGTTGAGTTGTGTTGAGTGCCCCGCTTGGTGGGAGGCATCCCATCTGGCGGGTTATTCATACGTGTACGGCCAAATTGGTGCAACCCTGCAGGGATAATCTTCTCTAGAAGCCGTGTTTTCCGCGGTTATGGTTTACTTGGTGAAAGTACTGGCTAACAAGTACTCAGGACAACTTAAACCTAATGATTCACAATCTCACACCCCATGATTAACAATTTGACTAGTAATAGGATTATTGTCACAATAACTTGATTCATCTTTAAGCCAACTGTGTGAGTTATCCTCGGATTGCTTCTTCGGATAAGGGGCGAGATCCAGGATGGGTTTGTTTGAAGTTATCTTTCAGTTGGTTACAACACTCGATCTTATCCCCTTTCTGATAGTGGAAGTGGTAGAATCTCTGTAGTTGGTTAGCGCAGCCAGTTGCAGCATCTTTTATACCCCTTTCCTCCGTTGAACCCAAGGCATCTGTACTTGGTGTTGACGGGCTATACTTTGGTGAACTGTGAGTCTTGCTTGCCAGTACGTCTTTGTACTGACCCCTTTGGGGCTGTGGTTTCCGCAGACTACGCTTACGAGGATCCAGGTGACGGCTACTACGTGGAGTTTGACGAGGCTGCTGACGAGTAGTTAGCGGACCCGGGCAGGATCCGAGACATCGTGGATGGGCTCCGTCTTTATTTCAGTTTCCGGCTTCTTAAGCCTATTTGGATTTGTCTGTAGTCAGACCCCCTTTGAATGCTTCCGCTGAGATGTAATGATGATATGTTGGGACATGTGTCCTCTGGATGATTGTATTTGCTATCTCTGCCCTAGTGAGGGCCAGTTGCAACTTATTTCAATCTTTTGTGTCTTAGAGGCATGTTGTGTTATCCTTTTGTTCAAAGCCGTTGACGTACCATGTGTGTATGGTATGAAGTACGTCAATGGTAGTGTCCTGATTCCTACGGGATAGTTTACATCGACGGTGAACAGTAGCGATGGGTTGTCACACATAAGTGTTGGCCTACTCGTAAGAGGACGCGGGTGCCGGTAAGCCCCGTAATCCCATCAGAATACTGTTCAGTTCGTACGATGAGTATCCTCTAGAAGTCCGGATGCGACAAAGCAGTTGCTGGGATTCTCTCATAAGGAAAGCAGTATTCTCAGCGTTAGTGATGACCAGCTGAGTTAACTGTTCCAGGGAAGCACGGGTGGCAAAGTGTTCAGCACGAGCGGCTTCACTTCCTTCCCTCAGCAGAGCAAACAGTTGAGCCACTGTCGGCTCAGGTGACGGAGGTAGATTGCTGGCCATGCTGAAGACAAGGAACGGTGTAAGGCGAGAGCAACTAAAGGTGGTTTTGGTTTTCTTTTGAAAACTAGTGACACATACCGGCTCATAACGGAGATGAGAACGATATATACCACAACAACAACATCGAAGAAACAAACGCCAACTCAACCAAGATTAACATATGTATGAAACAGAATCTAGCAAGCATAATCAACTTAAGGGTTCACAAGGCTACAGCATAAGGGTTACAACACAACTAGTACACTCTAAGTTCTAGCAGAGTTCACACCAATACAGACAAACAAGCGTCTCGGTGGGGATTACACAACTCCTAACATCCTGCGGCCATCCTAAGTGCTCGAGGAAGCGCGTAGCTGTTCCTCCAGCTCTTCAATTCTGGCCTTGCTGGCTGCAAGCTGAAGCTGAAGGGCTCTCACTCGTGTGCGGTGCTGGGAGTCAGTGTACTTCATGGTCTTCTTCAGTACCTTGAGACGATGCTCGGTAACCGAAGATGCACCAAGACTGGCTTCTAGTTGATCTATCTCTCTTCCTCGCAGGTCATAATCTGCCCTTACTTTAGCAAGGGAGAGTTGGGTGTTGTACAGCTGTCCCTCCAGGTGCTGGAAGTGACGAGCGAACACAAAATCTCCAGTGACTTCTACTAGCCTGTCATCCTCGTCGCGTCTTCCAAAGTACCTATAAGGGGTTCCTGCAAACTTGTGCGAAAGAAGTTCGCGAGCTTGGCAATGACCAGCTGCATTACCCTAAGGATGCCATCTTCCCAACTGCTCTCCACAACTTCCCAAATGATTTCTGGGGTTGACGGTGCTAGGAAAGGTGCGTGGATGGTGCAGACCACCAACCAGGACAATTCTCGTCCATCATGGTGAATCTGGGCTCCCTTCAACTCAGGTGTGGGACGACCGATAAGATGAGCCATCTTGATCAAATCCTCCTCAAAACGGCGGTAGCAAGGTGCATGTGATCCCAGCCGGAAGGACTTGGTGAAGATAACTTCCATCTACACAAGATTTTAAAGTGGGTTAAGTTAGGTAATAGTGTGCAAAATTTTAAGATGCTCCCTTTTTAACTTTAGTTTACATAGGGTTTTCGAAACCCGGAGGGGATGGAGTATAGAATCCTTTTGAAAAATAGTCAGCTTAGTGACCTGGTTTGGTTTACTTCCATTGTCAGAGTACTAGCTAACGTCCATGCTAACTAAGGTCTCCTAAGGTTAGGATAGCTCTGATACCAACTCTGTAGGGCCTGCCCTTCGAACCACTGTTCAAGGACACCCCTGATATGCATACATTCACGATCCCAGGAAATTCAGTCGTGAACAACATATCAAGCTGGTACACAGATACAATATCTATTACACGGTTACACAACACTTACAAAGAGGATTGGTCACTTGACCAAAACCTGAACAACTGCCACGCAGGGCATCACACAACACACACAGCGGAAGACTAAACACATGCAAAACGCGGTAGAGCCCAAGTCACGCCTTAACCTAGAGGCTGCTGACCCGGAGACGATCCTAGTTCGCATAGCCATCAGCTCCGTACTCTTCTTCGTCGATCTTCCTCTAAGACCCCCTCTCAAAATCTGGCAAGTAGATACCAGGGGCGAAACCATAATGAGTACATTGGAATGTACTCAGCAAGACATCCATCATGTGACTTACCAAAGATGCAAGTATGCTTATATGGTGTAATAGGTAGGCTATAAATATGGTTCACTACCAATGGTGTTCATATAGGATGACACCATAGTTGCAGTCAGGTTAATCTGTATCTTCGTTGAAGAAGATACTTCAGAGGAAAATAATATAGTTTTTCTCTCTCTTGTAGATATCACATGTACAAGAGGTTTTGTAAAGCTTTGTTAAAAGAATATTTTCTCTTTGCAAAACTTCTTGGAAACAGTTTCCAGAATTCTTGCTTAGAGTAGAAAGGTTTTTATTTGCAAAGCCTTTTGTTTGTAAAACAACTTCTGGCTTTCCATCATTGGTATCTCCATGGTACAATGTTTCCTTCCTTTCCGAACTTCCCGAGTTCAAAACCTTTTTGAAAACATCTTTTTGAAAACATTGACACAATGCTAGCTACATGGCCATTAAACTGTCCATATCCGAGGACGCGGCTTCTTCGAAAAAGTTGTACTCTGCAGAGGTGTACACATCCACCAGATACAGTACACCTGCCGTGAATAACCACGGACTGTAACAACAGTATGTGAAACATCAGATCACTGATCATAACCTTCCACTATGTTCCAGCTAGAATGTGTCTATCTCTCAGTTGAGTTTATTCTCCCCGGCAATCAAGTCCCGCTCTGCCTAGACGGGAGCCTCAACGAATGCGTCCGGAGGGTAACTTAATCCCACACTTTATATGTCTCAACATTGGGAGTTTTGAGGACATTCGGTTCGAGGGATTCCGTCCCTTATAGCGTTTGAGATAGAACACACACTAACAAGAGCAAACTTCCAATTAAGCCCCGTGCCCATGTTGGGGTAGGGTGGCAGTACGGTAAAGGTTGTCCGGCGAAGACTAGGTTATGTGTCATTTTTGAAAACACCATTTTCCCAAAAATGACCACTTCCACATTCCTCCGGAGAATAAGGATCCGCCTTTTCTCCGGGTTTTTTCCATAAAGCCTTTGTTTTGCAAAAACACAATTTTTGGGTGTCTACTTAGGGACTAATATATTTGATGGTAATAAATACCATAAGGTGGCTTATGGGCTTGGTAACACCAAGAGTCAACTACTGGCATAATAGTGGTATATATAGTAGTAGTAGAAGTAGTAGTATTCACTCAAAAATAGTTTTTGGAAATCCAAGTTCTTGTAAAACTTTTCAGAAGTAAAACATGCATGATAGATAATGATAAGTGTATTATAACAGCAAGCATCAGGATGGCTTGCCTCAAGTCTCTTAATGTCCCTGGCCTTGAAGCAACTTGAACTTGACTCACAGCTCCACAACTGCTTCTTCTTCTTCTTCTTCGTTTTATAGCGTCGAAAAAGAATACAAGACACATACTCAGGTCTAAAAGATACACAACTAAGCTCAACAACACATACAGCAAGCAAAAGTATAACATCGCCAACTCACTAACGTTACCGAGAAAACGGCCTCACATAGCTCTCAGGGTATAAAACTATTGTCAGACAAACATATGGTTTAGAAAACCATATCCCACGTCTTACATACCACATATGGAGTGGTGTACCACTCTCATAACAAGATATATAAGAAGCTAAAAATATAGCTTGTGGGTGCAAAAGGTTAGGTTACTAAGGTAGAAATAAACAGACAGAACAATACCCATGGCAGTGGGTATTACTCACCACAAGCAACTATCACTCAAATGTGTTTATGATTTTAGTTGGATGTTTTAGTTTCATAAGATACTCTTAAGCACGACAACAACACTAGCACAACAAATAACACAAGTATGACACTCATGCTAAGGTGCACACTCAGACAATTTCCAAATAGCAGGTAAACACGCCACAGATGCATAAGCTATTTATTTACTACCTTAGTGTTTACTTGAAGTTTTGGAATCCATCAATCATGAAAATTTAACAAACAACCAGTAGCTAATAACCAAAGAATCAAGTCATAAAAATAATCTAAAACACCATCTTTACTCAAGGTAATACTCCAATTAGCCAGGCATAAAACAGGACTGCACTAATAGCATACTAGTATGGAAAATCTACAAAGATCTAGGCATCACAAAAATTCCAAATAATAAAACATATTTAACAAAGATCTAGGCATCACAAAAATTCCAAATAATAAAACTAGAAGGTAACCAATGCTATTTCATTTTTATTTCAGTTTCCAAACATGCACACACTTTCTAAGGTAGATGTACTGTAAGAAAACAACCTAATAACAAGTCCTAACAACTTTATACAAGCTAGGAAACATGCTCAAAACATTCACACACCTCATTTCAAACAAGAACACAATTAAAAACAGAAACAGAAAAGTGCTGTTTCTAGATCTGTCCACCAAAAATAATCTAGAGCTTCAAAAATTAATCTAAGCTAGGATAAGATAGATCTAATCAATACCAAGCTCATACAATTGGATTTTCTCCAAAACGTATTTTTAAACTCTTTAAGCAATTCAAAGAAAAACCTACCAAACCTTTAGCAAACTAGATGGCATTTCCATTCTATAACTCACCTTGATGTGAGGTTAGGTGCATTGGGTGGATATTTCCAATACCTTTCCAGAACATTTTTGTTTGTTCCATTTAGTTACATATTTTAAAAGTTATAGTTAAAACATTCTCACTGACAGTCTGAGGCAAAAAATTTATTTTGTTCAAAATATGGGTCCAAAAGTAGATCTGCAAAGTTCCTATGGTTTAGATTTTATATCTTAGGGTCCAGGAATTTTTATAGATTTTATTTCACTCGATTAGTATTTTTACCACGTCCAAAGTGGAGGTACAAGTTTCTGTGCAAAATTAAACGAATAAACACAATCAGCACACGGGCTGGATCTGCGAGGCCGCGACCCAACTGGGCGCGAGCGTGGCCCGCTGCGCTTGCGCGCGCTGGCAGGCGCGGGAAACGTCGCGTTCAACCGCGGCCGTTGATCAAAGATGCGCTGGCAGGCGCGGGAAACGTCGCGTTCAACCGCGGCCGTTGATCAAAGATCGAACGGTCTGCGCGTTTTCTTCTTCCTCTCCTCACCTCCTCTCTCTAACCCGACGGAGAAGGAAAAAGGGTGCGGCTCTAGCTCACCTTGGGGAGGCTCGGGGAGGGTTGTGGCGCGCGGGGGAGCTTCTGGAGGTCATGGGCACCGAGGGGAGGCGACGGTGGCGGCAGGCGTGACTGCACGCGGCGGAACGCGGCCGGCGTCCGCGACGGCGTCCGTGGATGGCGACGGCGCCTCCGGGGCCTAGAGGGGGTGGGGAGGTGTCCGGGAGGTGCAGGAGAACATGGGGAGTGTTGCTAGGGTGGTGGGAGAGGCTGGAAGAGTGGGGTGCGAGCAGGGCACTGTCGTGGCCGTGGTGCTCTCCGGCGGCTAGAACTCGAGCTCACAGGGCTCTAGGGACAAGGGCTCGGGGTCCAGATGATTAGGGAGGCTAGGAGGGAGTGTGGGTGGTGCAAGGATGCAAGGGCACTGCCGCGATACTTATAGATGAGGGAGGAACCTTGAGGGCAATTTGGGGAGCTCGGGTGGATGCCAATAATGGCATAGAGCAAACCCTAGGGTTTTTGGTCTTTTCCAAAACGTGCACTGGCTTGCCCTAGTCACCAAGCGTGTGGGTGCAGGTCTTATCCTGGCCAATGGTGCAAGTGGAGCGAGTGGCAACCAAAATGGTCAAAGGCATGGGCTCCCACTTCTGCCACAACTTCACCTCTTCTCTCTCTAATAAGATCAAGCCTAGGGCTTCTAGAAGGTGTCCAATGCATTATTGGTCGAGTAGGAACCCTGGTCAACAAGCTAGGTCAGGCCACACATCCAAAAGATCAAGGGATCACAAAGAAAACAAAGGTGCAAAAGTGTATCTCCTGCTGTTCACTGCAAAATTCAGAAAATTCAGACTAAGGACTTAGAAATTTTCTAAGTGTTGAAAATAGACAGAAAGTTGGGTTTGTTTTCAAGGTGCAAAAGATTCTCAAAATTTGTTTTCAAGGTATGAATTTGTTAACCTTGTTATATACTTTCATAAACAACTTTTGAAAACAAATTTGAAATAAATTAAGGCCATGAAAACATTGGAGGAAAAGGTATACTTCCTGTTTTTATCTGTTTCTCAAAAATGTCATTTTCTGCCTTAATTTTATACCACAAACACATCAAGCAAAAGATAGTTTTTATTTCTCCAAAAATAAAAGTGGGCTTATAGCTTTGTAGTACACATATCAAGGATTAATTAAAAGTCAAGAAATCATAAAATAACAATTTATAGCTTGGTGAAAACAATGGTAGAAAACATGTATATGGCTTTATTCTCATACATTGTTTTCTATAGGAAAGTTAAAAGAAAACTTTCATAGATCATTTTGGAAACTTGTTTTCTTTGATCCAACAAAGTTAAAAGTTTTTTTTAAGTTGCAAACCATAATGATCCAAGTCTTGGAATAAAAATCTCTCAAGTAATAATAGGAAAAACATCAGGAAGAATAATAAGAATATTTTTCAGAAACAATTGGTTTCATAAAGAAACCAAACTTGTGTTGCAAATGTGTTTAAGATTACAAACACATGGTAGTTCAAACAATCATGTTGTTATATAAAAAAAAATTGTTGGCCCTAAATTTTGTCTTCTTGAGCACAGTCCAAGAATCCAAAAACTGGGGTGTGACAGAAACAAAACGAAAAATAAAAGACGCTCCGAGTAAATTTTAAATGATGTGACCGAATAAAAATATAGTTTCACGAAAAGTGACCTGATAGATAGTTGATGAAGAAGGGAATGCCTTGGGAATCCCGAAGCTTAGATGCTTGAGTCTTCTAAAAATATGCTTGGATGAACCACGGGGGCATCCCCAAGCTTTGACACTTGAAAACTTCCTTCACACCACACTCAAACAGTAATTCGCATTAGAGGGTTAATGCAACAATTAAAAATACATTGGTTCTATATGGCACAAGTGCTATTGATACTTTTAAACATTAGCTACAGCCACTGATGTTTCGTGAAGCAAAGAAATCCACTTTACATCGCAAAATAGCAGATGCAAGAAAAATGGCAGAATCTGTCAAAGCCAGAACAATCTGTAAAGACGAATTTTTTCGAGACACTTACGCTGCTCAGATCGAAAAACTTAAAGAACTAAAAAAAAATTGGAATTATCTGAGGAATAAGAAAAAAAATTCAGGTCATTCTGATCTTTTTGTATTTTATACGAATTTTTACGGTGGACAGCAGAAATCTGTTTCCTGCGCAGAAATCCGGAAACCAACTCCAACTCCCGTCAGAAAGCTTACTTGGCACTACTAAAACATGAAAAGAAAGATACAAAGGAGTTTCTACAGAAGTATACAACCCATTTACTCAAATAAAACAAAGAAAAACAAAGCAAAAAAATAAAACCATGGGTTATCTCCCAAGAAGTGCTTTTCTTTAAAGCCTTTTAGCTAGGCATGATAATTTGAGAAGATGCTCACATGAGAAATATGAATTGAAGCAAAAGAGAGCATCAAGAAGTAAATGTAAAACAAATTTAAGTCTAAACCACTTCCTATGAAAAAGAATCTTGTAGAAAAACAAGTCAATGAAGCACAAAGTGGCTAGCATAGGAAAGCAAAACAAGTGCAACTTCAAAAATTTCAACATAAAGAGGGGAAACTTGATATTGTTGAGATGCATAAAATTATGTTTCCCTCTCTCATAATAACTTTCAGTAGCATGATGAATGAAATTAACAGTATAAATATCACAAAAAACATTCTTATCATGAGCCACATGCATAAAAGAATTAATACTCTCCACATAAGCATAGTCATTCTTATTAATAGTAGTGGGAGCAAATTCAAAAAAATAGCTATCATTATCATTCTCATCACCATAATCATCAAATATAGGAGACATGTTGCAATCATAATTAATTTTCTCCTCAATAGTAGGTGGACTGAAAATATCATATTTATCATTGTAATCATCATAAAGAACTCCAACATGATAGACAAGTTATATATTATGGAGATGGTTTTGGGTAATCCCTCCATAACTGTGACAAGTTTCGTAAGGATAATTGTAATCATAGCCTATGTTATAGCATCTTTTATAATAGTTATCAAAGACTAGAGGCATGGTATCATCATTTTTACTAGAAAGAGATGTATCAAGCATATAATCATCAGTAGCAAAAGGATTTTCAAACACATCATCCACAAGCTCAGAGCTTTCTATATCATCATTGGAAGGAACATGCATGGTACTAATAGTACAGAAATTATCATCATTTTCAGAATTGGTACTAAAGAGATTCTCAATATCAAAAGTAGTGTGTTTATCCCAATCATGATCACTTTCATAAATAACAGGCATGGGAAAATCATCGAGTTTAGACTCATCAAAAACTATAATGGGAGCAACATGCTTAGGGGGGATACCGTTACCTCTCTCCTTTTACTCCTTTTCTTCTTCTTCCTCCTCTCTATAGGAGGGAGAGGCTTGAAAGGAAGCTCCTCCATATACCCTAGTTTTGAAGGGGAACGTAGCATAGAAAACAAAATTTTTCCTACGCGAGAGATACCCGAAAGGCCAAGATCTAATCTAGGAGACGAAGTGCAACGGGCAACAAGAGGGTTAAGGAGAACACATACCCTCGAAGACTCAAAGTGGTACGAGATCAAATCTCGTTGTTGGCGTAGTCGTACTCACACCGATCCCGATAGCGAGAAGATGGCACCGCAATCCGGCGGTGCATCCGTGATCGGTCACACGTACGGTAGATGACGACCTCCGTTCCCTCGTTCCAGCGGGGCGCGGAAGTAGAGGATCCCTCGGAACTCCAGCAGCACGACGGCATGGTGTGGTGGAGAAAAACATTGCTCAGGGCTTCGCCAAGCGCACGAACAAGTGGTGGAGCAGCGGCAGGAGGGATGAAGAGATGACACAAGTGTGTGTAGTGGGAGAGGGAGCTCTCACCCCTCCTTTTATAGGAGGGGATGGCAGCCACGAATTTTTGGCTGCCTCCACCTCTCCCTCATCATGTGAGTGGAGTCTCCACTCAACCCACTCATTCTTCCATGAATTCCCACTCAAAATCCCAAGAGTTTTCTTTAATAAATAAATAAAACAATTTTATTTCTTTATTTTAATATTTGTTAATTCCATTAACAAACATTAACATATAACCCCTTGAGTTAGTTGTTAAATCTATTAACAACCATTTGATAAGAATCCCCTTGAACTATTTCAAAATTACTCGAAACAATTTCGGTGACTATTTCAATATTCCCCGAAACAATTTCGGTGCTGTCCAAACTTTTCTCCGATATTCCGTATCCTCTCAAATGCGTCATCGAACCTTAAGTGTGTCACCCTACGGTTCGCGAATAAGATAGACATGATCGAGACTCCTCTCCGATCAGTAATCAACAGCGGGATCTGGAGATCCGTGATGACTCCTATATATTCAACGATGACTCTCGTGATCGTGTGAACCAACAACGCCGTGAACTATTCCCTTTGTCTCTTGATATTTTACTTGTCCGAGATTCGATCATTGGTATCAAACATACCTTGTTCAATCTCGTTACCGACAAGTACTCTTTTCTCGTTCCCGTGATATAACATCCTTTGTGATCATATCACGTGCTTGCTAGCGGTTTCGATGTGATATCACCGAGAGGGCCCAGAGTATATCTCTCCGTCATTTGGATGGACAAATCCCACTCTTGATCCATGATCCTCAACTAATACTTTCCGAATACTTAACGACACCTTTATAGTCACCCTGTTACGGTGTGACGTTTGATGCCATCAAAGCACGCTTCCGGTATCGGTGATTGACATGATCTCATGGTCTAAGGAATAAGTTACTTCGTATGTTTGATATAACAATGTAAACTAAATGACTTGATCGCATTGCTATATTATCTTTGGGTATATGTTCATCACATCATTCTTCTAATGACATGACCCCGTTATTAATAACATCCAATGTTCATGATCAGGAAACCTTGATCATCTATTAATCAACGAGCTAGTTAAAAGATAGGCTTTACTAGGAACCATTGTTTGTTTATTAAGCACACATGTATCAACGTTTCCGGTTAATACAATTCTAGCATGAGAAATAAACATTCATCATAAACAAGGAATAAGATAATAACCATTTTATTATTGCCTCTCGGGCATATTCCCTTCAGTCTCCCACTTGCACTAGAGTCAATAATCTAGTCTGTAAGCACTTTAACACATATGGCGTACCAGTGTTATTACCATGCTTCGCATGCGGTAAACATCATCAAAAAGATCTGAACTGTTCAGGTCCTATTGTATTTGCATGTTCTTTGCGTCTACACGCATCACTCATTCTCTAATGAGATGGCTTTGTATATATATAGTCAATTCGTGAAAACTTAATTCCTCAGCTTAAACTGATGTCACTAACATTGTGAAAATGTAGCTTCATAGTGTTAGCATTCTTGGAAACTCACCAAGTTCCGGTGATACCTTAATTCCTCAGCTTAAACTGATGTTACTAACATTGTGAAAATGTAGCTTCATAGTTTCAGCATTCTTGGAAATTCACCAAGTTCAATAAAGAACTCCTTGACACAAAATACGCTTATAATTAGTTGTCAACACAACGATATACTTTAGCCTTTGTTGTAGTATCTGTCACAATATTTTAATTTTGAAACTCTTTCAAATCCAGCATGGAACTTTCTTCCATCCTATTGTGCTACCCTTCATCACATATTTTAATTGAGATAAAATTACTTGAATAAATGACAAGACTATTAGTGTAACATATTACAACTATTATTTTGTCATTACTATATAGGAAAACATATCCTTAGCATTTCTAAAATGACACAAGGATCTCTCCCACTGTTGTCTAATCATCATATGAATTATCCTACTATAACATTTTATAGCATAGGACTCATCTGGTTGTGTACATAGCATGGAAACATGACTTAGAAATCTCAATTTCAATGATGCTCATCATGTGTCAAAACACATGAATCTTGCTCAATTATTTTCCATGTGACAAGAACTCCTTCTTATCAATTTTATATTGACTTACTTCATTATTTCATCTATGTAATTTGGCTTCAATCATATCAGGCGCTTCAATCCATCTTTTATAGATATCGATGCCCAATATCTTCTAAGCCTTTCATCAATATGAAATCTTAACCGTGTTAATTTAAAATACATATTTTCCAATCAACCATATGTCATCTACATAAAGTATTGGAAATATGTCATAACGCTCCCACTTAATTTCTTGTAACTCTACAAGCATCTTTATCATTCATGATGGAATCAAACTCTTTTGATAACTTCATTAAGGTAAAGATTTCAACTTCGTTATGCTCACTTCAACCATTGAAGTGCGCATGCCTTTCTAGCAACCTTTTGAATTTTACAAAACTCTCAGACTGTGTCAAGTACACATCCTTGAACAAACTTCCTCGAGAGGAGAATTGGTTTTGTTATTCAACATCCATATCATAATATGTAACTTTGCTAGAACTATCTGCAAAGACTAAGCATCACTACGGAAGATCAAAATCTTGTAGTAGTGAACTCTTTGAACTTCGTCGAAAACAACTTTTCGATAAGTATCCATGTCTTTGTCGCTATATAGACCCTTTTGCTATCGTTAGGCATCATGCCTATTGAAAGGACTACCAAGTCACATACTTGATATTCATACAAGGATACTATGGCGGATATAATGACTCATAGTCAATTTTACGAAGTCAGTGCCCATCATTTGCTTCCTTTATAAGGTCCAGGTCCTTTGTTGTCAAAACAACACTTTATACTTAAACCACAAGTTTTTCAAAGTACAAAGTTTTTGGACTTTTCTGGTACAGTTCGCAAACTCATTTGAAGTATCTACAACATTTGTAGTGTCTTCTACTTAGTCAAAATAGTAAACCCCGGAACAACTTCCAGTGCTGCGCTACTCTTGACATGATAACGGAGATTCTGTAATCTTGTTGAGTTTGTACCGTGCTCCCACTCACTTGTTTCGCAAGAACTACTTTCTCGAGAAATCAACCCTTTCTGACAAACAACATTTGTCTTTTGGTTCGGTGATAGGATAAATACCCAATGTTTTATTTGGGATAACCTTATAAACATATATTTATCCTATTTTGGTTGTAAACATTTTACACATGCTATGCATACCAAAACTTAAGAAAAATGACAATTCAGGTCATTACCCAAACCATATCTTATATGTTGTCAATTTCAACGGATCATGATGGTGCTCTTTTCAGTGTAAAAGCGGTTGTCCTTAATGTATAAACTACAAAAATATAATGGCAATTTTATTAATCTTACCATGTCAAACAGGGTTTGATTTTGTCTTTTGAATACTCCAATCTAATGTGGGGTATTCGAGAAGTATAAGTTGTAGAACAATTTTGCAACTTCTCAGATGTTTTGCTAAACTTGTAACTCAAACTTTATCCTTTATGATCCAATCATAAATACTTGATTATCTTGTTACATTGATTTTAACTTCATATTAACAACCTTTTGAACCAATTCAAAATGTCAAACTCTGTTCCCTTTAAATAGATGTACTCACATATCTACTTAAATCATCGACAGAATTTTATGAAGGAAAAATTAATCCACCATACATGACTACACATAATGGACTATATACATCAATATGTATAATCTCCACTAAATTAGTCGTCCATTCTACTTTGGCCTAAGAACGGAATTCTAGTCATCTTTTGGAAGAGGTCTCACAAGCGTCAATAAAATGACTCCGGAAGTCCATCAATATGGAGTTCCTTCATGTTTTCCTTTCCGATATGAACTAAAATGGTGGTGTCACAATTTAAGTGAAACTCTTCAACGTCTTGCAACGTTTAGCATTTAGTCTTATAGATGTTTACTTTACCAACATGATTTATATTAACATATCCATCAATTATGGAATATGATCATAGTTTGAACAATCTCATTTGTTCTCACAAAAGACGAGAACAAAATAACAAATTATTAAGTTCTTCAAATAAATCTTGACTGGTTGGTTCGATACGACAATGAACACAATAACACTTTATTTATGTTCTTGTCATAATCGATTCCACATCTATTACTAGTTCCTTTTAGGCCCTTGTATTTCTTTCATTGCGTTGCTTTGTATGACAACTCATACCAAACAATGTGGTATCAAAATACCAAAAATACTTTGTTAACTAGTAATACATCTATATCTTGTATATCAAGTATATACTCCTGAGCTGGACTTTTCCAGTTATCTTCTTTTCTGCCATATATCTATTTGTAATTCTATTTTCAATATTCCCTTTCCTTTATAGAAGAATCATTCAACATCAAACAATGCTAGTCTTACTAGCTCATTTTCTTTGGCGTGTTAGTCATATACTATCACCCATTGAGTCATACTTTGAGTTTGATTGTTCTACTAATATCACCATATTAATAGCATTCTTCTAGATTCCACTCTTAGCAATTTCCAAGTAAGGTAAACTACTTTACCCATACTTCTAATCCATCCCATCATAACAATTTTATGATTAAGCTATTATAGCTCGAAGGAAGGAATTTAGAGGATAGTTTTTAGCATCCAATTTCTTGGAATATTCAAACGCCTAGCGTCTTCAATCATTGCATATATTCAGATAATATAAGCAAGCATTGTCACGCTAAATTATACTCAGTCATGTTGCCACAAATAAGTTTCTAGATATCAATATATCTTTCACTTGATTGTTTCTGAAAACAACTCTTTTCAGTCCCTAAATCACCTTGATCAACAAAACATTCTTTTGAAGATAAAGTAATACGGAAGCAACCATGACTCTGGATTCTAAGTAGGAATTATTTGCTCTCTAGATCAATCAATCATTAACCACATGGAGCTAGGTAGGAAATACCAAAAATCTACAATAGGACTCAATTTTAAATTTCACTAATACGGTACCAATCTTAAATGGTATTTACCAGATCATAACAGTTATATCTCAATTAACAATCTAAGTGTAAGGTAGTTATGAGGATGCCAATGACTACTACAAGTTGTGCAAATTCACTTTGATTTGTTGTTCATGATAAATAAGTTCAAGTTAATTCAAATTAAGCCATGAACTCCCACTCAAAAACAACATCCCTCTTAGTCCTCTTTAGTGATTACACGAACCAAATTCACTACAACAAAACCGATCATCACGTGAGATGATGTAGCTTCAAAGGCGAACATCGACATGTTCATCATATCATCCATATGACTCATGCTTTACCTTTCGGTTACGTGTTCCGAGGCCATGTCTGTACATGCTAGGCTCGCCAAGTAGAACCGTAGTATTGCGTGTGTTTCAAGGCCATGTCTGTACATGCTAGGCTTGAAAACACCCGTTGTATGCGAACGTTGAGTCTATCACACCCGATCATCACGTGGTGTCTCGAAACGACGAACTTTCTTAACGGTGCATACTTAAGGAAGAACACATTATTATCTTGATATTAAGTGAGAGGGATCATCTTATAATGCTACCAACGTTATCTAAGCAAAACAAGATGCATAAAAAGGATCAACATCACAGACATCACATGAAAGGATAACGTGATATGATATGGTCCTTCTTGCACTTGATCTCCATCATGTGCATTATGGTATGATCTCAGTCATTCCACCGGCGTGGTACCAAGTACCACGGTACCCCAAACTTGTTTGTCCATCAATAATAAGACAACCATATGGATACCTTACGGTATATCAATAATTTACAAAATAGATCATCTCATAATCAAATTTGTAATATTGACCATATCACATCACATGCCCAGCAAAAACTAGTTAGACGCTTCTAATTTATTTTTGCATATTTTACATGGCTTAGGGCTTTCGAGGATAGAACCGTTCATACCTACGAACATCAACCACAACGTTGATAAACACATTTTTAACAACCCTTCATAGATTAGATCTTAACTATAGTAGGAGAAACAGACACCCGCAAGCCACTTATGCAATACAAGTTGCATGTAAGTTGTGGAACAAGTCTCATGTACGTGGACATGTAAGGTTAGTCCGGGCCGCTTCATCCCACTATGCCACTAAGATCATAAAATAATCAAGGAGGTAATAACATGATCATCAACGCCCACATACACCTATGTGTTCTACCCGTACAAAACATCTACGCATAGATCCGGCTCTGATACCACTGAAGGGGAACGTAGCATAGAAAACAAAATTTTTCCTACGCGAGAGATACCCGAAAGGCCAAGATCTAATCTAGGAGACGAAGTGCAACGGGCAACAAGAGGGTTAAGGAGAACACATACCCTCGAAGACTCAAAGTGGTACGAGATCAAATCTCGTTGTTGGCGTAGTCGTACTCACACCGATCCCGATAGCGAGAAGATGGCACCGCAATCCGGCGGTGCATCCGTGATCGGTCACACGTACGGTAGATGACGACCTCCGTTCCCTCGTTCCAGCGGGGCGCGGAAGTAGAGGATCCCTCGGAACTCCAGCAGCACGACGGCATGGTGTGGTGGAGAAAAACATTGCTCAGGGCTTCGCCAAGCGCACGAACAAGTGGTGGAGCAGCGGCAGGAGGGAGGAAGAGATGACACAAGTGTGTGTAGTGGGAGAGGGAGGTCTCACCCCTCCTTTTATAGGAGGGGATGGCAGCCACGAATTTTTGGCTGCCTCCACCTCTCCCTCATCATGTGAGTGGAGTCTCCACTCAACCCACTCATTCTTCCATGAATTCCCACTCAAAATCCCAAGGGTTTTCTTTAATAAATAAATAAAACAATTTTATTTCTTTATTTTAATATTTGTTAATTCCATTAACAAACATTAACATATAACCCCTTGAGTTAGTTGTTAAATCTATTAACAACCATTTGATAAGAATCCCCTTGAACTATTTCAAAATTACTCGAAACAATTTCGGTGACTATTTCAATATTCCCCGAAACAATTTCGGTGCTGTCCAAACTTTTCTCCGATATTCCGTATCCTCTCAAATGCGTCATCGAACCTTAAGTGTGTCACCCTACGGTTCGCGAATAAGATAGACATGATCGAGACTCCTCTCCGATCAATAATCAACAGCGGGATCTGGAGATCCGTGATGACTCCTATATATTCAACGATGACTCTCGTGATCGTGTGAACCAACAACGCCGTGAACTATTCCCTTTGTCTCGCGATATTTTACTTGTCCGAGATTCGATCATTGGTATCAACCATACCTTGTTCAATCTCGTTACCGACAAGTACTCTTTTCTCGTTCCCGTGATATAACATCCTTTGTGATCATATCACGTGCTTGCAAGCGGTTTCGATGTGATATCACCGAGAGGGCCCAGAGTATATCTCTCCGTCATTTGGATGGACAAATCCCACTCTTGATCCATGATCCTCAACTAATACTTTCCTAATACTTAACGACACCTTTATAGTCACCCTGTTACGGTGTGACGTTTGATGCCATCAAAGCACGCTTCCGGTATCAGTGATTGACATGATCTCATGGTCTAAGGAATAAGTTACTTCGTATGTTTGATATAACAATGTAAACTAAATGACTTGATCGCATTGCTATATTATCTTTGGGTATATGTTCATCACATCATTCTTCTAATGACATGACCCCGTTATTAATAACATCCAATGTTCATGATCAGGAAACCTTGATCATCTATTAATCAACGAGCTAGTTAAAAGATAGGCTTTACTAGGAACCATTGTTTGTTTATTAAGCACACATGTATCAACGTTTCCGGTTAATACAATTCTAGCATGAATAATAAACATTCATCATAAACAAGGAATAAGATAATAACCATTTTATTATTGCCTCTCGGGCATATTCCCTTCAAGTTTATTGTCAGAAAACAATAGAACAAACCTTGGAGGATTCCTCCTCTTCATTAATAAGATGAAAACAAATATTAGCCCTATCATATTTTGGTAAAGTCTCCTCTTTTATGATATTTTGTATGTAAGTATTTGTGTGGCAATTATTAACACAATAAAGATGACAACCATGCAGGACACTATTCATATCAAGAGCACTCATATCTACCAAAGAAGTTTTTCTTGATAACTCTTCACACCCCAAAAATAATGTAAGTTCATCATGCTGATTAGGAGTGATCATGTCATCACAATACAAACTTCTATTATTCAAATAGCTATTACAACCTGAGCATTGAAAATTGAAATGACCCACTTTATAGCAAAGTTCACAAATAAAAGGATAGAGGGCACAAACTTTTTGACCAAGATCATCTAAAGCTCTGTCCCACTTTCTGGTTTTTTCATTCCTATGATGGATGCAATATTCTTCTTAGGTTTGATTCTTTTCACAAGGTCTAAGTGCTCCACAAAAATTAACATGCTTATAAGAAATAGTACTTTCAGAAGTTTGAGCATGTTCACTGCAATTAATAACAGTTTCAATTTTCATGCAAGTGTCTTTAAAAGGTTCATGATGTATGTCCCCATTTGAGTTGGGAACATTAATATAAGAAGAAAAGGATATATACCAACCAACAATCATTTGAGGATCAAGACCATATTTAGCACTAATCTCTTGAAAATCAGCAGTTTCAGCGAAAGAATTAATGCAATCATACTCATAGTTTATACTTGATTCTTTACCTTTGTCGTTATTCCAACCTTCATTATTGGTTTCAATTGTTTCAAGAAGATCACATTTATCTTCAACCTTCTTACTTGAGAAAGAACCCTCTGAACATGCATCTAGATAATCCCTGTAATGTCCTGAAAGCCTTGCATAAAAATTAGTAACAATTATTTCCTTAGGAAGCTCATGGTTAGGACATTTAAGTATTAATGTTTTCAGTCTTCCCCAAGCTTGAGCAATGCTTTCTCCATCACGAGGCCAAAAATTATAAATGTAATTCCTATCTAAATATAGTTTATGAGAATAATAAAATTTAGAATAAAATAGAGATTCAAGCTCCTTCCACTCCAAATGATGAGGATCATCTAGTAGCTCATACCACTACCTTGCTTTGTCCGTAAGTGACAATGAGAATAACCTCCTCTTAACTTTCTCCATTGAAATACATGCACACTTGAACAACCCGCATAATTCATGTATGAAGAGTAAATGATCACGAGGATGGACAGTTCCATCTCCAAAATAGCAGTTATTCGTGACACGTTCAACAATTTTCATATGTATTTTAAAAGGAACACATTCAACAGGAGGATTTAAAATATCACTAGCATCATTAGATTTATCACATATGGGAGGTAAAGTATCATCAGAGCAAATTTTCTCCTCTAAAGTTGGGGAACTAAAAAGTTTATAAGAACTAGCTTCCCGAAGCTTAGACTTTTCCATAGTACTAGAAATAATGGTATCCAAATAATTAGTGCTAATGACATTGCTACTAGAATGCAAATAAAGCTCTCTCATATTTTTGTTGTTTTCCATTAAGGCTAACTAGTAAAAATAAAAACAAGCAACAAGTAAAAATAAGCCTAACTAGTGAAAACAAGAAACAAAATAATATAATTGCAGAATCTAAAGAAAATAAATTCGAGCACTCACACCCGAGGATGTGAGAACTTTTTACCTTACCTCCCCGGCAACGGCGCCAGAAAAGAGCTTGATGTCTACGCACGCTTCTATTCTTGTAGACAGTGTTGGGCCTCCAAGTGCAGAGGTTTGTATAATAGCAGCAAGTTTCCCTTAAGTGGATTACCCAAGGTTTATCGAACTCAGGGAGGAAGAGGTCAAAGGTGTCCCTCTCAAGCGACCCTTCAATCACGATAAAAGAAGTCTCTTGTGTCCCTAACACACCTAATACAATTGTCAGTTGTATAGGTGCACTAGTTCGGCGAAGAGAGAGTAAAATACAAGTGATATGAATGATTATAAGTGACAACAGAAATCTGAAATAAAAATGGCAGCAAGCAAACATGTAGCAGAACTGATTATAAACGGTGTTTTATTGCTTAGAAATAAGGCCTAGGGATCCTACTATCACTAGTGGACACTCTCAACAATGATAACATAATTGAATGCATAAATATCTCTGTTCATTACACTACTCCGAACCACTCTCCGGTTGAATGACAAACACCAATTCATTGCGTAGGGGTACAAAGCACACCTTAAAGTCACGTTCTCGTATCTAGTTAACCCCACGCTGTCACTATGACCACCTTAGAAGGTACTAGACAAACACCACAATTTCAGAGGGTCATCCAACACAAGATATAAATATCATGCTAAACCACACGGTGCACACACTGTCACCTTTACACCGTGATCAAAGTGTTTACGGAGATCTGATAATAAAACCACTCGTAGCATAACAGATGAAGAGTACATCTACATATTCAACTAGATTACAAAGCTCATGATTACATAAAGATCACACCATGGGAGAGAGAGATGAAACACATAGCTACCGGTAGATCCCTCGGCCCCGGGGGAGAATTACTCACTCCTCATCATAGGAGACAGCAACAACGATGGAGATAGCGGTGGATTCGATGGAGATGGCTCCGGGGGCACTTCCTCGTCCCGGCAGGGTGCCAGAACAGAGATTTTTGTCCCCCCAAAATTGTCGTCAGCGGCGGCGGAGCTACGGATGTTTTTGGTGGAAAAGGCCGATTCCTTCTAGGCTTTATGCACCGGGAGGCATATATAGGCGAAAGGGCGATGGCGATGGGTGGCTAGGGGGCCCACACCACCAGGTGGCGTGGCCAGGTGGACCCGCGCCACCCTATGGTGAGGCCACCCTGTGGCCCCTCTCCGGGCCTCTTCGGGACTTCCTGGACCCTCCGGGACTTCTAATACTTCTGGCTTTTGAATCGTCCAATTCCGAGAATATTTTCAGAACAACTTTTTTGAAACTAAAAACAACAGAAAACAGGAACTGGCTCTGTGGCATCTTGTCAATAGGTTAGTCCCAGGAAATCGATAAAAATGACATAAATTGTAAGAAAAACTTGTGGGGAACAACATGAAAACAACATAGAACATCAGAAATTAAGGATACGTTTATGACGTATCAGCCATCGCCATAGATACACGCCGGTGGTAAAATAGGACTAAATGAAAAATAATACCAGCGGTGTGGAGAACTTACCCCGCGGCTGCTAGATTAATACCACCGGGCATGAAAGCAATAGAAAATCACCACTAGTATGTGCGACCCGTTTGCGTACCCTGGTAAAATATTACCAACGTGAAAGGTATAGAACATCGCCAGAGGTAAATAAGTACCACCAGCGTGCGTGGTACTCACACGCTAGTAGTCGCAGTGGTAGATATAATCCAGCGCAGCCACACTTTCCTCTACCTTCATTCCACCTCCACCTCCTCCTCTCCCTCCTTTCACTGTCGTCCCCACAGACGTCACCCCTTGTTATCGCTGCCTCCTCCTCCTCTCCCTACGCTTACCTCCATCCACACCTACGCCACCCCCTGCTGCCACTTCCTCCACCGACGACACTCTCTTCTGCCCCCTCCGCCGCCTACTATCACGGTTGATGCGCCTCCCCCACCAACGTTGATGCCCTTCATCCCCAGACGGTAAGACTCTCCTTCTTCTCATCTTGTTTTTCATTAGTGTTGTATGCGTTAGAAAATTTAGATTAATGCAGTACAGTTTTTAGATTTGGGTGATCTAGAAAAAAAATATAGTTGATTTACAAGTAGTGTAGTTGTTGCTAGATAAATCTAGGTTGATGTGGTTGATTTGGATGATAGATCTGGTGTAGTTCATAGATTTTGTTGATTTACAAGTAGTGTAGTTGGTTTGATTAATTTACAAGTAGTGTACTTGATGAATTGTGTACATGTTAATTTAACATTCAGTTAAGTTTGATATAGTTGTTTATATATACATCATGTTTATTTTATTTACTTATTTTTCTATATTATGCATTGAACTACCGTAGGAAATGGATATTTGTGATCGTTCTGGCTATGCCAAGGGAAAAAAATAAGAGATTTGGCGTTGTTCTACAAGAGTACTTTCGGAATAGAATGGTATATTTTTATTTGACATGCATATTTCGTCTTAAAGATTCAAATTGGTTTCAAGTCTAAAATGAATATAGAATTGTTGTTCCGTGTGATTTCTTGGAGCATGTCAACGTTCTCATTCGTGGTCACCCTCGGGCGTTCGCGTTCGAGGTCACGCTAGTGAAGCTAACAACGCCAACTGGGGTGAACAAAGTACTTGTCACCAACGAGGATGGGCGAATATATTTCAGTGGATAACAATATAAAAGATTTGTAGATCGCTACGAGATGGAAGTCATGGGAAGTTGCACGTTCCATCTCTACTATGGTGAACGGTATACATACTTCCTATACTCGTCGCCCGATAATTCCGACTGATCTTGACCATGAGGATTAGGAGTAGCTATCTATATAACTAGTAATGCTATCGAATGATATGTTCTATTGATTATAAGATGAATTTCTTGATTACGTTAATTGATTATGTATCAGATGAACATGTTTGTAATGAATGATACCTATGTTGCGTTATGTGGATTATAAGATGAACTTCTTAATTATGTGCTACTAAATTGTTACGTGATAGGATCAGTAATGGCAGCCAACGGAGTCATCATTTTTTTATTTTCGAAAAATCATTACCAGAACACGCCACTGACCTAAACCTTACCTGGTGTAGATTGCAACGCCACAGGTGGTTTTTTACGCTACTGGGGCAGCAAAAAAACACGTAGGTGGTAACAATTAACATTTGCGCAAGATCGCTGGCGTGTGACTTCTCTGCCAGTAGTAAGAAAAACCTCACGCCGGTGGTAAGCCATTTCTTTATAGTGTTCTAGCGCCGAATTATTTATTCCTCCCGGCAAGAAAGCCAAAGGGGAGACAGCTCCAGATTCAGCTCGGCGTCGGGTGGAGTCGCCCCAAGTGACCTAGTCCCCCAGTGGCGGTGTTGTTAGTCCTACCTCGAAGCTAATATTCGTCGGCGACTCCATATCGTTGAGAGGACTTCATCATGTTTTTACCCTATCATGGCTCATTCTTGGAAAACTCAAGGTCATTTTTGTATTTTCTATTTATGTAAGGGCCCTTGGGTAATTGGTAAGTTCACCAGTTAGACCACCCACACTATATGCCAAAAGCGGTTCCTAACATTCTCTTTCCTGCTTTTGAATCGGTTCAATACATTTTAGGGAACCGATGCATGCGCTCCGACACAAGAAGCGATTCATGTTATTGATGCGGTTCAAAGAATGCATGTGTCAGGAGCTAGCACATCGGGTCCACAAGACAGTCAGAGAACAAGAAAAATACTCCACGCTGCATGGCTTGCCTAGTAGATTAAAATAGCATTGCATGTGCATGGCTGGTCAGATGGCAAGCGATACCACACTGCAGCCCATATAGACCGATTCAATTGGCTGACAACTTTTTGTTTGAACCGAATCTTTTTTTTGTACATTGAGCACCCCCAAAGGGGTAGAACCTTCATTACATGAAAACAGTGGATGGAAATGAAAATACAAAGGACCTCATGAAGTAAGAAATTAACAAATAGGTCCTCAGCAGTTGTAAAAAGGCCCCTGCCGACAGATTTGGGAATGCAATCGGGTCCTTCTTCTTCTCCACTGCGGAGCGACGAACAGGGTTGCTGCAGCCAAGGATTTCAGCGGGGAACGTACCACTTGCCTCCATCCCAGCGATTCCATCAGCAAACCTAATCCAATAGGGCCTCACAAGGGAGGTTTGGATGCCGTTCTTCGGCTTGATTGGCCATCTGTTGGCCATGAGTAGCGGAGATCCACCATGGATGACCGTTGAGATGCTCCACTCGTAGGTTCGTAGGCTCGAACACCACCCCAAATCGCCCTCCAACCTTCTCTCCTCCTTCTGCAATACCACCATGATACTCCAAGAAAAAGAAGAGGTAGCCTTCGAGCTCACCGGACTGGTGCAGACACCACCACGCCGCCTCGATGAAAGTAACTCACCCCATCCAGAGAGCCTGCCACGGACCTGGAGAAGCGAGCGGAGAGGATGACGAAGTAGCAGTGCTGATAGATCGGGCTTATTGAGGCAGAGGCCCAAATCCCTCCATCTCCTTCTCGACCTGAGAGAAGATGGAACTGATCCGACTAGACCAGCGAGATGCCCTCCTCGCCGGCGACGCTGCCGATGCACGCCTTATTTTCGGAGGTGCTGTCCACCTCGACCACCGCTTGCGCCGCCGCGCGCCACCACGCCGACGCAGAAACAGAGCGAAGCTTCAAGGTCCCCCATCCTTGGCTGCAGAGGACCGGGGGACTACTCCACGACAACTCCACACAGGGAGAACAAACCCTACTCCTACACCTACAGGACTCTACTCTATACACGGAGGGGAACCACCCTAGCCCATCTCGACGCCTACCAGCGCAAACGCCGGCGGCGGGAGAGGCTCTCGACGGGGGGGAACGGTGGACTCTCAAGAGCGGCGCGAGTCTATCCTCCAGTTCGAACCGAATCCACATGGTAGATGGTCTTAGCTACCAGCTGCTCGGTAGGTAGATTAGATGTGGTGGGGGAAAATGCAAGATAACCGGCAGAAAGTAATGATCGACCATAAATCACGAATTAAAGTCAACGTGCGTTCCATTGCTTGGTGACTTCAGTTTTTTCCTTGTTATAAAAAGCTAAAGTCAACGAGCGATACAGACCTTGTGTAGTACATAATTTGAGCTTTCCAAGGTCTCCTGCTGGTTACCTCGAGGAAAGATGTTGGCATTTGCTTCAACATCTCGGCCGGTTGCATGGACTAGCTTAATTTGATCTGTGTTCCTTTTCCAATCATGCATGAAGATTGAGAGCTAAAATCTTGAGATAGGATTAAACGAATGGACCAGATTGAGTAGCGACATGGGTTGATGCATGTAGATGTTTCCCAAGTCATGAACACGTATCTTCATCGATCGCTGGCCATTACATGCAATAAACATCGAAATCTGCATATATACGGACAGTACGTACGGTACATCTTTGCCACGAGATCAAAGCCCCAAGCAGCACACAATCAGCTGTCATGTCTCCTACGTACGTCTCATTAACAAGGCTCTGTCAATTGATTGATTAGCAGCCTATTGCAGATCCAATCAACTGCTAGCTAGCTAGCTGCAGATTTTAATGAGTGCCATGCATGCATGATTTACTATAGCTATTGTACAAAGTCGTACACATGCTTGCATTAGACAATTTCGTAGCTAGACTGCGAGCGACTCCAATCGCACCGACTGGCCAAGTTGTAGATACAATTTAATTTTTGTTTCGCTTGTCTTCTTGTCCTGCATATCTGCCCAGGCTGCACGCTACTGCTAATAATATAGTCCATCCTCGGTACTATATGTGTGGTGAATGAGTAAACTATGTAGGCTCTCACATGGCTCATGCTGCTGTTGCTCAAGACAGGTTTGGTGTTGTCAATGTTGCAGCAGGTGGCTAGATTAGATGCATCATATCTAATCTATTGGGAACATGCGGCATGCATATGCATGATGCAACATTGTCTGGGACCTGTCAAGAGACTGCTAGCTAGCTAAAGTCTGATCATTAATATCCGTAAGTAAATTATAGTCGCCGTTCCAAATTATGAAGGGTCCAAATTTATTTTTGCGGGAAATTAAGGGAGAACTGTATTGATTACTCAGGTAGCTAGTCAGAATTACGTACAAACGCGAGCCCCCAATTGCTCTACACATCGATCAACCAACAAGAAAAAGTCGAAAGTGCAGGGTGGCGGGCTGGTTTGGTCGCCGCAATGATGGAACTGAACATTTCACCCGGCGTACATGCAAGTACGCAGTCCCGTTTACAATGGCACAAGTTATCTCAGCGGTTTGTTACGATGTTGTACGTGCCGATTTCTCCCTTGCAATTTGACAAGAGACGACATTGACAAGTGTAGTACTTTTGGTCGGTAGTGTTTGGTATGAGAAACAAACGAACAAACCACACGACCAACTGCTTGTTTCAGTGAAAAGGATGCTTCAGTAAAGCGGAAAAACCTAGTGCATCTGCATGCTCGTACGAGTTCTTCACAAAGAGTTGGGTGTGGCCGCGGGGGGATCCCACCATTTAATTCCCAAATTATATTTCACTCAAAAGATCCAAGTAGTAACAAAAGGTTGCATAAGAGTCACGCGTGAAGTAGGGTAACCTCACAAGACATTTCCGAGGAAATATAGGCTACATGAGAGTCCAACGATGGGGGATGCTAGTTTTCGGTCGACCGAGCGATCGCTCTATCGACTTCTGCCGCCGCACTCCATCCTCACCGCCCCGTAGCCACCGCTGGCTGAGCCACCTGCCACCGCCGCCTGCAGCCGCCTCGTCGTCGCTCCACCCTCTCAAATCATGGCCACCGTCGGTCCAGGCATCCCCTCTGACCCCTCCACCCCCTCCCCTTCCATACTAGATATTTGTTGCCGGCCGCACCCCTACCCCAACCCGATAAGTCCATTCCTCGCCTCTAGCTTGCTCCATTCTTGACGGTGGGGTCAATGATGTCGTCTCGATGGTGGGTGGAGAAGAACATGGGGAGGGGTAGAATGTGGGGAGAGTGCAAGAAGAACGAGGGCAGACGTGTGACTTCGCTCGGTCGACCAAAGAAAATCCGCCTTGCAAAAAATGAGCTATGTGGGTACGTCACCATCCAAGGTAAGCGGGATTAGTCGACGGATGAATCTAAGGTTCAGAGATCAATGCCAACTCCGAAGGATGTTATTTTGATGTGTTCCAAATTCAATTATAAGATAATGTCAACTTCTGACGAGCAGAGCGAGCCCCGTCGCCGGGAGGCTGGGGACCGATTACCGGTCAGGTTTCCACCTAGTTTAGGGTTTCACCCCTTTATATATCTCATGCAATCTGCCGTTTCGGGACAAGTCGCAAGTTTGTAAATCCCGACATTTCTAACCACACCCGACATAGTGAAGTTTTGCTGGTTGACGCCCGTGATTTTTTATTTTCCTCCTTCGAAGGGTTTTTCACGTTAAAGTCTCGTGTCCTTTGTCGTGATCTTACTTCTGTTTAGCATTTATTTGTGCTATCACTTGTAACAAGTGGTATCAGAGCCAGGTTTTAGATTAGGATTTCGTGATTGTGTCGATGAAGTTTGATCTACCGTTGGTGAACTGCAATACAAGATTTTCGCTCTGGAAAGTTAAGATGAGAGCGATGCTGTCTCAATCCGTCGATCTTGATGATGCGCTAGACGAATTCATAGCAAACGATACGAAGACGTGGACAAACACTGAAAAGCGGAAGGCCGGTAAGGTTTTGTCTACGCTTTAGCTTCATCCATCTAATAATATTTTGCAATAAGTGTTGCAGGAGAAATATGCCTAGACACTTTGGGGGCAAGCTGGAATCGATCTGCATGTCAAAGGGTCAAACCAGCAAGATGCACGTCAAGACGAAGTTTTTCACGCACAAGCTGCAAGAAGCCGATTTGGTAATGAACCACATATCGATCTTTAAGAAGATCGTTGCCTACCTAGTGTCGGTGGAGGTAAAATATGATGCTGAGGATTTAATTTGTTTTCAAATCTGCGAGATACCTAATACGTCTCCAACGTATCTATAATTTCTGATGTTCCATGATGATAATATGCCAATTGCTACATGTTTTCTCCCTTCTTTATAGCATTTTTACACGTTTTTCGGGACTAACCTATTAACAAGATGCCAAGTGCCAGTTCCCTGTTTTCTGATGTTTTGATTTCAGAAAAGTTGTTCTGGAAATATTCTCGGAATTGGACCCCACAAATCCCGAAGTTCCTATTTTCCCCGGAAGCATCCAGAAGTCCAAAGGAGACCCGGAGGGGGGCCCCGGAGGCCCCACACCATGCCTGGGCGCGGGTGGACCCTGGGCCGCGCCGGGGGGTGGTGTAGGCCCCTCGGGCGCCCACCGCCATCGCCCTTTCGCCCATATATACTCCTCGATGCATAAACCCTAAAGGAGTCGACCTTTTCCACAAAATACATCCGTAGCTCCGCCGCCACCACCGACAAGTTTCGGGGGACAGATCTCTGTTCTTGCACCCTGCCGGGACGGGGAAGTGCCCCCAGAACCATCTCCATCGACTCCACAGCCATCTCCATCGCCGTTGTTGTCTCCTATGATGAGGAGGGAGTAGTTCTACCCCGAGGCTGAGGGCTCTACCGATAGCTATGTGGTTCATCTCTCTCTCCCATGGTGTGATCTATATGTGATTGTGAGCTTTATAATCTAGTTGAATTCATAGATGTTACTCTTCATATTTTGCTACTCAAGTGTTTTATTAATATGAACTTTGGAGTCACCTTGTCCCCCGGTGTGAAGGTGACAGTATGCACATCGTGTGTGTCTCCTTATGAATTGTGGTGTTTGTCTAGTACCATCTAGGGCGCTCATAGTGACAGCGTGGGGTTAACTAGACATGGGAATGCTTACTTTATGGAATGCTTTTTGCAGACCTATGCAATGATTAGTGTTCGTTATTTGTTATGAGATCTCCGTAAACACTTTGATCACGGTGTAAAGGTGACAGTGTGTGCACCGTGTGGTTTAGCATTATATTTATATTTTGTGTTGGATAACCCTATAAAATTGTGGTGTTTGCGTGGAACCATCTGGGTCACATGGTGATAGCATGGGGGTTACTTAGTTGGGAAAGTGCTTACTCTGAGGAGTGTTGTTAAAGCGCTACGCATGGATTGGTGTTGTTATTCGACCGAAGAGTGGTTAAGAGTAGCATAGTGAAGAGAAGATATTTAGTTATTCAATTATGTGATCATTGTTGAGAGTGTCTACTAGTAAAAGTACGATCCCTAGGACTTATTTCCAAACATTGAAACACTGTTTTCCGCATGTTCTGCTACATGTATGCTTGCTGCCATTTTTATTTCAGATTGATATTATCACTTATTATCATTTGTATTACTTGCATTTTACTCTCTCTTCGCCGAACTAGTGCACATATATACCTGACAAGTATATTGGGTGTGTTGGGGACACGAGAGACTTCTTGTATCTTAATTGCAGGGTTGCTTAAGAGGGATATCTTTGACCTCTGCCTCCCTGAGTTCGATAAACCTTGGGTGATCCACTTAAGGGAAACTTGTTGTTGTTCTACAAACCTCTGCACTTGGAGGCCCAACACTGTCTACAAGAATAGAAGCGTGTATAGACATCAAGCTCTTTTGTGGCGCCGTTGCTGGGGACGTAAGGTAAAAGGTACTCACATCCTCGGGTGTGAGTGCTCATAGTTATTTCCTTTAGATTCTGCAATTATATCTTTTTTTTCTTTTTTTTCACTAGTTAGGCTTGATGGAAAACAACAAAAATATGAGAGAGCTTTAGAATCTTTATCTTGAGTTAGGACATGAAGTGTTTGAAGAGAAAATTAAAAAACCTATGGAGCTTTATTTGCATGCTAGTAGAAATGTTATTAGTATGAATTCTTTGAACACCATTATTGGTAATGCTATGGAAAAATCTAAGCTTGGGGAAGCTAGTTTTGATGAATATGATATTATTAGTCCCCCAAGTTTTGAGGAGGAAATTTTCTTTGATCATACTTTGCCTCCAATATATGATGATTACAATGATGAATATGTTATTTTCAGTACACCTACTATTGAGGATAATATTAATTATGATTACACTATGCATCCTATATTTGATGATTATGGTGATGAGAATAATATTCATAGCTATTTTGTTTAATTTTCTCCCACTACTATTAATGAGAATGACTATGCTTATGTGGACAGTAATAATTCTTTTATGCATGTGGCTCGTGATAAGAATGTTTTATGTGATAGTTATATTGTTAATTTTATTCATGATGATACTGAAAGTTATTATGAGAGAGGGAAACATTGTCTTATGCATCTTAACAATATCAAGTTTCCACTCTTTATGTTGAAAATTTTGAAGTTGCACTTGTTTTGCCTTCCTGTGCTAGCCACTTTGTGTTTCATTGATTTGTTCTTATACGAGATTATTTTTCATAGGAAGTGGGTTAGACTTAAACTTGTTTTACATTTGCTTCTTGGTTCTCGCTTTTGCTTCAATTCATATTTCTCATGTGAGCACCTTCTCAAATTATCATGCCTAGCTAAAAGGTTTTAAAGAAAACCACTTCTTGGGAGATAACCCATGTTTTTATTTTTGCATTGTTTTTCTCTATTTTCTTTGAGTCAAGGGTTTGTATACTTATGTAGGAACTCCTTTATATCTTTATTTTCATGTATTAGTTGAGCCAAGTAAAGCCTCTAGTGGAAAGTTGAGACTATATTTCGGATTTCTGCGCAGGAAACAGATTTCCGCTGTCCACTGTTAAAGTCATATAAAATCACAGAAAATTCAAAAATGACCTGAGTTATTTTATGCGTCATCCTGGGATATATACGCAACTTTTATTAGTTGAACACTTTTTTATTTGAGCAACAGAAGGTTTTCGAAAAAAATCATCTTTACCTGATGTCTTGGTTTGACAGATTTCTGCCAATAATTGCATTTGCATCTTAATCTCTTTCTTTTGGTGTTCTTTTGAGAAAAAGAGTTTTAAAAGAAGTTGTGACAGTAACTAATGTGTTTACGAGTGTTAGGTTTGTGTTGAAACTGTAACACCCGGGGGATTTTTTCCCCCCAATTAGAAGTTGATTGTTTTTTCTTTTGGCATTGCATTGCACTGCATCATGCATGAAGTGCACCTTGTTTTCAAAACAACTTAAAAAGTTCAAAACAATTTAAACTTTCAAACATGTCCCAAATGGTTTCAAATAAAATTGCAAACAAATCATTTTGGGAATTGGGAATAATTACAAATGGTTGGTTTTCAAATTGGTATTAAATAAACCCCTAATTTGAATTCAAGTTTACAAATTCAAATAATTTGTGAAATTGAAATTTTCAAAAACAAAATAGCATGCAACTGGGCATTTGCAATAATGAAACCATAAAAATTGTCCCCATAATTTTTTGAACCCCAAAAACCCCCTTCTTTTCCATCTTTTCTCCTTCTACAAAAAAAGGGAAGAAAAAGAAATAAAACACAGGGGGAGGCAGGCCAGCCCAAATGGGCCAGCCCATCTACAACCCCACCATCAGCCCACCACGTCTTCTTCTCTGTACGGACGTACAGGAGGGGGACGTCACCCTCCACCACCGAGCCCCCCACCTCCACCTGCTCCCCCTCCCCTATACCTACCCCCTCCTTTCCCAAACCCTAGCCCCAACCACTCCCTCTCCTCTTCCTCCCAGCCGCCACCCTCCTTCTTCCTCCTCTGCTCCCTCAACTCCCTGTATTTTCTGAACCAGCAGAACACCTCCCGTGGCCGAGTGTTGGAGGGGATGGCGCCGTCGCTCTGGTCGTCTTCGGGCCCCGTTTCCCGCGGGAATGGAAACGGGGCATCACCCTCGTCGTATTCGTCCCCTCGGCCGGACCTGGGAGGCTCCAGGACCCCCATGCCATCGCCGTTCGTCGCCGCCGTTTTCATGGCCGTCAGAGATCGACGGCCAGGTTCCGCGCGCCTCCGACCACCTCCGGGCCGCCGCTAGCTTCCCCAAGGTGAGTCGTACATCTGGGACTAGCTCCCCTGCCCTCCCCTTTGCTCTGCTAGCCGGCCGTCGAGCCGTGCGTCGTCCGCTTCAGGTCTCGGTCGACCGTTGTGTTGTCTCCGTCGCCTGCGTCTGTTCTTCAGTTCGTCTGAAATTCGGTTTCAGTCAAGACCGCGACTTTACACCTTACCTCGCACCGGATCTGTATCCCTACACAAACACGCACATCAGCCTAGTGGCTTGGCGCCCTGTCCCGCACGCTGGAAGCCCCGATTTCAAATCCCCCCCCCCCAGGCGCAAAGCCACCTCTTTTTTCGGCCTTTTTCTTTTATTTCCCGAAATCCAGAAAAACAGAACTGAGTCTTTAATTGTAAAATCAATAACAAATTGAAAAATGCTCCAATTTAATTATTCAAATTGCTATGGATTCAGAATCTTGTGCTCTTTCTGTTAGTCACAAAGTTGAAACATGTTTCTGTAATAAATTTTGTACTAAATAATTAAATACAGAAAATGCAATAAAAATTTGAAACTTTGGAAAATCATAACTTGAGTTCTGTTCACCCAAATTGAGAAAACTTGGGCTCTAAAAATTTGTCTTAACAAACTCTACACATTGGTATTTTATTTGGTCACAATTGAATTCAATTTGAACATGTTTCCTCCTGTTTACTAAAAGGGGTAGAATAAAAATGCTTATGGAAAAATGCATAATAAATTCAATAATGATCCAAAAATTATGTTTAATAGCTCAAAATGTTCATTGAAACATTTTATACATGTTTTCAAACTTTTCAATACAATTTGTTTACTGTTTTTCCTAATTAAAAGCGGTGCAATAATTCAATGCTTTAATTACACCTTTTAAATTGCAAAATTCATAACTTGGGCAATTCAAATCCAATTCCAACATGTAAAATATGTTTTCCATCCCATTTTTCATGAACTTTGCAAATATAAACTTTTTTTTTCTATTTTGAATAAATTAAATTGCTGAAAACAACTATTTCTTGATTTATGCATTTAAAATTGTCAATTTAATAACTTGCTCATCTAAAATCCAAATTCAACAAATGAAATATGTATTCCATCTAAAATTTTGTGTTCTTTCCAAATATAAATTTTGTTATCTGTTTTGAACATTTAAAATTGGTGAAAACAACAAATGTTTGTTTAAATCATTTAAAATGCCAAAGTTCATAACTTAACAAATAAAATTCCAAACTTGGTAAACAACATATCAAACTGAAGCTATTGTTGTTTTCTTATTGTTTTCATCATCCATGCATCATTCTAATCAACTTTCACATGATGGTTATTTGTAGATCATTTAATTCAACATTAATTCATGGGCTTTTCCATATGCAATCCAAATTGCATATGGGCCCATTTAAATATGTTTACCATGTCAACTAGTTTATCTTTGATGCATCCTTAAACTTGTCATGCATCCATATCTTGATCATGCTGGATCTTTTGCCGTAGAAGTAATTGTTGCATCCGGTGTTTGTTCTAGTTCGTTGCCTCTTCACGGATAGGACGTTGAGATGATGTGAGCAACGACAAGTTCTTCGGATGTACCTCTACTTGCTGGATCTCAGGCAAGTATACTCACTTGCTACCTATGGCTGCCTTTCATCACTTGTTACCGATTCTTTCCGTTGTCTTTATTCTAGCCTTATGATTCGATGCTTGTGTCTCGATCCTATCATATGTTTACCTTGCAGCCATGATACAGCCTTCCTTCCACTTCCTATCAACTGTTGTTTGTTTACCTTGTTGGCCCCCGTGTCGTAGTTGCATGCTTAGTGATGTTTGCACTCAAGTCTTGTTGTCCGTCTTATCACCTGTTTAGTTTGATAGTTGGGTTTCAATTCAATCAACAACATGTTAATGTTTTGGGTAATAATAATTTGATGATAAGGCACCGGCAGGAGGCCCGGCGTGGTTTTGAGGCCTGCTAGTGTCGAACTTAATTAGGAAAAGTGTCTTGTCCTCCGATCCATGATGAGCGCACTAACCGCATGTGGGAAGCGAGTATGGGCGCCCCCCCCCCAATTCTGATTCGATTCGCATCTCGTCCAAATCGCCACACTTAGTTTGGGCTTTCCATTTGATGCATGCATATGCAGGTGCGAGCCCTTGGCGCCAGGGTGGAACTTTTGTAGTCGGCATTTAGGGCGGCGTGGTCTTCCAGTGCTATGAGGGTCCCCCTTTTCTTCGTGGGGGCTCGATTAGCCGCGCACGCACAGCACGTGGTTCTTTGGGCTTGATGCGAAGAAGAGTTGGGTTGTGTTGAGTGGCCTTCTTGGTGGGTTTGCTCCCCGCCTGGCGGGTCATTCTTACGTGTACGACCAAATTGGTGCATCCATGCAGGGTTAAATCTTCTCGAGAAGCCGTGTTGTCCGCGGTTATGGATGACTTGGTGAAAGTGCTGGCTAACAAGTACTCAGACAACTTACACTTAACGATGATAACTTGACTAGTAATATAGATTACCTACACTATAAAAATGAATGTCACCTTAATCAACCGCGTGAGTTTCCTTGGGTTGCTTCCTTAGTAGGGGTAACATTGGATGGGTATTGTTTGGTGAGTAGTTATAGTTGGTTTTGTCGCGCTACCTTATCCCTTTCTTTTAGCCGGATGTTGTAGCGCGTCTTTGTAGTTAGTTAGTGCAGCCCGCTGCCGCTTCGTTGCAATAATCCCTTCCTTTCCGTTGTACCCCAAAGTATTTGTATCTGGTGATGATTGGTTACGCTGGTATCTTGTGAGTATGGGTTATCCACTTGCCAGTACTTAACCGTACTGACACACGAATCCTTTTCGTGGCTGCATATTCCACATTCCAGTCAACAGGTTTGAAGTCTGATGACGTTAGCTTGGGAATCCCTCCGGCTTGGCCTGGGCAGGGATTGGACGCCATCGGTTATCTTCAGGACTCTTAGTCCAATTTGTATCTTGTCTGTAGTCGGACACTCTGTTGTTTCTTCCGCTGTTATTTGGATCTTTGTATTGTATCAGTTGTATCATTGACTCGTTTGAGTCGTCTTGTATATATCTCTTCTGTTGTTGTTGTGGAATATTCGTGAACTATTGTAATGTTATCACAAGTGGCAACCTGGAATCGGTTATTATGTGGATTTTGGCGGAAATGCTGAAATCTGCATAGTGCCCGAGCCCGGGGCGTCACAGAAACTGAACCATGTGAATTTATTATTTCGATTCTACTAACGTTGCTAATGAAGATTGTGAGAAGTTTGGTGTGAAGGAAGTTTTCAAGGGTCAAGAGAAGAGAATCATATGATGTGATCAAGAAGAGTGAAAAGCCTAAGCTTGGGGATGCCACAGTGGGATATCCCAGAAAATTCCCAGAAGACTCAAGCATCTAAGCTTGGGGATGCCCAAGGCATCCCCTTCTTCATCGACAAATTATCAGGTCACTTCTAGTGAAACTATATTTTTCTTCGGTCACATCTTATGTGCTTTACTTGGAGCGTCAGTTATTTTTTCTTTCAGTTTGTTTAGTTTTCTTTGATCTATTTTATGGTTGGATCTTATCATACTTGTGTGGGATAGATACACGCTCCGTTTTCATTGCTTAGAACACTCTAGTTTTCATTCTTATTGTTCTGTGAGTGTTCACTTTTTGCTAGTACAACGTTTAGCCTTTGTTTTCATGCATCTCTTATTAAGAGTTGTTAGTTTTAGTAGTGTTATGTGAGTACTCTCATGTTTTCTTGCTATAGAATTTGGAGAGTTTTTGTTAAATAATGTTTTGTTTGGTGCTTGTTGGGAAAAGAAACTGCTGCTTGAGGTAGAATTTATAACGGTGCGCGTAGAAGCTTGTATAGACTGTGGCTAGAAGTTTTTCATGCCATGCTAGATGTTATTTTAGTTTTAAAGCCTTGTGTTTATTGATTAGCATGAATAGACTCAAATAGCTGAGAGTGTTTAATATGCCATTGAAATAATCATGAGTTGTTCTTGTCATATTAAAGCATAAATTTGTGGTATTCTCCTTTGAATGTTTTATTTGGTTTACTTGGCGCATGCTCACACCATGTTTATGACTATAAACCAGTCATGAATAGCCTCCATGATCATTTATTTTTTGAACTAGTGATACCACTTATGCTTTGAATAATGATATTTATGTCGCTATGCATGATTATGGCTCTTATGCTCTCTTGATTTGTTGCTCCCAGTCTTTGCCTAGCCTCCACCTGTACTGAGTATGGAATTCTACTCGTGCATCCAACTCCCTAAAACCAAATTTTTCCCATTGTGTCCACCATACCTACCTACATGTGGTATTTCACAGCCACTCCAAGTAAATTGCTCATGTGCTACCTTTAGAACCTTCAAAATTATTCATGCTTTGTGTTCCTGTTTTTGCTCATGAGGACGTAAATAGAGAATCTTTATCTCACTTGTTGATTGGATTTCACACCCTGGACTAGTGTCTTCATCCGCTTATCCAATTGGTAGAAGAGCTGACAGCGGGGTGCCCAACTCCAAATTAATGCAAACAAATTCTCTTCACTATTTTTGCCCCTGATTTATCAGTCAAAGCATAATTGTGTAAACAAAAGATAAAGAGGGATGACCTTCTACCCAGATGCGTCCTTCATATGGGAGCCGCTCTTGTGAAATCTAGTTGGCTTGTGACGTACTGTATTTTCTGTTTACCATTCGTTGACATTAGCATACATCTCCCAAAATATAGACACTCCTCCACGGTATGTGATTGTTGGCAGGCACCCAAGGATTCAGTTAGCCATGGTTTGTGTAAGATGGATGGGAGGAGTGTCAAACTTTTAATACCTATGTTTAATAAAATAAAAGCTCTAGAACATGAGTTGATCCCTTCTTCCCTCTACGAAGGGCCTTTCTTTTAGTTTTATGTTGAGTCTCCATCTTCTAACTTTATGCACAGTTGAGAGAGCATTTTTTCCATTCTGAGTTTTATGTGCATTTTTCCATAAATATCATTAGTTGATTCATGAAGTGTTATTGCTTGTTCTCCAACTATATGTTCTAGTCTTCCTCATGAACTTTGAAGGTTTCCTGGCATTTATGTTTGGTCCCACTCTTAAGGACTTGCGAAATACCACCTTGCCATGCTTTCTTTATACTTGAAACAAACGTATAACTTTCAATGCATTGTTATTCATGATCTTTTTTTTGAGTTACTTATCATGATGCAAAGTGATTGCTATGCTTTATTATTAAAGTTCTATTATCATGTTTGTGTTTAAAGTTCAGTGATCTCAGCTTACATATGCGTTTACATTATATGATCAAGTTTATGTTAGTAGCATGTCACCTCAGAAATTATTGTGTTTTTATCATTTACCTACTCGAGGACGAGTAGGAACTAAGCTTGGGGATTCTTGATACGTCTCCAACGTATCTATAATTTCTTATGTTCCATGATGATATTATGCCAATTGCTACATGTTTTCTCCCTTCTCTATAGCATTTTTACACGTTTTCCGGGACTAACCTATTAACAAGATGCCAAGTGCCAGTTCCCTGTTTTCTGCTGTTTTGATTTCAGAAAAGTTGTTCTGGAAATATTCTCGGAATTGGACCCCATGAATCCCGAAGTTCCTATTTTCCCCGGAAGCATCTAGAAGTCCAAAGGAGACCCGGAAGGGGGGCCCGGAGGCCCCACACCATGCCTGGGCGCGGGTGGACCCCTGGCCGCGCCGGGGGGTGGTGTGGGCCTCTCGAGCGCCCACCGCCATCGCCCTTTCTCCCATATATACTCCCCGATGCATAAACCCTAAAGGATTCGACCTTTTCCACAAAATACATCTGTAGCTCTATCGCCGCCACCGACAAGTTTCGAGGGACACATCTCTGTTCTGGTACCCTGCCGGGACGGGGAAGTGCACCTGGAACCATCTCCATCGACTCCACTGCCATCTCCATCGCCGTTGTTGTCTCCTATGATGAGGATGGAGTAGTTCTCCCCCGAGGCTGAGGGCTCTACCGGTAGCTATGTGGTTCATCTCTCTCTCCCATGGTGTGATCTATAGTTGAATTCGTAGATGTTACTTCATCTTTTGCTACTCAAGTGTTTTATTAATATGAACTTTGGAGTCACCTTGTCCCGCGGTGTGAAGGTGATCGTGTGCACATCGTGTATGTCTCCTCTATGAATTGTGGTGTTTGTCTAGTACCATCTAGGGCGCTCATAGTGACAGCGTGGGGCTAACTAGGCATGGGAATGCTTACTTTAAAGAATGCTTTTTGCAGCCCTACGCAATGTTTAGTGTTCGTTATTTGTTATGAGATCTCCGTAAACACTTTGATCACGGTGTAAAGGTGATAGTGTGTGCACCGTGTGGTTTAGCATTATATTTATATTTTGTGTTGGATAACCCTATGAAATTTTGGTGTTTGCGTGGAACCATCTGGGTCCCATGGTGATAGCATGGGGTTACTTAGTTGGGAAAGTGCTTACTCTGAGGAGTGCTGTTAAAGCCCTATACATGGATTGGTGTTGTTATTCGACATGAGAGTGGTTAAGAGTAGCATAGTGAAGAGAAGATATTTAGTTATTCAATTATGTGATCATTGTTAAGAGTGTCCACTATTTAAAGTAGGATCCCTAGGCCTTATTTCCAAGCATTGAAACACCGTTTTCCGCATGTTCTGCTACATGTTTGCTTGCTGCCATTTTTATTTCAGATTGTTATTATCACTTATTATCATTCGTATTACTTGCATTTTACTCTCTCTCTTCGCCGAACTAGTGCACCTATATACCTGACAAGTATATTGGGTGTGTTGGGGACACAAGAGACTTCTTGTATCTTAATTACAGTGTTGCTTGAGAGGGATATCTTTGACCTCTACCTCCCTGAGTTCGATAAACCTTGGGTGATCCACTTAAGGGAAAGGTGCTGATGTTCTACAAACCTTTGCACTTGGAGGCTCAACACTGTCTACAAGAATAGAAGCGTGCATAAACATCAATACCATATTAATAAGCCATGATGAACGAACTCTTTTGAAAGTATATGCAGCCCTCCAAACGAGGGAAAAGATGAAATGTATGGTAAATTCTGATGAATCATCCTCCAAAGGCGAAATGTTACAGGTTCGTGACAGGCCCGAGCAGAATACCTACAACAACAACAACAACAACCATGACACGAGAACGAACGTTAAAGGTCATTCGAAGTCCAGAGCCAAGGACACATTCTGCAGATATAAGAAAAATAATCATGGCAGTGAGGATTGTTGAAAATTGCAGAATAAGGAGAAAGGAAACGGTACGTACAAACTGAAACATAACTATGATGGTGATGGTAAGGCCTCTGTTGTCTCCGGGTAGTTATATGCATACCGATGAATCATCTAGGCATAGTTAAATCATCTAGGGTTAATCACGTATATGCACACTGATGAATCATCTAGGCATAGTTAAAATCATCTAGGGTTAATCACTTATATGCACACCGATGAATCATCTAGGCATAGTTAAAATCATCTAGGAAAAAATGATTATTCCTATTACAAAATAATACTAGTATCCAACAAAATAAAGAGATCTGTTCAAAGGGGAAAGGGGGAAGAGAAGAGCGCGTACCTCCTCTAGAGACAGGGGCGACACGCCGGTGCTCGGGGTCGGATGTGGAGGCGGAGCTCCGGGCCAGCAAAGGCGACGGTGCTCGTGGAGGGCGGAAGTGGTTGCGACGCTCGGGGCGGCGGCTCGTAGGGTCGGATGTGGAGGCGGAGCTCCGGGAAAGCGAAGGAGATAGTGCTCGGGGAGGGCGGAAGTGCCTGTGACGCTCAGGATGGTGGCTCTCGTGGATCTGTCCAGAAGCGAGAGTATGTTTTCGAGATCGATCTGAAATGACTGGATCAGGGCCTTGTGTGCCCTAAATAAACACAAATCAAGACATACTAGCAGCGTGTCATTGGGAGTCACTGCTTCTAGCATATACCTTACTGGCAGCGTGTACACAGCGGAACACGCTTCTACTATGGTCTGTCTCGCCCACACGGCTCGGCAGAAAGTTCTTGCAAAGAACGCATCAAAGCACACGCTACGGGTCAAACTTACTGGAAGAGATCACATGTTTTGACACGTTGCCACAAGTTAGTGGAAGTGTCGGAGCACCTTCTAGTAAGTTTGCTCCTATAAGATTTTTCCTACTAGTGTCGAGACACATGATGGCATGATAGGCAAGCTGACGGACGTGAGACTCATACAACCATGGCCATAAATCTAATCTCCCTTAGAACTCTTGATATTGAGGGGCATAAGCACACCGGTTCACGTGGTATGCTGAAGATATAAAAAGTTTCTCCAGTCATGTAACTATCCCTGATTTTTGCATAAATTCAAAAATCTCAAAATTTCATAACCCTTTGTGTTCTGCTAATGCAAGCCACCAAAAACAAATAAAACACAAAACAAAATAAATATTATAGTTTTCCCAAAGTACTGGGATTGCTACATCCAATTGAGCCTCTATTTCCTAAACCCTCAAAATGTTTTCAAATAATTATTTTGCCAAGTGCTCCAAATTATTTAAAAGAGGTATTGTTTGTTTCCTAAATTGGTCTCAATTCAAAAACCTTGCTTTCAAAATGGTATTTAAGACTAACGGATTATCACCTTTCATAATATCCTAGGACACAATTTTAGAGACCAAAATGATTTATGTGATGTCAAAGTGAATTTTCAAACCATAAAAATATAGAATAGCTTTTCCCAATGGTGGATTTCGAATTCTATCTATTAGGAATATTTCCTCCTCCAATTTATTTTATTATTGAAAATATTTTAGAAGCAAAAAATTAAATACATGATTTTTCAATTACCATATCAAGTTTCAACCATAAAGGTGTTTTTTGTAAAATATTTTACTTATAAAAAAATAAGTTCAATGACTATGAGAAACAATATTTTAAAATGTGTTTGTCTCGGAATTTTATTTAGCCATAAATTCATATAACTATTTCCTGTTTTGAAAATAGCATTAATGTCGGATATATGATCCCACATGAAAGGTGGAAGATCCGACATCTGCCGATCAGGCGACGAATTCGGAAGCCGAGTATGTATTAGCTGCCATAGAAGCAAAGCTGGATTTAGAAACCTGATCTGCAGATACATATTACGAAGACGAGGATTAAGACGCTTTCGAAAGAAAGGTCAAATCCATGTAGGGGAGCTTCCATGAAGTACTCGTGGCAAAACCGACTGCAAATTCGGATGTCGAGGAAGATGAAAACGCCAAAACGCCTCCGCCAGATGATAGGGAAGAAGAAGAGGAAGAGGAAGGCGAAGTTAGTCCGACCTATCCTGACGTCAAGGAATTGACGGAAGATGAACCAAACAGAAAACATCCATCTTCCAAGAAGAAAAAGAAGTCCTCTTAGAAGCTGATATCCAAATAACAGAAGAAAAAGGTGAAAAAATTGGCAGACATTACCAACCAAAACATGGAAATTGGAGGAAGCAGTGGTGTAAAATCAGCGGAGAAGAAAAGGGTTGAAATCTCTGTTCGCCAAATGTCAGAGTAGGAGGAGATCGATCTGATCCAAACCCCGGTTGCACGTAATGAGCCAACGGAAGTGCTGGAAGCCAAGAGACAAGCCATAATGCGGCAACATCAACATTTGTTCTGAACTCAAGAAAATCTCCTCAAAACCCAGGCTGATATCAAAATACACTAGGAAGAAATAGAGGAATGCGAACGAAGGAATAGATCTGGAATATAACCTACGCGGTTACCCAGAATTTCAAAGCCGGAAGAACTGCCAGCAAGAAAGCAGTTTGAAAACCCCTCTTAGCAAAGGCATGTTAGCAGTATAAACGCTAAGGGTGAATGCATCTACAAAACTGCAGCCGAAAACGCAGAAAGCGCATTCTCCATCCTTAACGATGATCTGTACTCCAATGACGAAAAGTTGCAGGGAGTGTATGCTTTCTTAGGAAAAGCATTACAACAGCTACAGCGAGGACAGACACGTTCAGGCAAGCTACATGATGATTCAGCCTTGTGCAAAACTGCCACGTGCGCCGCTGGAGCACCTGACCCAGGCGGACCCGGAGATTCAGGTGATTTGAAGGAAAAGAAAGGAGGTCCCAAGAAGGATAAGAAAATACCGGATAACAAGGATACAAGGTCCAGAATAGGGTCCCATCTGCCGAAAGGTGGAAATAATACAAAACCTTGTGACAACAAGGAACGAGAGGAGAAAAACCGAAATGACGGAAAAGGATTGTCGTCTCCGAAATACCCGTCCGATAAAGCCGGAAGATACGATAATCCTCACAGGCGTGAGAGATCCCGAACCCCTCCAAGGAACAAGGAAAGGCCAAGGTGTAGAACTCCACCCCTATTCCAAAGGACCGGATGCTGGAAGAAATAGGGATGATCCAAGAAGAGCGCATTCGTGCAACAATGGACCAAAATAGAGCAGATCCCCTTATGTCCATTAAGATGGAAGATATTTCGCGCACGTCGATAAGACGAAAAGAGAGGATCTATACTTAGGACCAAAGTGTTTCACTGACAGGATCCGGAGAATCAGTCTACACTCTGGCTTTGCCAAATTCGGTCCAACTTACCAAAAGTACAAATCTGGATACATGGCTCTCGGATTACTATACTTCTGTCCAAATCAACAAAGGGACATATTTAGAAGCTGTGAAGTTTGTTCCCATAATGCTGCTGGATGGAGTCAGAGATTGGATTAACGGACTTTCGTCAAGAACAGTAGACAGCTGGGAGGATATGGCTAAAGTTTTCGCTCATCACTTTCGGGGCACGTATAAACGCCCTAAGAGCATTAACCATCTGAACCGTTGCATCCAATATGAAGACGAGTCGTATGTCGATTTTATCTCAAGATGGACTGCAATGAAGAATACTTGTTCTGGAGTAAGTGATGTATAAGCAATGCATGCTTTCATCAATGGCCTAAAACCCGGCCTCATACCGTTCATGATTGGTTCGAAAGAGCATAAAGATCTTGGATCTATGCTTACAACTGCCAATGAGCATGCAGTGGCTCAAGAAGACATCAGGGCAAGAGGCGGAAACATCCATGCTTTGGTTCAAGCCAAAAAGGCATCTCGTTCTGAAAAGAAGGCTACTCTAGAAGCGCAACCAAAACCCAAAGAGGTGAACATAGCCTTTGAAAAGGATAATGGCAGCAGATAGAAGGGCAAAAGCACAGAAAGCAGGGAACCTATCTCCTACTCTAAACAAGAGTGGGAAAAGATTAAGTCGGAATCATGTGTCCACCAGTCGCAATTTGGAAAGCCTACCCATACAAATGCGTAGTGACGGCTTAGTAAGCACATGAAAGGCAATGGAGGATCCGGGAATAAAGGAAAGAATTCCAAAAGGAAATTCAACAAGCAAAAGCCGAAAGCTGACAAAGCCGAAAGCGAGTCTAACACTAGTGACAAAATCCAGGAGCAGCAGAAAAAGGGCGAGCCTAAATTCCCGAGATTTGAAGGAGAATGTAACGTAACTTTCCTTGGAACCCCTTCAGCAAAACAAGCCAAGCGAACGCTTCGAGAAATCAATACGGTTGTACCTCCAACCCCAAAGTACTTGAAGTATTCAAATACGCCAATTACCTGGGATCAGTCTGATCATCCCGGGAATATCCTTGAACCTGACACACACGCTTTGGTCATAAGTCCTATTGTTCAAAACACTAGGCTCAAAATGGTGTTGATGGATGGAGGATCCAGTATCAATATCATGTACTTAAGTACACTGAAGCAAGTGCATCTCTCCGAGACTCGGCTCAAACACATCAATGTACGCTTTCACAGCATTGTTCCCGGAAGGCAAGCACATTCCCTAGGACAAATTTCCCTAGAAGTAATCTTTGGAAAGAGGGAACACTTCCGCCAGAGGTGGTGTCGTTTGAAAGTGTATACCACGCAATACTCGGACGTCCGGCTTTCGCCAAATTCATGGCAAGGTCGTGTTATATCTACAAAAAGATTAAGATGTCAGGGCCAAAAGGCGGAGTAATCACCATATCAGGAGATTTCAAGCTGGCAAACGAGCTGGAGAAAGGAAACGTCCTTTGCGCCAAACAGGTGATACTGAAGGATGAGCTGAAGGAGCTGGCTAAAGAAGTATCGCCAACAGAAATGCTGGCAGGAAAAGAAAGCCGGAAGACGGCAGATAGTTTCAAAGCCTCCGAGAATACAAAGCAGATCATCCTGGATCCCAAAGACCCGACAAAGTTTGTCGTAGTAGGAACAGGAATGACTGACAAATAGGAAAGCGCGCTCATCAAGTTCCTACGTGAGAACTGGGATATTTTCGCCTCGTGTCCTGCTGATATGCCAGGTGTTCCCAGGGAACTTGCTGAGCACCAACTGAAGGTTATTCCAGGATCAAAACCCGTCAAGCAAGGTCTCCGTCGTTTTGAAGGGAGAAGGTGGAAGGCTATTGGCAAGGAAATTATCCGGTTTTTAGCAGCTAATTTTATCCGGGAAGTTATTCATATTGATTGGTCTGCGAACCCCGTATTAGTCCCGAAGAAGGATAGTATTATTCTTAGGATGTGTATAGATTACACCGGTCTGAACAAGTTGTGTCCAAAATATAGGTTCACGTTACCGCGAATCGATCAAATAATAGATGTCACTGCTGGCTCTGAGCTTTTATGCTTTTTGGACACTTATTCCGGGTATCATCAAATACGGATGAAAGAAGAAGACCAAATAAAAACCTCTTTCATAACACCCTATGGAACATACTATTACATAACCATGCCTTTTGGCCTGAAGAATGATGGCGCAACATACCAGCATTGCAGGCAAAGCTGCTTGCATAGTCAAATTGGCAAAAACGTCCATGTTTACATGGATGATATTGCTGTCGTATCCAAGGAAAAGCATACACTCCTTGAAGGTCTACGAGAAACCTTTGACAATCTCCGCACTTACAAAATGAAGTTGAATCCATTAAAGTGCGTATTCGGGGTTCCCTCTGGAAAGCTTCTAGGTTTTATCGTTTCTCACAGAGAAATAGAGGTAAACCCGGAAAAGATTACAACAATCTTAAACATCAAAAGCCCTACATGTCTAAAAGATGTCCAGAGATTGACGGGTTCTGCAGCCGTTGTAAGCAGGTTCATAAGCCGGCTTGGCGACAAAGCTCTGCCTTTATACAAATTGTTGAAGAAATCCGACAAATTTTAATGGACGGAAGAGGCGGACAAAGCATTAACCCAGTTGAAAGAAAATTTGATGAAAGCTCCAATTTTGGCATCCCCAAAATACGAAGAATCCATATTACTATATATCACAGCAACTAACAGGGTTATTAGCGCCATGATAATTGTGGAAATATGGAAAGATGAGCAAAGTATTCCAGATCAGCACCCGGTGTACTACGTCAGTGAGGTATTTTATGAGTCAAAGCAAAGGTTTCCACATTATCAAAAGCTGGCATATGGCGTATTTTTCGCATCTCGGAAACTCCGTCGTTATTTCCAAGGACATTCCATAACAGTGGTAAGCAAAGCACCACTAGGGGATATTATAAACAATGCGGGCGCAACAGGCAGAGTAGCCAAATAGGGCATCGAACTTGTTGCGTTCGACATTAAGTACCAACCCCGGACGGCAATAAAATCTCAGGTGTTGGGCAGATTCCGTAGCTGATTGGACACACTTATACGTCCATTTTGCATCACTGTTTTCTATTGTTATTTTCTGTTATTCATCGATATATTTCATGTTATGATGCATTACTTATGTTATTTTATCTTATTTTGCATGTTTCCTAGTTTTTTGGAGAATAAACACCGGAACTAGAAATCTGATGGAAAAAGCACCGTCGAGATACCATATTTCAGAAGATCAAAAGAAAAGGGGGGACACCAGAGGTGTCTTAGAAGTTCAGAGGTGGAGTTCAGCCAGAAGGGGAGCCATAGGGGGGGCACCAGGGGCCCACACCATGAGGTGGCGCCCCCCCCTTGGTCGCACCGCCAGGTGGTGTGGCCACCCTGGCCCACCTCTGGTCGACATCTTTCGCGTACTTGACCCCTAGGGAACCCTAAGCCCTAGACCATCATCGAAGAATTATTCCGCTACCGCCTCAGGGCGGAAAACACCCGAGAGAGAAGAACTCTCTGGCAGGAAGAAATCTGTCGGGGAAATTCCTCTCCGGAGAGGGGAAATCATCGCCATCGTCACCGTCATCACTCCGGGCATCATCAAGATCGTCATCGTCGTCATCATCACCACCAGCACCATCACCCTCATCATCCACCGTCATCCCGCTGTAACAATTAGGGGCCTGATGGAGGGATGGAAACCCGGTATGCTAACGCCAAGGTGTAACCCGACCCAAAGGGAACTGCGCAAGACCCGACTTAAGGAAGAGGAGTTTCTAGAAGGCCCAAGAAGCAGTGTAGGCCTCGTAACCCGGCTTTGGGGTTACTATTAGGAAACTTAGGGTTTTGTATGCGGTTACCGGGTAGGACTCCGAGTATGCCTTGGATAGGAAGCCAGGGAGCCGGGTAAGATATAAACCGGCTCCTAGGTTCAGGAAAACAGAGCTTCACCAGATATTCGAGTTTCCCTGTAATACGAGAGTTGATATTGTAACCCTAGATCGGAGACTCGGAGACTTGATTGCCAGAGCTACCAGATCGATTGATAGCATGGTTTCCCTTGAGCTAAACCCTCTCCCAAACACCAGAGTCAAATTGCCCCAAGATAAGTTACCCCCGATAACGTCTGCCGTGATTATCCCACGACAGTTGGCGCCCACCGTGGGGCCTGCGTCCAAGGGTGTTTACATCACGGGAGAAGCTTGGGAGAGTATTAAGAACCTCGTCATCGGTGAGATCTACACCAACCCCGAAGGAGAGAAGATGGTGGACGATTTTGGCTGGGGGCCAGAGTCGGATCTGCTGGATGCCGGATCAATCTTCACAATTGGCCGGGTCAACGTCTTCGTCGGCATGGTATGTACGTCCGGTTCTATTCCTGATGATGTTGAATATGATTCTATGTCAAGAGGAGCGACCTGCGTTTAGTCGGATGGGGAAGAGTCGGTCGGGACGATCGATCCGATAGAAGAGTCCACCACGAAGAGGGAACAGCCGGAGGAGCCGGCATGGACCCCGCGTGGCCGGGTCACGAGGGAAGATGATACCGAGTCTATCCTGCACCTGCTGGAGGATCGGTACGAAGAGGATAGCTGTGATGAGGAAGAATATGAATCTGCACCAGGCATCATGCGCCAGGTCGCGGTCTACACGGTCCCTGCAACCAATCTTAATCAGGGGGACGTGACTACGGCCGCGGTCGGAGCGGCGCGAGCGCTGGCCCAGCAACAAAATCCGGTTGATGGAAACCCGGTCATAGCCCGGGTTGATGGAGAGTCGGCTTCAGTCACCAGCCATACCCCGGAAAGCGAGTTGCAAAGAAACATGTTTGGGTTTATGACAAACAGAACGCCAGGATCAGGGCCCTCAAACCCACGAAATCCGGCTCTGTTCAACAATAACCTGATCTTAGATCCTACGGTGCTAGCAACGGTGATAACCCCAGAAAACGCGGCGGCACGCGCTGCGGATCTGGATGTCGCCCGCCGTGCATTGGATCAGCAGAGGAGAGATATGGAAGCTGAAAGACAGGGGATAGCAGCGCGCCAGCGCGAGCTGGAAGCATTAGAGAGCCGGCTCCAGGTTCAGTCGACCAGGATGCACAATCAGAGATATCAGTCGAGATTACCGGCGACGGGTGGAACTATAAACCCGGCCGCACTGTTTATTACACCTCAGGATCAACCAATCCCAGCTGTGAATCAGGAAACCGGACATCAGCCTGCAACCTTGGGAGGACAGCCGGCAAACGTACAAGCCGGGTTACCCACGTTGCAAACAGGGATCGTAACTGGCAATACAGCACCACCACCACCACCGCCACGATTTCACACTCCACCAGGTCACTTGAATAACCCCATGGACAATGTATATGCAGCAACTATGGCATTGGATCGCATTCCCGTAAGAGAGTCACCCCATGCGGAGGAGACCCGGCGGGCGATAGATCTGTTGCGCACAGCAGTGGCTCAGCAGGCCAATTACCCAGATAATAGGAGTGGAATGCATGGAACACCGTATGTTAGCCGGTATAATGGAAATACCGGCAATATTCAGACGAGCTCAGCACGGCGGAGGGCAGAGCAGCAGCAAATGCCGCCTCCTCCCCGTAGACCAGCAACACCTGCAGTATCAGCGGCGCAAGCTATTGTGGACAGTTCTCGAGCCAGGCGCGTAGCAGCCAGGTCTGCGGTACGAGGGCCGGTAGCGGTTGCACCCCCCCCCCCCCCCCCCGTACCTGCAGCAGGATCACATGTTTCCCGGGTGAGACCAGTGTCGGCAAATTTAGCCGGGCCCAAGTGTTTGTCGGACGCCATCAGAGCCGAGCCTTACCCGGATAAGTTCAAGGAGCCGGGTAAAGTGGTCAATTACGAGCCAACCATGGATCCAGAAACCTGGTTGAGTAGCTATGAGATGGCCATGTCAATTCGCAATGCGTCTGAAAATCTTCAAGCCAAGTTTATGTACCTGATGATGTCAGAGGGAGCAGCAAAGTTATGGTTCAATAATCTACCCGAAAAGCCCGTCAATTCATGGAGCGAGCTGAAAACGGCCTTTGTCAAGCACTTTCATGGAACGTGCAGGAAGTTGTTTACAATTGATGATATAGAGCAATGTGTCCAGAAGAAGGGAGAGTCGGCGCACAGTTGGGTGCGCCGGGTTATGGAAATACTCCACTCGTCCACGGATATTCAACCAAAAGATACATTACAAGCCATGGCAAAAACATGCAAGTATATACCCCTAGTGCAAAAGTTGACGCGCATGAAATCTAGTCGGAATGCTTCGGAGGTTACTATGGGAGAGTTGATGGACGCATGCAACAAGCATGCCGCCACAGACACCACAGAGGAGGATGTTGATGATAAGAAAGCAAAAGCTAATGCGAACAACAACGGAAGACCCGGCAATGGATCTGCGCCGGGTAACAATGGAGGAAATAATGGAAACAACCAGAACAAGCGCCCGTATGAGGGAAGTTCCGCATTTGTCGCCAATACAGAAGCCGGGTTTTCCAGACCCAGAGCAGAAGGAAATTTCAACGGAGGAAACTTTAATGAAGGAAATTACCAAGGACCGCCCAGGCCGGCTAACCATATAGAGGCCTTCAGGATGCCCTGTCCGCGTCATAGCAGGAACGGCAGGCCGACTAATCATTCGCTGGAGCAGTGCGTGGATTTGCAAAGATGGAAGAACGAAGAAATACAGAAGGCAATGCGAGGTGCGGGCCGGGGAGCAGGACCGGGTCCGGGCGGAAACCCGGGCAACGGTCCACCCCTGGCTGGCAACCCGGGAGGCGGTAATCCGGGTAACAATCAAGGAGGCGCTGGAGGTTTCCAAGCTAACCCCAAGCAGTTGGGGCAGTACCACGTTCATACTACAGGAACTTCTAACAAAGACAGAAAGATACTTAAGAAAGCAGTAAACTCGGTTTCTTCAGCTGTCCCGAGGTACTTGAGATGGTCGGATCAAGAGGTAACATGGAACAGAAGGGATCACCCGGAAAGAATAGAACATCCGGGTGTCTTAGCGTTAGTAGTTGCACCACAGGTTAATGGTTATGAGTTGAAAAAGGTTCTAATGGATGGCGGAAGTAGCATCAATATCCTATATTGGGAAACTTTCTTGCGCATGGGGCTCAAGGAGTCTCAGTTGCAGAAAAGTTCTACAGTTTTTATGGGATTGTGCCGGGTCATTCGGCGTGCCCCGAAGGGAAGATTACGTTGGAGGTCGCTTTTGGAGAATCAAAGGATAATTTCCGAGTGGAGTGGCTCACGTTCGAGGTGGTAAAGTTGCGCAGCCCCTATCACACGCTGTTTGGAAGGCCGGCTTACGCCAAGTTCATGGCCAGACCGTGTTACGTATACCTACAGCTAAAGATCCCGGGTCCCAAGCAAACCATCACCATACATGGGAGCCGGGTTATAGAGGCTGAGTGTGACGAAGGAGGCGCGGCAATGGCAGAACAGGCTTGCAGAAAGGAAGAGCTCAAGTATTACCGGTCTCAGGTAGACCCGGATGACATAACATCATTGAAGAGACCAAATACGGAAGATGAGAGAGCCAAATTCAAAGCAGCACAGGATACAAAGATGGTGGCTTTTGTCGAAGGTGATCCCTCCAAGCAATTTGTTATAGGGTCTAACCTAGACAGTAAGCAAGAAGAGAGCTCATTGAGTTTATTCGTGGAAATCAAGATGTTTTCGCTTGGACACCCAGTGATATGCCGGGTATCCCGACCGAGTTAGCTGAGCACAGTTTGCATGTTGACCCCAAGTCTCGGCCTGTGAAGCAGGGCCTGAGAAAAATGAATGAGGAAAGAAGAAAGGCCATAGGAGCAGAGATGGCCAGGCTACTCGCAGCCGGCTTTATCATGGAGGTTTTTCACCCAGATTGGTTGGCAAATCCGGTTCTAGTAATGAAAAAGAGCAATGAGTGGAGGATGTGCATTGATTACACGAGTCTCAACAAGCATTGCCCAAAGGATCCGTTTGCTCTTCCAAGGATAGATCAGATCATAGATGCAGTGGCTGGAAGTGACCTATTGTGTTTCCTGGATGCATATTCCGGGTATCATCAGATCAAGCTCAAGAAGGAAGATTGGGAGAAAACATCGTTCATAACCCCCTTTGGAGCTTTCTGTTACAAAACCATGACTTTTGGACTGAAGAACGCTGGCGCAACCTACCAGCGATGCATTCAGAAGTGTTTTGAGGATCAGATTGGACGTAATGTTCACGCTTATGTTGATGATGTGGTGATCAAGACAAGGAAGGCAGAAACGTTCATTGATGATCTAAAGGAAACCTTCAGGAATTTGAGAAGATATCAGATGAAGCTTAACCCCACAAAGTGTGTATTTGGAGTTCCAGCAGGAAAAATTACTCGGATTCATTGTTTCCGAGAGAGGAATCGAGGCAAACCCGGACAAGATCAAAGCTATCCAGAGCCTGAAAAAGCCGGAAAACTTAAAGCATGTTCAAAAGCTTACAGGGTGCATAGCAGCGTTAAGCCGGTTTATATCAAGGCTTGGAGAGAAGGCGATACCCTTATACCGGCTCTTGAGGAAAACCGACAAATTCGTTTGGGACCAAGAGGCGGATGAGGCGTTCGAGGCACTAAAAAGCAATTATCTGAGGCAACAGTCTTAGCAGCTCCGGGTCCTAAGGAGCCCATGTTACTATACATTGCGGCTGGGCCCCGGGCGGTTAGCGCAGTGGTTGTTGTTGAGCGTAAAGAGGATGGAAAAGATCACCCGGTATAGAGGCCGGTTTATTACGTAAGCAAGGTACTATCGGAAGCAAAGCAACGTTACCCACATTGGCAGAAGTTGGTTTTCGGGGTCTTCATGGCCAGCCGGAAATTGAAAACCTATTTTCATGAACACCCCATAACAGTGGTTAGCTCCATACCAATGTCGGATATTATCAGAAACTCAGACGCAACAGGTAGAATAGCCAAGTGGGCCATTGAGATGGGAGATTATCACATCAACTACGAGCCCATGTCTGCAGTCAAATCTCAAGCTTTAGTCGATTTTATCAATGATTGGACTCACACGAGCATGCCCACAACGACACCAAGTTCCGAGTCTTGGGTGATGCACTTTGATGGTTCTAAGAAGTACGAGGGATCAGGAGCTGGGGTGGTACTTACATCACCCAAAGGAGATAAACTGAGCTACATATTGCAAATTCACTTTGATTGCTCCAACAACGTGGCCGAGTATGAGGCATTACTACACGGATTGAGAATAGCCAAGGAGATGAACATCAGGCGGATACGGTTCTATGGAGATTCGGATCTTGTGGTGCAGCAGGTCTCAGGAACGTGGGATAGGAAGGATGCAACTATGGCAGCATATCGCAGAGAGGTGGACAGGGTTGCCGGGTGTTTTTCCGGGTATGAGGTGGAGCATATCGACAGGCGAAAGAACGAGGCAGCAGACGCGCTCGCAAGACTCGGCTCGCGCAGAGAGCCGGTTCCACCAAATGTTTTCCTGGACGAGTTATGACGGCCATCTGTTAAAAACGAGTCTGAGGAAGAGGTGGCTAACCAAGACCCGGATTTGGAGCTCGTGGCCACGGTACGTGATGTTCGCGAGTGGACAGAGCCGTTTCTAGCTTACCTATCACGGCGCGAGTTACCGCCACAGGAATTTTTAGCAAGGCAAATTCTGAGACGAGCAAAGGGCTATTCTATCATCAATGGAGAGTTATATAAAAGGAGTGCGGCAGGAGTCTTTTACACTGTGTAGCACCAGAAGAAGGCCGGCATATTCTGAAGGAGACCCATGAGGGTGATTGTGGGCATCATGCATCCACAAGATCCCTTGTGGCCAAAGCATATCGACACGGTTTCTTCTGGCTCACGGCCTTAGCAGATGCGGAGCGCTTGGTGGCAAGGTGTGATGGATGTCAAAGGTACGCTCGCCAAACCCATGTGCCGGCTATGGAGTTGCAAACAATCCCGCTGAACTGGCCGTTTGCCGTGTGGGGTATCGACATGGTGGGCCCCTTCCACATGTCACCGTGCAAAAAGACTCATCTTTTGGTAGCCATTGACAAGTTTACCAAGTGGGTTGAAGTTATGCCAATTACCAATTGCGAAGCAATCACAACAGTCAAGTTCTTAAGAAGGATCATCTACAGGTTTGGGTATCCTCACAGTATAATAACAGACAATGGAACCAACATGTCCCTTGGTGAGATGGAAAAATTCTGTGGGAACAATGGTATCCGGCTTGACATAGCCTCAGTAGCCCTTCCACAAGCTAATGGACAAGTGGAGAGGGCAAACCAGGAATTACTGTGGGTTAAAACCACGGCTGCGAGTCCCGTGCATAAGAGCTGCTGGAGCATGGGTGGAGGAGTTGCCATCAGTGGTTTGGGGAATTAACACTACACCTAACAGATCTACTCAAATGACCCCGTTTTTCATGGTTTATGGTGCAGAGGCAGTATTGCCGAGTGACATTATTCACGACTCTCCCCGAATGTCGGCGTACGTTGAGGTGGAGAACGAGAAGACCCGGCAGGATGCCGTGGACATGCTAGAAGAGCACAGAGAACAAGCCTTGGAGAGATCAGCCATATATCAGCAGGATCTGAGGAGATATCATAGTCGGCGAGTCAAAACCCGGGTCTTCCAGGAGGGATACCTGGTATTGCATTGGTACAATCAAAGGAAGGAAAACACAAGTTGTCTCCACCATGGGAAGGACCGTTCATCGTAAGCCAGAATTTGCAGAACGGATCATATTACTTGATAGATGCAAGGGAAGAGTCGGATACTGTCAATGACACCGCTCACACAACTTCATCTATGCAAGAGAGGGAAAGACCATGGAACGTGGCTCAGCTACGTCCCTACTACACCTAGACTAGACTAGGCTTACAAGTGGAACTACATGATGTAACAGGCAGCAGGTTTCAGACGCACTCTTTTCCTATCCAGGGTACCTAAGGGGACTGGAGGGTTTTTAATGAGGCGGCTTGCTGACCTAACTTTTCTCATATCAATAAAGAGATGGTTAAACTATGATGTTGTTCCTTTCTTATGTGTTTTTTATATTTCCTGTTTTTTCTTTGTGTTTTCTTATCTCTGTCAGGTAAGTGTTATTTGTTTGTTTATAGTACAATAGTTTTTCTAAAGGTTATATATATAGGTCTTGGGGGCTGATTGCTTGAATAGCACAGTTGCAAACTCAAAGACCCGGCCACGATGCCATGAAGTTATAAGGACCGATTACTTGTAATAAGTACGGTTGCAATCTTATAACCGGACAATAGAGCCAAGTTTTTTCTTGATTTCTCTTGTTTAAGCTTGATGTGACTCGCAAAAATGTGGCATGCTTTGCTAGCGTGTAATTACAATCAGTCACGATGCCCAATGGGACTTGCTTGACCCTGTTTTTATACAGTTATAGCAGCATCGAATATCCACGCGAAAGCCGGCTTACAGCAAAGATAATCAAAAGGGTCATCCAAATCACAAGTTATGCAGAGTGCAAGGTTAACTGCCGGAAACTCGCAACATATTAAGCATAACTTCAAACCTATGTGAGAAACTCTTGGTTTTGGGGCCTTAGCAGACACAATTTGCTCTTTGGAAACCACCAAACCCTTAGACTCGTAAATTCGGTTCTTGGGGACTCGGGATTTCGAAAACAGCAACAAATTTTCTAGCTATCAGGCTTAAAACCCAAAAATCCGAGTCTTGGGGACTTAGAAAATAAAGTCCATTTGTCAAAAATCCCCGAGACCCGGAAACCGAGTCTCGCAAAAGGAAAAATAGCAAAAACCAGCAACAAAAAGTTCAAGACTAGGAAATAACAAATCCATGAGAAAGGCCAGAAGGGCCACGAAGGCTATTAAGGTTTTTAGCGTATTACAAACCAAGGAAGTTGTATCGAAAAGTGCACAGGCACACTATTAAAAGGATAAATTGTTTTAGGCATATTACAAATGCCCATTAGCCGAATGAAGTGTTTGGAGCGGTAGAAGGTGAAACTTTACTCGGTATTCTTGGCCAAGTCATCAATATTGTCCTGGTCAGCCGGGTCTTTGACTTGCTCGTCGATGGTCTTTTCGGCCCCAGCGTCCGGGTCAGCAGCAGTACCGGCGCGCGCTGGAGGAGGGACAGCCGGCGTTGAGGTGGTAGGCGCAGTATCGGCCTCAGCCTTCTTCTTCGTAGCTTCCTCCTTCCTCTGGGCAGCTTCTGCCTTCCACCGTGACAGCATGTCAAAAGGCTTTGGCAGATCCGACTGAATTGGCTTGTCTTCGGCGTCGTAAGGCGGAACAATCTTGCTTAAGTCCAGACTGTCGGCGATCAAGCTCGCCGAGTGACGCACCTCAGTATTGATGGCCTTGAAGTTCTTACCAGAAAATCTGGAGCCGTCATGGTTGAATTCGGGAAACCCGCCAACGAGCTTTGTCGTCTCAAGTTTGGGAAAGTAGGCCTTGGCCAGAGCGAGCCCCCGGGTTACTCCAACCCGGCACGACGAGCGCTTCTAGTGGTCGATCCACTCGGGGATGGTGGAACATGCGTCAAGCAAGGTGTTCAAATCACCATACCCGGTACCCGGCCACTTGATAGCTTGCAAGATCCATTTGGTGCCGGCACAAAGTTGCTGGATTACGGCCTTTAAGGTCTTTAACTTCTCGATATCATCTTCATCTAGGACCGCCTCACCCGGCCCTGCAGAGTAACAGAAAGGTTAAAGCAAGAAATTCTGAGTGTTTTGCAGAATAAGAAATCCGGGTTATAGTTAATCAGTTAGAAATTATTACCAAGCAAGGTGCGATAAGTATCGGCAATTTGGGCCGAAAGCCTCTTCAGCTCACCCTCAGCAGTGTGGGATCTCTTCCTATACTTTCTCACATTTTTCTCAAGTTTCTCCACATCAGCTTCCAGCGATTCACGCAACTTTGTCTCAACCTCGAGGAGCTTGTTGGTTTTAGCCAACATCTCCTCCGACTGGGCCACGTATGCGTGCGAGAAAAGAAAAGGAAATGTTAGTCGGACAAAAGACATATCCGGGTATGATTAAACATAGCGTTATAAAGTACCAAGCAAACTATGCATAGTTCACTCGGAACTTGGGGACTAGGTGAATATACAAGCAGTGTTGGTTAATTTACCTGGTGCTTAGCTGCCATGGCTTCCAGAATGCCCTTTTCATCAGTTTTCAAGGTATAAAGAGCACCTAGCATTTCTTCAAAGTTCAGATCGTCAAGTTTCACCCCGGAGGAGCTGGGGGCCTGGTTACTCGGAGGCGGAGTCCTTTCCTGCTTTGGGGGGGGACACCCGGGTCGCCTGAGTATCAGGAGTGGGATCACCCCTCCTCGTGCCCAGGACCTCGACGTCATCACCTCCGGGTCTATGTGACGGAATAGGATACTCGGCCTCCTGCTCGGCCGAGTCTTTCAGCGGGTCTTCCTCTTTATCTTCTTCTTCAACGCCGCCAGGCGCGGCCTTCACAATGTCTTCCGGGTTCTTCATCGCCGGGTCATCCACATCCATATCGTCCGGGTCACTGTTTGTGACCTTGGCTCTAAGGAAAAAGAGAAAAAAGAAACAGTCAGCACACGGAAAATGAGAGATGTGGAGAAAGCTAGTATATTGAATAGCGAGAAAGGTGACTTACCCGGTGTTTACGACGAAGTCCGCCGGGAGATCGTTGCTAGACCCGGACAAGGCTGATAAAGATTGGGAAAGTGAGACCTGGATTTGCCCGGCTAGTGGATGGTTTGGAGATGGAAATCTTTGAGGAGAGCGGGAAGAATGAGTTTGGGGAATACTGGCTTTGCGAACGGGGGACGAAGGGATGCCCTGGTTGAGAGGATCATCACCCGGAGAGTTCCGAGTTACCCTACGTTTGACTGGGGCGGGTTCCTTCAAGCGCGATGAGGCGATCAAGTGTTGGTTAAGCTCGCACATGTTAGCGTATGAATATGGTTTGGAGGCAATAGAGGAGTAAGGAACCTTGAATACAACTGTCCGGGCCTTCCTCTTCGTCCCAACGTCGATGTCCGGCTCAGCTTCGCTTTCGTCGGATTGGATCTCCTCCTTATCTTCCAATCCTGGAAACCATAGCATATTGTCGGAAAATTGAAGCAAGTTGGGATAAAAGTTAACAGAAAAGGAAATGAGTAAGACTCGGATGTTACCTTCATCATTATCAGCCGGCTCCTCGTCCTCTTCCGAGTTTTCGGAAGGAGGAGGGGTCTCGATCTTCCAGAAAGCGCTATTTTCCTAAGGTAAAAGTACAGTGATAAAAGTTAGTGATTGTACCAGAAAAATGTCAGTCGGATAAAAAGTAAGGGCCGGATCTTACTGCTGGAGCCGGGTTATCCCGCGTGTAGGGGTCCAGGCCGGCTATAGTCCGGATCACCTCCATTTTCTCGGTCAAGAAATTTTTAATTATCTTGTTCGCGTCCGCGGCCGGGTAATTCCTCAGTGAGTAACGAAGGGAATCCGTGAGGTGTCCAGAGTAGTTGCACATAAGTTTGGGCCGGACAGCGTTGGGTTGGATCCGGAAAGTTACCCATGTTTTGACTAAGTTAAGCCCAAGGAGGCCGTGGGCCGAGAGTACAGCGAGCTTGGTGAGGATAGGTTGGATGGACTGCTGTAACATGAAAATACCCCTAGAATGTTTGTTTTCCTGTTTAATTAAAGTATTGCATCATGTCATCATGTTTATCTACTTGTTTGCATTGTTTACTATTTGTTTTGCATCTGTTCTTAATTGTTTTCACATTTGAAATTCAACTTATTTCCAAACTTTATTTCATACTTGCTCTGTTACAACATTTTAAATAAAAATCTCAAATAAAAACAACCAATTTGTTTTCATTTTATTCCATAATGCTCACTTATTAAATTGATGGTATTAAATCAATCAATTAAATTCCAAATCACATTTAAAATTCAAACCAAATGCATCAAACAGAACCACTTTGAATTTATGAATATTATCTAAACCAATCAGCTACTTTAATCAAATTAACCATAGGGTTCACCCTATTAAAACTTTGTTTTCAATAATATTCTTTCAATACTTAAAAATTCATTCAAATTTGGTTTAAATCCCAAACAGCATGCAAACTTGGAAACTTTTGGAAAACAAAAGTTAGTTTTAGTTGCTATTTGAAAAACTAAACTAACCATATTTTTTTTCCAAAATTTTACTAACTTAAAACCTCTCTTTTCTTCCATTTTGTTTTTCTGCAAAAAAAAGGTAAATAAAACAGAAAAAGGAAAAAGAAACAAACCTGCGAGGGAGGGGAGCCATTTTGGCCCAGCCCGCTAACCAGCGCGCAGCGGCCCGAAAACGCTTCGCTGCCGCCCGCGTCGTCTTTCTCCAGTACGGCGGCAAATCCGCCGCGCCACGTCGCCGTACGGCGCCCACCGACGGCCAGGAGGCGATCCCGGGGCCTATAAGACCCCTAGGGCAGCGCGCCGCAAGCCCTAACCCCTAGGTACCTGTTCCCCCTCGAGCCGCCGCCGAATTCCATCTCTCTCGCCGCGTTCCCCCCTCTGCCACCACCTCGCCGGCGAATTTTTCTCTGAACCCGCCATGGTTCCGTCCACCTCAACGCTCCACCCTCTCAACTAAGCACGGGGATCAAACCGCCACCCTTCCAGCTCTCGTTTGGACATCTCAGCGAGCCCGTGCGCCTCGTGGATCTTCGCCGCCATCTTCATCACCGCCGCGGCAGTCACCTCCGTCGTCGAGCTCGACCGCGGCAAACCCCACGGTGATCACCGTCTGTATCCTCCCTCTCCCACCTCTGAATCTGCACGTTGCACGCATTTGCACACGCATCCAGCACCCAACCACGGCAGCATCGACGATCACCTCGCCGCCGACGAGCATCTATTCTCTGTCAGAGATTCAGGCGTGTTCTCGTCAGTTAAAGTTTCAGTAGCACGTTTATAACCTTATCCTCCCCGCGCCCTGTTAACTGACAACAAAACGAAAGCAGCGCAGCGGTAGCAGGCAGTGCGCGTAAGGGCGAGGTCCAGGGTTCGAGCCCCTGGCTCGCGGGATAAAAATCCCATCTTTTTCGCCCGCAGCGCTGACAGGGAGGGCCCCCTGTCAGCCACTCACGTGCCACGCAGGCACAGCGAGGCCCTGGGCCCCCTGGCAGTGTCTGGGGTAGCCCTGGGTGCGGTAACAAACGTTTTCTTCAGTTTCTGTTTTATTCCAAGTCCTTAAAATTACAGATTGGTCCCTGGACATAAAATGTCAATAACTTTAGTTTTATAACTCCAAATAATGAAAATAAAATATGTGTGCTGATCTAAATTTAATTCTCTACCTATTGGTACCATTTGTTTTCTGTTTTGAATTTTCAAAATGCAATTCAAATTTGAATTCAAATAATTCAATTGCAATTTGCAAAAATTCATAACTAATTCTTTCTTAATCCAATAAATGCAAATAAAATATGTTTTCCATGCTATTTCAAATAACCTTTTCAAATATAAATTTTGTTTCATGGTTTGAATAATTTAAATTGCCTAAATAATTTAATCCTTGTTTAATTCAGTTAAATTTGATAAAATCATAACTTGCTCAAAATAAATTATTTTTGAACATGCAAAATATGTTTTCAAACTAGAAAAGTATGAACTTTTCAAATGTGAATTTGAATTTATGTTTTGAATAAATAAAAATTCAAATAATATTCAAACTTGTTTTAAATTCAATTAAAACTTGTTTAATATTGTTTAAGTCATAATAAATTCATCTTAACTCCTTTTTCAAAATTTGAAACATGTAATCCAACTAAAATTTTGTATTCTTTTCAAATATGAATTTTGTTAATTGTTTTGAACATGTTAAATTTATGAAAACAACAAATACTTGTGTGACATCTTTAAGTAACCAAAAATTTCCAAACTTAATAAATAATTTCCAAACTTGTTACATTCCTTTACCACTTGCATCTTTTGTTGTTATTTTGTTGTGATCATCATGCATGCATCATGCTAAGCAAACTTTCACATGGTAGTCAATGATAGATCATTTGTTTCCACTTAATTCTTGGACCTTTTCCATATGCAATCTCATTGCATATGGGTCCATTTAAATTGTGTTACCATGTCACTTAGTTTATTTTGATGCATCTATTAAATTGCCATGCATCATCCCATGATTGTGCACTATGCCATGATATTGATTGTTTATATTTCTGTCTTGTTTGTTTGCTTCTTCTCGAATAGACGACGATGTTGAGACAAACGATATTTACAGCACCCCTTCTGAGGATCTAGCTCAGTACCCGGCTGCTGAGTTTGCAGGCAAGTTATCACTCACATGAACCACTGTGTTCCTTTCAACCTTGGTTACCGATACTTTCCGTTGTCTATTTCTGCTAGCCATAGTAGTAGTTGTTTCTGTTACGAACCTATCACATGAATCCCTTAACCCTGATAATGCCTCACCTCCATACCTAAAACCCCTTGCTTGTTGCCTTAGTCTTACCTAGCATGCTTAGGGTTGCCTTTGCTCGAGTCTGTTGTCGGTTACTTCTTTTGCTATCATTTATTATTGTTCTGGGGGCTCGATGTTAATCAATCAATCCTGTTAATGCTAATGGTAATAATAATTTGATGATAAGGCACCGGCAGGAGGCCCTGTGTGGTTTTGAGGCCTGCTAGTGTCGACCCTAATAGGAAAAGGGTCTTGTCTACTGATCCATGATGAGCGCACTACCCGCATGTGGGAAGCGAGTATGGGCGCCCCCCTCAATTTGATTCGATTCGCATCTCGTCCAAATCATCTCATTTAGTTCGTGTTTTCCATTTGCCGCATGCATGTTTTTGCGAGCCCAGCGCAGGGTGGAACTTTTGTAGTCGGCATATAGGGGGACACAGTCTTAGAGTGCTATGAGGGTCCCTTTTCTTCGGGGCTTGATTAGCCGTGCGCCCAAGGTGCTTTGGGCTTGATGCGAAGAAGAGTTGAGTTATGTTGAGTGCCCCGCTTGGTGGGAGGCATCCCATCTGGCGGGTTATTCATACGTGTACGGCCAAATTGGTGCAACCCTGCAGGGATAATCTTCTCTAGAAGCCGTGTTTTCCGCGGTTATGGTTAACTTGGTGAAAGTACTGGATAACAAGTACTCAGGACAACTTAAACCTAATGATTCACAATCTCACACCCAATGATTAACAACGTGACTAGTAATAGGGTTATTGACACAATAACTTGATTCATCTTTAATCCAACTGTGTGAGTTATCCTCGGATTGCTTCTTTTGATAAGGGGCGAGATCCAGGCTGGGTTTGTTTGAAGTTATCTTTCAGTTGGTTACAATACTCGATCTTATCTCCTTTCTGTTAGCCGGAAGTGGTAGAATCTCTGTAGTTGGTTAGCGCAGCCAGTTGCAGCATCTTTTATATCCCCTTTCTTCCGTTGAACCCAAGGCATCTGTGCTTGGTGTTGACGGGCTACACTTTGGTGAACTGTGAGTCTTGCTTGCCAGTACTTGGATGTACTGACCCCTTTGGGGCTGTGGTTTCCGCAGACTACGCTTACGAGGATCCAGGTGACGGCTACTACGTGGAGTTTGACGAGGCTGCTGACGAGTAGTTAGCGGACCCGGGCAGGATCCGAGGCTACGTGGACGGGCTCCGCCTTTATTTCAGTTTCCGGCTTCTTAAGCCTATTTGGATTTGTCTGTACTCAGACCCCTTTGAATGCTTCCGCTGAGATGTAATGATGTTATGTTGGGACATGTGTCCTCTGGATGATTGTATTTGCTATCTCTGCTCTAGGGAGAGCTATTTGCAACTTATTTCAATCTTTTGTGTCTTAGAGATATGTTGTGCTATCATTCTGTTACAAACCATTGACGTACCATGTGTGTATGGTATAAAGTACGTCAATGGTAGTGTCTTGATTTCTATGGGATAGTTTACGTCGACGCTGAACAAATAGGGGTTGGTTGTCACACATACGTGTGTTGGCCTACTCGTAAGAGGACGCAGGTGCCGGTAAGCCCCGTAATCCAATCTACTACTGTTCAACGGAACGGCGAGTATCCTTTAGAAGTCCGGGTGCGACCAATGGTATCAGAGCCTGTCTGCCTGTAGGATCCCTTTTTACTGGTCGCAGTTGAGTCTAGAAAGTATTTTGTAGCTATATAGCAAAAATGAAACGTGAGAGTAGGAATTCTGCCATTTTTCTTCTTTCCCCACCCACCCACCCTTTTCTGGTAAGGAAGTGCAACGTTGTTTTCTCTTCTCACCTAAACTTTCAAGTTAGGGTTTCACGTGTTTTGGGTTCTCCGTAGTACCTCAGGAGTTTTTGGTCTCGTGTTTCCCGATGTTGCTTCAATATCCTGTTCTTTTCAACATCCTTTTCGTCCGTTGAACCTTGTTGTTGCTTTCCACTTCAGTTCTCTACCGGCGTCTAATCAAAACCTCCCAAATCATCTGCAGATGGATCTCAGGTTCTACCCGTAGGTGGTTCGGATGACTCGTTGTGAGAGCACCGCCGGTTATCCGGAGATGCTGAGAGGCATGGTCACTTATCTGGGGTTCCGTTGGGCACCAGAGTACCAGGTCTACGAGCAGCAGCGAGAGTTTGACCAGACCTACTACCAGGCTATCGTCTACATTCTGTCAGATGATGGCATGAGCGTTGTCCACCGCTACGAGGCAGTAGGTTCCACAGTGGATATGGCCGTGCAGCAGGCAGCTTATGTGAGTCTCACCGTCTTTCGTGCTGACTACTGGGGATTTGACGATTCTATCTATCGCCACATCCCCCGTGGTTACATCACTTCGGAGGGAGCTCACTTCACTCTCTACGACAACCTGGATGTCTACGAGCATGATAACACCAGGCTGCACACCACCGCTCAGTTTGTGAGGCACAGTGACGCTGTTGCCACCACACTTTCTCAGGAGTTGGCCTCAGTCAGGGAGCAGCTCTACCTTGCCTTGACTCGTCTGGCGACGTACACCACAGACTTTGTTGGAGATGAGCGCTTTGCACGTTTCGATCAGCCAGTTGGTCGTCGTCTGCCAGATGCTGGAGGTTACGAGCCGATCAGAGGTCCACTCCTCAACCTCGGAGCTGGTTACACCGGGATTCCACGCTTTGGAGCACAGGGAGACGACGCTTTCTACTTCACCACACCGAGAGTCGCTCTCAGAGCAGTCCCGATCTACGTGGATCGTCGTTCTACCTACTTCCGTGGGATTCCTCCTCACCGTATCTCTCGTCGTACTACTCACCGCCGTCCTGCGTGATGAGCATGGGAGTACCGATGTATCCATTCCTAGCTATGTTTAGTTATCCTTTGACTTTCGAACCATGTATTGGTGTGTTGGATATTCTGATGTATTTGAACATGTGATGATGTACCTGTTGGTTATCTATTCATGCGTCGGAATAATCTCTCTTTCAGTTACCAAGTATATCCTTTTCTGTTGTTGTGCTAAAATGCATGTCTATTCAGGATGCCGCCAACAAGGAGCAACCCGCCTGAACCACCTCCGCTCACGGAGCTGTTGACTCAGATGACTCAGGTCGTGGATCAGATGGCCCAGATCCAGGCTAACCAGCACAACAACCAGAATGCTCCAAGGGTCAGCATCAAGGAGTTCCTCAGTATGGGTCCGAGAGCTTTCGTGGCAACACGTGAGCCTCTGGATGCTGATGACTGGATCCGGGAGATGGCCAGGGCTCTGGACATTGCTCACGTTGCTGAGGAGGACAAAGTCAAGTATGCCACCTACCTACTGAAGGGTCAGGCCGCTACCTGGTGGGAGAACTACCAGACCATGAGAGCTGGCTATCCTATCACCTGGGGATGTTTCAAGGATGCCTTCCTGAAGCACCACATCCCAGATGGTCTCATGGAAAGGATGCGTGAGGAATTTTGCTCTCTCAAGCAGGGCAAGCTGGACGTCATTGGCTATCAGAACGAGTTCAATCGTCTCGCTCGATACGCTGGTGATGAGGTGTCCACTGAGGCTAAGAAGATGGCAAGGTTCCGCCGAGGTTTTAACCCGGAACTGAAGTACGCTCTCACCAACATCAAGTGCAAGGACTTCGAGGAGCTCGTGCACACCGCGCTCAATGAGGAAAATGGGCGCAAGGCGTTCGAGGAGTCCCGCAAGCACTCACGTGAGGGTGGTTCCTCCTCCAACATGACCACCCCTCCGCAGAAGCGCCGCATCTGGGTGCCAAATGCTGCTGTCACTCGGGCTCCATATGCCCAAGCTTCTCCAGGCTTTGCTCCCCGCCCACCCAACCCAGCTCAGATGCAGAGTCAGAGGGTTCCAATGGGGCAGCCAAGGCCAGGTCCTCCTCGTGTCGTCACTTGCTACAAGTGCAAGGAAACTGGACACTACGCTGATAAGTGCACTCAGAGGCAGCTACCTCCACCTCCTCGCCCCAACACCAACCAGGCAATGGTTCGTGCTCCCCCGGCTAAAGCCTTCAACTCCAACAACAGGACTGTCGGGAGGACCGCGAGGGTGAATCATATCAAGGCCGACAAAGCTGAGGAAGCTGCTGACGTCGTTCTCGGTATATTACCCGTAAACTCTTTTCCAGCTAAAGTGTTGTTTGATACCGGAGCATCGCATTCTTTTGTGTCAAAGATCTTTGCTACAACGTACAACCTAGCTCTGGTTCCACTAAGAAATCAAATCTATGTTCACTCTCCGGGAACTAAAATGATTACTTCCAAGATAAGTAAGGACAATCAGATCCTAATTGGAGGCCGCATATTCCTTGCTTCACTCATGTTGCTGGGAAATTCTGACATTGATGTCATTCTGGGCATGGATTGGTTGAAGACCAATGAAGCTAAAATTGACTGTGCTAAGAAGTCAATAACTCTCTCTCACCCTTCTGGCCAGATAGTCTATTCTCCATATGGATCAAGTTCTGTTAAGCTGTTCAACCTTGATGCAAAACCTCTTCCTGCAATTGAAAATGTTCCGGTGGTTTGTGAATTCCCTGACGTCTTTCCAGAAGAGTTGCCAGGGATGCCTCCGGACAGAGCAGTTGAGTTCGTGATCGAGCTTGAGCCAGGTACTGCTCCAATCTCTAAGCATCCATACAAGATAGCTCCTCCTGAACTGAAATTGTTGAAGGAGCAAATCGATATGTACATGGAGAAAGGTTACATTCAGCCTAGTTCCTCCGCTTGGGGTTGCCCAACTCTGTTTGTTGCCAAGAAGGATCAAACAAAAAGACTCGTGGTTGACTATCGTCCTGTCAACGAGAAAACCATCAAAAACAAGTATCCAATTCCTCGTATCGATGATATTTTTGATCAACTTGCTGGAGCCTCAATATTCTCAAAGTTGGACTTGAGGATGGGTTACCATCAGATAAAGATCAGAAAGGAAGATATTCCTAAGACAGCTTTCACCACTCGGTACGGTCTATATGAATACACCGTCATGTCCTTTGGTCTCACCAATGCACCGGCAACGTTCTCAAGACTCATGAATTCTGTCTTCCATGAATACCTCGATAAGTTTGTTGTGGTATATCTCGATGACATTCTGGTCTACTCAAAATCCGAGGAAGAGCATGGAGAACACCTTCGTCTCACTCTCATGAAACTTCGCGAGCATCGTCTGTATGCCAAGTTCTCCAAACGTGAGTTCTGGATTCCAGAAGTTGCTTACCTTGGTCATATCATCTCTGCCAAAGGCATAGCCATTGACCCGAAAAGGTTAAGGCAATTGTTGATTGGAAACCTCCTAAGACGGTGAAGCAAGTCAGAAGTTTTCTTGGCTTGGCTAGCTATTGTCGTCGTTTCGTCCAAAACTTTTCCAAGATTGCCAAACCTCTCACTGATCTCACAAAGAAGGACAAGAAGTTCGTTTGGTCTCCACAGTGTGATGAGAGTTTCAATCTCCTGAAGACTAAACTCACTTCCACACCTGTTCTGGTTGGCCCAGATACTACCAAACCTTTCCAGATATTCTGCGATGCATCTCTCCAAGGTCTAGGTGCAGTTCTTATGCAAGAACGTCAAGTGGTGGCTTATGCTTCACGTCAGTTGAACCCACATGAGCAAAACTATCCCACACATGATCTTGAACTTGCAGCAGTTGTGTTTGCCCTCAAGAAATGGAGACAATACTTGTTGGGTAACAAAACTGAAATCTTTTCCGATCATAAGAGTCTGAAATACATCTTCACTCAGCCAGATCTAAACCTCAGGCAAAGGAGATGGATTGAAAAGATTAAAGACTTTGATCTCACCATTTCTTACACTCCAGGCAAGGCTAATGTTATGGCCGATGCTCTCAGTCGCAAGTCATATTGCAATAATCTCATGATCATGGAAAGCCAACCTCCACTTCATGAAGAATTCCAGAAGCTGAACCTTGGTCTTGTTCCTCAAGGTTACCTTGCTAGCTTGACAGCCAGTCCAACTCTCGAGGACAATATTCGTTCTGAACAACTTCGTGATACTGAAATCAAGAAGATTGTAGAGCACATCAAGGAAGGCAATGATAAATTCAAGTCCTTCTCAATTGATGACAAGGGAACTGTGTTCTTCGAAGGACGCATTGCAGTTCCTCAGATTCAAAGTCTCAAAGATGTCATTCTCAAGGAGGCTCATGAAACTCCTCTCTCCATCCACCCTGGAAGTACAAAGATGTACCAGGATCTCAAGACTCTGTATTGGTGGCCTGGCATGAAACGTGAAATTGCTCAATACGTTTCTGAATGTGACGTTTGTCAACGTGTTAAGGCAGTCCATCAGAGAACAGCCGGTCTACTCCAACCTCTAAAAATTCCTGAGTGGAAGTGGGACATGATTGAAATGGACTTCGTTACTGGGTTTCCAAAGTCCAAGAAGGGCAACGATGCAATCTTCGTTGTTATTGATCGTCTCACTAAGGTAGCTCACTTCTTTGCTGTCAAGGAAACTATCTCAGCTAGCCAGTTAGCAGAGCTCTACACAGCAAGGATTGTTCCTCTTCATGGTGTTCCATTGGAAATAAGCTCAGACCGTGGAAGTATCTTCACTTCTCATTTCTGGAAAAGATTTCAAGAAGCGTTGGGCACTAAACTTCTGTTCAGCACAGCTTATCACCCTCAGTCTCAGGGGCAAGTCGAAAGAGTCAATCAGATTCTCGAGGATATGCTCAGAGCATGTGGTCTCTCCTTTGGCATGAAATGGGAGGATTGCCTTCCATATGCTGAATTCTCCTACAACAACAGCTACCAGGCAAGCCTAGGCATGGCACCATTTGAGGCATTGTATGGCCGCAGATGCAGGAGTCCAATCAATTGGTCTGGAGCTAGTGAACGTTCACTCTTAAGCCCTGACATTCTTAAGGAAGCCGAGGAGAAAGTTCGTATCATTCGTGACAATCTCAAGATTGCTCAGTCTCGTCAGAAGAGCTACTATGACAGCAAGCACAGGGATATGGTCTATGCACCTGGTGACAAGGCATATCTCCGTGTAACTCCCCTCAGAGGCACTCATCGTTTTGGTGTGAAAGGAAAGATTGCACCAAGATACATTGGTCCTTTCAACATTCTCTCAAGGCGGGCAGAAAATGCTTATCGTCTTGAACTCCCAGAAAAACTATCCAAGGTGCACGATGTGTTCCACGTGTCACAGCTCAAGAAGTGTTTCAAAGATCCAGATCGTGCAGTTGATCATGATTCCATTGAACTGCAAGATGATCTATCTTATGAGGAGCACCCTGTTCGTATTCTCGATGAGACCGAGCGTAAGACTCGCAACAAGAGCACCAAGTTCTTGAAAGTGCAGTGGTCGCATCATTCCGATAAAGAGGCAACGTGGGAGACCGAAGAGGATCTTCGAAAGAAGTATCCGGACCTTTTCGCTTCTCAGTAAGGAATCTCGGGGCGCGATTCCTTCAAGGGGGGGCGTTTTGTAACATCCCAAGTATGAAAATACCCCTAGAATGTTTGTTTTCCTGTTTAATTAAAGTATTGCATCATGTCATCATGTTTATCTACTTGTTTGCATTGTTTACTATTTGTTTTGCATCTGTTCTTAATTGTTTTCACATTTGAAATTCAACTTATTTCAAACTTTATTTCATACTTGCTCTGTTACAACATTTTAAATAAAAATCTCAAATAAAAACAACCAATTTGTTTTCATTTTATTCCATAATGCTCACTTATTAAATTGATGGTATTAAATCAATCAATTAAATTCCAAATCACATTTAAAATTCAAACCAAATGCATCAAACAGAACCACTTTGAATTTATGAATATTATCTAAACCAATCAGCTACTTTAATCAAATTAACCATAGGGTTCACCCTATTAAAACTTTGTTTTCAATAATATTCTTTCAATACTTAAAAATTCATTCAAATTTGGTTTAAATCCCAAACAGCATGCAAACTTGGAAACTTTTGGCAAACAAAAGTTAGTTTTAGTTGCTATTTGAAAAACTAAACTAACCATATTTTTTTTCCAAAATTTTACTAACTTAAAACCTCTCTTTTCTTCCATTTTGTTTTTATGCAAAAAAAAGGTAAATAAAACAGAAAAAGGAAAAAGAAACAAACCTGCGAGGGAGGGGAGCCATTTTGGCCCAACCCGCTAACCAGCGCGCAGCGGCCCGAAAACGCTTCGCTGCCGCCCGCGTCGTCTTTCTCCAGTACGGCGGCAAATCCGCCGCGCCACGTCGCCGTACGGCGCCCACCGACGGCCAGGAGGCGATCCCGGGGCCTATAAGACCCCTAGGGCAGCGCGCCGCAAGCCCTAACCCCTAGGTACCTGTTCCCCCTCGAGCCGCCGCCGAATTCCATCTCTCTCGCCGCGTTCCCCCCTCTGCCACCACCTCGCCGGCGAATTTTTCTCTGAACCCGCCATGGTTCCGTCCACCTCAACGCTCCACCCTCTCACCTAAGCACGGGGATCAAACCGCCACCCTTCCAGCTCTCGTTTGGACACCTCAGCGAGCCCGTGCGCCTCGTGGATCTTCGCCGCCATCTTCATCACCGCCGCGGCAGTCACCTCCGTCGTCGAGCTCGACCGCGGCAAACCCCACGGTGATCACCGTCTGTCTCCTCCCTCTCCCACCTCTGAATCTGCACGTTGCACGCATCTGCACACGCATCCAGCACCCAACCACGGCAGCATCGACGATCACCTCGCCGCCGACGAGCATCTGTTCTCTCTCAGAGATTCAGGCGTGTTCTCGTCAGTTAAAGTTTCAGTAGCGCGTTTATAACCTTATCCTCCCCGCGCCCTGTTAACTGACAACAAAACGAAAGCAGCGTAGCGGTAGCAGGCAGTGCGCGTAAGGGCGAGGTCCAGGGTTCGAGCCCCTGGCTCGCGAGATAAAAATCCCATCTTTTTCGCCCGCAGCGCTGACAGGGAGGGCCCCCTGTCAGCCACTCACGTGCCACGCAGGCACAGCGAGGCCCTGGGCCCCCTGGCAGTGTCTGGGGTAGCCCTGGGTGCGGTAACAAACGTTTTCTTCAGTTTCTGTTTTATTCCAAGTCCTTAAAAATTACAGATTGGTCCCTGGACATAAAATGCCAATAACTTTAGTTTTATAACTCCAAATAATGAAAATAAAATATGTGTGCTGATCTAAATTTAATTCTCTACCTATTGGTACCATTTGTTTTCTGTTTTGAATTTTCAAAATGCAATTCAAATTTGAATTCAAATAATTCAATTGCAATTTGCAAAAATTCATAACTAATTCTTTCTTAATCCAATAACTGCAAATAAAATATGTTTTCCATGATATTTCAAATAACCTTTTCAAATATAAATTTTGTTTCATGGTTTGAATAATTTAAATTGCCTAAATAATTTAATCCTTGTTTAATTCAGTTAAATTTGATAAAATCATAACTTGCTCAAAATAAATTATTTTTGAACATGCAAAATATGTTTTCAAACTAGAAAAGTATGAACTTTTCAAATGTGAATTTGAATTTATGTTTTGAATAAATAAAAATTCAAATAATATTCAAACTTGTTTTAAATTCAATTAAAACTTGTTTAATATTGTTTAAGTCATAATAAATTCATCTTAACTCCTTTTTCAAAATTTGAAACATGTAATCCAACTAAAATTTTGTATTCTTTTCAAATATGAATTTTGTTAATTGTTTTGAACATGTTAAATTGATGAAAACAACAAATACTTGTGTGACATCTTTAAGTAACCAAAAATTTCCAAACTTAATAAATAATTTCCAAACTTGTTACATTCCTTTACCTCTTGCATCTTTTGTTGTTATTTTTTTGTGATCATCATGCATGCATCATGCTAAGCAAACTTTCACATGGTAGTCAATTATAGATCATTTTTTCCACTTAATTCTTGGACCTTTTCCATATGCAATCTCATTGCATATGGGTCCATTTAAATTGTGTTACCATGTCACTTAGTTTATTTTTATGCATCTATTAAATTGCCATGCATCATCCCATGATTGTGCAGTATGCCATGATATTGATTGTTTATATTTCTGTCTTGTTTGTTTGCTTCTTCTCGAATAGACGACGACGTTGAGACAGACGATCTTTACAGCACCCCTTCTGAGGATCTAGCTCAGTACCCGGCTGCTGAGTTTGCAGGCAAGTTATCACTCACATGAACCACTGTGTTCATTTCAACCTTGGTTACCGATACTTTCCGTTGTCTATTTCTGCTAGCCATAGTAGTTGTTGTTTCTGTTACGAAGCTATCACATGAATCCCTTAACCCTGATAATGCCTCACCTCCATACCTAAAACCCCTTGCTTGTTGCCTTAGTCTTACCTAGCATGCTTAGGGTTGCCTTTGCTCGAGTCTGTTGTCGGTTACTTCTTTTGCTATCATTTATTATTGTTCTGGGGGCTCGATGTTAATCAATCAATCCTGTTAATGCTAATGGTAATAATAATTTGATGATAAGGCACCGGCAGGAGGCCCTGTGTGGTTTTGAGGCCTGCTAGTGTCGACCCTAATAGGAAAAGGGTCTTGTCTACTGATCCATGATGAGCGCACTACCCGCATGTGGGAAGCGAGTATGGGCGCCCCCCTCAATTTGATTCGATTCGCATCTCGTCCAAATCATCTCATTTAGTTCGTGTTTTCCATTTGCCGCATGCATGTTTTTGCGAGCCCAGCGCAGGGTGGAACTTTTGTAGTCGGCATATAGGGGGACACGGTCTTAGAGTGCTATGAGGGTCCCTTTTCTTCGGGGCTTGATTAGCCGTGCGCCCAAGGTGCTTTGGGCTTGATGCGAAGAAGAGTTGAGTTGTGTTGAGTGCCCCGCTTGGTGGGAGGCATCCCATCTGGCGGGTTATTCATACGTGTACGGCCAAATTGGTGCAACCCTGCAGGGATAATCTTCTCGAGAAGCCGTGTTTTCCGCGGTTATGGTTAACTTGGTGAAAGTACTGGCTAACAAGTACTCAGGACAACTTAAACCTAATGATTCACAATCTCACACCCAATGATTAACAACGTGACTAGTAATAGGGTTATTGACACAATAACTTGATTCATCTTTAATCCAACTGTGTGAGTTATCCTCAGATTTCTTCTTTGGATAAGGGGCGAGATCCAGGCTGGGTTTATTTGAAGTTATCTTTCAGTTGGTTACAATACTCGATCTTATCTCCTTTCTGTTAGCCGGAAGTGGTAGAATCTCTGTAGTTGGTTAGCGCAGCCAGTTGCAGCATCTTTTATATCCCCTTTCTTCCGTTGAACCCAAGGCATCTGTGCTTGGTGTTGACGGGCTACACTTTGGTGAACTGTGAGTCTTGCTTGCCAGTACTTGGATGTACTGACCCCTTTGGGGCTGTGGTTTCCACAGACTACGCTTACGAGGATCCAGGTGACGGCTACTACGTGGAGTTTGACGAGGCTGTTGACGAGTAGTTAGCGGACCCGGGCAGGATCCGAGGCTACGTGGACGGGCTCCGCCTTTATTTCAGTTTCCGTCTTCTTAAGCCTATTTGGATTTGTCTGTACTCAGACCCCTTTGAATGCTTCCGCTGAGATGTAATGATGTTATGTTGGGACATGTGTCCTCTGGATGATTGTATTTGCTATATCTGCTCTAGGGAGAGCTATTTGCAACTTATTTCAATCTTTTGTGTCTTAGAGATATGTTGTGCTATCATTCTGTTACAAACCGTTGACGTACCATGTGTGTATGGTATGAAGTACGTCAATGGTAGTGTCCTGATTTCTATGGGATAGTTTACGTCGACGCTGAACAGATAGGGGTTGGTTGTCACACATACGTGTGTTGGCCTACTCGTAAGAGGACGCGGGTGCCGGTAAGCCCCGTAATCCAATCTACTACTGTTCAACGGAACGGCGAGTATCCTTTAGAAGTCCGGGTGCGACAACTGCCTATCCGACTCAGAAGCGAAGGAGCTGAGATTGTCGGAAAAAGTGAGGAGATCTTCGGAGAAACCCGGCAATGTCTTTTCGCCGGGTGAGGAGGTGTCCTGGCAATAAAAATAGGTCTTTTGCCAGTGTTTGACATGGGAGTTAAGACTCAGAGTCGGCATCAAGGAATTCTTCCGTCTCTAGATGGAAACCCCTCCGCAAACCAGGAGGGCCCCGTCGCCGCTCTCTCGGCACGGCTTGCACTGGAATAACTCGAGGAAGAGTGCGAGATTTGGAGGGATGCATAAATATGACTCACACAGGACAATAAAATGAGTAATGTTCAGCATGGAGTTAGGACCAATATCAAACATTCGGAGTTTGTAATGATCTAGCAATTCGCGGAAGAAAGGGTGACCCGGGGGGCGAAAACCCCGGATCACATGCTCTACGAAGATCACTACCTCATCAAGACCCGGGGAGGGTCGGGTCTCGTCCCCAGGTACACGCCAATGGATTTCTTCCCGGGCGGGTAAGACGCCAGATTCGGCAAGTTCATCCAGCTTGGCCTTGGTCACTGACGACCTCGCCCAGTTGGCGGAGATCGATTGACTCGGCTTTGCCTTGCCAGCCGGCTGTTTGCCCTTCAATTTCGCGCTGGCCTTAGGCGCCATGAGCTTAACCTAAAAAAGAAGACAGAGTGCAGGGTGTAAACAGCTTGAGACCCGGAAAATGACTACTATCCGACTTAAAGAATGATGCTAACAGGAAATGTTGGTAGATTGGATCTAGGCGAAAAATTTACGGGGAAAATTGTGACTACAAGTGATGGAGGTGCGCTATGAGGTGTGTTACTGAAACTAGTTCAAGCATGAGACATGAAAGTGCAAAGCACGGAGTGGAAAATCAAGAGGAATAAGAAGGGCATCTAGACGCGGAGCTAGATCCAATCTACTCGCAAGAAGAACACAGTTCAAATCAAGGGTGAAATCCATGGATTAAAGCGGCTTACCGGCGGGATCGGGGAGAGAGCGCGGCGGTGGCAGATGGCACGACGACGGCGGTCCCTAGGGTTCTCCGGTGAGCTGCTCGAGAACGCGGCGGCGGAGGTCAACGGCGGCTTCGCGGGGGTGAGTGAGGCGCGCGGACGGCGGCGGCTCGTCTCCGGTGACGCACTCTTGAACGGCGCGGCGGTGCGGGCTCGAACTTGCAGGTGAGGGCACCGAGAGAGATGAGAAGATGAAGAGGAGGGGGCGAATGAAAGTGGATCTGAAAATGGCGTTTGGTTGCCTATTTATAAGCACAGAGCGGGAAGGTGCCCTAGGTCTAAGCGGCGGGAGCCAAATTTTCGGGAAAAGGATACTCAACCGGATCTTTCGGGATAAGCATTGAAGGCTCCCGTTACGAGAAATCCGGAAAGGATTGGAACGGATTGCAAGCGCGATATTTGGACTGATTGGCGGGCGACGCGAGCCGGGTCTTGTGTGTTTTCTCGGAGTGTTGACCCGGGAAAACAATGCTAGATTCGGGGAAAGCCGGGTTACTATATGGACCGCCTACAGAGCTAGGCCTAGCTATTATAAAAGCATTCTAACCCGGTATTTTATAGACTTGTATGTTTCTTATTTTGCAGGGAATAGCGTGCGCTTCATGGTTGATCCCGCGAATCCCAAGCTATTCTGGGGACTACTGATGGAGGGATGGAAACCCGGTATGCTAACGCCAAGGTGTAACCCGGCCCAAAGGGAACTGCGCAAGACCCGGCTTAAGGAAGAGGAGTTTCTAGAAGGCCCAAGAAGCAGTGTAGGCCTCGTAACCCGGCTTTGGGGTTACTATTAGGAAACTTAGGGTTTTGTATGCGGTTACCGGGTAGGACTCCGAGTATGCCTTGGATAGGAAGCCAGGGAGCCGGGTAAGATATAAACCGGCTCCTAGGTTCAGGAAAACAGAGCTTCACCAGATATTCGAGTTTCCCTGTAATACTAGAGTTGATATTGTAACCCTAGATCGGAGACTCGGAAACTTGATTGCCAGAGCTACCAGATCGATTGATAGCATGGTTTCCCTTGAGCTAAACCCTCTCCCAAACACCAGAGTCGAATTGTCCCAAGATAAGTTACCCCCGGTAACGTCTGCCGTGATTATCCCACGACAGGGCCTCTATCATTGTTTTACATTATATCTCTCTCCCGGTGTGGATTACTTGTTAGTAGTTGATGCTTGTGAGATTTATCGGTGTTAGCACTTTATGACCAGATTGTTATTATCCATTATATCACCTATGATTATGATCCATATGATGTCTTGTGAGTAGTTCGTTTAGTTCTTGAGGAAATGGGTGAAGTCATGATGTTAGTAGTGAAGTTATACTGAAGTAATATCTCGTGGTTCGGTATTTAAGTTGTGGTGCTATTCTTCTAGTGGTGTGATGTGAACATCGACTACATGATACTTCCCCTCTATGGGCCTAGGAGGATGAATGGTATATTTTTCTACTAATTGTGGGGTTGCCGGAGTGACAGAAACTTAAATCCCCGTTAGGAAACAATGCATGAGGGAGCGTAGAATCCCGGAGTTTTAAGATTGTGGTTAGTTTTATCTTAATTACTTTCTTGTATTTACGGAGGCTTATGAGGGGTATAATCACAATTATGTATTAGTCCTAGTTGGGCAGTGCATTAGCATAAGTTCACCCACACAACACTTCACGAACCAATGGATATTAATCAACCGTAACGAAGAGAAAACACTTGACGAAATTCCCATGTGTCCTCGAGAATGTTTGGTAGTCATAAGTAACACAACCGGCTTGTTCTTTTCTCTCAAAAGGATTGGGCCACTCGCTACAATATTATTTACTGCTCTTTATTTACTCGCACTTTATTTATCGGCTATATCCAAAACAACGAAAAATCTGTTTGCTAGTGTTTACAGTGATTCCTCTATCCAACCTGCTTGTCAACACCTTGTGCTCCTCGTTGGGTTCGACACTCTTATTTATCGAAAGTACTACGATATACCCCCTATACTTGTGGGTCATCACACACCAATTCCCGAGTCGGAATATTGGATCATGCATTTTGATGGATCCAAAATAAAAGAAGGCGTTGGCGCAGGTGTGGTGCTCAAATCTCCAAAAGGCGACACAATGGAGTATGTATTACAAATACACTTCAACGCCAGCAATAACGTAGCAGAATATGAAGCATTGCTTCATGGCTTGCATATCGCAAAAGAAATAGGTGTCAACCACATACTTTGCTACGGAGACTCGGACTTAGTACAACATCAGCTGAATCATACATGGGATGCCAAAAGCCCCATAATGGCCAAATATCAGAGAACAGTCGACGAGTTTGCCATTTGCTTCCTAGGATTTGAGGTACATTATGTCAAAAGGGAAGAAAATTGGAACGCTGATGCTCTAGCCCGCATGGGCTCGGAAAGGGTGAAAACTCTATTACCTGGTGTATTCGTCCAGCATTTGTACAAACCATCAATAAAAGGTGAAGATGTTGATTATCCCCTAGTTTCCGAGTCAATAGAACTTCTGCTTGTTAACCCGGATTGGACAATTCCGTACTTAAACTTCTTAGTTGATCATAAGTTCCCGGATGGAGCAGATGAAGTCTTGCAAAGGCAGAAAAAACACCGATGCAAAGGATACACGGTAATCAATGGTTGCCTGTATAAACGCAGCACTATCGAAAAATTTAGCGATGTATCTCACAGGAAGAAGGACAACAAATTCTGCAAGAAATCCATGCCAGAAATTGCGTACATCATGCTCAATCAAAAATCATAGTTAAGAAAGCATTTCGTGTAGGGTTTTTCTGGCTCACAGCCAAGACAGGTGCGGAGCACATAGTAAATACATGTGCCGGATGATGGTACTACGCCAAGCAGACAAATATGCCGGTTCAAGCACTCAAGACTATCCCCATAACATGACCATTTGCGGTCTGGGGCTAGATATGATGGGGCCATTCGAAACTTCAAGAGGTGGACTTACACATCTGCTCGTTGCACTGGATAAGTATACCAAGTGGGTGGAGGCGAAACCCATCAAAAAACTTGACGGCGTGACAGCCAGAAATTTCGTCATTGACGTCCTCATGCGATATGGTGTTCCACATTGTATAATCACGGATAACGGGACAAAATTTTCAATTGGAGAGTTGGCAAAATATTTCTGACAAACGGAAATTCGCCTAGATCTTGCATCTGTTGCGCACCCACAATATAATGGCCAGGTTGAACAAATGAATAGTTCAATCTTGCAAGGAATACGCCCAAGACTTGAAACTCCTCTTCATAGAGCAACCGGAGCATGGGTAGAAGAACTACCTTCCGTGCATTGGAGTATTCGAACGACGCCAAATAGATCAACAGGCCAGACGCCTTTTCTCTTGGTCTATGGCGCAGAAGCAGTGCTTCCTACGGACATGATCCATGATAACCCAAGAGTGCAGACATATGATGACTCGGATGCTGAAAATGCGCGTTAGGATGCCATTGATCTCTTAGAAGAAGAACGAGAACTTGTGTTACAAAGATCCACCATTTATCAGCAAGGCTTACGGTGATATCATAGCCGAAAAATCAAACACTGATCTTTTAAAGAAGGTGATTTGGTGCTAAGATTGGTACAGGATAAAAACCACAAGCTAGCCCCAATCTGGGAAGGACCGTTTGTAATTAGCAAGGCTATGAAAAATGGGTCGTATTACCTTGTAGATATTTGAGATACGGAATATGACCCGAAAAATCCGAATCACAAAAAGAAAAGAAGCATAGATGTAGAACTAGGAGAGACAAAAAAGCCCTCGAGCATCCAGCAGTTACGTCCCTTCTACACTTAGGTCCATTCTATCTAAACATCATTGAGATCATGAAATAAAGTTGTCGGAAATGCATGCAAATTATTTTGTTCTGTCTTTATTATTAAAATCATGTTCCGTCTTTTCTATTTTCCAATGATCTTTCAATTTGCTTCAATGTTAACCTGAATTTTGCATGCGTGCTCGGAGTTATAAAACTGAATGCTTTTCGCCTAAGGAGGCTACAGAACCCTAGATTGTCCATGCGTGTATGGAGTTCATATCTTTAAATTCCTTATTATTCATAAGTATTATCTGATTGTTTGTTGTGTCGGGTCACTTGATTTAGTAAGTAAAGTGCCAAAGTATAATCCATGATTTCGAGTTTTGGATGATTGGTTTCTTAACCGGGTCACTTGGCGTGAAGATTGCATACTTTTGAAATCACTTTAACACTAAGGAAATTTAAGGCATACAAACAAGAGAACTTAGAAGAAAAGGAATTAAAAACTCTGAAAACTTGCAAAGCTGAATTTTACTGCAAAGGATAAATATTTGTCCATACAAAAGATAGAATGCATTACAATTGAGTTTTACATTTTAAGAATAATAATGCATCCTATTTGGCTAATAGCTTCGCAGACTCAGTCGGTGTCCATGAAGTCGGCATCGTCTTCTTCGTCGCTATCACTCGGATTTTCCGAAGTTGACGGAATTTCTTCCTCCGGGTAGAATGTCGAGGTAGAGACCATCCGAGCTATTTTTGGAAGAATGCCCCTTGATAGACTCAAATATTTCCGCCCTTTGTGTCTCGGTGTATCCTTGCGGAACACCGGTGGCGATGCGCCAAGACTTGGCGGTGGTGTAATGCATTTTCATCAGCCCTAAGGCCATGCGTACACCACTGCGGGCTGCAGATTTGAGCCAGCTTTCGCGTTGGTTTACAACCTCCGCGAAAGCTTCCGGGAGCCTGCTTGCTTCCGAGAACTCGCTAGCTTTATCCGGAATGCACTTATTAATTCTTCAGCTCGGTGACGTACGTCCCGAAAGCCCGGATGCGATCAATCCGAGTGATGAGAGGGTTTCCCTCTAATAAGGAAATTAGAGGAGATTAGAAAGCCAGAATGGAAAAAGAATGCATTATGCAAAACAAAAGTGAAACTTGGTAAAAGACCAAAATCTTACCAAGTATCTTGTCCATTTCAGCACCTTCTTGAAGGCGCTGATGGAGGGCATATTCGAGATCTTGGATTGTCCTCCTATCCTTCTCGGCTTGAGAAGAAGGCCGAGACTCGGACAAGCCTAAGGACACTTGGCTTTTCTCCAAGTATTTCTGAAGCTTTACATTTATCTTGTAAAGCTCTTGCGGAAGGTCCTCGGCATCCTCAGCAATTTGCTTGGCCTTGGCCAAAGAGGCTAGGAAGAAAAAGATAGGAAAAGGGAATTAAACTCAGAAAAGTAGGAAAAATCTGAACATTCAGAATCAGAACTAAGGAAGAAAAAAGATGCTTACTGGCAGTGTCCTTCAGCTGCTTCTGAATTTCGGGCATTTCCGATTCCTTCTCATTCAGAATGCCAAGAAGAGATTTCACCTCTTGGTTTTTGATGGTCGGTTTATTAAAAACTTCCATGTTGATGGTTTCTGTAGTTTGCTGAAAAGAGTATAAAGGAAAAGATTTGTTAAACAAAAAAAAGTAGGAAAAAATGAAAAGTATTAACACAAAAAACAAAAGGATGCTTTTGTCTTAATACTTGGGGGCTAGAGATAATACTAGGCCCATATTTTGCAAACCTCTTAGCATCTCCGTGAATTCCTTGGCGTATTCCGAGAAGGAAATCCCCATATGGTGGATTCCGTCTTGGATTACTTGCAAGGGTGAGAAGACGTAATTATTCCGGACAATCAACCCGCCTTTTGGCCAGGGATGAATCAAGGGGGATCGGGCGGAAAAAAAATTGCCCACGGATGAATGTATCCGAGTTCATCAAAGAAGGCCTCTTGCTTTACCTTAAACTTCCCGTCAAAAGTTGGGATTGTATCAACTTGGGGGTTCGTTGAAGTTCCGCCTTCTTTATTTTCCGCCCTTCCCCGCGTGTCTGTATCAGGCGCATCTGGTTGGCTGGACTGAAGGGGATAGATGGGTTCCTCTCGAGCAGCCAAGTTCTCTTTGTTGCCTGCAACTAGAGTACCCTGGGCAATAGCAGGGGAAGGCTTAGGCCCCCTAAGTGTAACAACCTTAAGCTTCTTCCTGCCTTTTCCCTTCAAAGGGACAAGAGCAAGGCTGAAAAAAGAAAGAAAGAACCGAGATAAAAAATCCGAGAAAAAGGAATAAAGGAAAAGTATGCAAAAGGGAAAGTCCGAGTCTTACCTGGAGGTGGCGACGGGAACTCTGTCAAGGTCGATCACTTCATGGCTCGAAGTAATCTTCTTGCGCTTCCGCACTCCGGCTGCTACAAAGCTGATCTTCTATGAGATCAAGAAGCTGCAAAGAAATAAACCTGGATTAGTAAAAATCATTCGAGAAAGACAAAATTCGAGAAAACTTCCCAAAAGACAGAAATTAAAAGCATACCTCGGGAGGGGGGTTCTCGGTATTGAACATTGGAAAGCTCTCCTCGTATTGATCACAAGTGGCTACCAAATGATTGACTCGTTTCTTGAACTCTTTATTTTACAAAGAAGACTTTGCCACCCTCCTTGCATCATCCGGGCCCGAGTACTCACACTGAAGCCGGACGCTGTGGTGTGCAAGAGGCCAAAATGATACATCGAATGAGATGGGAGGCCAAAATGACCCTTTCTCCGTCTTTTGGAGATGGCTCCGATTCTTCGTCATCCATCCGCCGTGGTGTGCAAGAGGTTGAATCCTCCTTCCGAGCCAGCAAAGGATTGTGTCCATGCCGTTCAGAGGAGGAGAGGAAGTGATGAGTTTCGCTATCCGCCTTTTGATTCACAACAGGTCTGGAGGCAGAACCTGGACTGAGTCCAACGCCCAGTTATTTGTGGGCGTGGTAGAGGAATTGGCGAAAGCCGGAATTCCCTTCTCATTTCCAGGATAGGGAACGTCCGAGTGATAAAATAATGAGCCCGTCCAGAATTTGACGGACTCGGAGGTTTTTATCTTGCGAAACCATTCCTCCCAAAACCTACGAAGGTTGAAAGAGATGGTCCCACAAGTTGGAAGGATACTGTAACATCCCAGTGTTTGGGAGGTTATAAGGATTAAATTTAATACGAGCATTTGCAAAGCATGCATCTAAAAATACGGGAAATTTTGGCGCGAAAGTTTAAACGAAGAAAAGTGAACAATGTTTCTCTCGACATGATGAAATAGGGCTAGATCATATGGTTGAGGGTACATCTTGGAGTGATCTTTATAACAAACATCTTTCTAAACCAAATCATCTTATAAGACAAACCAGATTTGGTGATGACCATCACTAACTTTCAACAACATCCACCACAAGTTTATGATTGACTTGAGAGGATTCATCTAGGTATTTTAGAACTCGAAGAGGGGTGAGTATCCAAATCACACAGATGATGAATCTACTTATGAAAGTTAGTCGTGTACAACTAGATGATCTCATCAGTCCTAAAGGATGAATCTGATCGAGGAAATAAACCTTCTTAAACCAATGCTAAACCCTGATCACTGTATGTGATCTTTCCAAACTCTTGTCTACGTTTCTGCATGACCAAGTCTACAAGGGAAGCAAACCAGGAGGAAACCAAGTTAAGAAGACATCAACTGAGGGGGTGAAATCCTGGTGTTTGGTGTCATACAAGAATAATTTGAGTACAGGACCTGATCAATCTTGTAAGAAGATTATTTCTGAGGGAATTAAACACTGGAGTTTCATTAGGTTAAATTATACGAGAACAAACTGGTAATTGACTCTAAGACATCATCAGACGAGAAGTGGAAACTGGAGACTTATTCGCAATTACTAGACCCTGGAGTGATCGAGGTTCCATCGATATTCTAGTAGAGAGAGAGAGAGAGAGAGAGAGAGAGAGAGAGAGAGAGAGGGAGAGAGACCAATATTGGAAGAGAGTGGAATTTCTACATGACCTCTGGTGTTATTGGATCCGAGGGATTCAATTCAACACTTGAAACAAAAGAATGTTTGTAATTGGAATTTAAGTTCAAATTGAATGATTTGATAATTGGAACAATTTGATATCAAATAATTTTGAAACATTTAATAATTAAATCTTTATTCAATTCAAATTCATTAATAGAAGCTATTAATAGAAAAACAATAAGTTTTACTGATAATAACACAATTCTACCAAGTCATTACAAATTACATTAAATAGAAAAGACAAGTAAAATTACAGATGAATATTACAAATGAACAATTACAAAAAGAAATCCCTAATCTAATTCTTGCAAATCTCCAAGTCTTCTATTAATCTTCTGATCCTGCAAAATAAACAAGAAAAACAAAAAAAAGTAAAAAAAAAATAAGATTAGAATGGGTGAGTACTCTCAGCTAGGCAGTGAGGTGCAAATCTCCAAATCTTCTATTAATCTCCAAGTCTTCTATTAATCTCATCATCGAGTTTAGGCTTAGTCAAGTTAAAGCATCTGTTCATATCAGAAATATCCCAGTGTATCTCATTGGCCAAGCATCAGGTAATACAAGTGTTAGTCCAACATAAATCCATACCAGGATAATAGCAAGCCCAACCGAGTAAATCAGCTCAGGCAAAAGATCTAGAGCTAGGCACACAAGCACACAACTTACACCACCATACACATCTCTGTGTTGTCACAACCACAGGAGTTGGATAATAGGTCAACAGCCGTAGAGGGCAAGGGACAAAGTCCATTTCTTCTCCTACACAGCCAGATCGAGTCACACAGCTCAAGTTCTCACCACAACAACACCACCACCAGGAAACCACAACACCACACACCAATCTCCACAGGTTAACTCCATATACATGGATCTAGTAAAATCACTGATCTAGCAAGGCAAAGCAAGGCCAAGCCTGGAGCTAGAGGAACAAGCCAGCAAGACTGCAGGGAGGAAGGCCAACAAGGCAGCAACACCAACCAACACCAGATCCACAAATTCTCAACACTACCCCAGCATCAACACCTAACATGTGGATCCCTACAGACCACTTAGCAAGAAATTGCTAAGCTATGCCCAGAGAGGGGTTGGGATTTATTTTCCTCAGTCTAGCATAGTGTTGCTATGCTAAACACATCACAAGGAATTCAATAGTAGCATAATATTTGTTCTTATCTATAAAAAAACTTGCCTGAGAACAACATCATAGGCTTAGGCAATAAAAATCATGTGTAATCTGTTCTTATCAGAAAGTAGCCAAAAAAGGGCCAAAGTAGCAGTTCCTAAATTTATACCAACAAGCACAAACCATTCTTGGCAGGAATCAAACCTGGGCGATTCCAAAAGGGGGCACCACAGGGAGATAACTTGCCATGCATGCAAGTGATGGGCACAAAACTAGGAGAAAGCAAATTAACAGACCATGATTAGATCACAAGTAAATGTTCTTACATGGATCATGGCCTCAGACTTTGCATCACTGGCCTAGGGCATCATCAAGGATAGGAGCAACTGTTCTTATCAGATAAGTTGCTTTGGGGCTCTAAAACCAATAGTACCAGGTTCTTATCAGTTTAAATGACTACCAGGATCACAAATTATGGACCAAGAAAATTCTCCTAAGCTCAAGCCTGCAGTAAATTGTTGCTGGGCACTAGTCCATTGGAGCAGCACCTCAACACAGCAATTGCATAGCAGGTTTATGAAAAGTTTCAGTAAACACAGAGAGAGGGGGAACTGGACATCTTTCAGCTATCAAAAATCATAGGAATAGCAGTGGCACATCCTCTGAATTCATTCAGAGTAGCACCCACAAATTTACTGCCCTAGCCAGCGCATGGCATTAGGATTCCTTAGTGGACCGAAGCATCATAAGAACATCACCAATGGCTAGCTAAATTTGTCACAAGAGATTACTCTGCTAGGTATAGCATCAGAACCTCCTCAATAAGTTCATGGCATAAGCTGTAACCAATTACATAGCACCAGGGAGCAACTCTAGGCATGGTTAGGCTAGATATAACATCCGCAACAACCACACACGAGGAAGAACTCCCAGACTCTAAGCAGGTATGAGCGCAGACTCGAGGGCCTGGCTCCAGAGCAGGGAGGGGGAGTAAAGAGGAGGAGAGGAGTAGGGGAACTCACTGGTGACCACCATCGTGGTGGTCACAGACAGGCGGCGTATAAGTGTCGATGGCGGCAGCGTGACGCCGTGGTTGCAATCCGTGGAGCCATCCCGACAGCGCCACACCTTCTCTGCGACAACAGCAACACGCACTGAACCGGGAGGAACCTAGAAGCAGCCCTGGAGCATCGGAGGAGCAGAGGCATCGTCGGGGCTTGTGTCAACTGAAACCCTAGGCGGGGGTTGTTGGGAATATGCCCTAGAGGCAATCATGTATGATGTTATTCCCAATGTATTCATAAAGTTATTAAGTTGTCCTTGTTTTGAACATCTGATATATGTCATTGAATATGTGATTCGATTGTGGAACTATATATTCATGTTGGTCATACTAGATTGTCCTTGGTCATTAAGGTTGTGCTGGACACACACCCTAGACTAATGTGAGTGTTGGCTGATGACATGGTTCCACTTGTCATGGGCATGGTGATGCCATTCCAACGATCACGGACTTGGCTAAAGAGTTTAGCAAGTCGGACTGGCCCACATTGATATGCAACGAGCGAGTCGTCATTTGCATGTCTCAATCAATGTCATCCTTAGACCTGAGGTTGTCGCACAATCCGAGTTGTGGATCACCGACTTAGGTTCTGTTAAACGCTGCTCTGAGACAAGGAAGTTATAAAGGCAGAGTTCGGGTCGAATGAGAAACAAGCCGCGTGATGTGGATAATCAAGATGGGATTTTGCCCCTCCGAATGGAGAGATATTCTCTAGGCCTTCTCGAGTGATATGATTCAGGAAGCATGGCCATGCGTGACTCAGTTAAGTGTTAACTGTGTCTGTTGACTAAGAGTTAGTTAGATAAATCACATATCACGGATTGAGAAGAGAGTTGAACTATTAAGGGACGACGATAATTCGCCTATAGTTCGACAAGGTATATCGTGAGGCAAAAGGGACTAAGATGAAAGTCACATTGGAAGGTATGTCGTCATGACTCTATGGCACTTGGGAGTCGGCACGTTCTGCTAGGAGCCGCTACCGATTGATCGATGGGAGTCGGACTCCAATCGTGTCCAAGTCGCCATGAGCCTGCAGGGTCGCACACTTAAGAGCGGGAGCAAATGTATTGGTCGGGTTGGACCCGAACCGGAAATGGACTGAGTTTGTGAGTCGGACTCACAGAGGGAATGGGCCACAAGTGTTGTGAAGCCCACTACCATTCGCTATATAAAGAGGGGCGCAGGTTGCTCAGCGGGCAGGTTACTTCTCTCCGATGCGTTGGGAACCCTAGCCCCACTCAGTCCAGCCGTCGCACCGGACCTAGCAGTCCGCCGTCGGAGCTCCTCCTCGTACGTGTGGATACCGGCAGAGGTTTTGTACGTTCAACACTTCGGTTCGCGGGATTGGATCGGCTGGATCGGATCGTGGGACTGCACTGCATCGACGCGCTGCATCGATAATCCGCAACCGCGCGTCTAGTGGTAATCCTCGTGGCCTTCTATCTTGGCTAGATCTTGGAAGTACCGCGTAGGAAAAAGTTTTGTTTATCTCTACGCGATCCAACAGGGGTTTGGTGGCGCACTGCCGTCTCCGGGAGGGAATCCCAGATCGAAGGACGGGAGTAGGTAGAGCGGCGCATGCCACGTCTTTTGTGACCACTGGCGACGGTGGAAGACACCGGAGAGAGGCGGGGAAATACGGCGACGACGGCGACGACTCCAAGTCGCGAGAGAGCAGAGAAGAGGAGGAGTGAGAGCGAGGGGGAAATCGAGTGCGAGTTTGGGTCGCCTGCTCGGGTTCGTCCGAGTGGGTTCGACCTAACCCACCGGTGGGTGGCCCACCAGTCAGCCCAGAGGGCTAAATGGTCTTTTGACCATTTTCATTAAATAAAAAAATATATAATAAAATAAATTATTAAAAAATATAAAAAATTAGAGAAATTAGAATTGAATAAATAAAATCTTAAATAAATTCACCAATACAAATACTCTAACATTTTAAATTAAATTATATAATATTTGTTTTACCTTAAACTTATGATTTTAAAAAAATCTTGATAAAATAAATAAAACTACTAAATAATTAAGAATAAGGTTATCCTCAATTCTTTGTTTATAAATACCAACTGATATAACTTTAATGCCTTATTTTTATAAAATTTGCTAATTCATTATTCCCTAACTTATCAAAGAAAAATATGATAATTAACACAAATCAAATTAATAAAGGAATGGAAAATAATATATTCTTTAAGTCTTTAAATCCAAACCTATTTAAATCATTTTAGTACTTAATATTTAAATCTTAAAATTTAAAGTATCCTTATTCTAAAACTTAAGCATATTATTTAATTATTATTTTTGATGTTTAATACATTGTCTAGAGAAATTAATATAACTTATTCTACTGATTTAGGATTTTAAATTAATGTCTTCAAAATAATTTAAGTCATAATTGGAATCCATACTTAATGAATAAAAATCACTTGTTTAACTTAAACACTAGCATGTGATTTAAGTGGGTATTTCAGGAATTCCATTTTACCTAAATAATACTTCTGGATGAGCAATTTTGTCAAAACATAACAAACCATGTTTGTTTTCCTTAAAGAATTATCCTTATTACTATATCATCTTATTACCTGCATAAAAGTGAACACTACTCAATTCATTAGTGCATAACATTTTGCAATGTTTACTAACTAAACATTGCAAAATGTTACTAAACATATGAGTTAGAACCTTGAGTAACTAATGAATCAACTAACCAACTTATGATCAAAACCTTAAGTGATGCAATTCATCACTATAAGAACTAATGTAACAACTCAAAGTCAAGTAAAACTAATAAAACCTAAGTATCGTAAGACGTAGATTAATTATTCAAGCTTAGGTATTTTCGGGGTAAATCACGATGCATCTCATTAATATGCATAATAGCATCTTGCAAGTTTTCCAGTAGCCCTTATCGGGACTACTTTGCTGTTTTCAGATCTCAGGATTTCTCTACGCAGCCCTCGAACCTGAAGACATGGTTTATTACTGTTATTTCAATCTCAGGAAAGTTCAGCACTTGCTCATATCCTTTGCAGTACTTCATAACAAACTAATTGCAAAAACTCTATCGTTTTACCACCTAGTCTCAAAAGAATGCATGATCCTATTTTTATAATAATATGACTAATTGAATGACTACCCGAGTGGTAGTGTTCTGTTTGGTGGGCGGATGGAACCATGGTAAGATGAATATGTCAAAGGAAGATTCCATCTGCATGGGAAAGTATTACCTAGGATTAATCACAACTGTCGTCAGGATTCTTGCGCCGTAAATTCGCTTTAACCATGGGTCTTCTATGGGGGGAGTAAGTCAGCTGTGATCTTCTCTCGTTCGCATGTCAACGGACTGCCAGAGACGTACGCTGTAGGTCTTGCGAGACTACATGCACAAGGGTGGGAGCCCTTACGTCCCACGGACTCTGGGGTCTATGAGTGTCTGCCAGGGGCGCATAGATCTCCATCGTGAGGGGTGGAATCAGGCGTTCAACCTGCTGGCGGAAATGGGTGGGAATGCGTTGTGCGGAGAAGCACGGTTTGGCTTGGACCAACAACCAGGCCCCACACCTGAGTGGGAGTGGACAGGAATGTACACCTGGTTGTGCAACATGGTCTTGGTCGTCCATGGGTAAAGTAACGCACCTCTGCAGAGTGTAAAAGGATGTGGCATGTTACCCCCTGTTCCGGGAAGGAGCTGAGAACGCCGCAGGAAAGGCAACTCCATGAAGTTCTAGTCCTGTGAAGATCTGGCGGGCATAATTTTCAGAAATTAAAAGCAACCTCTTGAAGAAAGTTTTACAAAACCTTGCATTAGCTTATGACTGTTTTAAGTCTAAAGTTGTAGTTAGTGCATCAAACTACCCACTATATATCATGAACTTGCTGAGTAACGCTCGTTACTCATCCGTTCCCATTTGACCCCCTGCTTAGAGTTGAAGCCTATGGAAGTCGTCATCGTGAAGCCATCGTTACCTCATGAAGCTAGGTGGAGTCTTATACTACTTAGCCAGTAAAGCATCGTCATCAACAATGCTGGTGGAGGAGAAGCTATCTAGGTGTAGGTGAAGACCACTTATGTACTTAGATGTTACAAGCCTTAGATTAGGGCTGACATCAGCGGTAGTAGATTTAGTTCTGAGCTAGAGTTCTTCTCCAGCTTGGAGCTTCGTATTGCTTCTTCTGTTGTTTCATTTGCCGGAGATCTTCTTGATTCATCAAAGAGATTCTCAAGATTTTGTAATGAAGTTTGTATCCTATAGCTTTGCTTGGACCCGCTGTGTTTCTGTTGTACCACTCTGAGAGATGTAATATTCACGGATAAGTCCTTCTGTGAGTATTATGTCATCGACTTGCGCACTACACATGCAGTGGTGTGTTGGGTCACCACAGATGGTATCAAAGCGGAGCGACCTTAGGTTTAAAACCTTTTAGGAGATCTGTAGGTTGGTAAAGACTATAGGAAGCCATCTTATCTAAACCACATTTCCTACAACTATGATGATCATCCACTTGAGAATGATATAATCATACTTGTATAGAATTATTCTTACTCAAATTGAGTAATTTTACTTATCTATTTTCTTTATACCTAGGTATGAATAGTTAGAAGTCTATCATGTATCAGTGTTATTGAGAAAAAGAAAGTTCTAACATAGTCAAAGATGATTAAGTCAAAGTGATGGTTACCCCATTCTATGAATGAATAGGATGGAGTAGAACATGGAATAGAGTATGTATAAGAGTCTTCGGGAAGGAATTTTTTAGAACAATTAAGAGTCGTTAGACCTTGGTAACTATGGGATATAACCATATTCTTAGTTATCAAGTCTAGAGGTGAATCACATAGTATAGGATAGAACTAGGAGAAGGCATAAGCATTGATGGAAGCTAGATTACTACTTCTACGATGTGATCAACAACATGAAGGATCAACAGATTCCATGAGAAGCTGATCATAATCAAGACAGAGTACTTCAGTCGACATGGTACATAGTCCTATATGGAACTAAGTTAGATAACAACTACTATAAGATCATTTTGTCTTGGTTTATTCCATTGCAGTAAGGCATGCAATTGGAGTAATTACCGAGGTAAAGAGTGGTTGTGTAGAATAGGATTATAAGGTACTATATACATACTTGTAGTGTATAGCATTTAAGAGCCTTGGTACTTGAGATGTTTTACTCTAAGTACTTCTATTTCACATGCTTTTGATGCATAAGTGATAACTACATTTGGGATTTCTTGGATTTTATCTGGATTTTTGATTGACTAGATCTGTACATGAAGATGGAACTTGATGTGAAAATGCATGTGCAAACACTGAGTTCTTTCTTGATGTTACTGGTCTAGAGGGTATAGGATTAGAATGAGAGCAGTCTGAGTTATCAACAGATGGAAGCATCTACCAAAGCTCTGGAAGTCCTTGAAGTCAAGAAGGCAGGGATCAATAAAGCCACTGATGGGAGTGGACCACATTCCACATTTTGCTTGGAGTTGCTGTCTTATTTCATCAACACATGGAGATATACCACAAGTGATGAGCAGAAAATCACATGAGTAGTTATATCTTAGAAGGAAACGTGTAGAAGTTCGATAAATAAACTTATAGAGTTGTCCCGTAGTAGTCAAAACCCAAAGATGTAGAAGGACCATAGGAAGTAACCAGTGGAATAAGTTGTAGTTATTTTTAGGAAAAAGTTAAAACTCAAGGAAACCCGAAGATATTTTCACTAGATAGATGAGTCTAAGTCAATATACATTACGTTGTACCTGTTTCTTTGAGCAGCCTTCCTCTTAAGACCAGTAGATTCAACCAAATGGAGTCCTAACCATAGACAATATCCAGTGTACCGGAAGAATCTTATTGGTTATTCATCACCTGTTGGATGTACCAAATGTTCTTAAGAAAGTTCTGAGAGGTAGGAAACCATACTTATGCATCAGAAAACGAAACTTGGTATCCACTATGTGGTGGAAATACCATGTGTTCTTCGTGAGACCAGTACGGAGGTATAGTAACAAAATAGGGTAGGCCTAATAACAGGCAAGGTATTAAATCATTATGCAAGACAGTGGAATGTGAACAATCCAGACAAGAGGCTACACATGCAGAGGTCAACACAAGAAAACAATTGTGAAGAATCAACAGTCTACAGAAGTTCTCTCTACCATTTTTACGTGAGAGAGGTTGAACTTCGGGACGAAGTTCTTGTTAAGGGGGAGATACTGTAACATCCTAGTGTTTGGGAGGTTATAAGGATCTAAATTTAATATGAGCATTTGTAAAGCATGCATCTAAAAATACGGGAAATTTTGGCGCGAAAGTTTAAACGAAGCAAAGTGACCAATGTTTCTCTCGACATGATGAAATAGGGCTAGATCATCTGGTTGAGAGTACATCTTGGAGTGATCTTTATAACAAACATCTTTCTAAACCAAATCATCTTATAAGACAAACCATATTTGGTGATGACCATCACTAACTTTCAACAACATCCACCACAAGTTTATGATTGACTTGAGAGGATTCATCTAGGTATTTTAGAACTCGAAGAGGGGTGAGTGAGTATCCAAATCACACAGATGATGAATCTACTTCTGAAAGTTAGTCGTGTACAACTAGATGATCTCATCAGTCCTAAAGGATGAATCTGAACTGTGACGCCCCGAGATCGGGCACTATGCAGATTTCAGCATTCCCGCCTAATCCGCATAATAACCGATTCCAGGTTGCCACTTATGATAACATTACAATAGTTCACGAATATTCCACAATTACAACAGCAACAGATAGATACAAGATGACTCGAACGAGCCAGGGCTTACAACTGTTACAATACAAAGATCCAAATAACAGCGGAAGAAACAAACGTCCGTCTACGGACAAGATCCAAATTGGACTAAGAGTCCTGAAGATAACCGAAGGTGTCGTGGGATAATCACGGCAGATGTTACCGGGGGTAACTGATCTAGGGGCAAGTCGACACAGGTATTTGGGAGAGGGTGTAGCTCGAAGGAAGACATGTCGAAAAGCAATCTAAGAGCCGGAAAACAACTCGCCGGATCTCGATATGATTACGCTGGATACTCGATAATAGGTGTTACAGTTATGACTTGAATCTCCCTTAGGCGAAGCCCAGGGGTTGGTTTATATAGTACTCATATCCCCCTTGACTTGCCTTACAAAGCGCTTCTCGAGTCCTATTCGAACTCTTCATACGAACCCTAACTTTCTTTACCGTAACCCACAATCCGGGTTACGATCCTTACAAGTCCTGGGCCTTCTAGAAGCTTCTTTGTCCTTAGCCGGATTTGATCCATCCGTCGTTTGGGCCGGATCTCACCTGAGAGTCGGCATACCGGGTTACTATCCCCTCATCAGTAGTCCCCAGAATAGCCTGGGCTTCCAAGATTTACTCTTCGAAGCGCCGGCTATTCCCTACAGAAATATAAGACACAAACATATGAAAATCAGGACGCAGCGCGCTGATGAATAGCCGTGACTGGTACCAAGGAAGCCAAGTAAAAGCCCGGCTCTCCCTCAAGGGTTCTCCTTTAATCTTCCAGACTCGAGCTTTAGTAAGGAACTCCATGACTTCGCACCTTCTTCGATAATTATTGCTAATACCAGGAAAGAGATTCCCCCCTTCTCTTTTCTCGGGACCATATCTAAGTGCACATAAAGCACGTCTTCAAATTTCAAAATGTCCAACTATTACTCCGCAACCCCCGGGTTTCGCCCGTTAGGATAAGCTTTTCCACCCGGTTTATTATAAATAAGCCCCAGGAGGCAAACTCAACCCTTAACGGCTCACTTTCCCCATTTCTCTTCTCCCCAAGTTCAAGCTCGCAGAGCGCCACCACGGGAACCCCACGCATCTCGCCGGAGCCCATCCGCCTTCGTTTGCGCTCCGCCGCCGCGCGAGCCGCACCAGCTCCCGAATCCACCGTCAAGCCTCCGATTCGCCGGCCAACGACCACGAAAGGACACGAATCTTGCGCCATCTGTCTCCGCAAGGCCTTACTCCAATCTCCTTCAGTAAGTCCCTTACATCCTCCAACTTACCCCCGCAATTTCTTAGTTCTTCCTCTAATTAGATCTGAATCGAGCGGTCCGCAATTTCTCGGGCTGCGCCGGATTAACTCACTGATACTTACCATAAACATTCCTATGGATAGGATTCATAGCTTATATTACTCCCCTAACTCCAGTAATCGTTAATCTGGTCACAATTTTAGAAATAGGATTCCCAATCTAAGCTCGGGCCATCTGAAATTTCCGCCCTTGTTCTCCTTCCTCAGAAAATCTTACTTCTCCGACTCATTCGCAGATGGTAAGCATATAAGCATCCCCCTAACTCCTCCAAACATTTGCTTTTACGGAAAGCTCCATGTATTTTGTAAGGTCACTTGATACCCGGATAAATCATTCTTGACCCAGCGAGGCAATAGCCGGGTTATGTTCAAATTGCGGGTAATTGCTTGCCTGCTAACTTCCAAGTTTTTGTTCCTTACGTCCTTTCCTTTGATGTTTTACCAGGTCAATCCCATGGCACCCAAGAGGCAGGGGAAACAGCCGAATAAGGCTAAATCCACAAGCTCCATATCGGCCAATTGGGGGAAGTCCTCCGTCACCAAGGCCAAGCTGGAGGAGTTGGTCGAGCTTGGAACCCTACCTCCACAGGAGTCTATCCACTGGCGAGTGCCAGGCAATGAAACCCGGCCTTCTCCAGCGACGAATGAGGTAATATGCTTCGTTGAACATGTGACCCGGGGCTTTAGGCCTCCGGGTCACCCCTTCTTCCGTGACGTCCTAGACCATTACAACCTCCGTATCTTCGATATAGGTCCAAACTCCATTTTGAACATCTCCCATTTTATTGTTCTTTCCGAATCTTACTTGTGCACACCGCCAAGTCTAGCCCTCTTCGTCGAACTTTTTCAGTGCAAGCCGTGTCGCGAAAGCGGCGACGGCGCACTTCTCACTTGCGGCGGGGTCTCTATCCAGCGCCGCAAGAACTCCCTGATGCCTCCTATTTCTCTCAATTCCCACGTAAAGCACTGGCAGCTTTCGTACTTCTACTGCCAGGATACCTCTCCACCCGGCGAAAAGAAGTTGCCGGGTTACTCGGAGGGTCAACTTGACATCTCCGAGAAATTCAACGCCTTCGCGTCTGAACCGGACAGGGAGGCGATCTTGCCTTTATTAGCTAGGATCTCCATCTTGTCCGCCCGAGGCCTCATCGGGCTAAACCTGGTGAAGACCTGGGTTAGCTTCCGCATTCAGCCAAACTCCATTCGTGAGAAGCTGATGTGCGAATACTCGGGTCAAACCACGGACCCAATCCGATTCTCCACCCGCACCCTTGCTCCGGGTGACATTAACAAAACAATTAAGGGTTTCCTGACAGAGAAGCTCGAAGTAATCCGGAGCATAGCCGGACTAGAACCTTTTACCCTCGAGAATCCAACCCCTGGAGTAAGTTTTCTGCCTTTTGATTTTGACTTCTAACACTTACTTTTATTCGCTTCTCTTGACTCGATATTAATCACTATCCTGGCATCTTCTCCTCAGGCCGATGATGACTTTTGGACGGTCGACTCCACTCCTAATTCCGAAGACGGGGAGGAGGAAGACGATATCGTTGACTCGAATGAAGGTACCTACTTGATTCCTTTGCACACGTTATATCCTGCCTTTTCTTCTTCTTTATGCTGTAACTCGGACATTTCTCAGAGCGAGAGGACCAAAGCGAAGAAGAAGAAACGGACAGCAGGGGCGGGTCCACCAGCGAGGAGGAAGAGCCGGAGCCAGCCACCAGAACCGGAACAAAGAGGAAATCCCAGAGGATAGCCCTCCAGGTTTTTACTTCATCCCCTTACACTTTGGTTTTTTGCTCCCATAACGTCACTCCGGGGCTAACCCCATCTTCACCCCTTTTGATCATAACTGAAGGAGCCACCCATGACTAGGCGCCGAGTAACCCGGAATCATCCGGGCAACGAGACCCCTAACCCGGTTGCTTCGCCGCCCCCGGTTCAACACCCTGGTATTTGTTGTAAACAAAACTTCTTTCCAATCATTCCTTTGTAACGTAATCCCAGACCTCTCTTGCCATTTCTCAGTCTCTTCCGGGTCTAGTGACGGCTTCCCCTCGGACTTCCCAGTAAACACCGGGTAAACGCCTTTTCCGGATATTATACCGAACTTTCATCCCCTTTCTTTCCATAACCAAAGATTAATTACGCCTTTGCACCTTCTTCAGAGCCACGGTTATTAGTAGCGACCAGGAGGACACCGAAGCTAAAGTCCGGGTCGAGGGCGAGTCGGCTGATGATGCCTTCACTACGGCTGGCGACGAGCAAATGTCGCCACCGGAGCCAGCTAGGCATGACGCCGAGTATCCAATCGCTTCGCACACGAGCGAGAAGGAGAAGGGGGCAGCTTCAAGCGCGGGAGGGGGACCAGACTCCGACATTCGGATGACCCGGGTGCCACCTCCTGTTACAAGAAATGCTCCTTTTCCCACTTTCCAGGTACCCGAGCCATCTAACTCGGATAACGCTGACTTTAACCAGCTGATGAGCGCTCTTCTTGCCATGAAAGCTTCAGAAGGGACTGTCTTAGAACGTATGGCTGCAGCACATCAGGTAATTTTCACTTGATACTCCTTATTATACATCCAGTCCCCAAGTCCCGAGTATAATTTTTTTTTTTAATTATCCTCGGTACTTCGCATAGTACTTGCCGGCAATCATTTCCTCAGATAAAATACTCTCGCGATATCCGGCTTACAGCTTCACCCGGCCTTTGCAGGCAGAGATTACTCAGTCAGATGAAGCGTTACTTAAGGCTGAGCAGCTCTTGCTGGCTGAAGTTAAGCGTAGGGAGGCCCTTGAAGCGGAGATAAAGACTTTGAAAAAAGATGTCTCCTCATACAAGAAGAAGTACCATGCTGCCCAGTCCTCGCTGAATAACCTGTCGGCTCAGCTTACGGACACTTACCGTATCTTGCTAAGTAAGTTTGCTATTTGCGATTAATTTGCGTACCTCTATCTTGCCGCTGTAATAACCAACATGACTGATATGCTTTCACATGTTTGGATTGCAGGTGCTAACCTTGCTGCTCCGGAGGAGAATGCCATTACTCAAGTAAAAACTCTGAAAACTGTGCTCCGGACGTTTTTTGCCGGCACGAAACTTTTGCTGGATGCTATCAAGTGGCCTTCTGAGGTATACCCGGGCGAGGAGACCCTTATACAGGCCTTTTCCACAGCACCTGGATGGATTGAAATACTGAAGCGTTCGTCCTGCCGAATTGGGGTGACCCGGGCTTTAACGCTGGCGAAGGCTTATTTTCCAAAGCTTGACCCGGCAAAGATAGTATCCGGGTTCCCAGAATTTAAAGCTGACGGGTCCAAATTCAAGCCCCAGGATTTCAAAGCTATACAATCTGCGGTACGTCCTTCAGCCACAGCTTTGGCCGACAAGATGGATCTAAACACAATTATGAGCTCGTATGATTCTGAGGGCAAGGTTATCCTGGTGGAGGCGCCTCCCCCTATTGATATGTTGGACAAATGGTCGACTGATCTGGCTAGGAGGAAGGAAGAGGCTGCAAAGAGGGAAGCAGAACTGGGCGTAAAGCCGTCTACCTCTACCCCAGCCGTGCCTCCGCCTGTTCGTCCAGAAGTGAAGAGCCCGGGTAAAGCTGCTGGTAAGGCCAAGGAGCAAGTCCAAGATTCAGACCCGGAGGACCACTCTCAGGACGCCGAGTAGGACGCTACCCAACGCTTTGTGTTTCTCGAGACTGATATGATTTTTGGTGGTGCGCTTGTGCACCATTGACGCTGATACTATGACTGTATGCTTATTAATCTTATGATAACTCTTTGCCTCCCCTGGCTTTTGATAATCTCGATCCTTGTGTTACTTATAAGCTTATTCTCGATACTTCGAACTCTTGTTTTCAGTTTCCTTTTGAGACTCGGCTAACCGAGTATCGTAGGTTTTGATAGAGGAACCTTTCTTTAAGTCCCCAATACTCGGAAATTAAGGTTTTCAGGCTTGGGTAGTTAAAACAGTTTGTTTCTGTTTCGAAGTCCCCAGTCCCCATGACCCAAAGTACGAGCTATAGGGGCGTGGCCTTTCTCAGATGACATACTGCTGTTTACCAAGCTGAATACCAATATCTGTTTACATAAATACTGAAGTCATGCTTAATATTTGTTGAGTTTCCGGCTTTTTTAGCCTTATACTCTGCATGGACTTGTGGTTTAGATGACCCTTTTGATTATCTTGTACTATAAGCCGGCTTTCGCGTGGATACCATGTCGTTGCGTCTATACGAAAAACAAGATCAAGCAAGCCACACTGGGCTGCATAATTTGATTGTGATCGTACGCGAACAGATCATGCCACTTTAGTGCGAGTCACATCGAGCTTAAGTAAGAATAACCAAGAAATTTGGCTCCTTTGTCCAGTTATAGGATTGCAGCTGTACCCGTTTTTTCGAGTAATCAGCCCCCATAACTTATAGGCATCATGGCCGGGTCTCCGGGTCTTGTGATTACTTATTGAAGCAGATCACCCCCCGGAGACCTATATTCATGTAATGTATTTCGATGATACTGATGTATTGATAGTAACAATGTTACTTACTTGTAACTGAAGCAAAGACCATGATAAGACTCGAAACCATCTTCTTTTATTGATAAAAATTTCTTTTTTTGATTCAGCAGGCCGCCTCATTAAAAACCTTCCAGTCCCCTTAGGTACCCTGGATAGGAAAAGAGTGCGTATGAAACCTGCCGCCCATTACACTGCTTTAGTTATTCTCGAGAATCGGCCTCGCGTTGATACGGCCGATGCACATTCTCCACTTGCTATGCCCTTTCGTAATGAGTACCGGATTTGCTAGCCAGTCCGGGTATATCTTCCTTGGAACGTGATCAGCTGCGGACGGTGGTACGCCTTCTTCTTCCCTGCTGAGAGTTTTGAAAGTATTGCTCCTGATGAAGCCTACCATCTTAGGGTTTTGTTCTGCCCTAACTTTTGCTTTGTCCCCCTCAGGGGTTGGCTTTTTTGACGTTGTCCTCTCTTCTAGGTCTACCTGAGAACGGTAATGTTTGAGCTCTTCCTTCCTGCAGGCTTGCTCGGCCATTGCCGCGTCTCCCTCATCGCACTCAGCTGCTATATCCCGGTTTCCGTGTATTGTAATGGTCTTCTTGGGACCCGGGATTTTCAGTTGTAGGTACACATAACACGGTCTTGCCATGAACTTGGCATAAGCCGGCCTTCCAAACAATGCATGATAAGGACTGCGCAACTTTACTACCTCAAAGGTAAGCCACTCGACTCGATAATTATCCTTTGACTCTCCAAAAGCTACTTCCAGTGCCACCTTTCCTTCAGGGCATGCTGAGTGACCCGGCACTATCCCGTGAAAAACTGTTGTACTCTTTTGCAGCTGCGATTCCTTTAAGCCCATTCGCAGAAAAGTTTCCCAGTACAGGATATTGATACTACTTCCTCCATCCATCAGGACTTTTTTCAGCTCGTAGCCGTTGACCTGTGGTGCCACTACCAAAGCTAAGACTCCCGGGTGATCAACTCTATCCGGGTGATCCTTCCTGCTCCATGTTACCTCTTGTTCTGACCACCTCAAATACCTTGGAACAGCGGAAGAGACCGAATTAACTGCTTGTTTCAGTATCTTCTTATCCTTGTTAGAGCCTCCTGTAGTGTGCACATGATATTGACCCAGCTGTTTGGGGTTAGCTTGAAAACCTCCTGCTCCATTTTGATTGTTACCTTGATTTCCAGCTGGCGGATTGCCGGCTGGGGGCGGCCCATTACCCAAGTTTCCACCTAGACCCGGACCTCCTCCCCGGCCCGCACCTCGCATAGCTCTGTTCACTTCTTCGTTCTTCCACCTTTGTAAGTCGGCACATTGCTCTAGTGAATGATTGGCCGGCTTGCCATTCCTGCTATGCTTCGGGCACGCCATCCTAAATATGTCCCAACTGTTGCTTGGTCTTGGAGGTCCTTGGTAGTGTCCCCCATTGTGATTCCCAGTATTAAAATTCCCTTCGGATCTAGGTCTTGAAGACCCGGCCTCCGTGTTGGCTACAAACTCGGAATTCCCGTCGAACGGGCTCTTGTTTTGGCTACTTCCATTATTGTTTGGCGCCGACCCATTGCCGGTTTTCCCGCTGCTACTTGCGTTTGCTTTTGCTTTCTTGTCGTCAACTTCCTCCTCTGTGGTATCCGTTGCAGCGTGTTTGTTGCACGCATCCATTAACTCTCCCATTGTAACCTCCGCTGCATTCCTACTAGATTTCATGCGAGTTAGCTTTTGTACCAAAGGAACGTACTTACATGTTTTTGCCATAGCTTGTAGCGCGTCCTTAGGCTGGATATCCGTAGACGAGTGGAGTATCTCCATAACCCGGCGTACCCAGCTGCGTGCCGCGGCCGCGTTTTCTTGATTGAGATTGGTCGCGGGAGCCGCATAAACTGCAACCCGGCGCATGATGCCCGGTGTAGATTCGTACTGTTCTTCCTCGCTGGTTTCCCTTTCATATCGATCCTCCGACAAATCCCGTATAGACTCGGTACCATCCTCCCTCTCTATCTGACCCGTTGTTCCAATCGATTCTTCTTTTCCCGATCGGACATACGCGTCTTCCCCTGACATAGAATCAGATCCAACATTATCACAATTCAAACTGGAAGTACATATCATACCGATGAAGACGTTGATGCTGCCGACTGTCACGATGGATCCGGTTTCGAGGTGGTCCGACTCTGGCCCCCAGCCAGAATCGTCTACCATCTTCTCTCCTTTGCCGTTGACGTAGATTTCTCCGACGATGAGGTTCTTCATGCTCTTCCGAGCTTCTCCCGTGATGTAAACACCTTTGGACGCAGGCCCCACGGTGGGCGCCAACTGTCGTGGGATAATCACGGCAGATGTTACCGGGGGTAACTGATCTAGGGGCAAGTCGACACAGGTATTTGGGAGAGGGTGTAGCTCGAAGGAAGACATGTCGAAAAGCAATCTAAGAGCCGGAAAACAACTCGCCGGATCTCGATATGATTACGCTGGATACTCGATAATAGGTGTTACAGTTATGACTTGAATCTCCCTTAGGCGAAGCCCAGGGGTTGGTTTATATAGTACTCATATCCCCCTTGACTTGCCTTACAAAGCGCTTCTCGAGTCCTATTCGAACTCTTCATACGAACCCTAACTTTCTTTACCGTAACCCACAATCCGGGTTACGATCCTTACAAGTCCTGGGCCTTCTAGAAGCTTCTTTGTCCTTAGCCGGATTTGATCCATCCGTCGTTTGGGCCGGATCTCACCTGAGAGTCGGCATACCGGGTTACTATCCCCTCATCAGAAGGCGTCCAATCCCTGCCCAGGCCAAGCCGGAGGGATTCCCAAGCTAACGTCGTCAGACTTCAAACCTGTTGACTGCAAGTTGGAATTTGCAGCCACGAAAGAGATTCGTGGGTCAGTACGGTTAAGTACTGGCAAGGGGGATAAAACCCATACTCACAAGAATACCGGCGTAGCCAATCATCACAAGATACAAATACTTTAGGATCAACGGAAAGGAAGGGGTTATTGCAAATAAGCGACAACATGCTGCACTAACCAACTACAGAGATTCTATTACTTCCAACTATCAGAAAGGAGATAAGATCGAGTGATAGTAACCAACTGAAAGATAACTTCAAACAAACCCATCCTGGATCTCGCCCCTTATCCGAAGAAGCAATCCGAGGATAACTCACACCGTGGTATTAAAGATGGGTCAAGTTATTGTGTGAATAACCTATTACTAGTCAAGTTATTAATCATTGGGTGAAACATGATTGATCATTATGTTGAAGTTGTCCTGAGTACTTGTTAGCCAGTACTTTCACCAAGTAATCCATAACCGCGGAAAACACGGCTTCTCGAGAAGATTTACCCTGCAGGGGTGCACCATAGCAACCGCACTCATGAATATCCCGCCAGATGGGATGCCTCCCACCAAGCGGGGCACTCAACACAATCCAACCCTTCTTCGCATCAAGCCCAAAGCACCGCGTGCTGTGCGTGCGCGGCTAATCGAGCCCCACGAAGAAAAGGGGACCCTCATAGCACTGGAAGATCACGCCGCCCTAAATGCCGACTACGAAAGTTCCACCCGGGTACCAAGGGCTCGCAAGATCATGCATGCAGCAAATGGAAAGCCCGAACTAGTACGGCGATTTGGACGAGATGCGAATCGAGTCAAACTGAGGGGGAGCCCATACTCCCCAAATGCGGGTAGTGCGCTCATCATGGATCAGTAGACAAGACCCTTTTCCTAATTAGGGGGTCGACACTAGCGGGCCTCAAAACCACCCTGGGCCTCCCGCCGGTGCCTTATCATCAAGTTTATTATTAATAGTAACATTAGCATGTTTGATTGATTGATTCAACATCGAGCCCCCGGAACATAAAGAAGTAATAACAGAAAGTAACGGGTAACAGACTCGAGCAAAACAACCTAAGCATGCTAGATAAGAACAGGCACAAACAAAGGCTGTAGGTATGGAGGTGAGGCAATATCAAGGTTAAGGGATTCATGTGATGGGTTCGTAACAGAAACAACTACCACTAAGGCTAGCAGAAAAGAATCAACGGAAAGAATCGGTAACAAGTGATGAAAGGCAGCCATATGGCATGCAAGTGAGTATACTTGCCTGAGATCCCGCAAGGTAGCAGAACTTGTCGTTGCTCACATCATCTCAACGTCCTATCCGGGAAGAAGCAACGAACCTCGAACAAACAACAGAATGCAACAATTACTACTACGACAAAAGATCCAGCATGATCCTATTTTATATGCATGGCATGGCAAGATGCAACAGGGGAAACAACTTAAGCAATTTAATCGGAACCGGAGTCCGGAGGAATAGGAATTGGTTCATGTTGTTTATCTACCCATCAATATTAAATGTTGTTTAACATGGCGAGATAATACAAGGATGAGCTATGCAATTTTAAATGGAACCGGAACAATATTTAATTATTCCAACTCATTCCATAAGTAATTATTAGGTGATATTATTATACCCCGAAACCCACAAGATGCAATGCAAACATGATGCGATGACATTTTAAATATAGCTGATATGTTATAGAAAATAGGGCATAGGTATAGGGGTTTTAGGGTTTGGGTTCGCACGTGTGGAGAGGATCGCCGGGGTCAACGCCGGAAACTTCGGAACGTGGAGGAAGTAGACGAAGAAGAGGAAGTGGACGAAGTCGTCGATGTCGTGGAAGTAGTCGACGTAGTTGTAGTAGGGGAAGTAGTCGACGTCGGGGCGTAGGCGTTCCGATGTCGATGTAGTAGCGGAAGTAGTCGTTCACGTCGTCGTTACCGTTCCGTAGCCGAAGTAGGCGTAGTAGTCGTGGGCGAACCGCTATATCCTTGTCTTCGAGGTCGATGGCGAACTTGGCGGCTCTCCGGTCTTCGGGCGCGCACGAAGGCGGCCAACGCAAAACGGACACGTCGAAGGCGATGTAGTCGTTCACGGTTCGTCGAGGAAGTAGATGTAGTCGTGGTCGGGGTACTCGTCACATCCGTGTAGTGGATCTTGGCGGTTCCGGTCTTCATGGCGCGCACGAAGGCGGCCGGCACAAACAAGCAACGACGAAACGGACACGGCAATGGAAGATGTCCACCCCGTCGTTGTGGAACTTTTCGATGAAGGCCTTGTCGTCGAGGTACGGGTCGGGGTCGAGCTTGGCGGCGTCACGGTCATGGAGAACTTGGCACGACCAGCGGTCACGGGGCACGACCACGAACGAAGAGGCGCGACGTCTCTTGCAGGACTTTCGTCGAACAGCTTCCGAGCAAGAAGAAGGGACGTCCGGAGGGCGCTGGTCGATGGCAGATGCAACGAAGCGGGTTGGAGCAGCGGCGCCGGCTGCCGGCGGGAGAAGCAGAGGGCGGAGGTGAAGCGGAAGTGCAGGAGCTCGGGCTCCATGCCATGGAGGCGTGCTGGTCTTGGCGGCGACGAGCTCGAAGGCGGCCAAAGAGGAGGGGCCGCGGGAGGAGGGCGGCCGGAGAGAGGGAGAGGAGCACGGGTGGCGGCCGGCCGGAGGAGGTGGACGCGGCGGTGCCGGGGCCGGCCAACAGCGGCCGGAGATGCTGTGGCGGCGCCTCCCGCGCGTGAGAGAGAGGGGCGGAAACGGAGAGGGGGCAGGGAGCCGGAGGTGAGGGAGAGAGGCGCAGGTGGCGGCGCTCCCCGGCGGGAGGCGGGTGGAGGCGGCGACTGGAGGTTGGGGACGAGCGAGGAGAAGGGGAGCAGGGAGGCGAGAGGATGGCGTGCGGGCAGGAGGAGGACGACGGGGTCGAGGGGATCGCTCGATCGATCCCTGTCCGCTCCCGTGCGTGCGTGAGTCCTGTGTCGTGTGTGTGCGTTGGGTGTCTTTGTGCGTGTGTGTGTGCGTGAGTTGTGTTGGGTGCGGTCGGTGTGTTGCGTGGTGTGTGTTAGGTGGCCTGGGTGCGTTGTGTGTTTGTGTGGGGTGTGTGCGTGCGTCTGGGTTAGGTCTAGGGTTTGGGTGGGGTGGCCGGCTGGGCCTTAGATGGCCCAGTTCGGTTGCCTTCCCCAACAGGTGTTTTTTTTTTAACTTGTTTTTTTTTTTCCAGGAAAGAATAAGAGGGAATTTTGGGAGGGTTTTAAATAAGAAAAAAACATGAGTAAAATAGTTTGGATAAAACAGTAACTTACATGATAATCCCTTTGAACATTTTTAATGCACAAAAAATATTTTCGAGTTGACAATTAAAATAGGTTTGAGAGAAAGCAAATTTAAGGGTTTTAAAAAAAAATGCAATGCACGATGATGCATGAGGATGCCATGCGATGCGAGAAAGGAAAACAACGAACGAAACCTAGTTAGGGAAAACCCCGGCCGTTACAGACGACACCACTAACAAGGGATTGCGCCCTCGCAATCCACCTGCTAACCCGGGAGGGGAAAGAAGTTCGACTATCGATTCTTCATGCTTCCAGTTGATCTCCTCGACACCACTAACAAGAGATTCTTGCTTGGAGTGACGACGATGTTCTTCCACCAGGAATCTTCCGATGATCGAACCTATTAGGTTAAAGGCTCAGAAAACGTCCATCCACGTAGGATCCTAACACTTTGAAAGATAGACAAGAGGGGGAGACTCCAAAACAAATAAGATGGGAGGGGAAATAGAACAGAGATAAGGAGAAAACAAGCATCCTATTGAGATGTTTTTTTTTCCAAAATAGTTTAGCAGAAATAGTTTTTGACACTCTAGAAACAACGACCGTTAGCTAGGTTAACCTACAGGCTTTGCGGACCCGTTGCTTCGATAACCATTCATATCGAAACAATATCGGGAATCGGAACCAAGGCTCTGATACCATTTGTGACGCCCCGAGATCGGGCACTATGCAGATTTCAGCATTCCCGCCTAATCCGCATAATAACCGATTCCAGGTTGCCACTTATGATAACATTACAATAGTTCACGAATATTCCACAATTACAACAGCAACAGATAGATACAAGATGACTCGAACGAGCCAGGGCTTACAACTGTTACAATACAAAGATCCAAATAACAGCGGAAGAAACAAACGTCCGTCTACGGACAAGATCCAAATTGGACTAAGAGTCCTGAAGATAACCGAAGGCGTCCAATCCCTGCCCAGGCCAAGCCGGAGGGATTCCCAAGCTAACGTCGTCAGACTTCAAACCTGTTGACTGCAAGTTGGAATTTGCAGCCACGAAAGAGATTCGTGGGTCAGTACGGTTAAGTACTGGCAAGGGGGATAAAACCCATACTCACAAGAATACCGGCGTAGCCAATCATCACAAGATACAAATACTTTAGGATCAACGGAAAGGAAGGGGTTATTGCAAATAAGCGACAACATGCTGCACTAACCAACTACAGAGATTCTATTACTTCCAACTATCAGAAAGGAGATAAGATCGAGTGATAGTAACCAACTGAAAGATAACTTCAAACAAACCCATCCTGGATCTCGCCCCTTATCCGAAGAAGCAATCCGAGGATAACTCACACCGTGGTATTAAAGATGAGTCAAGTTATTGTGTGAATAACCTATTACTAGTCAAGTTATTAATCATTGGGTGAAACATGATTGATCATTATGTTGAAGTTGTCCTGAGTACTTGTTAGCCAGTACTTTCACCAAGTAATCCATAACCGCGGAAAACACGGCTTCTCGAGAAGATTTACCCTGCAGGGGTGCACCATAGCAACCGCACTCATGAATATCCCGCCAGATGGGATGCCTCCCACCAAGCGGGGCACTCAACACAATCCAACCCTTCTTCGCATCAAGCCCAAAGCACCGCGTGCTGTGCGTGCGCGGCTAATCGAGCCCCACGAAGAAAAGGGGACCCTCATAGCACTGGAAGATCACGCCGCCCTAAATGCCGACTACGAAAGTTCCACCCGGGTACCAAGGGCTCGCAAGATCATGCATGCAGCAAATGGAAAGCCCGAACTAGTACGGCGATTTGGACGAGATGCGAATCGAGTCAAACTGAGGGGGAGCCCATACTCCCCAAATGCGGGTAGTGCGCTCATCATGGATCAGTAGACAAGACCCTTTTCCTAATTAGGGGGTCGACACTAGCGGGCCTCAAAACCACCCTGGGCCTCCCGCCGGTGCCTTATCATCAAGTTTATTATTAATAGTAACATTAGCATGTTTGATTGATTGATTCAACATCGAGCCCCCGGAACATAAAGAAGTAATAACAGAAAGTAACGGGTAACAGACTCGAGCAAAACAACCTAAGCATGCTAGATAAGAACAGGCACAAACAAAGGCTGTAGGTATGGAGGTGAGGCAATATCAAGGTTAAGGGATTCATGTGATGGGTTCGTAACAGAAACAACTACCACTAAGGCTAGCAGAAAAGAATCAACGGAAAGAATCGGTAACAAGTGATGAAAGGCAGCCATATGGCATGCAAGTGAGTATACTTGCCTGAGATCCCGCAAGGTAGCAGAACTTGTCGTTGCTCACATCATCTCAACGTCCTATCCGGGAAGAAGCAACGAACCTCGAACAAACAACAGAATGCAACAATTACTACTACGACAAAAGATCCAGCATGATCCTATTTTATATGCATGGCATGGCAAGATGCAACAGGGGAAACAACTTAAGCAATTTAATCGGAACCGGAGTCCGGAGGAATAGGAATTGGTTCATGTTGTTTATCTACCCATCAATATTAAATGTTGTTTAACATGGCGAGATAATACAAGGATGAGCTATGCAATTTTAAATGGAACCGGAACAATATTTAATTATTCCAACTCATTCCATAAGTAATTATTAGGTGATATTATTATACCCCGAAACCCACAAGATGCAATGCAAACATGATGCGATGACATTTTAAATATAGCTGATATGTTATAGAAAATAGGGCATAGGTATAGGGGTTTTAGGGTTTGGGTTCGCACGTGTGGAGAGGATCGCCGGGGTCAACGCCGGAAACTTCGGAACGTGGAGGAAGTAGACGAAGAAGAGGAAGTGGACGAAGTCGTCGATGTCGTGGAAGTAGTCGACGTAGTTGTAGTAGGGGAAGTAGTCGACGTCGGGGCGTAGGCGTTCCGATGTCGATGTAGTAGCGGAAGTAGTCGTTCACGTCGTCGTTACCGTTCCGTAGCCGAAGTAGGCGTAGTAGTCGTGGGCGAACCGCTATATCCTTGTCTTCGAGGTCGATGGCGAACTTGGCGGCTCTCCGGTCTTCGGGCGCGCACGAAGGCGGCCAACGCAAAACGGACACGTCGAAGGCGATGTAGTCGTTCACGGTTCGTCGAGGAAGTAGATGTAGTCGTGGTCGGGGTACTCGTCACATCCGTGTAGTGGATCTTGGCGGTTCCGGTCTTCATGGCGCGCACGAAGGCGGCCGGCACAAACAAGCAACGACGAAACGGACACGGCAATGGAAGATGTCCACCCCGTCGTTGTGGAACTTTTCGATGAAGGCCTTGTCGTCGAGGTACGGGTCGGGGTCGAGCTTGGCGGCGTCACGGTCATGGAGAACTTGGCACGACCAGCGGTCACGGGGCACGACCACGAACGAAGAGGCGCGACGTCTCTTGCAGGACTTTCGTCGAACAGCTTCCGAGCAAGAAGAAGGGACGTCCGGAGGGCGCTGGTCGATGGCAGATGCAACGAAGCGGGTTGGAGCAGCGGCGCCGGCTGCCGGCGGGAGAAGCAGAGGGCGGAGGTGAAGCGGAAGTGCAGGAGCTCGGGCTCCATGCCATGGAGGCGTGCTGGTCTTGGCGGCGACGAGCTCGAAGGCGGCCAAAGAGGAGGGGCCGCGGGAGGAGGGCGGCCGGAGAGAGGGAGAGGAGCACGGGTGGCGGCCGGCCGGAGGAGGTGGACGCGGCGGTGCCGGGGCCGGCCAACAGCGGCCGGAGATGCTGTGGCGGCGCCTCCCGCGCGTGAGAGAGAGGGGCGGAAACGGAGAGGGGGCAGGGAGCCGGAGGTGAGGGAGAGAGGCGCAGGTGGCGGCGCTCCCCGGCGGGAGGCGGGTGGAGGCGGTGACTGGAGGTTGGGGACGAGCGAGGAGAAGGGGAGCAGGGAGGCGAGAGGATGGCGTGCGGGCAGGAGGAGGACGACGGGGTCGAGGGGATCGCTCGATCGATCCCTGTCCGCTCCCGTGCGTGCGTGAGTCCTGTGTCGTGTGTGTGCGTTGGGTGTCTTTGTGCGTGTGTGTGTGCGTGAGTTGTGTTGGGTGCGGTCGGTGTGTTGCGTGGTGTGTGTTAGGTGGCCTGGGTGCGTTGTGTGTTTGTGTGGGGTGTGTGCGTGCGTCTGGGTTAGGTCTAGGGTTTGGGTGGGGTGGCCGGCTGGGCCTTAGATGGCCCAGTTCGGTTGCCTTCCCCAACAGGTGTTTTTTTTTTAACTTGTTTTTTTTTTCCAGGAAAGAATAAGAGGGAATTTTGGGAGGGTTTTAAATAAGAAAAAAACATGAGTAAAATAGTTTGGATAAAACAGTAACTTACATGATAATCCCTTTGAACATTTTTAATGCACAAAAAATATTTTCGAGTTGACAATTAAAATAGGTTTGAGAGAAAGCAAATTTAAGGGTTTTAAAAAAAAATGCAATGCACGATGATGCATGAGGATGCCATGCGATGCGAGAAAGGAAAACAACGAACGAAACCTAGTTAGGGAAAACCCCGGCCGTTACATGAACGAGGAAATAAACCTTCTTAAACCAATGCTAAACCCTGATCACTGTCTGTGATCTTTCCAAACTCTTGTCTATGTTTCTGCATGACCAAGTCTACAAGGGAAGCAAACCAGGAGGGAACCAAGTTAAGAAGACATCAACTGAGGGGGTGAAATCCTGGTGTTTGGTGTCATACAAGAATAATTTGAGTACAGGACCTGATCAATCTTGGAAGCAGATTATTTCTGAGGGCATTAAACACTAGAGTTTCATTAGGTTAAATTATACGAGAACAAACTGGTAATTGACTCCGAGACATCACCAGACGAGAAGTGGCAACTGGAGACTTATTCGCAAGTGCTAGACCCTGGAGTGCGAGACCAATATTGGAAGAGAGTGGAATTTTGACGTGACCTCTTGTGTTATTCGATCCGAGGGATTCAATTCAACACTTGAAACAAAAGAATTTTTGTAATTGGAATTTAAGTTCAAATTGAATGATTTGATAATTGGAATAATTTGATATCAAATAATTTTGAAACATTTAATAATTAAATCTTTATTCAATTCAAATTCATTAATAGAAGTTATTAATAGAAAAACAATAATTTTTATTGATAATAACACAATTCTACAAAGTCATTACAAATTATAATAAATAGAAAAGACAAGTAAAATTACAGATGAATATTACAAATGAACAATTACAAAAAGAAATCCCTAATCTAATTCTTGCAAATCCCCAAGTCTTCTATTAATCTTCTGACGTTCTGATCCTGCAAAATAAACAAGAAAAACAAAAAAAAGTAAAAAATAAGATTAGAATGGGTGAGTACTCTCAGCTAGGCAGTGAGGTGCACGGCTAATCGCATCATCGAGTTTAGGCTTAGTCAAGTTAAAGCATCTGTTCATATCAGAAATATCCCAGTGTATCTCATTGGCCAAGCATCAGGTAATACAAGTGTTAGTCTACCATAAAGCCATACCAGGATAATAGCAAGCTGTAACATCCCAAGTATGAAAAACACCTTTAGAATGTTTGATTCTTGTTAATTTATGTTTTGCATCATGTCTTCATAAGCATTGCATTTGTTTCCATTTGTTTTCCCTTGTTTTTCCATTTGATTTTCAAACCAAATTTCAAATTCTTGTTTCATACTTGTTCTGTTACAATTTTTCAAATGAAACTTTCAAATCAAACCAATCATTTGTTTCCATTAAACTTGAAAGTTCAAACTACTAATTTGCTTCTTATCAATAATTCAAATTAATACCAATTGCACTCAAATTCATTTGAATTTTCAAACAGCAACAAACTTTAAATTTTTGGAAAACAAAAAGTTGCACAACTGTGCTTTCGCAATAAATAACTTATAAAAAAATTAACCCCAAAATTTTCTCAAACCAAAAACCCATTCTTTTCTTTCTTTTCTTTTCAGCAAAAAAAATAGAAACATAAACAGAAAAAAACAAAAAAAAAAGAAGAAGAAGGGGAGGGCAGGCCAGCCCACCACACCCCCCACGAGCCAGCCCGCTCTACTCTCCTCCTACCTTCGTACGGAGACACAGAAAGAGGAGCAGGTGAGCTCCCGTGGAGGAGCTTGCTCCACGTTGCCTCCCCCTCCTCCTATATCTGCTCCCTGCGCCGCACATCCCTCGCGAACCCTAGCTCTCCACCCTTCTTCCTCCTCAAGCCGCCTCCTTTCTTCCCTCTCCCTTCCCTTTCTCCTCTGTTCCCTGAACCCGAACAAAAAAAAACCACCGTCAGAACCCCTCCGGGCGTCGCCTCCATGGTCCTCCTCTCGACGAGATGACGGCGGGAATGGAATCCCCACGCCTCCATCATCTTCTACGCGGGAGATTCGGGGCCGGAACGGCCTAGGGGCGCCACGAGCTTCCCCTTTTCTTCCCCGTCGGTCACCCTGTCGCTGCGCCGTCGCCACCCTCTACTGCCTCCGATCGGGCCCGCGGTGAGCGCCCCTGTCCGCCCTCGCCCTCTCCCCTCTCTCCTCTCCCCTATCCCCCTTCTCCTTCCCTCCGCGAGCGCGCACGCCGGCAGCAGCCGCGGCGAGCGCTCCGTCGTCGCCATCGTTACCTGTTCCCGATCGGGTTCAGTTGCCCGAACCTTGGTTCAGTTTCGTCAGGCTCCGCACCCCTTACCTCAAAACCCCCGCGCCTCTGTATCCTTCACCAACCGAGCAGCTAACCCACTGGTAGCACCCCCGTGCGCACACCCAGCAGCCCCGGGTTTGATTCCCCTTAGGCGCAAAGCCACCCCCTTTTGCCTCCTTTTTCTTTTTATTCTCTCGATGTCACGACCCCGGACCCAGAGATATACATACTGTTATGTGCTCCTAGCCATGGACTCACAAGGGCTTCAGGGTTACCAGCCCCGGCCTCAACCAACAACGGCAGGCAGACCGGATTCATCGGCACGTAGTCCGGATCCCCGGTCTACTACTCCTTGTATCCATGCTAGTCATAACCAATTATGCATACCCAAACGTCCACGAGTCGGATGAAACTGAAGGAACGGGACCAAAGTTATACAGAGCTGCTATGTGTCCAGAAAGTGCAACAACAATCGAGGGTTACTGGGGTTACCTCGCCTTAGGCCGATCAAGTCGACAGGCGGGCTCGGACATGGATCATCGGCTCCACAACCCCTCGACTGCGACAACTATGCAGGCATAGCCAAAACTGTATAACAATGAGCTCGAAACCAACAACCGATCAAAGCAGTACTCTAAACATGAAGCTTTATTAAACAGGTGTTACTAGAGTATAGCTTACAAGCAGAGGTCACACGACCCAACATTACATCAGACAACGGAAGGCAAATTATGTTGCTAATCAACAAGAACCGAAAGGGCCTAAGAGGCCGCAACATAAGGCGACGTCCCAGCCCATAGATTCCAGGCTGCTACCTGGGAACCCCGAACTACTCGTCGATGTCCACGTTGAAACACCACCGAAGAAAGATCTTCACCTGAACCAAAATTAAGCAAACCTGAGTACGGGAGGTACTCAACAAGACTTAATTAACCTATTATATATCTGCTATTTCGAAAAGGGTTTCATGGAGGCTGATTTGCGTAAATCAATCTTTGTTTTGCAAGTTGAGGAAGGAATAGCACGTCTCATGGAGTATTTTGAAACAGATGAGAAAACTACTCAACTACTGATATCATTATCTTTTAATCCACCAAAACATTTCAGCACCTCGTGCTTCAAAGATCACCTCCTCCAGTTGTTCCGGTAACTCAAACTACAAGGTAACCCCTCTCGGCATCTCCGAGGAGGCATCCTTCATTCGTTATCAGCAATTTTTAATCATTCCGTTCAAGTTATCTATGATCACAGAATCCGTCACCAAGTCGTCTTTAACCGCAGACACGGCTTTTCGAAAAGATTTAACCCTGCAGGGGTGTACAACTTTACCCACACGTACCAACCGACTCTTAGTGCCACATGATTAGCACTAGCCCGGGAAGTGCCGGCAGAGGGTAGTCGATTCCCAGCCTTTACCTTGTCGAACCATATCCATGAGTCAACCCAAACAGGGCCACCCCGTCAACAGGGAGTTGGCCACCTCCTGACGGCACCTGTTCTGTGAGTCGGGAACAAGATCCGTGTACGTCCATCACTTGTCCCGGTCACGACCTAATTTTCTCCAAAACGTTTTCCAACACACACGCAGATGGACATCTCAAACTACGTGGCTCATGGATAAGGTTAAACAAGTTAGTCAGCCGGGCGGGGTTCATCGGCCCACGTGTGGCTGTACGCTCAGTCTTGGCTCGAAGGCGAGAACTCGCTCCTAGGGGCATGAACAGGACAAAACGCCACAACCCATTGTGGCCTCACATCCATGCCGTGATTAGTCAAGTTATCAAAGGTAATTCAAATCATAAACACCTGACATAGTAGATTCACGCGTTGACCAGACTCATCACCTAGGCATGGCTAAGCAAGACTCACAAGGTTTAGCGAAGCGCGCACAAACAAACCTATAGCTGCTAGGTGAAGTGGATCAGAATATCTAGGTTATGCAGTATATAGGAGAACTCTATCTACTGACATCAAATAGTTTGGAACCGAGTGCAAAGTACGAGATTCAAATCACTTTGAAACCATATATGAGCAGATAAGAGGTTATGCTTGCCTTGGTTATAAGAAAACCAGATAAAGTCTTCAGGAATAAGTGCTTGACTTGTCGGTTAAGATCAAGTATTCGTCATTGGATTGCTGGCCTGCTATTCGGAGTCACGTTCTATCGAGGGGGAACAAACCCCGAAAAGAAGAATAACAATCAACACATGGCATCGATGCAATGCGCAATATGTATGCATGAGCAGATTAATGCACTGAAATAAATCCCTAAGCATGATCGTTGGGTTGCTAGGGTTCATATGACGATTACACATTTTTACTGAAATTAGCCCGAAAATGGACCCCGGAGGGGGTTTCGGGCGATTCTGGAAGTAGGTCTAATTTTAATTGCTCAAATGGGTTTGAAAATATCATAAATAGGTTCCAATTGTCATTTTGAGCATTTTGGTATATAACTTTTAATTTTCTAATTTTATTGAATAAAATCTTATTTTTCCATATTTAAATGATTTAAGTAATATTAAAATAATGACCAAAATTCAACTTTGTACAACATGTGTGAAAGTGACATAAACATGTAGAGTTTATTTTTCTTATCATTTCCATGTTTTTATTTTATTTTTCTGAGCTATAAAACAAAAGTTATTGAATTATTAAAATTAATCATTTTCTGTAATTCCTGGAAATATTAAACAGAGGGGATTATGACATCAGGCTGACATCAAGATGACGTCATCACTGGCCAAAAATGGCACTGGCTTGATCAATCCCGTGATTCCGCACTCCATTTTGAAATCAAAGTATACCACGTCGTAGAGGAGATTGCGGGGAGTCGAGGGGTGGCGGAATTGGACCAAATGGTCGCCGGAAATGGCGCCGGCGACCATGGCGCGGCGGCGGACGGAGTGGCGCACGGCGCGAGAACGAAACGGAGGGGGAGGGGGCTAAGGGAGGGCACCGGGAGGTGCAGGGGCGAACCATGAGCACGATGGAGCGGTCGGGGAGGCCGGAGGTGGTCGTGGGCGCCGGAATCGCGGACGGAGGCCACGGCCGGAGTCGGTGAAGAAGCGGATGGCGGCGGGGATTTCTCCCTTCCCGGCTCGATTCCGGTTGCTAGGAGGGTTAGCGGAGGACGTAGACGACGGTGGCTAGCTCCACGAGGCCGCGGGTGGCCAGAAACGGCGGGATGAGCGACGGCCGACGGGAGCAGTACGGTTAGGGTTCCATCTCCTTTCCGGAGCAGAGAGAAGGGAACCGAGGGAGAGAGGGGGGGGTTTCGAGGGAAGACAAGAGCAACCAGGACGTCTCCCCGACGTCTTACTCATCGGCGTGGAGGGAGGCATGAGGTGGCCTGGCCACGCAGGTGCTTGTGCCTTCTGTCCAAGGAAGAAGAAAGAGGAAAAAGAAAAGCAGAATTGCAAAACCCCCCTGATGTTTGGAGAAATTACAAAAGAGCCCTTCTCTATTATAAAACAGAACAGAACATTAGATTTTGAGGGCCTTTTTGAAAGAATAAAATTTGGCAAAAAATATTTTTGGAAAGCTCACAAAATTTCCAACAACACCATATAATTTTTTTTGGTGAAATTGAATTACTTTTCAATACAAGATTTTGGAACCCAAAATATACTATTAGTGGTATTTTATCAAACCATTTAAATTAACAACTTAAATTGTTTCAACATGGTTCAAAATTTTGTTTTCATGCATGTATGAGATGAACACAACACCACACACTTTTGTTAGCAAAAAATGGGATGTTACAAATCTACCCCCCTTACAAGAATCTCGTCCCGAGATTCCCGAAGGAGAAGAAAGAAGGAACACCGGTTTTGAACGATCTTCTCGAACCTTACGGTTCTTCTTGCAGAGGTTGTTCCATAGCATCTGCGAAGATACTAGCGGCTACACCTTAGGTAAGAGGGAAACTCTTAGGAAATGATCTTTACGAAGATCGAGTATCTCATGGGTAACTCATGACAGGAAGGTTCATAAAGAACTGTTGAGTTAACAAGCATGAAACACATCAAGATAACGGAGGGAATAAAAGATGGTTTCAAGGTTGCGGACGATTGGTCTTGAAAGGATTTAGAATATGAGCTTTGCACAAGACTTTAAATCCTTTTGCAAAAGAAAGGTTGAACAACTTGTGACATCGAGATTTCTTCAAAAGATAACCAAACTGGAGAGGATGGTCTTGAACATCACAATGTAATATCCTTAGACGAGGAAGAACACGAGAAAACACTGTATCGGGTGTCGGGGAAGAATTTGATACAGGATCATGCTCACTCTTCGGAGTGGACACAGAAGATGAAGGATCTTTCATTCCGTTGCAACTTTGTCGAAATCTTTGTCAAAGATCGGGATGTTACTTCACGACAGAAGATGAGTAACCGCGGAATGTTGGAACACCGTGATTAAGGAGGAATTATTGGTCACACCATAAGGATGGTTAACCAACAAGGGATTGAAACACCGAAAGGAAATAGGGAACCTTTTTCCTATTGTGGGTTAGACGTAGCAATACATATATCACATGGTTAAGATCCCATGGCTGAAGTAACTGACAAATTCACACAATGTGTGAGAAAACAGAATTTCAGGTACTAACAACTTGAAAAAGGGAACTGATCATTGGTGGTTACAAAACACCAAGAGATGTTCTCCTGATGAACTTGTTTCCACTGAAACAAAGATTTTGGAGGTTCAACGGAGAGATATTGGAAAGATCAACTTCCAGGTTATCTTGGACGTTCTAGATACCGACAGCAGGCTCATGACAAGCCTTCTATAGGTCATCAAGTCAATGTAAAACTCCGGTTTGGAAGAACGAGGAGGAAAACTTGTTGAGAACGAGCCACACAAGTATTCTCACGGAGAGTGGTTGTTCTTACGGATTCAAAGAGGTATGACATTAGGCCTTCCGGCTAATTGTGTCAACCACCACATCAACCATGCCGGATTCTGAAAAGACCTAATTCAATACCCTTCAGAAAACACCAACCATCGTTGCTGCTTGAGATTCAGCTCTGGTTAGCGGGTTGATAACTTAGACTCGGTATGTTTGATCTAAGAGATTACACTGGTTATCAACGGAAAACATTTGCTGGATTCTCAAGTTATGGACTACGATGCCACGCTCAAGAAGGTAAGCGAGATTGTAGAACTCATGTATTAGCAACTTGCGAAAGACGGTTGCACCTACATGAGCTACTTGCAAAAGAACACATCGGAGTCCTTGTGGAAAAGACGATTTCAAAGATAACGAAGTTCATAGACTTCTTTTCTTTACGAACAATCAGTCAGTGGCTTGGTGTGGGTGCAAACTTTTTCCAAGGAATGGAGGTAACAACCTACCATCTCAAGAATACTCCACAAATGCATGACAGACTGGGGATTATTCCAGAGGGAACAAGAAAACTCTTCTCGAATCCTTGGCGACAACTTTCACCATAAGTACATGAACCCGAGAAAGTCACTTCAAACATCCAGAACACAATCTTCGTAGTGAAACAAAGATGGTTCTCGAGAGTTTCCAAAATTAATGCCAAGTGTTCAACATGAACCTCTTGCAACTTGGGTAAATAGGAATGTCATCGATGGGCTCGATAACACACTTATCAAAACACTCCAAGAAGAGGGATTCATATAATATATGAACAAGGCAGTACATTGGTCAGACCAAAGGACATGAGGTGTACTCGGGCCAAACACCATGAGTGAAAACACCATCAAGATTATCCTTGAATCTGTACTTGGTCTGACGATAGCCCAAATCAAACCAAGGTAGAATAACAACATTTCCGCAAAGGAGATACTATCCTGCTTCAACACGAGGAAAACTAGATATCCCTTCACAAAGGAACAAGTTAGGCAGAGCCACTGTCTTTCAACCCTCCAAGTTGTTGTTTAAGCTCAACCTACTAATCCAGGGTGTCTAGCGTAGTTTCTTGGAGAAAGGAGGGGTTCGAACTACCCCTCGTTTAGACATCACGGTCAGGTAACAAACCTGGTGATACTTCTAGAAAGACAACCAGAATATCACAACCCACCGGTATGTCTTGGAAATCGAAAGGAGGCATGCTTTTCAAAAGCAACCGATACGGCCTTGAGAGCTTTGGTTTTAACCTAACTCTCTGACCAAGATTATGCACCGGATTGAACGGATTTGGTAACACAGTCTACTTCAAACAGAAACCGGGTGACCAATAGTGCTAAGAAGGATACAGATGTTTTCTTAGATTTTTCAAAGCAAAAAGAATTTCTAGGAATAACTGGTACACACATCAACACATAGACCCATCGTTCTCAGGCATTCAAGCTTAGAGGAAGGGTGAGTGAAGACATGTAGGAGCATCACTTCATCAATGAGGCCATGAAACTCAACACAACCTCTTGATATAAAAGAGTGTGATATTCGAAGATAGAACAGAACAGAAGCTAATGAAACTTCTTTATTCTGTGGACTACAAAACTTTAACCTGGTCCTGGAGATGAACGAGGTACTGGAGTTTGTTTCTCCTGACATTCCAAGGTGGAACGTTCTGACGGAAACCAAGAGCAAATGTATTGGAGGAATCCAACACACATATGCAAGTTGGTGTCCAGAACAACAGTTAGAGATTTGAAAACAACTGAAGGGTAGAATCATGCTCAGGGAAGATCCTAAGATCAAGTTGAAGCACAGGGTAATATTCATGTGTAAAACCCATGCAAAAGAGTTGGTGTAACTGAATTAAGAACAAGGATATGGAATCATAAAGAACACTCTTGTTGTGATCCCTTTTTGGTTCCAAAGGAAAGCCTACGGCTATGAGAGTTGGAAATTCCTAGTCATCTGAGGTACAACAGATTCTTTGGGATCCAAAGAAACAGAACTTGGGTTAAAGGTCAGCATCCTGTACTGATAACGTGAGTATCACAGGGTTATAACCACATGATTCAACTCACCGCAACTCAGCACATTCCGGGACCTTTGGTTCAAGTCCAAGGTTAAAAACCAAAAGAAAGGAGTAACTACTCTCTTAATGTCTTAAAGGACACTATGGATAGTAATCACGAAGTATCTTTCAAAAGACAACATAGCTCCGAAAGAATTTGAGCAGAAGATAACAGATACATTCGAGATTAAAAGGAAATCTCGAGGTTCAGGATTTTGAGACTTTGGAACATGTAAGAAGGTGGAATCCACACAACCCTGAGAGATTAGAATGGAAAGGAAATCTCCCAGTTTAAGAGATAACGGAACACGGTGCACACACGACTCTAGAAACTTTAACACTAGGTCAACTTGGGTAAAAACGTCCTTGCCAGAGAAGGCACCTAGGTTTTGAATAATCAGAACCTTTTCAAATCAAAACAGGTAAGAAGACCCAGAGTTTAGAGCGATACCAGATAAGGAGTAAAAAGAATCCTAAGAAGTGTTTTTCACAATCCATTTGAGTTTCCAAATAGTTTTCATAAACTCTATACTCAACATCGACCAAGCAGTAAGGTTTTCCTACAGGCAGTCCTGCTCTGATACCAAGACTTGTCACGACCCCGGACCCAGAGATATACATACTGTTATGTGCTCCTAGCCATGGACTCACAAGGGCTTCAGGGTTACCAGCCCCGGCCGCAACAAACAACGGCAGGCAGACCGGATTCATCGGCACGTAGTCCGGATCCCCGGTCTACTACTCCTTGTATCCATGCTAGTCATAACCAATTATGCATACCCAAACGTCCACGAGTCGGATGAAACTGAAGGAACGGGACCAAAGTTATACAGAGCTGCTATGTGTCCAGAAAGTGCAACAACAATCGAGGGTTACTGGGGTTACCTCGCCCTAGGCCGATCAAGTCGACAGGCGGGCTCGAACATGGATCATCGGCTCCACAACCCCTCGACTGCGACAACTATGCAGGCATAGCCAAAACTGTATAACAATGAGCTCGAAACCAACAACCGATCAAAGCAGTACTCTAAACATGAAGCTTTATTAAACAGGTGTTACTAGAGTATAGCTTACAAGCAGAGGTCACACGACCCAACATTACATCAGACAACGGAAGGCAAATTATGTTGCTAATCAACAAGAACCGAAAGGGCCTAAGAGGCCGCAACATAAGGCGACGTCCCAGCCCATAGATTCCAGGCTGCTACCTGGGAACCCCGAACTACTCGTCGATGTCCACGTTGAAACACCACCGAAGAAAGATCTTCACCTGAACCAAAATTAAGCAAACCTGAGTACGGGAGGTACTCAACAAGACTTAATTAACCTATTATATATCTGCTATTTCGAAAAGGGTTTCATGGAGGCTGATTTGCGTAAAGCAATCTTTGTTTTGCAAGTTGAGGAAGGAATAGCACGTCTCATGGAGTATTTTGAAACAGATGAGAAAACTACTCAACTACTGATATCATTATCTTTTAATCCACCAAAACATTTCAGCACCTCGTGCTTCAAAGATCACCTCCTCCAGTTGTTCCGGTAACTCAAACTATAAGGTAACCCCTCTCGGCATCTCCGAGGAGGCATCCTTCATTCGTTATCAGCAATTTTTAATCATTCCGTTCAAGTTATCTATGATCACAGAATCCGTCACCAAGTCGTCTTTAACCGCAGACACGGCTTTTCGAAAAGATTTAACCCTGCAGGGGTGTACAACTTTACCCACACGTACCAACCGACTCTTAGTGCCACATGATTAGCACTAGCCCGGGAAGTGCCGGCAGAGGGTAGTCGATTCCCAGCCTTTACCTTGTCGAACCATATCCATGAGTCAACCCAAACAGGGCCACCCCGTCAACAGGGAGTTGGCCACCTCCTGACGGCACCTGTTCTGTGAGTCGGGAACAAGATCCGTGTACGTCCATCACTTGTCCCGGTCACGACCTAATTTTCTCCAAAACGTTTTCCAACACACACGCAGATGGACATCTCAAACTACGTGGCTCATGGATAAGGTTAAACAAGTTAGTCAGCCGGGCGGGGTTCATCGGCCCACGTGTGGCTGTACGCTCAGTCTTGGCTCGAAGGCGAGAACTCGCTCCTAGGGGCATGAACAGGACAAAACGCCACAACCCATTGTGGCCTCACATCCATGCCGTGATTAGTCAAGTTATCAAAGGTAATTCAAATCATAAACACCTGACATAGTAGATTCACGCGTTGACCAGACTCATCACCTAGGCATGGCTAAGCAAGACTCACAAGGTTTAGCGAAGCGCGCACAAACAAACCTATAGCTGCTAGGTGAAGTGGATCAGAATATCTAGGTTATGCAGTATATAGGAGAACTCTATCTACTGACATCAAATAGTTTGGAACCGAGTGCAAAGTACGAGATTCAAATCACTTTGAAACCATATATGAGCAGATAAGAGGTTATGCTTGCCTTGGTTATAAGAAAACCAGATAAAGTCTTCAGGAATAAGTGCTTGACTTGTCGGTTAAGATCAAGTATTCGTCATTGGATTGCTGGCCTGCTCTTCGGAGTCACGTTCTACCGAGGGGGAACAAACACCGAAAAGAAGAATAACAATCAACACATGGCATCGATGCAATGCGCAATATGTATGCATGAGCAGATTAATGCACTGAAATAAATCCCTAAGCATGATCGTTGGGTTGCTAGGGTTCATATGACGAATTACACATTTTTACTGAAATTAGCCCGAAAATGGACCCCGGAGGGGGTTTCGGGCGATTCTGGAAGTAGGTCTAATTTTAATTGCTCAAATGGGTTTGAAAATATCATAAATAGGTTCCAATTGTCATTTTGAGCATTTTGGTATATAACTTTTAATTTTCTAATTTTATTGAATAAAATCTTATTTTTCCATATTTAAATGATTTAAGTAATATTAAAATAATGACCAAAATTCAACTTTGTACAACATGTGTGAAAGTGACATAAACATGTAGAGTTTATTTTTCTGATCATTTCCATGTTTTTATTTTATTTTTCTGAGCTATAAAACAAAAGTTATTGAATTATTAAAATTAATCATTTTCTGTAATTCCTGGAAATATTAAACAGAGGGGATTATGACATCAGGCTGACATCAAGATGACGTCATCACTGGCCAAAAATGGCACTGGCTTGATCAATCCCGTGATTCCGCACTCCATTTTGAAATCAAAGTATACCACGTCGTAGAGGAGATTGCGGGGAGTCGAGGGGTGGCGGAATTGGACCAAATGGTCGCCGGAAATGGCGCCGGCGACCATGGCGCGGCGGCGGCCGGAGTGGCGCACGGCGCGAGAACGAAACGGAGGGGGAGGGGGCTAAGGGAGGGCACCGGGAGGTGCAGGGGCGAACCATGAGCACGATGGAGCGGTCGGGGAGGCCGGAGGTGGTCGAGGGAGCCGGAATCGCGGACGGAGGCCACGGCCGGAGTCGGTGAAGAAGCGGATGGCGGCGGGGATTTCTCCCTTCCCGGCTCGATTCCGGTTGCTAGGAGGGTTAGCGGAGGACGTAGACGACGGTGGCTAGCTCCACGAGGCCGCGGGTGGCCAGAAACGGCGGGATGAGCGACGGCCGACGGGAGCAGTACGGTTAGGGTTCCATCTCCTTTCCGGAGCAGAGAGAAGGGAACCGAGGGAGAGAGGGGGGGTTTCGAGGGAAGACAAGAGCAACCAGGACGTCTCCCCGACGTCTTACTCATCGGTGTGGAGGGAGGCATGAGGTGGCCTGGCCACGCAGGTGCTTGTGCCTTCTGTCCAAGGAAGAAGAAAGAGGAAAAAGAAAAGCAGAATTGCAAAACCCCCCTGATGTTTGGAGAAATTACAAAAGAGCCCTTCTCTATTATAAAACAGAACAGAACATTAGATTTTGAGGGCCTTTTTGAAAGAATAAAATTTGGCAAAAAATATTTTTGGAAAGCTCACAAAATTTCCAACAACACCATATATTTTTTTGGTGAAATTGAATTACTTTTCAATACAAGATTTTGGAACCCAAAATAAGTACTATTAGTGGTATTTTATCAAACCATTTAAATTAACAACTTAAATTGTTTCAACATGGTTCAAAATTTTGTTTTCATGCATGTATGAGATGAACACAACACCACACACTTTTGTTAGCAAAAAATGGGATGTTACACTCGAATTCCAGAAAACAGATCTGAATCCTTAATTGTAAAATCAATAACAAATTGAATATTGATCCAATTTCAACGATTCAAATTGCTGTGGATTCATAATATTGTGCTCTTTCTGTTAATGTCAAAGTTGTAACATGTTTCTGTAATAATTTTTGCACTAAATAATTAATTACAGAAAATGCAATAAAAATTTGAAACTTTGGAATTTCATAACTTGAGTTCTGTTCATCCAATTTGAGCAAACTTGGGCTCTAACAATTTGTATTAACAAACTCTACACATTGGTATTTTATTTGGTCACAATTGAATTAAATTTGAACATGTTTCCCTGTGTTTACTAAAAGGGGCAGAATAAAAATGACTATGAAAAATTGCATAATAAATTCAATAATGATCCAAAAATTATGTTTAATAGCTCAAAATATTCAGTGAAACATTTGCTACATGTTTTCAACCTTTTCAATACAATTTGTTTACTGTCTTTCCTAATTAAAAGTGGTGCAATAATTCAATGCTTTAATTAAACCTTTTAAATTGCAAAATTCATAATTTGGTCAAATTCATAACTAATTCAAATTTAATTCAAATGGCACATGTAAAATATGTTTTCCATGCAAAATTGAATAAGCTTTCCAAATATAAACTTTTTTTTCTATTTTGAATAAATTAAATTGCTGAAAACAACTGTTTCTTAATTAATGCATTTAAAATTGTCAAATTAATAACTTGTTCATTTTAATTCCTTTTTCAACAAATGAAACATGTTTTCCATCTAAAATTTTGTGTTCTTTCCAAATATAATTTTTGTGATCTATATTGAACAATTAAAATGGGTGAAAACAACAAATGCTTGTGTTAATCATTTAAGAAGCCAAATTTCATAATTTAATAAATAAAAATTCCAACTTGGTAAACACCTTTTCAAATTGAAGCTATTGTTGTTTTCTTCATCCATGCATCATTCTAATCAATTTTCACATGATGGTTATTTGTAGATCATTTAATTTAACCCTAATTCATGGGCTTTTCCATATGCAATCCAAATTGCATATGGGCCCATTTAATTATGTTACCATGTCAACTAGTTTATCTTTGATGCATCAATTAAATTTTCATGCATCATCCCATGTTTGTGCATTATGCCATGTTATTGGTTGTTTGTCTCTCTGCGTTGTTTGTTTGCTTCTTCTCGAATAGACGACGATGTTGAGACAGACGAGGTTTACGACACTACTTCTGAGGAGTTAGCCCAGTACCAGGCTACTGAGTTTGCAGGCAAGTATTCACTCACATGAACCATTGTGACCTTTCCACACTGGATATCGATACTTTCCGTTGTCTATTCTGCTAACCATAAGATTCGTTGCTTGTGTTCCGATCCTATCACATGTTATCCTGTAACCCTGATATAGCCTCTCCTCCACACCTATAACCCCGTTGCTTGTTGCATGTGTCTTACTAGAATGCTTAGGGTTGTTTATGCTCGAGTCTGTTGTCCGTTATTTCTGTTACCATATTTATTATGTTCTGGGGGCTCGATGTTTAAACAACAACCTGTTAATGTTTGAGGTAATGCTAATTTGATGATAAGGCACCGGCAGGAGGCCGGGTATGGTTTTGAGGCCTGCTAGTGTCAAACTCAGGAAAAGTTCTTGTCCTCTGGATCCATGTTGAGCGCGCTAACCGCATGTGGGAAGCGTGTATGGGCGCCCCCCGCAACTCTGATTCGATTCACATCTCGTCCAAATCGCCACACTTAGTTCGGGCTTTCCATTTGATGCACGCATATGCAGGTACGAACCCTCGGCGCCAGGGTGGAACTTTTGTAGTCGGCATTTAGGGCGGCGTGGTCTTCCAGTGCTATGAGGGTCCCCCTTTTCTTCGTGGGGGCTCGATTAGCCGCGCACGCACAGCACGTGGTTCTTTGGGCTTGATGCGAAGAAGAGTTGGGTTGTGTTGAGTGCTTCGCTTGGTGGGTTTGATCCCCGTCTGGCGGGATATTCTTACGTGTACGGCCAAATTGGTGCACCCCTGCAGGGTTAAATCCTCTCGAGAAGCCGTGTTGTCCGCGGTTATGGATGACTTGGTGATAGGGCTGGCTAACAAGTATTAGACAACTTACACCTAATTAATATCAATTTGACTAGTAATAGGCTTATTGACACAATAACCTGAACCATCATTATTCCAACTGTGTGAGTTATCCTCGGATTGCTTCTTTGGATAAGGGGCGAGATCCAGGATGGGTTTGTTTGAGGTTAGTGGTAGTTGGTACCGATACGCTATCTTATCCCCTTTCTTTTAGCCGGATGTTGTAGTGTGTCTCTGTAGTTGGTTAGGCAGCCCGCTGCCGCACTTTTGTATCACCTATCTTCCGTTGAACCCAAAGCATCTGTACTTGGTGTTGCCGGGTACACTTTGGTATCTTGTGCGTCTTGCTTGCCAGTACTCATCTGTACTGACCCCTTTGGGGCTGCGTGTTCTGCAGACTACGTTTCCGAGGATCCCCATGGTGGCTAATACGTGGAGTATGACGAGGCTGCTGATGAGTAGATAGCGGACCCGGGCAGGATCCGAGACATCGTGGATGGGCTCCGTCTTTTCGTTTCCGGCTTCTTAGGCCTATTTGGATCTTGTCTGTACTCAGACACTTTGGATGCTTCCGCTGTGATGTAATGATGACTTGTTGGGACATGTGTCCTCTGGATGATTGTATTTTCTATCTCTGCTCTAGCGAGAGCTATTTTCCACTTATTTCTATTTCTTTGTGTCTTAGAGATTTGTTGTGATATCACTTGTTCAATTGCCGTTGACGTACCATGTGTGTATGTTATGAAGTACGTCAATGGAAGTAGTCGGATTTCTATGGGATGGTTTACGCAGACGATGAATAGTAGAGGTTGGTTGTCACACGTTTACGTGTTGACCTACTCATATTGAGATGTGGGTGCCGGTAAGCCACGTAAGCCAATTATCTATTGTTTACCGGGCTGTGAGTATCCTCTAGAAGTTCGGGTGCGACAAATGGTATCAAAGCCTGTCTGCCTGTAGGATCCCTTTTACTGGTCGCAGTTGAGTCTAGAAACTATTTTGTAGCTATATAGGAAAAATGAAACGTGAGAGTAGGAATTATGTTCTTTTATTTCATTCCCCACCCACCCTCCCTTTTTCTGGTAAGGAAGTGCAGCGTTGTTTCTCTTCTCACCTAAACTTTCAAGTTAGGATTTCACGTATCCTGGTTTCTCTAGGATAGTTATATCTACTAGACCATAGGAATGGAGGTGGTTGTGACATGATTTATCATGTTGCCTACTCACGATTGAGAACGGAGGCACATAAGCCCCGGAAGCAGATCCTCTATTCCTTAAGCAGTAGATATTGATCCTTTAGAAGCCCGGATGGGTTTTTCCGTAGTACCTCAGGAGTGTTTGGTCTCGTGTTTCCCCGATGTTGCTTCGATATCCTGTTCTTCTCAACATCCTTTTCGTCCGTTGAAACCTTGTTGTTGCTTGCCACTTCAGTTCTTATACCGGCGTCTAATCAAAACTTCCCCGATCATCTGCAGATGGGTCTCAGGTTCTACCCGCAGGTGGTTCGTATGACTCGTTGCGAGAGCACTGCCGGTTATCCGGAGATGCTGAGAGACATGGTCACTTTTCTGGGGTTCCGTTGGGCACCAGAGTACCAGGTCTACGAGCAGCAGCGAGAGTTTGACCAGACCTACTACCAGGCTATCGTCTACATTCTGTCAGATGATGGCATGAGCGTAGTCCACCTCTACGAGGCAGTGGGTTCCACAGTGGATATGGCTGTGCAGCAGGCAGCTTATGTGAGCCTCACCGTCCTTCGTGCTGACTACTGGGGATTTGACGATTCTATCTATCGCCACATCCCCCGTGGTTACATCACTTCGGAGGGATCTCACTTCACTCTCTACGACAACTTGGATGTTTATGAGCATGATAACTCGAGGCTGCACTCCACCGCTCAGTTTGTGAGACACAGTGACGCAGTTGCCCGCACACTATCTCAGGAGTTGGCTTCAGTCAGAGAGCAGCTTTACCTTGCTTTGACTCGTCTGGCGACGTACACCACAGACTTTGTTGGAGACGAGCGCTTTGCACGTTTCGATCAGCCAGTTGGGCGTCGTCTGCCAGATGCTGGAGGTTACGAGCCGATCAGAGGTCCACTCCTCAACCTTGGTGCTGGTTACACTGGGATTCCACGCTTTGGAGCACAGGGAGTCGACGCTATGTACTTCACCACTCCTAGAGTCGGTCTCAGACCACGTCAGATCTACGTGTATCGTCGTTCCACCAACTTTCGTGGGCGTGCTCCTCACCGTACCTCTCGCCGTACTCCTAGACGCCGTCCTGCGTGATGAGCATGGGAGTACCGATGTATCCATTCTTAGCTATGTTTAGTTATCCTTTGGCATTCGAACCATTTATGGTGTATTGGATATTCTGATGTATTTGAACATGTGATGGTGAACCTTGTGGTTGTCTATTCATGCGTTGGAATAATCTCTCTTTCGGTTTCCAAGTCTATCCTTTTCTATTGTTGTGCTAAAATGCATTTCCATTCAGGATGCCGCCAACAAGGAACAACACGCCTGAGCCACCGCCAATCGCGGAGCTGTTGACTCAGATGAGCCAAGTCATGACGCAGATGGCCCAGTTTCAGACTAATCAGCACATCAACCAGACAGCTCCACGAGTCAGCATCAAGGAGTTTCTCAGTCTGGGCCCAAGAGCTTTCGTGGCCACACGCGAGCCTCTGGACGCCGATGACTGGATCCGTGAGATGGCTAAGGCTCTGGAGATTGCCCACGTAGCTGAAGAAGACAAGGTCAAGTATGCCTCCTATCTGCTGAAGGGTCAGGCAGCTACTTGGTGGGAGAACTTCCAGGCCATGAGAACTGGCATACCAGTCACGTGGGATTGTTTCAAGGAAGCCTTCCTGAAGCACCACATTCCAGATGGTCTCATGGAAAGGATGCGTGAAGAGTTTTGCTCACTCAAGCAGGGCAAGCTGGACGTAATCGGGTATCAGAGTGAGTTCAATCGCCTCGCTCGGTACGCTGGAGATGAGGTGTCCACTGAAGCTAAGAAGATGGCAAGGTTCCGCAGAGGTTTTAACCCGGAACTCAAGTATGCCCTCACCAATATCAAGGCCAATAGCTTCGAGGATCTCATTAACACCGCGCTCAATGAAGAAAATGGGCGCAAGGCGTTCGAGGAGTCTCGCAAGCACTCGCGTGAGGGTGGTTCCTCCTCCAACATGACCACCCCTCCGCAGAAGCGCCGCATCTGGGTGCCAAATGGTGCTGTCACTCAGGCTCCATACGCCCAAACTTCTCCAGGCTTCGCTCCCCGCCCACCCAACCCTGCTCAAGTGCATGATCAAAGGGCTTCAATGGGGCAGGCAATGCCAGGGCCTCCTCGTGTCGTCACTTGCTACAAGTGCAAGCAGACGGGGCACTACGCCGACAAGTGCACGCAGAGGCAGCTACCTCCACCACCACCTCGTCCTAACACAAACCAGACAATGGTGCGTGCTCCCCCGCCTAAGGCCTTCAACTCCAACAACAGGCCTGTCGGGAGGACCGCAAGGGTGAATCATGTCAAGATCGACAAAGCTGAGGAAGCTCCTGACGTCGTTCTCGGTACATTTCACGTAAACTCTATTCCAGCTAAAGTGTTGTTTGATACCGGAGCATCACATTCTTTCGTGTCAAAGATCTTTGCAACAACAATTAAACTCCCTTTTGTTGGTTTGGGTTCCCCGCTAGTGGTCAACTCCCCTGGAGCAACTATGTAAACGTCCAAGATCAGTCACAAAAATCAAATTCTAATTGGAGGCCACATATTCCTTGCTTCTCTCATACTGCTTGGCAATTCTGACATTTATGTCATTCTTGGTATGGATTGGCTGAAGGCCAATAAAGCAAGGATTGACTGTGCTCAAAAGTCAATAACTCTGTCCCACCCTTCTGGCCAGATAATCTATTCTCCACATGAATCAAGTTCCATTCAGCTATGCAACCTCGATGCAAAACCTCTACCTTCACTTGAAAATGTTTCGGTGGTTTGCGACTTCCCTGACGTCTTTCCAGAGGAGTTGCCAGGAATGCCTCCGGACAGAGCTGTTGAGTTCGTGATCGAACTGGAACCAGGTACTGCTCCAATCTCTAAGCATCCCTACAAGATAGGAACTCCCGAGCTGAAGTTGTTGAAGGAACAAATTGATATGTACATGGAAAAAGGTTACATTCAACCTAGTTCCTCGGCTTGGGGTTGCCCAACTCTGTTCGTTGCGAAGAAGGATCACACAAAGAGACTCGTTGTTGACTATCGTCCTCTGAACGAGAAAACCATCAAAAACAAGTATCCAATTCCTCGCATCGATGATCTTTTTGATCAACTTGCTGGAGCCTCAATATTCTCCAAGTTGGACTTGAGAATGGGTTACCATCAAATAAAGATCAGAAAAGAGGATATTCCAAAGACAGCCTTCACCACTCGCTACGGTCTATATGAATTCACTGTCATGTCCTTTGGTCTCACCAATGCACCGGCGACTTTCTCTCGACTCATGAATTCTGTCTTCCATGAATACCTCGACAAGTTCGTTGTGGTATATCTTGATGACATTCTTGTCTACTCCAAATCCGAGGAAGAGCATGAAGAACATCTTCGTCTCACTCTCATGAAGCTTCGCGAGCATCGTCTCTATGCCAAATTCTCCAAATGTGAGTTCTGGATTTCAGAAGTTGTTTACCTTGGTCATGTCATCTCTGCCAAGGGCATAGCCATTGATCCAGAAAAGGTTAAAGCAATTGTTGATTGGAAACCTCCAAAGACGGTGAAGCAAGTAAGAAGTTTTCTTGGCTTGGCTAGCTATTGCCGTCGCTTCGTCCAAAACTTCTCCAAGATTGCCAAATCGCTCACTGACCTCACAAAGAAGGACAAGAAGTTCGTCTGGTCTCCACAATGTGATGAGAGTTTCAATCTCCTGAAGACTAAACTCACTTCTACACCAGTTCTGGTTGGCCCAGATCCTACCAAACCTTTCCAAATATTCTGTGACGCTTCTCTCCAAGGTCTAGGTGCAGTTCTTATGCAAGAACGTCAAGTTGTGGCTTATGCTTCACGTCAGTTGAACGCACATGAGCTCAATTATCCCACTCATGACCTTGAACTTGCAGCAGTTGTGTTTGCCCTCAAGAAATGGAGACAATACTTGTTGGGTAATCGCACTAAAATCTTTTCCGATCATAAGAGTCTGAAGTATATCTTCACTCAACCAGATCTAAACCTCAGACAAAGGAGATGGATTGAAAAGATCAAAGACTTTGATCTTACCATTTCTTACACTCCAGGCAAGGCTAATGTTATGGCCGATGCTCTCATTCGCAAGTCGTATTGCAATAATCTCATGATCATGGAAAGCCAACCTCCTCTTCATGAAGAATTCCAGAAGCTGAACCTTGGACTTGTTCCTCAAGGCTATCTTGCGAACTTGACAGCCAGTCCAACTCTCGAGTACAAGATTCGTTCTGAACAACTTCGTGATGCTGAAATCAAGAAGATGGTAGAACACATCAAAGAAGGCAAGGAGAAATTTAAGTCCTTCTCAATTGATGACAAGGGAACTGTGTTCTTCGAAGGAAGCATTGCAGTTCCTCAAGTTCAAAGTCTCAAAGATGTCATTCTCAAGGAGGCTCATGAAACTCCTCTCTCCATACACCCTTGAAGTACAAAGATGTACCAGGATCTCAAGACACTGTATTGGTGGCCTAGCATGAAACATGAAATTGCTAAATACGTTTCTGAATGCGACGTTTGTCAACGTGTTAAGGCAGTTCATCAGAAAACAGCCGGTCTTCTCCAACCTCTGAAAATCCCTGAGTGGAAGTGGGACATGATTGAAATGGACTTTGTCACTGGTTTTCCAAAGTCCAAGAGGGGCAACAATGCAATCTTCGTTGTCATTGATCGACTCACTAAAGTCGCTCACTTCTTTCCTGTCAAAGAAACAATCTCAGCTAGTCAGTTAGCAGAGCTCTACACAGCAAAGATTGTTCCTCTTCATGGTGTTCCATTGGAAATAATCTCAGACCGTGGAAGCATATTCACTTCTCGTTTCTGGAAAAGCTTTCAAGAAGCCTTGGGCACCAAACTTCTGTCCAGCACAACCTATCACCCTCAGTCTCAAGGGCAAGTCGAAAGAGTCAATCAGATTCTCGAGGATATGCTTAGAGCATGTGGTCTCTCCTTTGGCATGAAATGGGAGGAATGTCTTCCATATGCTGAATTCTCCTACAACAACAGCTTCCAGGCAAGCCTAGGCATGGCACCATTTGAGGCTCTCTATGGCCGCAGATGCAGGAGTCCAATCAACTGGTCTAGAGCTGGTGAACGTTCACTCTTAGGCCCTGACATTGTTAAGGAAGCCGAAGAGAAAGTTTGCATCATTCGTGATATCTCAAGATTGCTCAGTCTTGTCAGAAAAGCTACTATGACAGCAAACACAGGGACATGGTCTATGCAGCCGGTGGCAAATCATATCTCCGTGTAACTCCCCTCAGAGGCACTCATCGTTTTGGTGTCAAAGGAAAGCTTGCACCAAGATATATTGGTCCTTTCAACATTCTCTCAAGGCGTGCAGAAAATGCCTATCGTCTTGAACTTCCAGAAAAGCTATCCAAGGTGCACGATGTGTTTCACGTGTCACAGCTCAAGAGGTGCTTCAAAGATCCAGGTCGTGCAGTTGATCATTATTCCATTGATCTGCAAGAAGACCTCTCTTATGAAGAGCATCATGTTCGCATTCTCGATGAGACCGAGCGCAAAACTCGCAACAAGAGCACCAAGTTCTTAAAAGTGCAGTGGTCTCATCATTCCGATAAAGAGGCAACATGGGAGACTGAAGAGGATCTTCGCAAGAAGTATCCGGACCTTTTCTCTTCTCAGTAGGAATCTCGGGGCGCGATTCCTTCAAGGGGGGTGTTTTGTAACATCCCAAGTATGAAAAACACCTTTAGAATGTTTGATTCTTGTTAATTTATGTTTTGCATCATGTCTTCATAAGCATTGCATTTGTTTCCATTTGTTTTCCCTTGTTTTTCCATTTGATTTTCAAACCAAATTTCAAATTATTGTTTCATACTTGTTCTGTTACAATTTTTCAAATGAAACTTTCAAATCAAACCAATCATTTGTTTCCATTAAACTTGAAAGTTCAAACTACTAATTTGCTTCTTATCAATAATTCAAATTAATACCAATTGCACTCAAATTCATTTGAATTTTCAAACAGCAACAAACTTTAAATTTTTGGAAAACAAAAAGTTGCACAACTGTGCTTTTGCAATAAATAACTTATAAAAAAATTAATCCCAAAATTTTCTCAAACCAAAAACCCATTCTTTTCTTTCTTTTCTTTTCAGCAAAAAAAAATAGAAACATAAACAGCAAAAAACAAAAAAGAAGAAGAAGAAGGGGAGGGCAGGCCAGCCCACTTGGGCCAGCCCACCACACCCCCCACGAGCCAGCCCGCTCTACTCTCCTCCTACCTTCGTACGGAGACACAGAAAGAGGAGCAGGCGAGCTCCCGTGGAGGAGCTTGCTCCACGTCGCCTCCCCCCTCCTCCTATATCTGCTCCCTGCGCCGCACATCCCTCGCGAACCCTAGCTCTCCACCCTTCTTCCTCCTTAAGCCGCCTCTTTTCTTCCCTCTCCCTTCCCTTTCTCCTCTGTTCCCTGAACCCGAACAGAAAAAAACCACCGTCAGAACCCCTCCGGGCGTCGCCTCCATGGTCCTCCTCTCGACGAGCTGACGGCGGGAATGGAATCCCCACGCCTCCATCATCTTCTACGCGGGAGATTCAGGGCCGGAACGGCCTAGGGGCGCCGCGAGCTTCCCCTTTTCTTCCCCGTCGGTCACCCTGTCGCTGCACCGTCGCCACCCTCTACTGCCTCCGATCGGGCCCGCGGTGAGCGCCCCTGTCCGCCCTCGCCCTCTCCCCTCTCTCCTCTCCCCTATCCCCCTTCTCCTTCCCTCCGTGAGCGCGCACGCCGGCAGCAGCCGCGGCGAGCGCTCCGTCGTCGCCATCGTTACCTGTTCCCGATCGGGTTCAGTTGCCTGAACCTTGGTTCAGTTTCGTCAGGCTCCGCACCCCTTACCTCAAAACCCCCGCGCCTCTGTATCCTTCACCAACCGAGCAGCTAACCCACTGGTAGCACCCCCGTGCGCACACCCAGCAGCCCCGGGTTCGATTCCCCTTAGGCGCAAAGCCACCCCCTTTTGCCTCCTTTTTCTTTTTATTCTCTCGAATTCCAGAAAACAGATCTGAATCCTTAATTGTAAAATCAATAACAAATTGAATATTGATCCAATTTCAACGATTCAAATTGCTATGGATTCATAATCTTGTGCTCTTTCTGTTAATGTCAAAGTCGCAACATGTTTCTGTAATAATTTTTGCACTAAATAATTAATTACAGAAAATGCAATAAAAATTTGAAACTTTGGAATTTCATAACTTGAGTTCTGTTCATCCAATTTGAGCAAACTTGGGCTCTAAAAATTTGTCTTAACAAACTCTACACATTGGTATTTTATTTGGTCACAATTGAATTAAATTTGAACATGTTTCCCTCTGTTTACTAAAAGGGGCAGAATAAAAATGACTATGAAAAATTGCATAATAAATTCAATAATCATCCAAAAATTATGTTTAATAGCTCAAAATGTTCAGTGAAACATTTGCTACATGTTTTCAACCTTTTCAATACAATTTTTTTTACTGTTTTTCCTAATTAAAAGTGGTGCAATAATTCAATGCTTTAATTAAACCTTTTAAATTGCAAAATTCATAATTTGGTCAAATTCATAACTAATTCAAATTTAATTCAAATGGCACATGTAAAATATGTTTTCCATGCAAAATTGAATAAGCTTTCCAAATATAAACTTTGTTTTCTATTTTGAATAAATTAAATTGCTGAAAACAACTGTTTCTTAATTAATGCATTTAAAATTGTCAAATTAATAAATTGTTCATTTTAATTCCTTTTTCAACAAATGAAACATGTTTTCCATCTAAAATTTTGTGTTATTTCCAAATATAACCCTGATATAGCCTCTCCTCCACACCTATAACCCCGTTGCTTGTTGCCTGTGTCTTACTAGCATGCTTAGGGTTGTTTATGCTCGAGTCTGTTGTCCGTTATTTCTGTTACCATATTTATTATGTTCTGGGGGCTCGATGTTTAAACAACAACCTGTTAATGTTTGAGGTAATGCTAATTTGATGATAAGGCACCGACAGGAGGCCGGGTATGGTTTTGAGGCCTGCTAGTGTCGAACTCAGGAAAAGTTCTTGTCCTCTGGATCCATGTTGAGCGCGCTAACCGCATGTGGGAAGCGTGTATGGGCGCCCCCCGCAACTCTGATTCGATTCGCATCTCGTCCAAATCGCCACACTTAGTTCGGGCTTTCCATTTGATGCACACATATGCAGGTACGAACCCTCGGCGCCAGGGTGGAACTTTTGTAGTCGGCATTTAGGACGGCGTGGTCTTCCAGTGCTATGAGGGTCCCCCTTTTCTTCGTGGGGGCTCGATTAGCCGCGCACGCACAGCACGTGGTTCTTTGGGCTTGATGCGAAGAAGAGTTGGGTTGTGTTGAGTGTTTCGCTTGGTGGGTTTGATCCCCGTCTGGCGGGATATTCTTACGTGTACGGCCAAATTGGTGCACCCCTGCAGGGTTAAATCCTCTCGAGAAGCCGTGTTGTCCGCGGTTATGGATGACTTGGTGATAGGGCTGGCTAACAAGTATTAGACAACTTACACCTAATTAATATCAATTTGACTAGTAATAGGCTTATTGACACAATAACCTGAACCATCATTAATCCAACTGTGTGAGTTATCCTCGGATTGCTTCTTTGGATAAGGGGCGAGATCCAGGATGGGTTTGTTTGAGGTTAGTGGTAGTTGGTACCGATACGCTATCTTATCCCCTTTCTTTTAGCCGGATGTTGTAGTGTGTCTCTGTAGTTGGTTAGGCAGCCCGCTGCCGCACTTTTGTATCACCTATCTTCCGATGAACCCAAAGCATCTGTACTTGGTGTTGCCGGGTACACTTTGGTATCTTGTGCGTCTTGCTTGCCAGTACTCGTCTGTACTGACCCCTTTGGGGCTGCGTGTTCTGCAGACTACGTTTCCGAGGATCCCCATGGTGGCTACTACGTGGAGTATGACGAGGCTGCTGACGAGTAGATAGCGGACCCGGGCAGGATCCGAGACATCGTGGATGGGATCCGTCTTTTCGTTTCCGGCCTCTTAGGCCTATTTGGATCTTGTCTGTACTCAGACACTTTGGATGCTTCCGCTGTGATGTAATGATGACTTGTTGGGACATGTGTCCTCTGGATGATTGTATTTGCTATCTCTCCTCTAGTGAGAGCTATTTGCCACTTATTTCTATTTCTTTGTGTCTTAGAGATTTGTTGTGATATCACTTGTTTAAATGCCGTTGACGTACCATGTGTGTATGTTATGAAGTACGTCAATGGAAGTAGTCGGATTTCTATGGGATGGTTTACGCAGACGATGAATAGTAGAGGTTGGTTGTCACACGTTTACGTGTTGGCCTACTCATATTGAGATGCGGGTGCCGGTAAGCCCCGTAAGCCAATTATCTACTGTTTAGCGGGCTGTGAGTATCCTCTAGAAGTCCGGGTGCGACACAAGCCCAACCGAGTACATCATCTCAGGCAAAAGATCTAGAGCTAGGAACACAAGCACACATCTTACACCACCATGCACATCTCTGTGTTGTCACAGCCACATGAGTTGGATAATAGGTCAACAGCCGTAGAGGGAAAGGGACAAAGTCCATTTCTTCTCCTACACAGCCAGCTCGAGTCACACAACTCAAGTTCTCACCAAAAGAACACCACCACCAGGAAACCACAGCACCACACACCAATCTCCACATGTTAACTCCATATACATGGATCTAGTAAAATCACTGATCTAGCAAGGCAAAGCAAGGCCAAGCCTGGAGCTAGAGGAACAAGCCAGCAAGACTGCAGGGAGGAAGGCCAACAAGGCAGCAACACCAACCAACACCAGAGCCACAAGTTCTCAACACTACCCCAGCATCAACACCTAACAGGTGGATCCCTACACACCACTTAGCAATAAATTGCTAAGCTATGCCCAGACAGGGGTTAGGATTTATTTCCCTCAGTCTAGCATAGTGTTGCTATGCTAAACACATCACAGGGAATTCAATAGTAACATAATATATGTTCTTATCTATAAAAAAAACTTGCCTCAGAACAACATCATAGGCTTAGGCAATAAAAATCATGTGCAATCTGTTCTTATCAGAAAGTAGCCAAAAAAGGGTCAAAGTAGCAGTTCCTAAATTTATACCAACAAGCACAAACCATTCTTGGCAGGATTCAAACCTGGGCACTTACAAAAGGGGGCACCATAGGGAGATAACTTGCCAGACATGCAAGTGCATGGGCACAAAACTAGGAGAAAGAAAATTAACATACCATGATTAATTCACAAGTAAATGTTCTTACATGGATCATGGCCTCAGACTTTGCATCACTGGCCCATGGCATCATCAAGGATTGGAGGAACTGTTCTTATCAGATAAGTTGCTTTGGGGCTCTAAAATCAATAGTACCAGGTTCTTATCAGTCTAAATGACTACCAGGAGCACAAATTATGGACCAAGAAAATTCTCCTAAGCTCAAACCTGCAGTAAATTGTTGCTGGGCACTAGTCCATTGGAGCAGCACCTCAACACACCAATTTCATAGCAGGTTTATGACAAGTTTCAGTAAACACAGAGAGAGGGGGGTACTGGACATCTTTCAGCTATCAAAAATCATAGGAATAGCAGTGGCACATCCTCTGAATTCATTCAGAGTAGCACCCACAAATTTACTATCCTAGCCAGCGCATGGCATTAGGATTCATTAGTGGACTGAAGCATCATAAGAACATCACCAATGGCTAGCTAAATTTGTCACAAGAGATTACTCTGCTAGGTATAGCATCAGAACCTCCTCAATAAGTTCATGGCATAAGTTGTAACCAATTACATAGTACCAGGGAGCAACTCTAGGCATGGTTAGGCTAGATATAGCATTCGCAACAACCACACACGAGGAAGAACTCCCAGACTCTAAGAAGGTATGAGCGCAGACTCGAGGGCCTGGCTCCAGAGCAGGGAGGGGGGAGTAAAGAGGAGGAGAGGAGCAGGGGAACTCACTGGTGACCACCATCGTGGTGGTCACAGCAAGGCGGCGTATCAGTGTCGATGGCGGCGGCGTGACGCCGTGGTTGCAATCCGTGGAGTCGTCCCGTCAGCGCCACACCTTCTCTGCGACAAAAGCAACACGCACTGAACCGGGAGGAACCTAGAAGCAGCCCTGGAGCATCGGAGGAGCAGAGGCGGCGTCGGGGCTTGTGTCAACTGAAACCCTAGGCGGGGGTTTGGGTGGCGCACAGCCGTCTTCGGGAGGGAATCCCAGATCGAAGGACAGGAGTAGGTAGAGCGGCGCATGGCGCGTCTTTTGTGACCACTGGCGACGGCGGAAGACGCCGGAGAGAGGCAGGGAAATACGGCGACGACTCCAGGTCGCGAGAGAGCAGAGAAGAGGAGGAGTGAGAGCGAGGGGGGAAATCGAGTGCGAGTCTGGGTCGCCTGCTCAGATTCGCCCGAGTGGGTTCGACCTAACCCACTGGTGGGTGGCCCACCAGTCATCCCAGAGGGCTAAATGGTCTTTTGACCATTTTCATTGAAGAAAAAAATAATATAAAATGAAATAAATTATTAAAAAATCATCAAAATTTGGAGAAATTAGAATTGAATAAATAAAATCTTAAATAAATTCACCAATACAAATACTCTAATACTCTAATATTTTAAATTAAATTATATAATATTTGTTTTACCTTAAACTTATGATTTAAAAAAATCTTGATAAAATTAATAAAACTATAAAATAATTAAGAATAATGTTATCCTCAATTCTTTGTTTATAAATACCAACTGATATAACTTTAATGCCTTATTTTTATAAAATTTGCTAATTCTTTATTCCCTAATTTATGAAAGAAAAATAAGATAATTAACACAAATCAAATTAATAAAGGAATGGAAAATAATATATTCTTTAAGTCTTTAAATCCAAAGCTATTTAAATTATTTTAGTACTTAATATTTAAATCTTAAAATTTAAAGTATCCTTATTCTAAAACTTAAGCATATCATTTAATTATTCTTTTTGATGTTTAATACATTTTCTAGAGAAATGAATATAACTTACTCTACTGATTCAGGATTTTAAATTAATGTCTTCAAAATAATTTAAGTCATAATTGCAATCCATACTTAATGAAATATAATCACTTGTTTAACTTAAACACTAACATGTGATTTAAGTGGGTATTTCAGGAATTCCATTTTACCTAAGTAATACTTCTGCATGAGCAATTTTGCCAAAACAAAACAAACCATGTTTGTTTTCCTTAAAGAATTATCCTTATTACTATATCATCTTATTACCTGCATAAAAGTGAACACTACTCAATTCATTAGTGTCGCACCCGGACTTCTAGAGGATACTCGCAGTTCCGTTGAACAGTAGTTGATTGGATTACGGGGCTTACCGGCACCCGCATCTCTTACGAGTAGGCCAACACACGTATGTGTGACAACCAACCCCTACTGTCCATCATCTACGTAAACCATACCATAGGAATCAGGATACTACCATTGACGTACTTCATACCATACACACATGGTACGTCAACGGCGTTTAACAGAATGATAGCACAACATATCTCTAAGACACAAAAGATGGAAATAAGTTGCAAATGGCTCTCACTAGAGCAGAGATAGAAAATACAATCATCCAGAGGACACATGTCCCAACAATTCATCATTACATCACAGCGGAAGCATTCAACAGGTCTGAGTACAGACAAAACCAAATAGGCCTAAGAGGCCGGCAACGAAAAGACGGAGCCCATCCACGAAGTCTCGGATCCTGCCCGGGTCCGCTATCTACTCGTCAACAGCCTCGTTGTACTCCACGTAGCAGCCATCTCGGGGATCCTCGTAAGCGTAGTCTGCGGAAACCACAGCCCCAAAGGGGTCAGTACATAAACGTACTGGCAAGCAAGACTCACAGTTCACCAAAGTGTAACCCGTCAACACCAAGCACAGATGCTTTGGGTTCAACGGAAGAAATGGGATATAAAAGATGCGGCAGCGGGCTGCACTAACCAACTACAAAAACATACTATAACTTCCGGCTAACAGAAAAGGAGATAAGATAGCGTATCGTAACCAACTACAACTAACCACCAAACAAACCCATCCTGGATCTCGCCCCTTGTCCAAAGAAGCGATCCGAGGATAACTCACACAATTGGATTAATGATGGTTCAGGTTATTGTGTCAATAAACCTATTACTAGTCAAGTTATTATGGTTAGGTGTAAGTTGTCTGAGTACTTGTTAGCCAGTACTTTCACCAAGTCGTCACATAACCGCGGACAACACGGCTTCTCGAGAAGATTCATCCCTGCAGGGTGTGCTCCAGTACCCGTACACACTCGAGCCACCAACTAAAACTCAGGTGGACTCAACACGACTCGAACCATCTCTACAACCTGTCCTAGGAGCCACGGAGCTATAAGGTCCCGGCCAGTCCGACCTAACCTAAGCGCAAGGGTGAAAACCACACCCCCGGCACCACAGGCCTCGCCCTATATGCATCATCATCATCATAATCATCACCAACAGTAACCATGGGAGCGACCCGTTCATCCTTATGCGCAAATGGAACACCCGAACTAAGTGTGGCTCTTCGGACAAACTGCGGATCAGGTCAAAGTCGAGGGGGGTTCCATACTACCACCCGGATGCGGTGAGCACGCTCATCATGGATCAGTAGACAAGACCCTATTCCTAATTAGGGTCGACACTAGCAGGCCTCAAAACCACGCCGGGCCTCCTGCCGGTGCCTTATCATCAAGTTATTATTACCCATAACATTAACAGGTTGATTGATTAACATCGAGCCCCAGAACAAAATAAAATATGATAACAGAAAGTAACGGACAACAGACTCGAGCAGAAACAACCCTAAGCATGCTAGGTAAGACTAAGGCAACAAACAAGGGGTTATAGGTGTGGAGGTGAGGCAATATCAGGGTTAAAGGATAACATGTGATAGGATCGGGACACAAGCAACGATTCATAGGGCTAGCAGAATAGACAACGGAAAGTATCGGTATCCAATGTTGAAAGGAACATGATGGTTCATGTGAGTGAATACTTGCCTGCAAACTCAGCAGCCTGGTACTGAGCTAGATCCTCAGAAGGGGTGTCGTAAAGATCGTCTGTCTCAACGTTGTCGTCTATTCGAGAAGAAGCAAACAAACAACGCAGAGAGACAAACAATCAATAACATGGCATAACGCACAAACAGGGGATGATGCATGACCATTTAATTTATGCACCAAAAATAAACTAGTTGACAAGATCACATGTTTAAATGGACCCCACGGGCAATTTGGATTGCATATGGAAAGCCCATGAATTAAGGTTGGAATAATTGTTTTACAACTAATCAACAGGTGAAAGTGGATTAGTATGATGCATGGATGAGGAAAACAGAAAAATAACAACAATAGAAACAATTTGAAATAAGGTTTACCAATTTTGGAAATTTATTTATCAAGTTATGGAATTTTGGTTCCTTAAAGGTGTTACACAAGCATTTGTTGTTTTCACCAATTTTAATTGTTCAAAATAGATAACAAAGTTCATATTTGGAAAGAACACAAAATTTTAGATGGAATACATGTTTCAATTATTGAAAAAGGAAATAGAATGAATTACTTATGAATTAATCAAGTTTAAACAAGGATTAAATGAATTTAATGCAAATATGAAATTTATTTAAATTTTATTTGTTCAAAACATTAAACCAAATTCATATTTGAAAATATTATGTTTTTCTGGTTTGAAAACATATTTTATATGTTCAAAAATAATTTAATTTGAGCAAGTTATGAATTTAGCAATTTTAAATGAATTAAACAAGGTTTAAATTATTTAAGCAATTTTAATTATTCAAATCATGAAAAAAAAATTATATTTGGTTAGGTGGTTTAATTTGACATGGAAAACATATTTTATTTGTGACATTTGGATTAATATTGAATTAGTTATGGAATTAAGCAAATGTGAAAAGAATTGTTTGAATTTAAAATTTGAAAATATTTGAAATGCTCAAAACAGAAAACAAATTACTTAATTAGATAGGGAATTGAATTTGGTTCAGAAATCATATTTTATTTGTATTATTTGGAGTTGGCATTTAAAAGTTATTGGGGGTTTTTAGTTTAGGGACTATTCTGTAATTTTAACTGGACTGGTATTAAAAAGAAAAAGGGCAGAAAATTTAAGTGCACCGCGCAGTGACCTACACAGGCCACTGCCAGGTGGGGCCAGCGCCTGCGTGACGCTTAGGTGGCAGGGCTGGGGGTCTACGTGGCCCCCAGGGCCACTGACGCGCGGGCCCAGCGCGGGTGCGCGCAAGGGAAAAAAGGGGAGGCGAAAATCGCCTCCCGCGGGGATCGAACCCGCGATGGGGTGCGAGCGTGCAAGGGCGCTGTACCACTGCGGTGGTTGCTGGATTCGTGACAGTACAGGGGGACTCGGGGGCATAAGGTGGAGTTGGCGACAGATTAACTGAAACTGCAAAAAACTTCAGCTTCTGAACATCCGACAGAGGGGAACGTCCGCCGGCGGACGCTGCTCGCGGCGGCGTGTTTTCCGCGCGGCCGCTGCGCGAGTGGCGAGCGTGTGCTTGCGGGCCGGTGTGCGTGCGAGGGCAGAGACGCAGAGAGGGAAGGGAGAGGGAAAAGGAAACGAGGGCTCACTGTGAGGAGATAGGAGGAGGGAAGGAGGCGCTCGGTGATGGCGACGGTGGCGGAAAAACGGGGACGGCGGCGGCGCTCCCGGTGCTCCCGGGGGAACCCGAGGACACGACGAGGTAGAGGGAGGCTGGGCCTTTCCGTTCCCGGCCCTAGCACGGCCGGGAGGGCACCGTGGCGGCGGCGACGAGCCGGAGAGGGAGGCGGCGGTGGAGGACCTCGGTGAGGTTCAGAGTACAGCGAGAGGGAGCAGCGTGCAGAGAGAGGGAGAGATGGCGGCGCTCGAGGGAGAAGGAGGAGGAAGAGGTAGGGCACAGAGGGGGCTCGGCCTCGAGCTAAAAGGAGAAGGGGGCAGCTCCTGGCCGTTGCCCTCTGCAACTGCTAACGTGGCTGCCCCCGATGTTCAGCCGTACGAAGGTAGAAGATAGGTGGGGGGTACGGGCCAGGGGCTAGGTGGGCTGGCCCAAAGGGTTGGATGCCCTTTCCCCCTTCTCTTTTTCTTTAATTCTTTTCCTGTTTATTTTTTTTTTGCTGCAAAGGAAATAGGGAGGAAAGGTGAGGTTTTTGGTGATTAGAACTTAAGGAAAAAAAATTGTAGAGTTTTGATTTTTGTAACAACACCATAAAACAAACTTTGTTTTCCAAATATTTCAATTTATGGTGTTGTTTGGAAATCAAATGATTTTAAGTGAATTTTTGATATTAATGAATAAGTGAAACTTAATCAATGTAAAGTGTTTAATTTCAAGTTTTAATGGAACAATTTATTTGTTTGTTTTGTAGTTTTTATTTGAAACATGTAACATAACAAGTATGAACAATAATTTGAATTTTTGTTTGGAATTCATATAGAAAACAAATGGAAACAAATGAAATCAAATGCAAAACAAATGCAAACAAAAAGCAATGACTATGATGACATGATGCAAAGCAATAATAAAACAAGAAACAAACATTCTAAAGGAAGATTTTCATACTTGGGATGTTACAAAACGCCCCCCCTTGAAGGAATCGCGCCCCGAGATTCCTACTGAGAAGTGAAAAGGTCCGGATACTTCTTGCGAAGATCCTCTTCGGTCTCCCACGTTGCCTCTTTATCGGAATGATGCGACCACTGCACTTTCAAGAACTTGGTGCTCTTGTTGCGAGTCTTACGCTCGGTCTCATCGAGAATTCGAACAGGGTGCTCCTCATAAGATAGATCTTCTTGCAGTTCAATGGAATCATGATCAACTGCACGATCTGGATCTTTGAAACACCTCTTGAGCTGTGACACGTGAAACACATCGTGCACCTTGGATAGTTTTTCTGGAAGTTCAAGACGATAGGCATTTTCCGCGCGCCTTGAGAGAATGTTGAAAGGACCAATGTATCTTGGTGCAAGTTTTCCTTTCACACCAAAACGATGAGTGCCTCTGAGGGGAGTTACACGGAGATATGCTTTGTCACCAGGTGCATAGATCATATCCCTGTGCTTGCTGTCATAGTAGCTTTTCTGACGAGACTGAGCAATCTTGAGATTGTCGCGAATGATGCGAACTTTCTCTTCGGCTTCCTTAACAATGTCAGGGCCTAAGAGTGAACGTTCACCAGCTCCAGACCAATTGATTGGACTCCTGCATCTGCGGCCATAGAGAGCTTCAAATGATGCCATGCCTAGGCTTGCCTGGAAGCTGTTGTTGTAGGAGAATTCAGCATATGGAAGGCAATCCTCCCATTTCACGCCAAAGGAGAGACCACATGCTCTGAGCATATCCTCGAGAATCTGATTGACTCTTTCGACTTGCCCTTGAGACTGAGGGTGATAAGCTGTGCTGAACAGAAGTTTGGTGCCCAATGCTTCTTGAAAACTCTTCCAGAAATGAGAAGTGAATATGCTTCCACGGTCTGAGCTTATTTCCAATGGAACACCATGAAGAGGAACAATCCTTGTTGTGTAGAGCTCTGCTAACTGGCTAGCTGAGATTGTTTCTTTGACAGCAAAGAAGTGAGCTACTTTAGTGAGTCGATCAATGACAACGAAGATTGCATCGTTGCCCCTCTTGGACTTTGGAAAACCAGTGACGAAGTCCATTTCAATCATGTCCCACTTCCACTCAGGAATTTTTAGCGGTTGGAGAAGACCGGCTGTTTTCTGATGAACTGCCTTAACACGTTGACAAACGTCGCATTCAGAAACGTATTGAGCAATTTCACGTTTCATGCCAGACCACCAATACAGTGTTTTGAGATCCTGGTACATCTTTGTACTTCCAGGGTGTATGGAAAGAGGAGTTTCATGAGCCTCCTTGAGAATAACATCTTTGAGACTTTGAATTTGAGGAACGTCAATGCGTCCTTCGAAGAACACGGTTCCCTTGTCATCAATTGAGAAGCACTCATACTTCACATTGCCTGCTTTGATGTTATTTGCGATCTTCTTGATCTCAGCATCACGAAGTTGTTCAGAACGAATCTTGTCCTCGAGAGTTGGACTGGCTGTCAAGTTCGCAAGATAGCCTTGAGGAACAAGACCAAGGTCAGCTTCTGGAATTCTTCATGAAGTGGAGGTTGGCTTTCCATGATCATGAGATTATTGCAATACGACTTGCGACTGAGAGCATCGGCCATAACATTAGCCTTGCCTGGAGTGTAAGAAATGGTAAGATCGAAGTCTTTGATCTTTTCAATCCATCTCCTTTGCCTGAGGTTTAGATCTGGTTGAGTGAAGATGTATTTCAGACTCTTATGATCAGAAAAGATTTCAGTGCGATTACCCAACAAGTATTGCCTCCATTTCTTGAGGGCAAACACAACTACTGCAAGTTCAAGGTCATGTGTGGGATAACTGAGCTCATGGTCGTTCAACTGACGTGAAGCATAAGCCACAACTTGACGTTCTTGCATAAGAACTGCACCTAGACCTTGGAGAGAAGCATCACAGAATATCTGGAAAGGTTTGGTAGTATCTGGGCCAACCAGAACTGGTGTAGAAGTGAGTTTAGTCTTGAGGAGATTGAAACTTTCATCACACTGCGGAGACCAAACGAACTTCTTGTCCTTCTTTGTGAGGTCAGTAAGAGGTTTGGCAATCTTGGAGATGTTTTGGACGAAGCGACGACAATAGCTAGCCAAGCCAAGAAAACTTCTGACTTGCTTCACCGTCTTAGGAGGTTTCCAATCAACAATTGCCTTAACCTTTTCTGGATCAATAGCTATGCCCTTGGCAGATATGACATGACCAAGGTAAGCAACTTCTGAAATCCAGAACTCACATTTGGAGAACTTGGCATAAAGACGATGCTCGCGAAGTTTCATGAGAGTGAGACGAAGATGTTCTTCATGCTCTTCCTCGGATTTTGAGTAGACAAGAATGTCATCAAGATATACCACAACGAACTTGTCGAGGTATTCATGGAAGACAGAATTCATGAGTCGAGAGAAGGTCGCCGGTGCATTGGTGAGACCAAAGGACATGACGGTGTATTCATACAGACCGTAGCGAGTGGTGAAAGCCGTCTTTGGAATATCTTCCTTTCTGATCTTTATTTGATGGTAACCCATTCTCAAGTCCAGCTTGGAGAATATTTGAGGCTCCAGCAAGTTGATCAAAAAGATCATCGATACGAGGAATTGGATACTTGTTTTTGATGGTTTTCTTGTTAAGAGGACGATAGTCAACAACGAGTCTCTTTGTTTGATCCTTCTTCGCAACGAACAGAGTTGGGCAACCCCATGCCGAGGAACTAGGTTGAATGTAACCTTTCTCCATGTACATATCGATTTGCTCCTTCAACAACTTTAGTTCAGGAGGAGCTATCTTGTATGGATGCTTAGAGATTGGAGCAGTACCTGGTTCAAGTTCGATCACGAACTCAACTGCTCTGTCAGGAGGCATTCCTGGCAATTCTTCTGGAAAGACATCGGGGAATTCACAAACCACCGGAATAGTTTCAATAGATGGTAAAGGATTTGCATTGAGAGTGTAGAGTTGAACAACTGGATTTTCAGCATGGAAGTAGACTATCTGGCCAGAAGGGTGTGTGATTTTGACAGACTTAGCAGGACAATCAATGACTGCTTTGTTGGCTACCAGCCAATCCATCCCAAGAATGACATCAATATCTGACGAGTGGAGAGCTATCAGAGATGCCTGGAATGGAAGGTTTCCAATTGTGATCTCGATGTTCTGGCTAACTTTATTGCTTTGCCAGCTAGATCCCGGTGATTTCACTAGGAAAGGGATAGACAACTGTTCGAAGTTTATTTTACTGGTGTTTGCAAAGCATTGAGAGATGAAAGAGTGTGAAGCACCAGAATCGAACAAGACTTTAGCACGAAACGAGTTCACAAGAAGTGTGCCCATTACAACCTCTGGAGATTCTTCTGCTCCGTGGGCCTTGACATGGTTCACCTTAACGGTTCTCGCGCCAAGGTCGTTGCTGTTGTAGCAACCCAACGGAGGACCACGTATTCTTGTCGGGGTCGACCTGTGGCGAGGTGGAGGTGGAAAGAGGTGCCTTTGCGGACACTTATCGGAATAGTGGCCCGGCTGTCCACACTTGTAGCATGTAACAACAGAACGAGGAGTTGTTGGACCTGGCTGAGATGGAGCACCTCCTGAAAATACCACTGGGGTGGGAGGGCGGGCAAGAAATTCTGCCGGGCTTGGCAAGCAGATGGGCGGTGTTGGAGTGGTATATGGAACCCAAACTCTTCGTTTTTGTGGAGGCATGATAGCTTTTGAGAGATTAGCCTGTTCACGAGAGTGCTTACGAGATTCCTCAACCAACTTGCGCCCATGCTCTTCATTTAGAGCGATGTTGATGAGGTCCTCAAAATTCTTGGCCTTGACGTTGGTGAGAGCATACTTGAGTTCCGGGTTGAGACCCCTGCGGAACTTTGCCATCTTTCTCGCTTCCGTGGAGATTTCATCTCCGGCGTAGCGAGCCAGACGATTGAACTCTCTTTGGTATTCGAGAACGTCCAAATTGCCTTGTGTGAAAGAATAGAATTCCTCACGCATTCTCTCCATGAGCCCATCGGGAATGTGATGGCGCACGAAGGCTTGCTTGAAATCCTCCCATGTGATTGCCACACTAGAACCTCTCATTTCTTGGAAGTTCTCCCACCAAGACATGGATTGTCCACGGAGAAGGTAGGTCACGTAAGGAACACGGTCCTCGTCAGCCACATGAGCTACCATAAGAGTACGGTTCATTTCACGGAGCCAGTCATCAGCATCCAATGGCTCGGAGGAGGTATCAAACGTGCGCGGGTTGAGCTCAAGGAACTCCCGAATAGACACCCGGGTGTTGCCATTACTCCCAAGGTCTTGATTCTGCTGCATCTGCCTTATAACTTGTGTCATCTGAGACAGCACTTTCCCCATCTCAGGTGGCAGTGTGGGTTCTTCGTCACCACTTTCCATCCTGAAGAGGATACCAAGATTAACACACTAACCGGATAACAAAATCCAATATAAGTGCTTAAAAGGATTACTTCAGACGGTAAGTCGACAGCATAGAACAAGGATGGAGGTTAACAACGGATCAACAGATAAGTTGTTACAACGGAAGAGATGATTTGTGAAGGACGATATCGAAGCAACAACTGGGAAACAGGAGACCACAACACCTGAGGTACTACGGAGAAAACCCATCCAGGCTTCTAAAGGATCAATATCTACTGCTTAAGGAATAGAGGATCTGCTTCCGGGGCTTACACGCCTCCGTTCTCAATCGTGAGTAGGCAACATGATAAATCATGTCAGAACCACCTCCATTCCTATGGTCTAGTAGATATAACCATCCTAGAGAAACCAGGATACGTGAAATTCTAACTTGAAAGTTTAGGTGAGAAGAGAAAACAACGTTGCACTTCCTTACCAGAAAAGGGAGGGTGGGTGGGGAAAGAAATAAAATGGAAGAATTTCTACTCTCACGTTTCATTTTTCCTATATAGCTACAAAATAGTTTCTAGACTCAACTGCGACCAATAAAAGCGATCCTACAGGCAGACAGGCTCTGATACCATTTGTCGCACCCGGACTTCTAGAGGATACTCGCAGTTCCGTTGAATAGTAGTTGATTGGATTACGGGGCTTACCGTCACCCGCATCTCTTACGAGTAGGCCAACACACGTATGTGTGACAACCAACCCCTACTGTTCATCGTCTACGTAAACCATCCCATAGGAATCAGGATACTACCATTGACGTACTTCATACCATACACACATGGTACGTCTACGCCGTTTAACAGAATGATAGCACAACATATCTCTAAGACACAAAAGATGGAAATAAGTTGCAAATGGTTCTCACTAAAGCAGAGATAGCAAATACAATCATCCAGAGGACACATGTCCCAACAATTCATCATTACATCACAGCGGAAGCATTCAACAGGTCTGAGTACAGACAAAACCAAATAGGCCTAAGAGGCCGGCAACGAAAAGACGGAGCCCATCCACGAAGTCTCGGATCCTGCCCGGGTCCGCTATCTACTCGTCAACAGCCTCGTCGTACTCCACGTAGCAGCCATCTCGGGGATCCTCGTAAGCGTAGTCTGCGGAAACCACAGCCCCAAAGGGGTCAGTACATAAACGTACTAGCAAGCAAGACTCACAGTTCACCAAAGTGTAACCCGTCAACACCAAGCACATATGCTTTGGGTTCAACGGAAGAAAGGGGATATAAAAGATGCGGCAGCGGGCTGCACTAACCAACTACAGAAACATACTATAACTTCCGGCTAATAGAAAAGGAGATAAGATAGCGTATCGTAACCAACTACAACTAACCACCAAACAAACCCATCCTGGATCTCGCCCCTTGTCCAAAGAAGCGATCCGAGGATAACTCACACAGTTGGATTAATGATGGTTCAGGTTATTGTGTCAATAAACCTATTACTAGTCAAGTTATTATGGTTAGGTGTAAGTTGTCTGAGTACTTGTTAGCCAGTACTTTCACCAAGTCGTCACATAACCGCGGACAACACGGCTTCTCGAGAAGATTCATCCCTGCAGGGTGTGCTCCAGTACCCGTACACACTCGAGCCACCAACTAAAACTCAGGTGGACTCAACACGACTCGAACCATCTCTACAACCTGTCCTAGGAGCCACGGAGCTATAAGGTCCCGGCCAGTCCGACCTAACCTAAGCGCAAGGGTGAAAACCACACCCCCCCGGCACCACAGGCCTCGCCCTATATGCATCATCATCATCATAATCATCACCAACAGTACCATGGGAGCGACCCATTCATGCTTATGCGCAAATGGAACACCCGAAGTAAGTGTGGCTCTTCGGATAAACTGCGGATCAGGTCAAAGTCGAGGGGGGTTCCATACTACCACCCGGATGCGGTGAGCACGCTCATCATGGATCAGTAGACAAGACCCTATTCCTAATTAGGGTCGACACTAGCAGGCCTCAAACCCACGCTGGGCCTCCTGCCGGTGCCTTATCATCAAGTTATTATTACCCATAACATTAACAGGTTGATTGATTAACATCGAGCCCCAGAACAAAATAAAATATGATAACAGAAAGTAACGGACAACAGACTCGAGCAGAAACAACCCTAAGCATGCTAGGTAAGACTAAGGCAACAAACAAGGGGTTATAGGTGTGGAGGTGAGGCAATATCAGGGTTAAAGGATAACATGTGATAGGATCGGGACACAAGCAACGATTCATAGGGCTAGCAGAATAGACAACAGAAAGTATCGGTATCCAATGTTGAAAGGAACACGATGGTTCATGTGAGTGAATACTTGCCTGCAAACTCAGCAGCCTGGTACTGAGCTAGATCCTCAGAAGGGGTGTCGTAAAGATCGTCTGTCTCAACGTCGTCGTCTATTCGAGAAGAAGCAAACAAACAACGCAGAGAGACAAACAATCAATAACATGGCATAATGCACAAACAGGGGATGATGCATGACCATTTAATTTATGCACCAAAAATAAACTAGTTGACAAGATCACATGTTTAAATGGACCCCACAGGCAATTTGGATTGCATATGGAAAGCCCATGAATTAAGGTTGGAATAATTGTTTTACAACTAATCAACAGGTGAAAGTGGATTAGTATGATGCATGGATGAGGAAAACAGAAAAATAACAACAACAGAAACAATTTGAAATATGGTTTACCAATTTTGGAAATTTATTTATCAAGTTATGGAATTTTGGTTCCTTAAGGGTGTTTCACAAGCATTTGTTGTTTTCACCAATTTTAATTGTTCAAAATAGATAACAAAGTTCATATTTGGAAAGAACACAAAATTTTAGATGGAATACATGTTTCAATTATTGAAAAAGGAAATAGAATGAATTACTTATGAATTAATCAAGTTTAAACAAGGATTAAATGAATTTAATGCAAGTATGAAATTTATTTAAATTTTATTTGTTCAAAACATTAAACCAAATTCATATTTGAAAATATTATGTTTTTCTGGTTTGAAAACATATTTTATATGTTCAAAAATAATTTAATTTGAGCAAGTTATGAATTTAGCAATTTTAAATGAATTAAACAAGGTTTAAATTATTTAAGCAATTTTAATTATTCAAATCATGAAAAAAAAATTATATTTGGTTAGGTGGTTTAATTTGACATGGAAAACATATTTTATTTGTGACATTTGGATTAATATTGAATTAGTTATGGAATTAAGCAAATGTGAAAAGAATTGTTTGAATTTGAAATTTGAAAATATTTGAAATGCTCAAAACAGAAAACAAATGACTTAATTAGATAGGGAATTAAATTTGGTTCAGAAATCATATTTTATTTGTATTATTTGGAGTTGGCATTTAAAAGTTATTGGGGTTTTGAGTTTAGGGACTATTCTGTAATTTTAACTGGACTGATATTAAAAAGAAAAAGGGCAGAAAATTTAACTACACCGCGCAGTGACCTACACAGGCCACTGCCAGGTGGGGCCAGCGCCTGCGTGGCGCTTAGGTGGCAGGGCTGGGTGCCTACGTGGCCCCCAGGGCCACTGACGCGCGGGCCCAGCGCGGGTGCGCGCAAGGGAAAAAAGGGGAGGCAAAAATCGCCTCCCGCGGGGATCGAACCCGCGATGGGGTGCGAGCGCGCAAGGGCGCTGTGCCACTGCGGTGGTTGCTGGATTCGTGACAGTACAGGGGGACTCGGGGGCATAAGGTGCAGTTGGCGACAGATTAACTGAAACTGCAAAAAACTTCAGCTTCTGAACATCCGACAGAGGGGAACGTCCGCCGGCGGACGCTGCTCGCGGCGGCGTGCTGTCCGCGCGGCCGCTGCGCGAGTGGCGAGCGTGTGCTTGCGGGCCGGTGTGCGTGCGAGGGCAGAGACGCAGAGAGGGAAGGGAGAGGGAAAAGGAAACGAGGGCTCACTGTGAGGAGATAGGAGGAGGGAAGGAGGCGCTCGGTGATGGCGACGGTGGCGGAAAAACGGGGACGGCGGCGGCGCTCCCGGTGCTCCCGGGGGAACCCGAGGACACGGCGAGGTAGAGGGAGGCTGGGCCTTTCCGTTCCCGGCCCTAGCATGGCCGGGAGGGCACCATGGCGGCGGCGACGAGCCGGAGAGGGAGGCGACGGTGGAGGACCTCGGTGAGGTTCAGAGTACAGCGAGAGGGAGCAGCGTGCAGAGAGAGGGAGAGATGGCGGCGCTCGAGGGAGAAGGAGGAGGAAGAGGTAGGGCACAGAGGGGGCTCGGCCTCGAGCTAAAAGGAGAAGGGGGCAGCTCCTGGCCGTTGCCCTCTGCAACTGCTAACGTGGCTGCCCCCGATGTTCAGCCGTACGAAGGTAGAAGATAGGTGGGGGGTACGGGCGAGGGGCTAGGTGGGCTGGCCCAAAGGGCTGGATGCCCTTTCCCCCTTCTCTTTTTCTTTAATTCTTTTCCTGATTTTTTTTTGCTGCAAAGGAAATAGGGAGGAAAGGAGAGGTTTTTGGTGATTAGAACTTTAGGAAAAAAAATTGTAGAGTTTTGTTTTTTGTAACAACACCATAAAACAAACTTTGTTTTCCAAATATTTCAATTTATGGTGTTGTTTGGAAATCAAATGATTTTAAGTGAATTTTGATATTAATGAATAAGTGAAACTTAATCAATGTAAAGTGTTTAATTTCAAGTTTTAATGGAACAATTTATTTGTTTGTTTTGTAGTTTTTATTTGAAACATGTAACATAACAAGTATGAACAATAATTTGAATTTTTGTTTGGAATTCATATAGAAAACAAATGGAAACAAATGAAATCAAATGCAAAACAAATGCAAACAAAAAGCAATGACTATGATGACATGATGCAAAGCAATAATAAAACAAGAAACAAACATTCTAAAGGAAGATTTTCATACTTGGGATGTTACAATTAGTGCATAACATTTTGCAATGTTTATTAACTAAACATATGAGTTAGAACCCTGAGTAACTAATGAATCAACTAACCAACTTATGATCAAAACCTTAAGTGATGCAAGTCAGCACTATAAGAACTAATGTAACAACTCCAAGTCAAGTAAAACTAATAAAACCTAAGTATTGTAAGACGTAGATTGATTATTTAAGCTTAGGTATTTTAGGGGTAAATCACGATGCATCTCATTAATATGCATAATAGCATCTTGCCAGTTTTCCAGTAGCCCTTATCGGCACTACTTTGCTGTTTTCAGATCTCGGGATTTCTCTACGCAGCCCTCGAACCCGAAGACATAGTTTATTACTGTTATTTCAATCTCAGGCAAGTTCATCACTTGCTCATATCCTTTGCAGTACTTCATAACAAACTAATTTCAAAAACTCTATCGTTTTACCACCTAGCCTCAAAAGAATGCATGATCCTATTTTTATAATAATCTGACTAATTGAATGACTATCCGAGTGATAGTGTTCTGTTTGGTGGGCGGATGGAACCATGGTAAGATGAATAGGTCAAAGGAAGGTTCCATCTGCATGGAAAAGTATTACCTAGGATTAATCACAACTGCGGTCAGGATTCTTGCACCGTAAATTCGCATTAACCATGGGTCTTCTATGGGGGGAGTAAGTAAGTTGTGATCTTCTCTCGTTCGCATGTCAACGGACTGCCAGAGACGTACGCTGTAAGTCTTGTGAGACTACATGCACATGGGTGGGAGCCCTTACGTCCCACGGACTCTGGGGTCTATGAGTGTTTGCCAGGGGCGCGTAGATCTCCCTCGTGAGGGGTGGAATCAGGCGTTCAACCTGCTGGCGGAAATGGATGGGCATGCCTTGTGCGGAGAAGCATGGTTTGGCTTGGACCAACAACCGGGCCCCACACCTGAGTGGGAGTGGACAGGAATGTACACCTGGTTGTGCAACATGGTCTTGGTCGTCCATGGGTAAAGTAACGCACCTCTGCATAGTGTAAAAGGATGTGGCATGTTACCCCCTGTTTCGGGAAGGAGCTGCGAACGCTGCAGGAAAGGCAACTCCATGAAGTTCTAGTCCTGTGAAGATCTGGCGGGCATAGTTTTCAGAAATTAAAAGCAACCTCTTGAAGAAAGTTTTACAAAACCTTGCATTAGCTTTTGACTCTTTTAAGTCTAAAGCTGTGGTTAGTGCATCAAACTACCCACTATATATCATGAACTTGCTGAGTAACGCTCGTTACTAATTTGTTCCCGTTTGACCCCCTGCTTAGAGTTGAAGCCTATGGAAGTCGTCATCGTGAAGCCATCGTTGCCTCATGAAGCTACATGGAGTCTTATACTACTTAGCCAGTAAAGCATCGTCATCAACAACGCTGGTGGAGGAGAAGCTATCTAGGTGTAGGTGAAGACCACTCATGTACTTAGCTGTTACAAGCCTTAGATTAGGGCTGACATCAGCCGTAGTAGATTTAGTTCTGAGCTAGAGTTCTTCTCCAGCTTGGAGCTTCGTATTGCTTCTTCTGTTGTTTCATTTGCCGGAGATCTTCTTGATTCATCAAAGAGATTCTCAAGATTTTGTAATGAAGTTTGTATCATATAGCTTTGCTTGGACCCGATGTGTTTCTCTTGTACCACTCTGAGAGATGTAATATTCACGGATAAGTCCTTCTGTGAGTATTATGTCATCGACTTGCGCACTACAATGCAGTGGTGTGCTGGGTCACCGCAGATACCGTCGGAGGTATTGTGTTTTACGTTAATACAATACTGGAAGAAATGTAATCGGGGTTCTATCCATAGATACCCCTCGAAGAGAGCCTGGAAGCTGGCTAAATAGAGGATCAATTTGGGTGGCAAGTTGTGGGGTTGAACCCCGTAGTGGTCGAGAATTTTAAGAAAGAAGGCAGAAGGCGGAAACCCCATACCTCGGATGAGATGGGAGGCCAAAATGACCCTTTCTCCGTCTTTCGGAGATGGCTCTGATTCTTCGTCATCCATCCGCCATTTGTCTTTGACGATGATGCCATCCTTCTCCAGGGAGCTGAGTAGAGTTAGTGTGTTGCATTGGCTCCAATTTCCCAAATCACCCTCCCCGTCTTCGCCTCCGGTGGTGGTGACGACCGTCGCGGTTTCGCCACCGCGGGCAGAAGATTCACCCTCCTCAGTTTCGGGGACGGGAGGAGGAGGATGAGTAGAGGACGACGGCGGCGTGCCTCCGGCTGCGGGGATAGAGTCCCCGCCCGCCAGTGCGTTCTCGGTGGTCTCCGGCGCGCCCATAGTGGACCTCGGAGGAACCGAGGGTGCAGAAAGAATGGATGCGTATCATAGAGACGATGTCGACGGCGGTCTCGGACGTGCGCGCAGGGCTCCCGGTTGCCATAATATGGCGGCGCAACCGTGCGATGGAACACCGGCCACCGATGTCTTGGTCTCCAGTGAGGTTTGGGCTCAGTTCGATTCTTTCCGCTCTCTCTCGAAACAGTGAAGTGCGCAGGATGCTCTGGATGTCTCGAGGTGGAAGAAGATGCGGAAGGGGAACCGGAGGGCTCGAGGTGCTATTTATAACCATTTTGCGATGAGATTCGTTCCAACTGCTATTCTAGCTGTTGGATGACTGACACATGTTTCGCCGAAAAACCCGAGAAACAGGGGGACGAGATGATAATGGCCATCTCCTCGTTTCTCGCGCAAAATCTGTCAGAGATATGGTTTCAGTCTTTTGACTGAAACCAAGCATCCGTTACGTAAGCACGATTTCATCGCTTGCGTCAGAAGTTCCTTCTCCGTGAAGGCTCGTGGAAGAAATGTCGGATTTCGGTAAATCTGAGTTTGCCAATTAAAGTTTCAGTTGAAAGAAGAATCAACACAAAACACCGACATTTGTGAAGAGAATACAAATCCACAAGGAACGGCAAAATAAAGTCTTGATCCTTCTTGTGGGATGCTGTCGGATATATGCCAAATAGGGGTATATCCGGCAATGGCCGAATGCCGGATTACCAGGGTGGCCTGCAGGCAGTGGAACAGAGTCCATTGGGCGGCCCAATAAACTGACGCGCAGGAAGCCGGATTGTAGAAGAACCCGAACCACGGCCCAATCGTGGTTCGGCTTGGAGAATAAGCCGGATACGTTAATTTTCAAGTTAGATACTTTCCGTAGTCTTCTAGGTTTTCTTCCTGTAAGCCCTATTCCGGCTATTTATATAAAGCCGGGCGAGAACGAAAGAGAGACACAGATTAGCTAGAAGCCAATTCGCCAGGAAGTTCATCCTCGTCGAGTTAGCAAACCATACTCACAATTGTACTCTGTATACTTCACGCTTCAGCCTTGATTTTAGTGAGATTGCAGGAGTAGGAACGCCGCCTTAGGTGCAACATACCGAACCTGGGTAAAACTGTGTTCTCGTTTACAGTTCTTCCACATCCCCCATGGTTCCACTAGTAGGCTTATGACACCCCCGTCCATGATCCTTACTACGAAGTCTCGACAATTAACTTGCTATTAGTGATTATTTCATAATTTGAAAATATATTTATTTTTAATGTGCAGAAAAAGCCCACAAATAATTTCATTTGAAGTCATTTGGACTATTCAAATAAAAGATATGAAATATTGGAGAAAACAAGAATTATAAACAGAAAAAAAAGAGAAAAGGAGAGAAGCAGCCCGGCCAGCCCACCTCGCTACCTCCTATCCCTTGCACGCTCAGAGCCCAGCAACGCCGCGTGGCCTAACAATCCCACATGTCGCAACCCACTAACCAGCCCACAACCCACCCTCGCTCCTCTGCCACTCACTGGTGGGCCCAACGCCGCAACATCACGCGTGATGTCGGGCAACCCTGACGTCCGTGCCAAGCATGGGAAGCGGCCGCCACACCCCTGCACCCTCCCGCATGATACCGCCTCCTTATAAAAGGCGCCACCTCGACGAGTGCGCCCGAAAACCCTAACCCTAAGCGGCGCCACTGTTGCCCCCCACCTTGGGAATCAATTGTTGTCGTCGTCCAGTCCACGGGGAGACTACGGCAAGCACGCAGGAAGCACTGCTGTGGCGAGCCGCGTCCTCCACCATCTTCACCATCGTCGGAAACCCTCCGTAGCCCCGGCGCCATCCACCACCCGAGAAGCGCCGTCGTCGTCCCCTCCGTCTCCGGCGAGATCCTCATCCCCGTGAACATCTCCGTCATGCATCGTCCGATCAAAACCAACGTCTCCGATTAGATCTAAAACTGTACCCGTTTCCAACCGTCAGATCTGGATCGAGCGTTCAAGATCTAAAGTGTTGCCACGTAGGCAGCAAAGTCAGTGCGCCACGCCAGCGCATGGTCAGTAGGCCCAAACAATCACATCATGACACGTGTTTCAGCCTTTTTCAGATTTAATCCGGAATATAACCAAATAGGCAGTTTTGAAGAAAAAAAACCCTGGAACTTAGAAGGATCATAACTTTTGATATGTAAGCCCAAATTTAGAAAAATTGGAATTTTTAAAAGCTCTTGACCATTAAAGTATTTTTGTACAGTTTAAATTCAAATTTGACTGTTTAAATTTTTTCCAAATTTAAATGGGCCATTTGAATGAATTTTTGCATAGTTCAAATTCTATAAATCCAAATATTACAAATAAAATAGTTTTGGAATCCTTAGAATGTGTAGTTCCATGTTCTTTGTCCCAAAATAATTTTTGACTAATTTAATTTAGATTTTGAATATAAATGGCCATAGGAGTATTTGCCACTTAGTTTAAATTCTATAATGAATTTTAATACGGTTTCTTTAGCAATTTTGCTCCATTTAGTGACCTTGGACCAAAGAGACTATTACCAATCCATTTGTGATCTTTGAACCTCCTTCATGTAAGTTTACCAAAATCCCTCCATAGTGTTATGCACCTTGCTTGGAAATTGTTTAGTATCGGTGAAACCCTACTAGGAAAGATTGTGGTGTGAGCATTTTTTAACCAAGACCGACACCCGAAATGTGTTAGCAAAATAAATCACTAAAAAGTGGATATGAAAACTAATGCCAAGGCTGAAGATATCAAGATCAAGTTACTCCATGGAGAGGGGCCTCAACATCATCAAGCAGGAGTTGAGGACAACATCATCAGGAGCTGAAGGGCCACAACTCTCATACCCTTGAAAGATGTGAAGAAGATGGAAGACCCTAACTCAAGGCCCTTCACAAAAGTCTATAAGTGTGAACTTGTTAGATCCCCTAGTAACCAAAACCTCTTAGTGAATCTTGTGAACTAGGTTTGCTTCTAAACACTTAGACCAAAACCTTTGTGTTTAAAGGCCAAACACACTTTTTTGTCCCTCTCCCTCACATGATAAACAAGTTAGAGAGCTTAAAACTTTGTAACAAAACCATGAAGTTCTACAAGGATCAATGGAGTCACCACCCTGAGGAGGAAGCTACATGGGAGTCTAAAGATGATCTTCGAGAAGACCAACCATCTGAAGACTTAGAACAACCATGCAACATATTCAAGTTGATTGGTATCCAGTTTGTTTTTGTCCAACCCTTGGCCCAAATGGAAGACCCAACGCCTCATCACTGTAATTCCTTTGCTTTAATGACATGGTTTGAACCTAGAATAGCCTTAACAAAAAATAGAGATCCCAAATACTTAGCCAAGGAGACTAAAAAGAAGGTCAAGGCACAAGAATATGTGACCAATGCTCAAGAGGAGAAAGTTTAAGGCACAAGATAAGAAGTTTCAGGGTCAAGAGAAGAGGACCATGGTGAAGAACAAGGAGAATAAAGACTTGAAGATGGAACTTCCTTAACAAATATGGATCCACTAGAGTTTGAATCTTTCACACTTAAACCTTGACCAACCCATGCCCTAGTAGCTAGCCCTAGGACCTTTTACCATAATTTTATCTTGTAAATTGAATTATGTGTTAAACCCTGACCTTACTTAGCAAGCCTTGTTGTTTACTTATGTTATGATTGTTTGTCATGTATGTAATTCTTGTTTATATGTTTGTTGGATTTTTTGTTTATTATGTTGCTATTTCATTGTTCAGATTGGACGGAGAGCAACGTTCTTGGTGAAGATAGTGTGATTTTCTTCACCAACTTCTAGAGGCAAGTGACACATAATCAAATACCTATTTTCCTATACGCATTTAGAGTTTTTAAGTAGTATGTATGATAGGAAGTTTTACTAAGTTATATGCTATGCTATTATCCTAGTAGTGTGTAGCGTCCTTCATCCAAGTATTGAAGACACCTTCACGTTCAGTATATGCTTAGCAATGATGTTAATTCCTTTTTACTAGATGTTGAGGAAAATTTCTTAGTGCTAAACTTAATGAACTACATGGGTGGATTCGATGTTGAAAGGTGGTAAAAGTTGAGTGTCTGCCTAGGGCCATTTCTATGGTGTCTTTTACCTAGGGTGTACACTTGTGGTATGCCATCCAGGAACCAAGATATTACTATGTCATTTCAAGTTTTGTTTGCTTCCAGTGTAGTCTTTTGTCATATGTGCTATGTCTTGATCAACTAAGTCGAATGAACTCACCGGTGCTTGACAAGCAGACGTAGGGGTTATAGGTTTGGAACGGGTCAAACCATACAGTGGTGGAATTTCTTCTCAAATATCTCCTCTCAATTATCTCCTTTCCTTAACACATTCTGAGTGTATAGAATGTTTGGGCTGATTGAGTCTAAAGGTGAAAGTGCACACACTCTGCTGAGTCAACAAACTAAGATCTTAGTCGTATCCCCGGTTACGAGCAACTATGAGCAGCTGGACAAGGAATCATGGAAGAATCTCATCATGCCAAATTTATAATAAAATATTGATGGGTGAAGATGGGTAGGATGTTTACCTAGTTTCTATCAGTGGTAGTCTTTAATTTAGTTCCGGTTCACTGATTTCTATTAGTGGTACGTATTGAAGATGAAAGTGTTTTATGAAAAGAGATAGGAGAAAAATTGCTTTATGCAAACTTACCCAAAGCTCCACTTAGACAAATATGCATGTATTTATAGTCTTGCCACTTATATCCACCATAGTGTTACTTGTCAGTACAATAAATTTTACTGGCCCCTTATGGTTGCATATTCTATATTGAAGATGGATCTGATGACGAGTGAGGATTTCGTATAGGATCTCGAGTCTACCGCCAACATGCTTGGCCTATGGCACATGAAGAAGATGAGGCTCAGTGTTGTACTATGTTTTCCGATGTAATTTAATGTTGCATGCTAGTCTTCTGGGACTATGCAAGTTGTATACTTTTCTGTAAAGACTGGATCATGTGTTAAAATAGATTTTGACGCATTTGCATGATATCTAGTGTACCGGAAGAATCTTATTGGTTATTCATCACCTGTTGGATGTACCAAATGTTCTTAAGAAAGTTCTGAGAGTTAGGAAACCATACTTATGCATCGGAAAACGAAACTTGGTATCCACTATGTGGTGGAAATACCATGTGTTCTTCGTGAGACCAGTACGGAGGTATAGTAACAAAATAGGGTAGGCCTAATAATTATGCAAGACAGTGGAATGTGAAAAATCCAGACAAGAGGCTACACATGCAGAGGTCAACACAAGAAAACAATTGTGAAGAATCAACAGTCTACATAAGTTCTCTCTACCATTTTTACGTGAGATAGGTTGAACTTCGGGACGAAGTTCTTGTTAAGGGGGAGATACTGTAATATCCTAGTGTTTGGGAGGTTATAAGGATCTAAATTTAATATGAGCATTTGTAAAGCATGCATCTGAAAATACGGGAAATTTTGGCGCGAAAGTTTAAACGAAGCAAAGTGACCAATGTTTCTCTCGACATGATGAAATAGGGCTAAATCATCTGGTTGAGGGTACATCTTGGAGTGATCTTTATAACAAACATCTTTCTAAACCAAATCATTTTATAAGACAAACCATATTTGGTGATGACCATCACTAACTTTCAACAACATCCACCACAAGTTTATGATTGACTTGAGAGGATTCATCTAGGTATTTTAGAACTCGAAGAGGGGTGAGTATCCAAATCACACAGATGATGAATCTACTTCTGAAAGTTAGTCGTGTACAACTAGATGATCTCATCAGTCCTAAAGGATGAATCTGAACGAGGAAATAAACCTTCTTAAACCAATGCTAAACCCTGGTCACTGTCTGTGATCTTTCCAAACTCTTGTCTACGTTTCTGCATGACCAAGTCTACAAGGGAAGCAAACCAGGAGGGAACCAAGTTAAGAAGACATCAACTGAGGGGGTGAAATCCTGGTGTTTGGTGTCATACAAGAATAATTTGAGTACAGGACCTGATCAATCTTGGAAGCAGATTATTTCTGAGGGCATTAAACACTAGAGTTTCATTAGGTTAAATTATACGAGAACAAACTGGTAATTGACTCTGAGACATCACCAGACGAGAAGTGGCAACTGGAGACTTATTCGCAAGTACTAGACCCTGGAGTGATCGAGGTTCCATCGATATTCTAGTGGAGAGAGAGAGACCAATATTGGAAGAGAGTGGAATTTTGACGTGACCTCTGGTGTTATTCGATCCGAGGGATTCAATTCAACACTTGAAACAAAAGAATGTTTGTAATTGGAATTTAAGTTCAAATTGAATGATTTGATAATTGGAATAATTTGATATCAAATAATTTTGAAATATTTAATAATTAAATCTTTATTCAATTCAAATTCATTAATAGAAATTATTAATAGAAAAACAATAAGTTTTATTGATAATAACACAATTCTACAAAGTCATTACAAATTATAATAAATAGAAAAGACAAGTAAAATTACAGATGAATATTACAAATGAACAATTACAAAAAGAAATCCCTAATCTAATTCTTGCAAATCCCCAAGTCTTCTATTAATCTTCTGAAGTTCTGATCCTGCAAAATAAACAAGAGAAACAAAAAAAAGTAAAAAATAAGATTAGAATGGGTGAGTACTCTCAGCTAGGCAGTGAGGTGCACGGCTAATCGCATCATCGAGTTTAGGCTTAGTCAAGTTAAAGCATCTGTTCATATCAGAAATATCCCAGTGTATCTCATTGGCCAAGCATCAGGTAATACAAGTGTTAGTCTACCATAAAGCCATACCAGGATAATAGCAAGCCCAACCGAGTACATCATCTCAGGCAAAAGATCTAGAGCTAGGCACACAAGCACACATCTTACACCACCATGCACATCTCTGTGTTGTCACAGCCACATGAGTTGGATAATAGGTCAACAGCCGTAGAGGGAAAGGGACAAAGTCCATTTCTTCTCCTACACAGCCAGCTCGAGTCACACAACTCAAGTTCTCACCACAAGAACACCACCACCAGGAAATCACAGCACCACACACCAATCTCCACAGGTTAACTCCATATACATGGATCTAGTAAAATCACTGATCTAGCAAGGCAAAGCAAGGCCAAGCCTGGAGCTAGAGGAACAAGCCAGCAAGACTGCAGGGAGGAAGGCCAACAAGGCAGCAACACCAACCAACACCAGAGCCACAAGTTGTCAACACTACCCCAGCATCAACACCTAATAGGTGGATCCCTACACACCACTTAGCAAGAAATTGCTAAGCTATGCCCAGAGAGGGGTTAGGATTTATTTCCCTCAGTCTAGCATAGTGTTGCTATGCTAAACACATCACAGGGAATTCAATAGTAACATAATATATGTTCTTATCTATAAAAAAAACTTGCCTCAGAACAACATCATAGGCTTAGGCAATAAAAATCATGTGCAATCTGTTCTTATCAGAAAGTAGCCAAAAAAGGGTCAAAGTAGCAGTTCCTAAATTTATACCAACAAGCACAAACCATTCTTGGCAGGAATCAAACCTGGGCACTTACAAAAGGGGGCACCATAGGGAGATAACTTGCCAGACATGCAAGTGCATGGGCACAAAACTAGGAGAAAGCAAATTAACATACCATGATTAATTCACAAGTAAATGTTCTTACATGGATCATGGCCTCAGACTTTGCATCACTGGCCCATGGCATCATCAAGGATTGGAGGAACTGTTCTTATCAGATAAGTTTCTTTGGGGCTCTAAAATCAATAGTACCAGGTTCTTATCAGTCTAAATGACTACCAGGAGCACAAATTATGGACCAAGAAAATTCTCCTAAGCTCAAACCTGCAGTAAATTGTTGCTGGGCACTAGTCCATTGGAGCAGCACCTCAACACACCAATTTCATAGCAGATTTATGACAAGTTTCAGTAAACACAGAGAGAGGGGGGGACTGGACATCTTTCAGCTATCAGAAATCATAGGAATAGCAGTGGTACATCCTCTGAATTCATTCAGAGTAGCACCCACAAATTTACTGTCCTAGCCAGCACATGGCATTAGGATTCCTTAGTGGACCGAAGCATCATAAGAACATCACCAATGGCTAGCTAAATTTGTCACAGGAGATTACTCTGCTAGGTATAGCATCAGAACCTCCTCAATAAGTTCATGGCATAAGCTGTAACCAATTACATAGTACCAGGGAGCAACTCTAGGCATGGTTAGGCTAGATATAGCATTCGCAACAACCACACACGAGGAAGAACTCCCAGACTCTAAGCAGGTATGAGCGCAGACTCGAGGGCCTGGCTCCAGAGCAGGGAGGGGGGAGTAAAGAGGAGGAGAGGAGCAGGGGAACTCACTGGTGACCACCATCGTGGTGGTCACAGCAAGGCGGCGTGTCAGTGTCGATGGCGGCGGCGTGACGCCGTGGTTGCAATCCGTGGAGCCGTCCCGTCAGCGCCACACCTTCTCTGCGACAAAAGCAACACGCACTGAACCGGGAGGAACCTAGAAGCAGCCCTGGAGCATCGGAGGAGCAGAGGCGGCGTCGGGGCTTGTGTCAACTGAAACCCTAGGCGAGGGTTTGGGTGGCGCACGGCCGTCTCCGGGAGGGAATCCCAGATCGAAGGACAGGAGTAGGTAGAGCGGCGCATGGCGCGTCTTTTGTGACTACTGGCGACGGCGGAAGACACCGGAGAGAGGCTGGGAAATACGGCGACGACTCCACGTCGCGAGAGAGCAGAGAAGAGGAGGAGTGAGAGCGAGGGGGGAAATCGAGTGCGAGTCTGGGTCAACTACTCAGATTCGCCCGAGTGGGTTCGACCTAACCCACTGGTGGGTGGCCCACCAGTCATCCCAGAGGGCTAAATGGTCTTTTGACCATTTTCATTGAAGAAAAAAATAATATAAAATGAAATAAATTATTAAAAAATCATCAAAATTTGGAGAAATTAGAATTGAATAAATAAAATCTTAAATAAATTCACCAATACAAATACTCTAATACTCTAATATTTTAAATTAAATTATATAATATTTGTTTTACCTTAAACTTATGATTTAAAAAAATCTTGATAAAATTAATAAAACTATAAAATAATTAAGAATAATGTTATCCTCAATTCTTTGTTTATAAATACCAACTGATATAACTTTAATGCCTTATTTTTATAAAATTTGCTAATTCTTTATTCCCTAATTTATGAAAAAATAAGATAATTAACACAAATCAAATTAATAAAGGAATGGAAAATAATATATTCTTTAAGTCTTTAAATCCAAAGCTATTTAAATTATTTTAGTACTTAATATTTAAATCTTAAAATTTAAAGTATCCTTATTCTAAAACTTAAGCATATCATTTAATTATTCTTTTTGATGTTTAATACATTTTCTAGAGAAATGAATATAACTTATTCTACTGATTTAGGATTTTAAATTAATGTTTTCAAAATAATTTAAGTCATAATTGCAATCCATACTTAATGAAATATAATCACTTGTTTAACTTAAACACTAGCATGTGATTTAAGTGGGTATTTCAGGAATTCCATTTTACCTAAGTAATACTTCTGCATGAGCAATTTTGCCAAAACATAACAAACCATGTTTGTTTTCCTTAAAGAATTATCCTTATTACTATATCATCTTATTACCTGCATAAAAGTGAACACTACTCAATTCATTAGTGCATAACATTTTGCAATGTTTATTAACTAAACATATGAGTTAGAACCCTGAGTAACTAATGAATCAACTAACCAACTTATGATCAAAACCTTAAGTGATGCAAGTCATCACTATAAGAACTAATGTAACAACTCAAAGTCAAGTAAAACTAATAAAACCTAAGTATTGTAAGACGTAGATTGATTATTTAAGCTTAGGTATTTTAGGGGTAAATCACGATGCATCTCATTAATATGCATAATAGCATCTTGCCAGTTTTCCAGTAGCCCTTATCGGCACTACTTTGCTGTTTTCAGATCTCGGGATTTCTCTACGCAGCCCTCAAACCCGAAGACATAGTTTATTACTGTTATTTCAATCTCAGGCAAGTTCATCACTTGCTCATATCCTTTGCAGTACTTCATAACAAACTAATTTCAAAAACTCTATCGTTTTACCACCTAGCCTCAAAAGAATGCATGATCCTATTTTTATAATAATATGACTAATTTATGACTATCAGAGTGATAGTGTTCTGTTTGGTGGGCGGATGGAACCATGGTAAGATGAATAGGTCAAAGGAAGGTTCCATCTGCATGGAAAAGTATTACCTAGGATTAATCACAACTGCCGTCGGGATTCTTGCGCCGTAAATTTGCGTTAACCATGGGTCTTCTATGGGGGGAGTAAGTAAGTTGTGATCTTCTCTCGTTCGCATGTCAACGGACTGCCAGAGACGTACGTTGTAGGTCTTGTGAGACTACATGCACATGGGTAGGAGCCCTTACGTCCCACGGACTCTGGGGTCTATGAGTGTTTGCCAGGGTCGCGTAGATCTCCATCGTGAGGGGTGGAATCAGACGTTCAACCTGCTGGCGGAAATGGATTGGCATGCCTTGTGCGGAGAAGCACGGTTTGACTTGGACCAACAACCGGGCCCCACACCTGAGTGGGAGTGGACAGGAATGTACACCTGGTTGTGCAACATGGTCTTGGTCGTCCATGGGTAAAGTAACGCACCTCTGCATAGTGTAAAAGGATGTGGCATGTTACCCCCTGTTTCGGGAAGGAGCTGCGAACGCCGCAGGAAAGGCAACTCCATGAAGTTCTAGTCCTGTGAAGATCTAGCGGGCATAGTTTTCAGAAATTAAAAGCAACCTCTTGAAGAAATTTTTACAAAACCTTGCATTAGCTTATGACTCTTTTAAGTCAAAAGTTGTGGTTAGTGCATAAAACTACCCACTATATATCATGAACTTGCTGAGTAACGCTCGTTACTAATTCGTTCCCGTTTGACCCCCTGCTTAGAGTTGAAGCCTATGGAAGTCGTCATCGTGAAGCCATCGTTGCCTCATGAAGCTACATGGAGTCTTATACTACTTAGCCAGTAAAGCATCGTCATCAACAACGCTGGTGGAGGAGAAGCTATCTAGGTGTAGGTGAAGACCACTCATGTACTTAGCTGTTACAAGCCTTAGATTAGGGCTGACATCAGCCGTAGTAGATTTAGCTCTGAGCTAGAGTTCTTCTCCAGCTTGGAGCTTCGTATTGCTTCTTCTGTTGTTTCATTTGCCGGAGATCTTCTTGATTCATGAAAGAGATTCTCAAGATTTTGTAATGAAGTTTGTATCATATAGCTTTGCTTGGACCCGCTGTGTTTCTGTTGTACCACTCTGAGAGATGTAATATTCACGGATAAGTCCTTCTGTGAGTATTATGTCATCGACTTGCGCACTACACATGCAGTGGTGTGCTGGGTCACCGCAGATACCGTCGGTGGTATTGTGTTTTACGTTAATACAATACTGGAAGAAATGTAATCGGGGTTCTATCCATAGATACCCCTCGAAGAGAGCCTAGAAGCCGGCTAAATAGAGGATGAATTTGGGTGGCAAGTTGTGGGGTTGAACCCCGTAGTGGTTGAGAATTTTAAGAAAGAAGGCAGAAGGCGGAAACCCCATACCTCGGATGAGATGGGAGGCCAAAATGACCCTTTCTCCGTCTTTCGGAGATGGCTCCGATTCTTCGTCATCCATCCGCCATTTGTCTTTGACGATGATGCCATCCTTCTCCAGGGAGCTGAGTAGAGTTAGTGTGACGTTGCATTGGCTCCAATTTCCCAAATCACCCTCCCCGTCTTCGCCTCCGGTGGTGGTGACGACCGTCGCGGTTTCGCCACCGCGGGCAGAAGATTCGCCCTCCTCAGTTTCGGGGACGGGAGGAGGAGGATGAGTAGAGGACGACGGCGGCGTGCCTCCGGCTGCGGGGATAGAGTCCCCGCCCGCCAGTGCGTTCTCGGTGGTCTCCGGCGCGCCCATAGTGGACCTCGGAGGAACCGAGGGTGCAGAAAGAATGGATGCGTCCATCATAGAGTCGATGTCGACGGCGGTCTCGGACGTGCGCGCAGGGCTCCCGGTTGCCATAATATGGCGGCGCAACCGTGCGATGGAACACCGGCCACCGATGTCTTGGTCTCCAGTGAGGTTTGGGCTCAGTTCGATTCTTTCCGCTCTCTCTCGAAACAGTGAAGTGCGCGGGATGCTCTGGATGTCTCGAGGTGGAAGAAGATGCGGAAGGGGAACCGGAGGGCTCGAGGTGCTATTTATAACCATTTTGCGATGAGATTCGTTCCAACTGCTATTCTAGTTGTTGGATGACTGACACATGTTTCGCCGAAAAACCCGAGAAACAGGGGGACGAGATGATAATGGCCATCTCCTCGTTTCTCGCGCAAAATCTGTCAGAGATATGGTTTCAGTCTTTTGACTGAAACCAAGCATCCGTTACGTAAGCACGATTTCATCGCTTGCGTCAGAAGTTCCTTCTCCGTGAAGGCTCGTGGAAGAAATGTCGGATTTCGGTAAATCTGAGTTTGCCAATTAAAGTTTCAGTTGAAAGAAGAATCAACACAAAACGCCGACATTTGTGAAGAGAATACAAATCCACAAGGAACGGCAAAATAAAGTATTGATCCTTCTTGTGGGCTACTGTCGGATATATGCCAAATAGGGGTATATCCGGCATTGGCCGAATGCCGGATTACCAGGGTGGCCTGCAGGCAGTGGAACAGAGTCCATTGGGCGGCCCAGTAAACTGACGCGCAGGAAGCCGGATTGTAGAAGAACCCGAACCACGGCCCAATCGTGGTTCGGCTTGGAGAACAAGCCGGACACGTTAATTTTCACGTTAGATACTTTCCGTAGTCTTCTAGGTTTTCTTCGTGTAAGCCCTATTCCGGCTATTTATAAAAAGCCGTGCGAGAACGAAAGAGAGACACAGATTAGCTAGAAGCCAATTCGCCAGGAAGTTCATCCTCGTCGAGTTAGCAAACCATACTCACAATTGTACTCTGTATACTTCACGCTTCAGCCTTGATTTTAGTGAGATTGCAGAAGTAGGAACGCCGCCTTAGGTGCAACATACCGAACCTGGGTAAAACTGTGTTCTCGTTTACAGTTCTTCCACATCCCCCATGGTTCCACTAGTAGGCTTATGACACCCCCGTCCATGATCCTTACTACGAAGTCTCGACAATTAACTTGCTATTAGTGATTATTTCATAATTTGAAAATATATTTATTTTTAATGTGCAGAAAAAGCCCACAAATAATTTCATTTGAAGTCATTTGGACTATTCAAACAAAAGATATGAAATATTGGAGAAAACAAGAATTATAAACAGAACAAAAAAAAAGAGAAAAGGAGAGAAGCAGCCCGGCCAGCCCACCTCGCTACCTCCTATCCCTTGCACGCTCAGAGCCCAGCAACGCCGCGTGGCCTAGCAATCCCACATGTCGCAACCCACTAACCAGCCCACAACCCACCCTCGCTCCTCTGCCACTGACTGGTGGGTCCAACGCCGCAACATCACGCGTGATGTCGGGCAACCCTGACGTCCGTGCCAAGCATGGGAAGCGGCCGCCACACCCCTGCACCCTCCTGCATGATACCACCTCCTTATAAAAGGCGCCACCTCGACGAGTGCGCCCGATAAACCCTAACCCTAAGCGCCGCCACTGTTGCCCCCCACCTCGGGAATCAATTGTTGTCGTCGTCCAGTGCACGGGGAGACTACAGCAAGCACGCAGGAAGCACTGCCGTGGCGAGCCGCGTCCTCCACCATCTTCACCATCGTCGGAAACCCTCCGTAGCCCCGGCGCCATCCACCACCCGAGAAGCGCCGTCGTCGTCCCCTCCGTCTCCGGCGAGATCCTCGTCCCCGTGAACATCTCCGTCCTGCATCGTCCGATCAAAACCAACGTCTCCGATTAGATCTAAAACAGTACCAGTTTCCAACCGTCAGATCTGGATCGAGCGTTCAAGATCTAAAGTGTTGCCACGTAGGCAGCAAAGTCAGTGCGCCACGCCAGCGCATGGTCAGTAGGCCCAAACAATCACATCATGACACGTGTTTCAGCCTTTTTCTGATTTAATCGGAATATAACCAAATAGGCAGTTTTGCAGAAAAAAAAACCCCTGGAACTTAGAAGGATCATAACTTTTGATATGTAAGCCCAAATTTAGAAAAATTAGAATTTTTTAAAAGCTCTTGACCATTAAAGTATTTTTGTACAGTTTAAATTCAAATTTGACTGTTTAATTTTTTTCCAAATTTAAATGAGCCATTTGAATGAATTTTTGCATAGTTCAAATTCTATAAATCCAAATATTGCAAATAAAATTGTTTTGGAAACCTTAGAATGTGTAGTTCCATGTTCTTTGTCCCAAAATAATTTTTGACTAATTTAATTTGGATTTTGAATTTAAATGGCCATAGGAGTATTTGCCACTTAGTTTAAATTCTATAATGAATTTTAATACGGTTTCTTTAGCAATTTTGCTCCATTTAGTGACCTTGGACCAAAGAGACTATTACCCAATCCATTTGTGATCTTTGAACCTCCTCCATGTAAGTTTAGCCCAAAATCCCTCCATAGTGTTATGCACCTTGCTTGGAAATTGTTTAGTATCGGTGAAACCCTACTAGGAAAGATTGTGGTGTGAGCATTTTTTAACCAAGACCGACACCCTGAATGTGTTAGCAAAATAAATCACTAAAAAGTGGATCTGAAAACTAATGCCAAGGCTGAAGATATCAAGATCAAGTTACTCCATGGAGAGGGGCCTCAACATCATCAAGCAGGAGTTGAGGACAACATCATCAGGAGCTGAAGGACCACAACTCTCATACCCTTGAAAGATGTGAAGAAGATGGAAGACCCTAACTCAAGGCCCTTCACAAAAGTCTATAAGTGTGAACTTGTTAGATCCCCTAGTAACCAAAACCTCTTAGTGAATCTTGTGAACTAGGTTTGCTTCTAAACACTTAGACCAAAACCTTTGTGTTTAAAGGCCAAACACACTTTTTTGTCCCTCTCCCTCACATGATAAACAAGTTAGAGAGCTTAAAACTTTGTAACAAAACCATGAAGTTCTACAAGGATCAATGGAGTCACCACCCTGAGGAGGAAGCTACATGGGAGTCTAAAGATGATCTTCGAGAAGACCAACCATCTGAAGACTTAGAACAACCATGCAACATATTCAAGTTGATTGGTATCAAGATTGTTTTTGTCCAACCCTTGGCCCAAATGGAAGACCCAACGCCTCATCACTGTAATTCCTTTGCTGTAATGACATGGTTTGAACCTAGAATAGCCTTAACAAAAAATAGAGATCCCAAATACTTAGCCAAGGAGACTAAAAAGAAGGTCAAGGCACAAGAATATGTGACCAATGCTCAAGAGGAGAAAGTTTAAGGCACAAGATAAGAAGTTTCAGAGTCAAGAGAAGAGGACCATGGTGAAGAACAAGGAGATTAAAGGCTTGAAGATGGAACTTCCTTAACAAATATGGATCCACTAGAGTTTGAATCTTTCACACTTAAACCTTGACCAACCCATGCCCTAGTAGCTAGCCCTAGGACCTTTTACCATAATTTTATCTTGTAAATTGAATTATGTGTTAAACCCTGACCTTACTTAGCAAGCCTTGTTGTTTACTTATGTTATGATTGTTTGTCATGTATGTAATTCTTGTTTATATGTTTGTTGGATTTTTTGTTTATTATGTTGCTATTTCATTGTTCAGATTGGACGGAGAGCAACGTTCTTTGTGAAGATAGTGTGATTTTCTTCACCAACTTCTAGAGGCAAGTGACACATAATCAAATACCTATTTTCCTATACGCATTTAGAGTTTTTGAGTAGTATGTATGATAGGAAGTTTTACTAAGTTATATGCTATGCTATTATCCTAGTAGTGTGTAGAGGCCTTCATCCAAGTATTGAAGACACCTTCACGTTCAGTATATGCTTAGCAATGATGTTAATTCCTTTTTACTAGATGTTGAGGAAAATTTCTTAGTGCTAAACTTAATGAACTACATGGGTGGATTCGATGTTGAAAGGTGGTAAAAGTTGAGTGTCTGCCTAGGGCCATTTCTATGGTGTATTTTACCTAGGGTGTACACTTGTGGTATGCCATCCAGGAACCAAGATATTACTATGTCATTTCAAGTTTTGTTTGCTTCCAGTGTAGTCTTTTGTCATATGTGCTAAGTCTTGATCAACTAAGTCGAATGAACTCACCGGTGCTTGACAAGCAGACGTAGGGGTTATAGGTTTGGAACGGGTCAAACCATACGGTGGTGGAATTTCTTCTCAAATATCTCCTCTCAATTATCTCCTTTCCTTAACACATTCTGAGTGTATAGAATGTTTGGGCTGATTGAGTCTAAAGGTGAAAGTGCACACACTCTGCTGAGTCAACAAACTAAGGTCTTAGTCGTATCCCCGGTTACGAGCAACTATGAGCACCTGGACAAGGAAATCACGGAAGAATCTCATCATGCCAAATTTATAATAAAATTTTGATGGGTGAAGATGGGTAGGATGTTTACCTAGTTTCTATCAGTGGTAGTCCTTAATTTAGTTCCGGTTCACTGATTTCTATTAGTGGTACCTATTGAAGATGAAAGTGTTTTATGAAAAGAGATAGGAGAAAAATTGCTTTATGCAAACTTACCCAAAGCTCCACTTAGACAAATATGCATGTATTTATAGTCTTGCCACTTATATTCACCATAGTGTTACTTGTCAGTACAATAAATTGTACTAGCCCTTTATGGTTGCATATTCTATATTGAAGATGGATCTGATGACGAGTGAGGATTTCGTATAGGATCTCGAGTCTACCGCCAACATGCTTGGCCTATGGCACATGAAGAAGATGAGGCTCAGTGTTGTACTATGTTTTCCGATGTAATTTAATGTTGCATGCTAGTCTTCTGGGACTATGCAAGTTGTATACTTTTCTGTAAAGACTGGATCATGTGTTAAAATAGATTTTGACGCATTTGCATGATATTTCATTTAGTACTGTGGTGGTGCTAGCAATTGATTTAGGGACTAGCACAATAAACAGATGTTCTTACATTTATTTAAAATGTGGGAACGCTACAATTTCACATAATTGGTGCTTTAAATTCTGCTAGGTTATATGTTTTTATAGGTAGTACTTTGCATGATTTGGTTGTTGTTGCTACTATTTATAATGATAAACCAAGTAAGACTAACATGTGGCATATGCGTCTTGGACATATGAGTGAACTTTTTGTTTACGGGTTGCACCATGAGTAAGACACCGTGCTATGAGCACTGTGTTTTTAAGCACAAGAGAGTAAAGTTGATTATGTTCATGTTGATTTGTGGGGCCGTCTCATAAGCCTCTCTTAGTGGTTCTCGTTACATGCTTACCATCATTAGTGATTACTCTAGAAAATCGTGACCTTATTTCCTGAAAATTATGTCTTAGTAGATGTCGTCAAACCTTTTTTATCTTTTTTTTCTCATTGCTATCTTAAAATGTCACGAATAAACTCATGTTACATAGTTTCAAACACATAAAATAGTTTCATCACAATTATTTCAATCATAAGAAATCAAATAGTCTAATACAACTTAAATTAAATTTAACTTAAACTCAAAGGGGAGCACTGGGTGCTGCTTGCCCTTTACGTGCCCAAAGATGCGCAATTAGATCATTTTGCAGTTGGTTGTGAGTATCTTGATCTCAGATATCGGCATGCATATGGAGGAAAGATCCAAACTCTCATGGCGGCAGATCAATGAGTGGGCAAGAGGGCCCTGGTGATAATACATATGATCCTCAACCTAGCAAGTTTCAGTGCGCTCACTCTCGACGATCATGTTTTGTAGGATAACACAAGTCAACATCACCTCCCACATCTGCTCTTTGGACCATGTTTGAGCAGGGTATCTGACAATAGCAAAGCAAGCTTGGAGCAGACCAAATGCCCGCTCGACATCCTTCGTTGCACCCTCATGTTCTCCTGTAAAATAACATTGGTTCTGACCTTGAGGGTCCGAGATTGTCTTTACAAATGTGGACCATCTTGGATAGATGCCATCTGCTAGGTAGTACCCCTGTTTGTACTAGTTGCCATTTATCTCAAAGTTTCATGGTGGAGCATGGCCTTCAGCAAGTCTTGCAAACACGAGAGGGCACTACGGCATATTGATTTCATTGTGATATCCCGCCATATCAATGAAAGCGTGTCAGATCCACAAATCCTTATCCGCCACGGCTTCTAATACGACACTGCAAGATCTAGCATGACCTTTGTAAATCAATTGCCAAGCGAAGGAACAGTTTTTTCATCTCCAATACATACAATCGATGCTTCCTAACATCTCATGCCATCCTCTAGCTTAATTTTGTGCTAGAATCTAAGTTGTGGCAGCTTCATTTGGTTGTCTCATGTAGGTTGGTCCAAACATTGCAACCACCGTCCTGTAAAACAATTATGGTCTTGATGCATGTAGACTCAACATGTGTAGATAATCGTCCACTGTATCTGCAGGAGCTCATATGCTAGACATCTCAAGGCAGCGATGGACTTCTGAATGGACGAGAAACCAACCAAACCGACATAGTCTACCTTGCACTTGAAGTAGTCAACGTACTCCCGCACGACCATCACAATGTGCAGTAGCAAATCCTTATTCATCCGAAAGAGCCACCGAAATTCCTTCGGTCTATGTGTTGGATCTTCGTTGTAGTAATCGGCCATTAGCATCACATGACCTTCTACCCATCGACGATCTTTGTTCTTCCTCCTCCCCAGCCTCAAACCTCCAATCCAAGGAGCGGCATTGATCTCTTTCGATGAGTAAATGAATAAGACACGTCAAGATCGTCAGGTGCTCGTCTACTATGGTGGTTGCATTTGCATGTTCTTGGAGAATTGCGCCGACAATCACTAGAGCGTCGTCGATGTCCATATGCTGCTACAATGAACCACAGAAATTAAACAATGAAGCTTGTTGTTTAGAAGAGACGCAAAGTAAAAAAAAACTCACATGTGCAAAGCGTCGAACACCTTGCACGCGCGACGGTCCTGGACGAAGTTCTCATCCGTCGGGCTGCGAGAAGAGTCGTGGCAGAGGGAGAGGAGAGAGTAGACGACGGTGAAAGGAGAGGCATGGGGCCCCAGGACTAAGGGAGGCGACGGCGGTGTGGCACCGCAGCAACTTGGGCTGCAGCGGCGATGAGATGGTGTGGCGGCTCAGTGGAGATGGGAGCGTAGACGAGCACAAATGAGCCGGTGGGGAGAAAAGTGATGATTGGATCGCTTATAGGACAGCCTCGCGCGTCAGGATCTGACGTGGTGCGCGTTGCCGCAATTGCCCGCACGTCCGATAGCAACCCAACAAACGGAGGACGAAACATGGTCACCTACACAAGATTGGACACGTCCCACAACTTCGCCACTATTGTTGGGTTGGTGTGGGGGGGCCACGTGCCTAATATCGCTATTGGCGGGAGCAACAGGTGGAGATGGTCGTATGTACTCCCTCCGTTCGGAAATATTTGACTTCCACATAAGTGTATCTTTTGTCTAGATACACTCACTCGAGAGTCAAGTATTTTCGAACTTAATTATGATAGGATTTGATACGCCTTGGACGCCGAAGAAAAACAAGAGCCTGTAATATTACAGTAAGCTACCTTGCCAATGAGTTGCATGTTGTTTAAGCCGATCAAAGTTTGCAAGCAGTTAGAGCACGCACGCACGCAGCCGGGAGAAAGCGAGATCGTAGCAGTAGTTAATTAGAAAAGTAGAGATGGCTTTACGACAAAATAAACCGAGGAGATTACCCGGAGCAACCGTGCGACGATCCAACGGAGAAAGGTAGCTAGCCAATGTCGACCGTCTCGTGGTCGTGTGAGAGAAGAAAGACTGAAAGAAAAGGTGAGTGACGGCGGATGGCTCGCTGCAGGCCGGGTCGGGCAGGCCGATTTGGCTTTGCTACCTTTTTCACGTTGCACGCTACCATTCCCGGCCGGCTCGCTCAGCTTTGACACGGACATGGACGTCACCCGCCTCGATCGAATATAACACCTATCGCTCCACCCTGCTAATCTTACACACACACGCACCCACAGCAGAGCTTGGTGCTAATCCATTGCTGCTGCCGGCGATGAGGTGAGTAGGGATCGCTTGCGCACGGGAGAGGGATGCCCATAGCCGGAGCCGCGCAACAGGTTACCACCACATTCCACCTGCGCCGTCCCCTGCTCCACGCCCACCACCATCACCAGGACCGCCTCCACTGCGCCGGCCTCTGGGATCCCGCCTCGGTGCTCGACCACCGCGCCAGCCCCGCCGCGAGCCCGCCGGCCACGCTGTCGTCCTCGCCCCTGCCCGCCCACGTGGCGAACGTCTCCCCTCCCCCGCAGGCGCCGGCATGGCCGCCGACGCCCGGGGAGGTCAACGACCCCGCCAAGGACGACTGGGTCCACCACCTCCCACCCCTCGACATGGGCGGCTGGGGCGACCCGCACGCCGCCGCCATGCCGGACCACGCCGCGCCGCCGCCCTCGCAGGACAGCAACTTCCTCCGCTGGATCATAGGCGGCGGGGACGACGGGGCGGGGGGCGCCGCCTTGGACGACGACGACGACAACCCGGATCTTGACCTCGACCGCATGCTCCCCCGCCACCACCCGCCGCCGCAGCTCATGGGGCCGGGCCACGGCCTCCCGTTCACGCTCGGGAACGACGACACCAAGGCCGCCGCCGCGCCGTTCCGTTCTCTCCCCCTGCTGCAGCAGCAACACCAGCAGCACGCGGCGTTCCACGGCGCGTTCCCTTCCTTCGACGCGCACGCGGCGAAGCGGCAGCAGCACCCCATGGCCGGCGCGTCGTCGCCGAAGCTGCCCCCTTTCGCCGGCCCCGGCCCAGGCGCGGCCGGGTTCCCCGCGTCCGCCCTCAAGCCCAAGGCGGAGGCGCCGACCGACGACTCCGCGGCTGCGGCGGCGGTGGACCAGCTCGCCGAGGCGGCCAAACTCGCCGAGGCCGGTGACGCCTTCGGCGCGCGCGAGATACTGGCACGGCTCAATCACAGGCTCCCCGCCGCCCCCGCGGCCGGAACGCCACTGCTCCGCTCGGCCTTCTACTTCAAGGAGGCGCTGCGCGTCGCCCTCGACGCCACCGCCACCTCCTCCGCCACGGCGGCGTCCACGCCGGTCGACGTGCTGCTCAAGCTCGGCGCCTACAAGGCCTTCTCCGAGGTCTCCCCGGTGCTCCAGTTTGCGCACTTCACCTGCGTCCAGGCCGTGCTCGACGAACTCGGCGGTGCAGGATGCATCCACGTCCTCGACTTCGACATCGGCGTCGGCGAGCAGTGGGCGTCCCTGATGCAAGAGCTCGCACAACGCCGCCCCGGCGCGGCGCTCAAGGTCACCGCACTGGTGCTGCCGTCCTCGCACCATCCGCTCGAGCTCCAGCTCATCCACGAGAATCTCTCCAACTTCGCCACCGAGCTTAGGGTCCCCTTTCAGTTCGCAGTGTTTAACCTCGACGCCGTTGACCCCACGGAGCTTCTCGCCATTGCCGGCGGCGACGCCATCGCCGTGCACCTTCCGGTTGGTTCGGTTCACTCTGCGGCGGTGCCGTCGGTCCTTCACCTGGTCAGACGTCTCGGTGCCAAGCTTGTCATCTCGGTCGACCGCAACTGTGACCGCGGTGAGCTACCGTTTGCCGCGCACTTGTTCCAGGCATTCCAGTCCTGCGTGTTCTTGCTCGAGTCCCTGGACGCCGTCGGCACGGACTCCGATGTTGCAAGCAAGATCGAGCGCTTCTTGATTCAGCCAAAGATCGAGAATTGTGTTGTCAGGAGGCACCGTGCCGCAACCGCGGGCGACAAGCTGCTGCCATGGCGGACAATGTTCGCATCGGGTGGGTTTGTGCCGGTGCAGATAAGCACCTTTGCCGAGGCGCAGGCTGATTCACTACTGAAGAAGGTGCCCGTGCGGGGTTTCCGTGTGGAGAAGCGCGCCGGCTCGCTTGTCCTGCATTGGCAACGCGCGGAGCTGGTGTCCGTGTCGGCGTGGAGATGTTGAAGCTGAGGGCTCTCCGGCATCACCGGTGAGCAGCCATGAAAACAAGTTGGTAGGTTAGTTAGGACTAATGATCCTAACAATATTTCTGCTGCAACGATCAAAATTACCTCCTTGACGGATGTTCTGCTGATTATGTCACTTGTTCTAAGTAGATTGTTTGGCAGACTGCAAGGTCTCAGTACAGTATCAATGTATTTTTAGTACTCATGTTACTATATCATGTGGAATCAATGGTTGTGGTGTTTGAAATGTTCCACTGAAGCTGTTATTCAGGAATTTATCTTGCTATTGGTAATTGGTTCTCTCTTGGGTACTGACAAGTTATTACTGTATGAAGAGTTTTGAAAACTTGTCTTAACCTTGCATCCTTCATGTTCCTGGAATGTTTGCATATACTGCTGCTATCTTGCTATTGGTTCTCTGTTGGGTGCTGACAAGTCATAACCTGCATCCTCCGTGTTCCTGGAATGTTTGCATATACTGCTGTGAAAGGAGGCGTATATTACAATAAAGGAAAGCTGAGTAGAAACTGTAAGAAATAATATTCAGCTCTGTTGGCAGTGGTGAACTAGGAAAATATTATGCAGTTTCCAGTTAGTTAACATTTCCTTGCTATTTGCAATTGCTCCTTTTGATCAAGTACAGAAAATAAGAAGGCCAGGGCATTCGCATCTTCTAGGATGCATCAAATTGAATTCTCGTACCAAACTTGCATGGACTAGCATCAAAGAGGTCTTATTATAAGCAATTTAAACATGTCTATTCAAATGAGCTGATTAATGATTTCTGCATTGTGCTAGTTTTGCATACTTTTTCGCCTTAGGACTATTTGTCCATTGAATTACAATCTAGTAGGCTACATGTACTCTTAAATCCCATATTTGGTTTGTTCTACTACTGAAAGTAGCTCATTGTATTTGTAGCAGAAGCTAAGTTTTGCAGTGTGTCAATTTTCTCTTTAAATTCTGAAATTAGTAGGAACACTGGGTTCTCGACAAAAATTATCTTTGGTCCAGACCAATGCAGAACCTGATTTAACATTTGGTAGATTTCAGTTAAAAAACGATAGTACATATACAATATATATTTGGTCACTTTTTGGGACGAAATGATGTCAAATCGCTGTATCTGTACAATCAGTTAACTCTTTTATCTGCTCCATATCCATTATTATAAACAACCAAATGTTACTATATTTACTCTTAAAACTAGACAAGAAGATACGGATGTATGAGCGGTGAGGTGAGATACAGTGAACAATAAAATATCATGCTTTAAGATCTGCATGATCCGATGCCTTGAAAAAGTTCTTCCCTTCATGGACCTTCAAACACCTGGAAAGTAGAATTACATGAGAAATGCATGCTTATGAACAACAATGGCCTTTTTTATATTGTACGTTAAGAGAACATTTCCAAGTTGACATTAGCGGAATGCAGCAAGATCGGGAATAAAGTGGCAATGATGTATGGATGTTAGTGGCAAGAATAATGCAGCAGATTTTTTTGTTTGTGAGTGATATTTTAGTTTGCATTATATATTAACTCCAAAGTTGGCTAAGGAGTAGTAGAGACTCTTACGTAAGTATTGATGGTCTCATTTCATCTACATAATTTATTATCCATTGGTGTTGCTTGATCGGATTTGTGAGGTATACCTCGTATGCAAATGCTATCATTCTTATTCTGAGTTGTAACTTTGCAATTTATATTCTCATTTCATATTTGCAGGTTGCTCCCTCTTCACATTGTTAACTGGTATCGCCAATTTCTTTGTTGTTTCCTTCTGCCAGGTGAAAAATAAATAAATTAAATATCTGCTCCTCCTTTCATTCTTGCAGAAACTTAACATTATTAACGCAAGCATCACCAATTTCTTTCTTTCTTCCTCAATATAAGTATCAGCTACTCATGTAGTACAAAGCATCTTAATATTGTTAGCTCTTAACCTAAGACCACCAAATTTATTGTTGCTTCCTACTCCCAGCTGAAAAAGGTACTAAGGATTGATCCCTAGTTGTCAATGTATGTTGGAAAGTACCCTGTCCGTAAACCTATTTTTCAGGTCTGAAGTTCTGGATATGTACTCTACCGGATATGGACCGCAGGTGTATCATTCATGCTCAAATTATATGACTGCTCAAGTACTGATATTTATCTAGTCCTAAGTTATGAAGAAATAATAAATCTCGCCTCCGAATCTTCTTTTGAGCAGATAAGTGAGCCCCTACTGCTGTTTGCACAACGCTGCCAGTGATTGACATACGTTAGTTGCTTATCATAATGGAATTTCTCGCCTGCAACATGAACCGAATCGTGTGTTTGTTCTGATGGCAATCGCAATGTAAAGTGGCCGGCCTTTACCTCAATGGCAGCAAGCATCTCCTGCCATCAGCATTTGTACTGCTAATCAGAGTGCCAAATTCGTCCACGTTGGGGAACTGTTGTGAGGGTACAGTCCAATATGCTTATGCTGCCCCCCTGATGCTATCTGCAGGATTGGATGAATAGAAAGATAAGTATCTAGCTGTCTGTCTCTACGGTGCAGACTTCTCCCATTCAGGTTTTGTCTTATTGTCAGATTTGCGCAATTGTGCATCGCAACTCACCGGTGAAGAAGAAGAACAGTAGACCATTATCAGATGTTGAGGTTAAATGTGGAGTTGTTTTGTTCAGAGATGAAACATCCAAAATGATGAAGAAAAGATTATATGGTCCAGAGTTACGCTTGTGGAAATCGAACAACTTCATGCCAGGTCAGATATCCAACTTGAAGGGTCCAGATATGTTTCACAAATAGAGACTCCAGTCTCCACTCGCTGCCCCGCAGCAATTCTGGTACGAATAGCTTCTGAGCACTGACTGAAATGCATGATTTTTTCATGATGAAAGACCATTCCTTAGGCATCCATCAACATTGCAATTTGCATCCATTAGAAAACAACCTAGCCAGTAACCACATGGTTAGGCCCTTACCTATTCATCATTTGCAAAGACTAAGACCTGCTTTATTCCCCATGCATCCATCTCCTACCATTATTTAAAATGCATAGCTGCGTACTTTTATTCGGTTCACGGGTGAGTGAAGCAGTTAAAGCGCCATGTGTAATGAATCACTACATCACAAAGGAGAGCCATTTTCATCTGCAACAGGACCTGAAAGTTCAAACAGCAGGGAATCAAATCCAGCCTCACCTACTGGTTCATGGCAATGCAAGGAGTGAGCAGTAGTAGCATCAAGCTTGTGGGCACCAACACAAGGGTGTGCCGCCCCTGGAAAGAGCTAAAGACTAGCACCTTTTTAAGAGGCTGCACTACACTACACTAAAGGAAAATAAAAATAATAAAAGAGAAGGGTGTGTCTTGGTGAAGACTCCTCAGAGAGTGGGATTCGGTTCCAGCCTCAGCCTTAGGGCTTTCCTTCCTCCTCCTTTTTTAATATACAATGCTTTTTTTTATCCAGGCAAAAGAGTTACATGGTCATTAAGCGTTAACGTGATATTAGCGGCACTATAGGTGTTTATAGCATTATGGACACTTTCAAGGCAATGTTCGGAAAATAAATTTGAAATTTTTGCAGGAGTTTCACAGGAAACAGTTGGGTTTGGACATAAATGGCCCTCTGGTTGCAGAAGAACGGGAGATAGGAGGAAAGAATGCCAGCGAAATATTCCGGATGTATATAACCTGCTTTTATGATCCAGTCCTAGGATGGAAGTGGAGAAGGCTGTGTTTTATGTCTTCCATCTTAATACCTGAGCAGCGTAGCACTCTCTGGTGACACCAGAATCTGAAGTCTGAGGGGTTAGTGTTTCATCATTCCAATTTGAACACATGAGAAGTTCAAGAACTGAAAGTAACAGCAAGGAGTAATCAACCTATTCTATAAGAGCGCAGGTGGACAGGCAAAGTCATGCGTACTTGACACATGTACATGGATTCCATCTTAACTCTGAAGCTGAAAAGTAACGAACACAGAAATACTATTTGCCTTTTAGCCTTACAAACAGCAGAGTAGAACTGCGTGGTAGGAGACTTGTAGAAGACTCCCTTACCAGGACAAGTTCACTTGGTTTTGGATTGCCAAGTGGCGTTGCAGATAGAATCTTGGCTCCTGCTGCTACCCAGCTGACAAAAAGAAATGGATGCATCCATAATTCAGAAGAAAAATGAATGGATGCTTGGCTATTTTTCTTTTCCCTTAAAAAAGAACTAAACATGGTTAAGCGACGATGGCTAGAACCTTCCTTAAATGTCACTCAAAATTCCATGCGAAAGCACAAGAATATCATTTTGCGATCACTGATCAGATCATCGAACTGCAAGGACCAACATCGGCACGCGACGGTTACATGATAAAATAACTAACCCTGCAGTGTACAATAATCATCCTCCTTGTGTTGCTCAAGTTGTCTGTCTACTTACTATGTATCATACTGTGCACTTGTTAAACAATCAAAACTCTTTTTGGCTCTACAGCTGAGTAAAGCATGCAGGAATATATCTCTGGAAGACGCTAATGCGTCCACAGCAAACCACACGCCTGCCGTAAGGCATCTTCCAGCAAATGAAAAAGGATTGAGAGAGGAAAGAGGAGATGCCCTTCTACCTTCGGGGAGAAGGCTCAACTCAACAATGTGTGTTTTATGGCGAATCTTAGGGGAAAAACTTTACATAATGCATGGCCAAAGTAAAGACATAATAATAATAGGTAATGTACCTGGAATGTTTATCCTGTTGATGGGCCAGATTTTTGTCCAGGAAAAGGCTACAACTGGACAGTAGAGAACAGTCGTCAACGGCTGGTCACGCCGCCCAGCACTTTTTATGAAGGCCAGAAATCAGAATATGGAATTTCTCAAACAGACAGGAAAATCAGGATATGGAATGATAACAGTTATCTTCCAGATGTAACAACGAGGCTGCTGCAGGTGTGAGAAATAGAACCAGTTGCAATCCATGATTGGAGTGAACCCAAATCATAGAGAACCGAAGAAGATCCAGAAGGTTTTCATGGCTGAAGGCTAAACGTGGAAACCAATAAACTGGTGATTTTCTTGAAAAGTGGAATGCACTAGGAGATTTTCTTGATAAGTAGAATGCCAGGAGATTATGGAGCCTAGCCCAAAGTTGTTCTTCTCTCTTAAAAAAAATGGTGTTCATGTAAATGTAGCTCAAGTACACCGGAGAAGTGGAGATGGTCTTTGCCCATCAACCAAGAGTCGGTTCTGAACATTGCGCATGGACACATCTGAACCACCACGGCAAATAGTACCATTTAGCTCAACCAAGACGCTACAATGCACCAATGCTTCCGCACATTCTGCAACAGCGAGCCACATATCTAAACACAGTTACTGTAGTAATAATGGTCTTCCTATAACTCTAGAGGTGTCACAGAACTAACAGGTTCGTCCAGATTAGAGTATACACAGGCCGATGGGTGATTCCCAGTTCACCACGCGCTGGAAACATACATGTGTTTGCATCGCTAACTTTAGTAGATTTCCAGATCAATATGTTTTAAGTCAAACCAATCAAAAAACTCACATATATTTGTATTTATAAGAGGGCAACCAAGTACACCGGTCGATCACGATAGAATAAGTCAAACAGACACGACAATTGCTAGGGACGACAGTTCCACACACAACAAGAATACGACGAGGTCACGGGGGATTTAAAAGATAACAGAGACTTGGTAGGCGGTACATATTGGAGTACAACATGTAGCATTCACTTCACTTCAGGAGGGTTTTCACGATGGATTTCACGTTGAGCTTCTTCAGGTCAGTGTATGACTGACCACATCCAACGAACATGACCGGAGATCCAGATATGTAAACCATGGAAAGCGCTGCTCCGACCTACACAAGTTTTTTAAGGTTGTCATCAGAATACTGTAACAGGAGGTTATAGTGATTGATCGAGCATATATTGTGCACAAGTTCCTCCTACCTTGTCGTCGATCGTGTCAAACTTTGTGAGCAGGATACCATCTATCAGTCTAGCTGTAGGAACAGTGGAAAGATCTGCTAATTTCTGTTGAAGAAATAAAAAGTTCAAAGCAGTCAGTAACAAAGATACACAGCTTTCGGCATTGCTTACATCTGTCATTACGAAACCAGTACCTGGTTGAATTTGTTGAGTTGATCGACAGCATCATTTCCAACTAGTGCTTCTCCCACAAATAGAACTAGATCTGGCTTGTTGAGATTGATGAGCTTGGAGAGTGCTCTCATGAGCGGCTCATTATCCTGGCAATATAAATTCACCAGAAAGAATATGTCAGATTGCCGTGGTTAAGAACAATGCACTATATGTAAACAGAAAGATATGAGTACACTGCGGTTAGGCCACTAGACCAACCTGCATACGTCCAGCCGTATCAACCAGAACAACGTCTGATTTGTTCTTAGTAGCTTCCTGAATCGCTTCTTTGGCTACAACTGCTGGATCCTTTTCATATCCCTTCTCAAATATAGGTATCTGTACACAATGTTGTCATGTAAGTATATAGTACAAGTTGGTGGTTTTGCTAAAAAAAAAGTACACGTTGCATTTGGGTTTGGGAGAAAAAACACATAAATATAACTCGACAAGACAGTAGGACAGATATTTTGCCACCAGGACAAGCTAAGTAGAAGCTAGTCTTATATAGACATGAGCTACTATGGTCATATTTTACAGCCACCCGTACTAGCAAAAAATTATGCAGTATAAGATTCTTCCCAAGTGGTTTTCCTCAAAAATGCAAGTGCATTATTGCTTGTGCAGAATATATTCACAACAAGCAAACAAACTCTAGCAGGTGCAAACGATGATTATAAAATCACTACATGATTAGAGAACAATGACCTCAAAAATACAATGCTGTTGTTGCAAAACTGGGTAAATACAACTCTGTACTTGTGTTAGTCGAGAGGAGATGGTCAGTACCTGAAGCCTGCGAGCATGAGTCCTCAACTGCTCGACAGCACCAGATCTAAAGGTATCACATGCGGCCATCATTACACTGAGGTTATGCTGAAGAAGCCAATAAGCGACCTGAAAAGATAAAATAAAGAATGGTGTGAGCAAGCTCTTCGAAGGAGATACAATTCTCTCATGGACAGCATTTGAAATATGTTGAACCTTTGCAAGATTGGTAGATTTGCCAACTCCATTCACTCCAACAAAGACAACGACATATGGCTTGCCACGCTCCTTGGCAGCCTGTACATCTCTTAATATGTCAATGGATCGCCTTGGAGTTAAAATGCGAGTTAAAGCCTCCTCCATAGCTGTCTGAAGTAGTGATCATCAAATGAAATGTGTTAGGAAGCTGCATAGAATGTTCAAAATGTGAACTAGTTCAGAGCGGGGGCGTGCTGCAAACCTGAACAGTAGAAGATATCCTTGTGAATGATCCTAGCTTCTTGCCCTCAAGGCTAGCTGCTACTGATTCACAAAGCTTTTCTGCAATTTCTTCAGCCTGCGCAAAGAATGCCGATATCATTTATCCACACAAATGAAGAACCAAACTACATAAAGCTGGTCTAGCAAGAATATTAAATACGAAGCAACTAAAATGAAGAAATCCATACCACATTCTTTGTCATCAGCCTATCTTTAAGAGCTTTGAGTGCAGGCTGCAGATCAGCCTTCTCAAGTACATTGTTTCCTGCAATGCTGAGCACAAGAAAAATGCAAATATTGCAATCACGTGAGATGCTTGTAGATTGCAAGACTAATAAGAGAGTTAATAAGCTGGCCATCACTACTTTAATGCAAGAACTTACAAGAAAACAAATAGCTATGTGTGTGATGACACTGGCAAACATAAAAATAATGGGAGAGAAAATATATTACAGGCATTGAAAGACCAACCATCCCCTCAAATATCTATCCTGTATAATGGTTAACATGTTTTTATGTTAAGACTTAATGTGTCATTCTACCATCGCTTTCTTTTTAAATGATTTCTTTGGAATAAGATGACGTCATAAAAGGTATGGGTGTATCAAGTGCGCGAACTTAGGTGGCAGGTGCCTTGGCAATACTTCACATTTGCATTTCGGGTGAATAGATGTGGTTTCATATATGCATCTCTTCCCTCAAAGTAACAGATAGTATAGTTTTTTTTATCAGCCCACTAACTATGGAACCCAAAGCAGAACTTATTTAAGATGATGAGCAAAGAAAGGACATCAAAATCAAATACTCCCTCCGTTCCATATTAATAGGTGCTGAAGTGGATGTATCTAGACATGTTTTATTGCTAGATACATCCACTTCAGCACCTATTAATATGGACCGGAGGGAGTAGCATTTTTTTAACAGAATACATTGTCTTCTTTCCATTCTGCGGTTTGACCAAAAAGATTAGTATGGAAACATAATATTAAAGCTCATACTACCTCAGTGTAAAATAAATTAAATTAAGCAGTTGACAAAGCACATAGTTATGCCACGAAACTAAACATAGACTATTTGGCTAGTGATACCAACAGATGAAGAGCATATATGTTTTACCTCTTAAACATGGAGGTGAACCATCCCTTCTTCTTCTGGCCAGCTTCAGCATTTTCCTCTCCCTCTTCATCGTCCTCACTATCGCTGCTCAGAGCTTCATCCTTATCCATCATGCTATCCCCCTGGTGGGCAATCGCCTGCTCTATCATCTCTTCCCCTCTCTCGTCGGCTGGGTCAGTAAAATCCAGCTTGCTGTTCTTAGGTTGTTGATCATCCCAAACCCTGTTCTGCTTAACATTCTTCTTTGACTCGGGCTTGATCACCACCTTCTTGGCATCATTCTTCTTCTTTTTGCCTCCTATCTTCTTACGTAAGGTATTTACATCGAAGGCCCCGTCGTTGGGGTCTCCGTTCTCCTTCCCATTGTTAACAACAACAGCACGGGCATTAGAACTGTCCTTCTTGACACCGTTCTCATGCCCCTTGACGCTACCGTTAGTCAGTCCGTTCTGCTCCTTCCCTGAGTCGCTGCCATCCGAGTCATCCTTCCCGGACTCGGTGTTGCTCTTCTTGCCACCACCGCCACCTCCTTTCTGCGGACCAGCATGGTTAAGAAGCTTCTTGCCGTTGGCACCACCATTAGCACGGGATGACGGCAGCGTATTCTGTCTTGACTTCTTCATGGCCTCTGCGCGGGCCTCGGCCTCGAGATGCAGCTGCCGAAACTTATCCCCAAACTCATCATAGGAGACGCCGCGCCAGGGGTCGTAGATCTGCGAGAACTCCTTGCGGACGGCCGCCAGGAGGTCGTCGACGTAGAGCAGGTGGAAAATGCGCTGGTAGACGGCGACGAAGACGAGGCCCAGGTCGTTGTTGAAGGTCCACTTGAGCGCGTAGGTGTCCTGCGAGAAGCTGGCGTCCGCGGAGCGCTCCTCGAGGAGGCAGGAGCGGATGAGCGCGTCGATGGGGGAGCCCTTGAGCGCCGCCCCGCCGAGGGCGCGGCAGGACGACCACAGGATGAGGCCGCCCCGCGTGAAGATCAGCAGCTCCTCCAACATCGTCGCCGGCAGCCTGCGCGTCGATCGATTAAACCGGTGTAAGAAGAGAGAAATCGTTCGTCGGATCGGGATCCGGAGCCGAGAACGGCGGCGGATCGGCACGATTTTGAAATCCCGGTAGATCCGTGAGGCGGCGCGATCGGATCCGCCAAAATTAATCGGAAGAAATCGGAGAAGGAAGGGGGGATTACCTTGGGTTGATGGATGGATTGGGGAAAATTCCTTTTCCTTCCTTGCGGAGAAGAAGAAACCACGAAAAGTGGAAATCAGTTTGCAATCCGTCAGAGAGGCGGCTATATACGGGTGGGCGTCCAACTCCGACCCGGCACTGCCTATCCGATCCGAGTCGGCGTGGCCAGCTGGGTGCCTGCCGTGTGGGCCGACCTGACCTGTCACGCGGTTGACTGCTTCCTTCCACTCTGGTGTCCGTGAGTCCGCATCGGTACATTCTGCACGTGAGCCAATGCTACTACGCGTTTTGGATGAGAAATGCCAAAAAGGTTCAAAATTTTGGAATTCCTTGCTACCGGATTCAGTCAAAATGGGCAAGTAACTGGTCCAGCAGGTTACTGTCAAGACTGGGACATATATTACTTTATTTATAAAGCGGGGCGAAAACCCGTTTCAAAATGTTAGTCCATATCTAAATATATTTTTGTTAAATCAGCATGGCGTCGGCGATAATATGTGCAGCGTGTAATTTAGCAGTAAGGGACAAATGTTTTCATCTTGTCCCAATTTCTTGTTTAACAAATGGACCTACTTGTAGGCTAGGTAAGTGATGATCTACTATTTCTAGCCCAAATTTGGTTCATGTCTAGGCCAGGCTGGATATGCGCGGACGAGCACGGGCTCCTGCCTTTATTCAACCTTGTTCCGCCTGCTAGGGACAGATAAACACATTTTTGCCTCGCCTACCGTTGTCATAGCCATGTCGCTGTAACTCCTCTCTTCCGCCGTCACCACGCTGGCCGGTATTCGTCACACTCGTCGCCGCCGCCTTCGCCTACATCCCGCCGACCCCTTTCTTTTGTGGGAAGGCGTGGGAGCCTTGTCCCCGACCACCACCGAGTGCGCCCACAAGGTGTTCGGTCGCTTGCTCGAGCTACGGTTTCATCACCTCCAATGGTCGATAGCTCGGATGAGTTCTTCTACAACAACATGGTGTATTCATCGTCCCACTCTGATTCATACGACAAGGAGAGCGAGGTTTTGATTTCTACACTCCTCGTCAATGAACACATTTCGATGATGCTGAAAATTAGAGATTAGTTGTGCTCATTTTACCATGGTCGGAACAGAAAGGAAATAATTATGAAGTGTTTTAAAGAATGTTGCAACTATGAGGGAAATAGGACCAGGGGCCATAGGCTCACTAGTGGTGTCCCTCCAAAGAAAACAAAGATGTTGGGTGAACAAATTACAGCTGGACAATTGAAAAAATCATGATCGTATAACAATATTATGATGACGAGATATAGTTCACGGGTTCTAACATTATAGGCATTACGTCAAGGAATATGAACCGCTATCCAGCATGCATCCATATCTAAAAGTCCACCTCAAGAAAAGCTATCTAGCAAATCTCTCTGGTATTAAGTTGCAGCAACGAAGTGATAGTTTTGTATACAATAGACGAATGCATTAAGAATATTACGTAATGTAAGCAGTGGTTCTCGTCCGTAGACAAGAGCACCGTTGTTTTTTCCTAGTAGCAATAACACATCCCCCATCCGTCACGTTTCTGTCACTAGAGCATAGATGTAAGAGAGGCATGAACCTACCATCTAGCATATAAAGTTATAAACCCTCTCTTGGAGGTGAAAACAACTACGTGGCCAAGGTAATCATAAACACCGGAGAGCATTGCAAGACAAGTTTAAAACTCTATATGAATATAAGTGAAGCATCTCAGATTGACATGAACAAAATAATCATAATCTCATGGTTCATCGGATCCCAGCAAACACAACATGCACAATTACATAACGGTGGTCTCGATCATGTGAGGCAGAGACTCTAAACATGAAGGCATAGGGAGAGAATAACCATGTAGCTACTGCTATGGACCCGTAGTCCCGAGATGAACTACTCATGCATCTATCCGGAGACGATCAGGGCGATGAAGAGGCCTCCGGTGACGATTCCCCCCTCCGGCAGGATGACGGAATAGGGCTCCAGAAGCCCTAGATTGGACTTTTGAAATGAAGACATCTTTCTGTATGTTTTGTGGAAAATAACTCCGTCCCCGGTGGTTTTAGGGTTAAAGGTAATTTATAGGCAAAGAGGCGGCGTGAGGCGGTGGCCAGGGCAGCCAGGGGCCCACCAGGCGCGGCCTAGGGTGGGGCCGTGCCTGGCACCCCCTGGTGGCCCTGTCCCCTCTCCGAATCTTCTCTGGACTCTGTCTTCGTTCCGGGTCAAAACTGATTTTCATGAATTTCCGGCCATTTCCGGGAATATTTCCTTCAGAACTTTTCTGAAATAGAAACAGAAAAAACAACAAGTAGCCTGGGGCATCTTGTTAATAGGTTAGTCAATGAAAACATCCGGAAAACGAAACAAAAACATGTGAAAACATGGTAATAACATAAGGGCATTGGATAGAAAACAAGCATGAAGCATCAATTTTATATATACGTTTGCTACGTATCAGTATCCCAAGATTAACTCCTGCTCTCCTCGAGTAGGTAAGTGATAACAAAATAATTTTTGAGGTTACATAAAGTCAACACAATCTTGATCAACATTATGTAAAAGCATTGCAAGCTGAGATCAAAATATTTTAACAAAGGCATGATAAAATATATTTTGAATTAATGTAAACTTAGCAACTATGTTGCACATGAAAAGTAACACAAATAATTGACAATAAATAATGAAGCATTGAAAGCATTAATTTTGTTTTAATCATAAAGAAAACATAATAACATGGTATCCCTTTTGTCTTTCGTGGAATAGCAAAAACATAAATGCTAGGACACCTTCAAAATTTAAATTATGACTATATACAATAATTTAAGAACAAACAATACCACAATCATGAATCAATCAATAAAATTTTTGGGACTATGCATATTATACTCAGAATGACAACTATGTTCCCTTTATTGGTGCGTAAAGTAAGAAGATGAAGACTCGGCATAAAAGTAAAAGAAAGGCCATTCGCGGAGGGAAGCAGGGATTACTCATGTGCTAGCGTTTTATATTTAATAAAATAGAGATATTGAAAACAATTTGAGAGAGGTGTATGTCTATGTCAACGAATGAAATCAAATGTCCTATCATATTTTCATGTTTAATGGCTTCAATAGCGGCTCACATAGGAGAATCATAACATTCCTATGTCTCTTTTGTTTGCACAAGCTAAGTTCATGATTTCTCAAGTCCATAGTGTGAGGAGATTTTAACGCTATTGTTATAGCTTAAAGGAATAGTACATTATTCATGCTAGTCAGGTGTGAAGCTATCAAACATAAAAATATAATAACACATTCAATACTTCCTCATGAGCTAAAACAGGAACACAAAAACATGTTAATAATTTCGATGGTTTAAAGGTAGCACATGAGAAATTTACTTGGAGTGGAGGTGAAATACCACATATAGCTAGGTATGGTGGACACATTTGACAAACTATTGGTTTTGGGGAATTGGGTGCAGGAGTAGATCTCATAATCAGTACGGGTGAAGGCTAGCAAAAGGCTGGGAGCGACCAACTAAGAAAGCAATAACGGCCATAATCATGCATAGCAACAATACATCATTAACCAAAGCATGAAGTGATATTACAAATAAAAAACTAAATGATCATCAAGGATAGAGGTGACTTTGTTTATAGTCATAACATAGTGTGAGCATGCGCCAAGTCAATCCAAGTAAATCATTCAAAGGGGAATACCACAATAACATGCTTCAATATGAGAAAACAACACATGATTTAATTTCAATTGCACATTAAGCACTCTCAGCTATTTGAGACTAGTCATGATACATAATATACTACTAAGCACATAATTAAAATAACATATAACATGACATGTCAAAGTCTAAGCCACAGTCAAGACAAGCTTCCTTTTGCATCACTATAAGTATGAAACATTTTACTCTTTTCCAACACCAATTAACTTATTTGAAGCAACTCACAAAGCAAATGATCATTAAAGACCAGAGATCTAATCATATATAACTGAAGCTAACCAGCAAGCTCTAAACAAAATTTGAGTGAAGAACAAGAGCTAAACACGGCACTAGCAAAAACTGAACACTCACAGAATAATAAGAGTGAAAACTAGAGTGTTCTAGGCAATAAAAATGAAGTGTGTCTCTCTCCAAACTAACATATGCTAGGATAGAACCATAAACTACAGCAAATAAACTAAAAAATTAAATCAAAATAAAATGACACTCCAAAAACAACACATATCATGTGAAGCAATAAATATATACTGTTTTGAAAGATGACCTGATATTTTTGTTGATGAAGAAGGTGATGTCTTGGGCATCCCTAAGCTTCGACTCTTGTACTTCTTGGATATATCTTGGGGTGACATGGGAATCCCCAAGCTTGAGATTTTTTCCATCCTTCGTCTCATCATATCATTTTTCTCTCCCTAAACTTGAAAACTTCCTCCAACTAAAACTTCTCACAGTTTTCATTATCAACGTTGGTGCATCAAAATAATAAATCCACTTGGTTCAGCACTTAATTTAAAACATTAGCTACTGTCACAACTTCTTTGAAGGCTCTCCCTCCCCCCCCCCCATCCCGCCCCCTCTGAAAGAATCTCAAGATAAAAACATGAAGAGGCAAATGCAAATATTGGCAGAAATCTGTCAAAACTGAACAAGAGGTAAAGATGAATTTTTTTGAGGCACTTATCTGTCTCAAATCAAAACGTTCAAAACTAATGAAGTTATATAAAAAACTGGGGCACGTGCCAAAAAAATCTCGGGTTCTGGCAGAGAACCAAGGTTTTTGGTGAAGCGCAAAAGCGTGAACATAAAACAACAATTTCCCCAAATCATACTAACTCTCTATTAGAGGCTACTCTTGGCACAAAAAACGAAATAAAAAGGATAATGAGTGGTTGTTATAGATGTAACAACTTCCAAAATAAAAGGGAAAATTGAAAGCAAAAAATAACAAGAGTTGTCTCCCAAGAGCTCTTTCTTTATAGCCATTAAGATCATGGAAAATGCGCACTATTTCGGCGCTAATAGGACGATGTAGCATATCTAGAGGGTCCACGCTAAATGTTAACACTTTTGTTCTCCATTGCGCTATTCATGAAATAGCATGATATATCAAGCTAAAACGGCGTAACGTTATAGAGGTTATAGCGCTGTTATTTTTCCAGCCTATCGGGCCAAATGCCCGAGTTTTCCACCTTAAGAAGAAGAAAATGTTGCTTCATGTTTTTCGTGGCGATGAAAAACAATCGTGAAGATGACATTGCTAGGTTTATAATTCTGAATAAGTAATTTATAATGTGTTATTGCCCCATAGGATGTTGATGTTAGGATCTAACCAACTAGAGAACAATTTTTATGTGGTTATACATATATTATTCTCACGTTTTTTGGCTATCATTTATTCTTGTTGAAATCCTTCAATTTTTTAGATATATTTGATAGTTTTTTCAAAACGCTATGTTGATATAGCACGCAATTATCACGATATAGCGTGCATAGCATCTCGAGGAGGGTGCCGCTATTTCTCATAGCACGCTATTTTTTTCCTTGATTAAGATGGGCTCGGTATTTTAAAAAGATGCTCAGATAAGAAATAATAATTGAAGCAAAATTGAGCATCAAGAAGAAAATATGAAACACACTTAGGTCTAACCCACGTCCTATGCATAGAATCTTGTAAATAAATAAATCAAAAAAAGCTCAAAGTAGCAAGCATAACAAGAATAACTTCAAATTTTCCAATATAAAGAGAGGTGTTTAGTAACATGAAAATTCCTACAAACATATTTTCCTGTCTCATAATAATTTTCAGTAGCATCATGAGAAAACTCAACAATATAACTATCACACAAAGAATGTTTGTCATGATCTAAAAGCACATAACTCATATCAAGCTCCAAAATAGTGGGATCAAAATTTAAAATCATGACCTCTCCAATCCCATTTTCAGTACCATTATAATTTATATCATTTAGTAACATAGGACCATCATCTAAATCATTATCATACAAACTTTCTAAGCAATAATATTCATAATCATGCATATCAATTGTAGGAACAAATAGAGGATTATCATAAGATTTATCAATATAGCAAGGATTATCATAAATAACAATAGGCAAAGTATCAAGTTGTTTCTCTTTGTCTTATAGTGTCTCTTGGAGGTCGTTACCTCTGTAACAAGTATCAAGTTCATCAAACATGGGTATTTCATAAGAATCCATAGGATCATCACATTCATCAATATGGCACTCATCCTCCTTTGGTAAGCATGGAGGGCAACCAAATAAAGTATGAGTTAAAGAGTTACTCTCATTAGAGGTAGACATGGGTAGCTACTCCATTCTTCCTCCTTTTGATCATCACTCTCCTCTATTTCATCCAATGAGTTTCCAGTTTCATAATTTCTTCTTCCATAGGCTCCTGCAAGGCATTAGTCTCTTCCTTTGGAGGAGAGACACTATTACTATATCTAATAATATAGCCATTGTGCTCATAATCATCATGGAAATATTCAAGTATAGCACAAGTTTCAGTTTTGTAAGAAGCATCATGTTTATTTTTAAGCAAAGAAGCAATTTCAATAGCACCCATCCAAGCAATAAATTCTTCAATTTGTTCTACATCATATAAGTCATAATTTCCCAAAACATAAGAGGATATAATTTTATTTGTATTACAGGCACATTGGAAAGGAAGTTGTTTAAAGTCCACATAGCAGCAAGATTTATCACAAGCAATAAGATACATCATATATAGAGCAGAAGTAGCTATCCAGTTTATTTTTAAGTATCCAAAAGTGTTTCCCTTTTTGAGACATGCAGTATTCCTTGTAATAATTTTGTTGATCTTTCGTGAACCCATCTTGCCAATAGGATCTAGTTTCAAAGAAATTAACCATTGGTAGACATAAAAAGAAAATAAACTAACAACACAAATAAACGACTAGAAACCAGAGAACTATTTTGGGGGGGGGTGGTAAACATAAAACAAGACCAAACAAAAGTAAACTAAGCAAGAACAAAACAAAAGAAAGAGAGTCGAAGTGTGAGACTCCCCTTGCAGCAAGCTAGAACTCCTCAGCAACAACGCCTGAAAAAGTACTTTATGCTGACGTGATCACATGCTCTGGCAGACCCCAAGCGGATGTTATGATGTAGCCCAGCGGAAATTTTCTTCCAGCTAAGGAACCAGGGTTTATCGAACCAGTAGGAATTCGTAGTCTTGGAGAATTTACTTGTTGTCTGACGTGTTAACAAGCGTGGAACCTACACACAAACACAAACTCTCTCTTGCTCCAACATTCTGGAAGGTTGTCAATCTTTCATTCTTGCTGAAAACTAGAGAATTAAACGTATAGAGTCTTGAAAAGTAAATAAAGTAAGAACGGAACAACAAGGAAATAATTATGAAAATGCTTTAAAGAAGGTTGCAACTATGTGGAAAATAGGACCGGGGGCCATAGGTTCACTAGTGATGTCTCTCCCAAGAAAAACAAACATGTTGGGTGAACAAATTATAGCTGGGCTATTGACAAATCATGAACATATAATAAGACTATTATAATGAGATATAGTTCACGGGATCTATCATTGTAGGCATTATGTCAACGCATATGGACCGCTATCCAACATGCATCCATATCTAAAAGTCCACCTCAAGAAAGCTATCCAGCAAATATCTCTGATATTAAGTTGCAGCACCGAAGTGATTGCTTTGTGTGCAACAGACAAAGCATTAAGAACAATACGTAATGTAAGCAGTAGTTCTCGTCCGTAGACAAGAGCACTGTTGTTTTCTCCCTAGTAGCAATAGCACATCCCACATCTGTCACATTTCTGTCACTTGAGCACAGATGTAAGGGAGGCATGCACCTACCATCTAGCATATAAACCCTCTCTTGGAGGTGAAAACAACTACATGGCCAAGGTAATCACAAACACTAGAGAGCATTGCAATACAAGTTTAAAACTCTCATGAATATAAGTGAAGCATCTCAGATTGACATGAACAAAATAATCATAAAATCATGGTTCATCGGATCCCAGCAGACACAACATGCACAATTACATAACGGTGGTCTCGATCATGTGAGGCAGCTCATGAGACTTTAAACATGGAGGCATAGGGGAGAGAAAAACTATCTAGCTACTGCTATGGACCCGTAGTCCCGAGATGAACTACTCAGACATCTGTCTGGAGGCGACCATGGCGATGAAGAGGCCTCTAGTGACGATTCCCCCCTCCGACAGGGTGCCAGAATAGTGCTCCGGAAGCCCTGGATTGGATTTTCGAGGTTATGGTACCTCTTTGTTTATTTCATGGAAAATAACTCTGTCCCCGATGTTTTTAAGGTTAAAGGCGATTTATAGGCGAAGAGGCGGTGGCCAGGGTAGCCAGGGGCCCACCAGGCGTGGCCTATGGTGGGAACGCGCTTGCCAATCCCCTGGTGGCCCCATGTCCCCTCTTCTGCTCTTCTTTGGACTTTGTCTTCGTTCATGGAAAAAACAGATCTCCGTGAATTTCCAGCCCTTTCCGAGAATATTTCATTCACAATTTTTCTGCAAATAGAAGAAACAGCAAAAAAAATAGCAACTGGCATGGGGCATCTTGTTAATAGGTTAGTCAATGAAAACATACGGAAATGAAGGAAAACATGGTAATAACATATGGGCATTGGATAGAAAACAAGCATGGAGCATCAAAAATTATAGATACTGTTTGCAACGTATCAGGGTGCTTCTTCAGAGCTTCTAGCGAGCAACTTCGAGCCTAGCCCCAACACCAGTGTCGCAGCCACAGACACGAGCGAGGAAGGACTCGAGAAGGACGAAGAGGAGGAGACGGAGCCGAGATTTTCTCGGGCGAAATGCAAACGTGACAGGGGTGAAGAAGAGGAGGTGACCTCCAAGGACGTTTCCCTGAGTCAAGAAAGACTCGGGCATATCGACCCAAAGACGATGCAGGTCATGTCTCCTCTGAAGACGATTCCTATGCTGCCCAAGAAATATCGGGTGGAGGTCCCTTGGGAATTGTATGCTTTTAATGACGATAACGAGGAGTAGGTCCTTTGCTTTTATCTTTGTTCTGTTTGATTCTTCGAAGTTTTCCCTCATCACCCTTTAGTTATTCTTTTCCCGCTATATCTGTGATGGTTAGCAAGGATCAGTTCGCTGCTTCAGCTCAGTCTTCTAAGCAAAAAAATAGCGCGATGTAGAGGCCTAAAAGGCTTTGAAGTTTAGAGAGGAAGGTAGCGAGTCTGAGCAAGGACTCTCCCATTCTTGAAGTCGAGAAGTCGAAGGTCACAACGATGCCATATCTGCAAGGACTAAGGCCACAGGAAGCTCAGAGGATTTGCTATCTACTCCTGGTGCCAAGGTATGTCATACTTTGGATTTTTCTTTGAATGTTGCTTCTTTTCCAGTTTTATTATCTGGTGCACGACAGTGCTCTCAATGGGAGTATCCCGAGTCTATGTGCGATTGCTTATAATTGGGCATAGACTCAATGATATTTTCCTCATTCTGTTCATTTGCTTGTAGGCTGTCTCGTAATCGCTCAATCTGACTGTGACATTGTTCGTCGAGAGCGCGACCAACTTCTCCAGGAACTCAAGGCTTCAAAAGGTAGTTTCTTGAAACTTCGCGAGCAGTGCTTTTCTATGTTTTTCCTTTACTCGATCGTGTTCTTGTTTTTTCAGATGAAGCTGCCCAAGCTAACACGGAGAGGTCGGCGCCTTTCATCGAGTCAAGGACCTTGAGATGGAACTTGAGTCCGCCAAGGAGTCCTCCGAGGAAATCGCGCAGGCCCAGGATGCATTGAAGAAGGTTGAGGAGGAAGGCCAAGTTCATGATGATAAAATGACGGGCCTACTCCTTCCTGTGACGGAGGCTCTCTCAGGTAACCGTGTTGAAGAAATTCATCTTCAGAAGTTTGAAGTCGTAGGTGATTGTTTCGAGTTATCTTAATCTTGAGTTTTGCAGGTGCACGGTTCCGCTGGCCATTCCTCGTCAGGTTCGAGTCGATGCTTGGATGGACACAGTCAACTAGCTTAAAGAGCATGGCAGGAAGGCAAAGACCGTCATCGAGGAAACCGCTCGGATCCCGACCCCGCTGTTCCAAAAACTCTTCGTCGGCCAGGAGGTTCCTACAACTGCGGATGGGCTCGTGAAGGCTTTCCGTGATGCAGCTGATCCTCTTCACGAGTACTCGCTTGCCGAGACGGAGTATGGCGATTATGATGGCCTTGGCGAGTGTCGTGGATGGAGACCTCGAGACGGCGTACTCGGACATTCCCAAGGACCACGAGGGCAAAAAATAGCTCGAAAAGATGGATGCCAAGTTCGCACGAACCCTTTTGCGAGCATTGAAATCCAAATATGGATGCCAAGCTCGGACATTCTCCAACTCCTCCATGAGGAACCCTTTTGTTGTGTAAGTGCACCAGGATCCCCCGAGCGCTTGTTGTGTTGGTTCCTTTTACGAGATCTTTGTAGATATTTTGCTTCTGTTCTAGGTATCGAACCTGACATGAATGCAGAAAGAAAATGGGTGAACAATTAGATCATCTCTGAGTCCGGGAGTTCCAATATCAAATCTTGTAAATTCTGGTTTGATAGGGGCAAAAGTTTCGTCATGGCGACTCTGCGGTCTCGAGTTCGACAAGTTCAAGGTTTTGTCGAGTCCTGCTGTGAGGCTCTTTCTTCCGTATACAGGACCATGTACCCATTGGATGTCAATCCAGAAGGTTTAGGCGCTCTATTGAGGAAGTTTCGGCGTGTTGAGGATGTCAAAGAGTGTGTGCGATAGCAGTTGATCAGTGGTGCTGAAGTTGCTTTAGCGTTTGTGCGATCTTGACAACCATCTTTGGATTTCAATGATGTTTCTCAACTGCCGCCTTTGCATGGGGACTCGGTGGAATTTTGCCCTCACTATGTTGTGGTTAGAGATGCAGCTGAGCGCATAATTTCGTTGACTGGAACCGAGACTGATCGGCTTCTTCGAGAGGGCGCGAGTCGCCAGTAGTTGTAATTTTGCAATGTGAGTGTAGTACTCGAGAGAATAACTTTATGTCATTTTATGGTAGCATGCAATGTGTATTGAGGGATTTTGGTCTTGTTAAGATATGAGTGCGTCTTTTATGCATTGTTGTCCGTTTATGCTAGTGCGGCATTATCCCCGTTTTTTGGGTGTAACCTTTAGCATGTTCAAAAGATAAACTCGATGAATAATTGAAGAGGAAGCGAAGGTTTAGTATATTGATGGTTGTAAAGCCATGTATTGTATGATCGGTTTACATGAGTGGCTGAAAAGCCTTATTGCATAAACATAGAACTTCCTAAGGGTAGAACTTGCATAGATACGCAATGTTCCAGGGGTTCGAGTAGACGATGCCGGTCTCTAGGTCTTTCAGACGGTATACGCCACCTCGAATAGCTCCGTGTACGATCCAAGGCCCCTCCCAAGGGGGGAGAGCTTGTGGTGGCTTTTCCTCTTCAAACGCAACACCAGGTCTCCTTCGACGAAGGACATGCCGCATACTCGCCGGTTGTGATAGTTGCGGAGCGTCTGGTGGTAGACCGCGGATCTAGCGAGAGCAACATCGTATGCTTCATCGAGTGCGTGCATATCCCGTGCGAGGGCGGTGTTCGATGCTTCCTAGTTGTATGCGACGACTCATGGAGCGCTGAAACGAATGTTCGTAGGTAGTACCACTTCTGCGCCGTAGACCATGAAGAATGGTGTTTGTCGTGTTGAGCGGTTTGGAGTCGTGCATAGACTCCAAAGAACTGAGGGGAGTTCTTCGGCCTAGTGTCCGGCTGCACTGTTTAGGCGAGTCAATGGGCGCTTTTTGAGACCAGCCAAAACTAATCCATTAGCCCTTTTGACTGTCCAGTCGTTTGTGGATGTGCTATAGATAGAAGCTGATGGTGATTCTTTTTTCCTTGCAGAATTCTTGTGTTTCAGCAGCGATGAAGTTGGATCCCTTGTCCATGATTATGTTGTGAGGAACACTGAATCTACAGACGATGGAGTCGATGAATTTCACAACACACTTGGCGTCTTATGATGTTACTGGGACTGCTTCTATCCACTTCGTGAATTTGTCGACGGCGACTAGAAGGTGAGTGTAGCCCATGGTGTTGATTCGCGAAGTGGCCCAACCATATCGAGTCCCCATTGAGCAAAGGGCCAGGACAAAGGAATCATGTGGAGTTCTGTGGCTGGCATGTTTTTGTTTGCGCTAATCTCTAGCATGCCTCGCACCTTTCCACTAGATCTTCTGCGTCCTTGGCTATTGTAAGCTAGTAAAATCTTGCCCGATAGGCCTTCCCCACAATGGCTCTCCAAATCGCGTGATGTCCGCAGTCTTCTTGATGTATATCTTGTAGGATTTCCTTTTCATCTTCTGGTGTGATACACCTCTTAAGAATCCCTAATATGCTTCTCTTGTATAGTTCACCTTTGATTATTGTGAAGGATTTCCTATGCCTCATGATTTGTTGTGCTTATGATATGTTCTCTAGGAGCTTCTTGTGAAGCAGGTAGTCCAGGCATTTCTTTGTCCATAATGGTTCTATCAGGAATACTTGCTCTGAAACTTGGTCTATTGTGGCACTGAGTGTACTGGACTCGCTATTGCTTGGCGGTGTTTCCTCAGGTGTCTTGACAAGTCTTCTGACCTCGACAAATCTTTTGTTGATTTGCTCGAGGTAAATTCCTGGGGGTATTGGCGCCTTAGTTGATCCGATGTTTTCTAATCTATCGGCTTCATTGTTTCTTGACCTTGTGATGTTCCATAGTTTGCAACCATCAATCCTTCGAGCAGATTGTACATATCTTTGTATGCTATCATGTTCTGTGAGATTGCATTACACTCCTTCATTGTTTGTTGCATGGTGAGATTGGATTCGCTGTATATCATGAGGCGAGTAGCTCCACATGCCAGTGACATTTTGATCCCGTGTAGGAGTGCCTCGTACTCAGCGTCATAATTGGACGTTTTGTCACTTTCCAGGAAGTTGAGCTTTAGGACATAACAAAATTTGTGCCCTTTAGGTGATATCAGCACAACTCTAGCTCCTATGCCCTTGTTTCTTTTTTATCCTTCGAAGTACATGCTCCATGAGCTAGAATATTCAGGAGGACCCAGGCTCTAAAGCTTTGTCTACTCTGACAAAAAGTCTGCGACTATCTGTGACTTGAGGGAGTCGCGTCCTTTGTATATGATGTCCCAGTCTCCCAGCTCGATACTGCATGTGGCGACTCGTCCAGAGGCCATTGGATTGATGATGCTTCCAAGTGATGCGTCATTAAGCACCGTCACAGTGTGTTCTTGGAAGCAATTTTTAGGCTTTGGAGCTGTGAAAACAGCTCCATATGCCAGCGTTCGATAGTGTGGGTACCACTGCTTGCATGGAGAGAGAGTACCTTGCTAAGGTAGTATATGAGTCTCTATACCTTATGAGTTTTGTCTTGGGTCTCTCCACCACAAGTATTGTACTGACCACCACTTGATTGGTGACGGCTAGATATAGATATATTGGTTCCTTCTCGTGGGGTGTAGCAAGTATCTTCTTGCTTGATAGCTTCCTCTTTAGGTCTTCGAATGCTTTCTTTGCCTCGGGCGTCCACTCAAACTTATCTGTTTTCTTCAGCAGTTTGTAGAAAGGCAAGGCATTCTCGCCTAGTCTAGCGATAAACCTGCTGAGTGCTACCAAGCAACCTGCTAGCTGCTGTACTCCTCAAAGATTTGTCGTCTCTTTCATCGTCAAGATGACTTGGATTTTCTCCGGGTTTGCTTCTATGCCTCGGGTAGATACCAGATAGCCCGAGCAGTTGTCCTGCCAAAGACGCACTTTGCAGGGTAGAGCTTGATCTAGTAGGCGTTGAGGGCGTCAAATGTTTCTTTGAGATCAGCTAGGAGCGTAGTTTTGACTCTTATTTTGACGACTATGTCATCGACATAAATTTGGACGTTCTTGCCGATTAGTTTGGCCAGACAATTTTGCATACAACACTGATATGTGGCGCCTACTTTTTTTAGCACGAAAGCCATTATTGTGTAGCAGTAGACACCGTATGGTGTGATGAATGTTGTCTTCTCTTCATCTTCTTTTTTCATTCGGATCTGGTTGTAGCCCGAGATGCTTCGAGGAATGATAGACATTCGCAGCCTGTTGTCGAGTCAATTATTTGATCGATCAGAGGGAGTGGGAAGTTATCCTTGGGCAGTGCTGTTTTAGCGACATGTAGTCGATGCAAACGCGAAGGATGTCAGTGTTTTTCTTCGGGACGAGCACCCGGGTTTTCTAACCAGGTAGAGATTTTGATTTCTCGTATGAATTTTCCTGCAAGGAGTCGATTGATTTCCTCTCCGAGTGTTATGCGCATCGGCTCGGAGAAGCGGCGAGTAGTTTGCTTGATCGGTTTTGTGTCCTTAAACACTTCTAGTGAGTGCTCGGCGAACTCCCTGGGAATCCCTGGCATATCTGCTGGCTCTCAGGCAAAGATTTCCTAGTACTCATGGAGGAGTTCGACGAGGGCGCTTTCCTATGGGAGGGAAAGGTTCGACGAAACTATCACCGTTTTCTTTGGGTCCGTCAGATGGATATGATGCTTCTGAGTGTCGTTATTGTAGTCGAATTCTAGGTCTGGTCCAGCTCTTTTAGTCAGAGGGAGCACAGATTTATTTGTCGTTTTTGCGAGTTCTGCTAGCTCTCGCCGCATCCCGAAGGATTGTGATATGTTGTGGAAGTCCATGTCGTACTTGCATAATTTCTGGAAGTCCCCACTGACCGTGATTGGTCCATAGGGTCCAGGTAGCTTCAACTTGAGGTACGTGTAATGCGGTACTGCCATTAACCTTACGAATGTAGTTCTCCCAAGGATGGCATGGTACTGTGATGTCCAATCCACGGCTTTGAAGTTGGGGTGCCCGCGCCTGTAATTTCCTGGTTCTCCGAGTATTACTTCGAGGTTGATCGATCCTATGAAAGAACATTTATTTATCCCTCATGTTTTGTGTGTTAGATAACAACACTAGTGATATTTTAACTATGTGGTTAAGTGGTGCAGGTTATTAGATAAAGTCATTCCATCGGTGTCACCAAAAAGACCAGATAAAAAGAGCTGAAAGTCATTCCCGGGCTGGAAGATTTGGCTTAGGACGGATATTCCGGTGTCCATATCCCTGGCCAGATTTCAGCTAAGGAGTAAGGTGGCGCATCCCCCTGTCTAAACCGGAATATTGGTGATACGTTGCAAATATATCTATAATTTTTATGATCCATGATTGTTTTCCCTATGTTTTCCTATGTTTTCTATCATTTATTGGACTAACATACTAACAAGATACCCAGTGCCACTTTCTGTCTATTTTGTCCGTGAATTGCAGTCAAAAATCAAAATTCTCGATTTTTTTTGAAAAAAATTCCAGTAGGCCTAACTCCCCGAAAAACTCCAGGAGCCAGAAGGGCAGCCCAAGGTGGAGCCCATGACCCCTAGGGGGGCGCCGACCATGCCTCCTCCTTGCCCATGCCTGGGACCCACTTGGAGAACCCTGACACCGCCTAGCGTTGGCTCTTCTCCTATAAGACGCCCCTTGATCTAAAAAAATGAGGAACCCCGACGATTTTTCCAGAAACACATCCGAGCTCTGCCACCTATAAGTCTCTGTTTCGGCACCTTGTCGGGGCAGGGAAGTGCCTGATGTCTACGCACGCTTCTATTCTTGTAGACAGTGTTGGGCCTCCAAGTGCAGAGGTTTGTAGAACTGCAGCAAATTTCCCTTAAGTGGATCACCCAAGGTTTATCGAACTCAGGGAGGTAGAGGTCAAAGATATCCCTCTCAAGCAACCCTGCAATTAAGATACAAGAAGTCTCTTGTGTCCCCAACACACCCAATATACTTGTCAGATATATAGGTGCACTAGTTTGGCGAAGAGATAGTGAAATGCGAGTAATATGCATGGTTATAAGTAATAATAGCAATCTGAAATAAATATGCAGCAATCAAACATGTAGCGGAATAGGCAGAAAACGGTGTTTCAATGCTTGAAAACAAGGCCTAGGGATCCTACTTTCACTAGTGGACACTCTCAACAATGATCACATAATTTAATAACTAAATATCTTCTCTTCACTATGCTACTCTTAACCCTCTCTGGTTGGATAACGAACACTAATCATTGCATAGGTCTGCAAAAAGCATTCCTTAAAGTAAGCATTCCCATGTCTAGTTAACCCCACGCCGTCACTATGAGCGCCCTAGAAGGTACTAGACAAAAACCACAATTCATAAAGGACACACACACACGATGTGCACACTATCACCTTCACACCGCGGGACAAGGTGACTCCAAAGTTCATATTAATAAAACACTTGAGTAGCACAATAGATGAAGAGTATCATCTACTTATTCAACTAGATTACAAAGCTCACAATCACACATAGATCACACCATGGGGGAGAGAGATGAACCACATAGCTACTAGTAGAGCCCTCAACCTCGGGGGAGAACTACTCCCTCCTCATCATAAGAGACAGCAACAACGATGGAGATGGCTTCCGGGGGTACTTCCCCGTCCTGGCAGGGTGCCAGAACAGAGATTTGTCCCCCGAAACTTGGGTTGATGATGACGGCGGCTGCAGAAGGTTTCGTGGAATTTCGCCGATTCTTTTAGGGTTTATGCATTGGGAGGCATATATAGGCGAGAGGGCGATGCCGGTGGGCCACGAGGATGGCATCACCACCCCTAGGCGCGACCAAGGGGGGGCCGCGCCTGGCTATGGTGAGGGCCCCCTGGTGCCCGTCTTCGACTCCTCTTTGGACTTATGGATGCTTCCGGGGAAAATAGGAACTTCGGGATTCGTGGGGTCCAATTCCGAGAATATTTCTAGAACAACTTTTCTGAAATAAAAAACAACAGAAAACAGGGAATTGGCACTTGGCATCTTATTAATAGGTTAGTCCCGGAAAACGTGTAAAAATGCTATAAAGAAGGGAGAAAACATGTAGCGATTGGCATAATATCAACATGGAACATAAGAAATTATAGATACGTTGGAGACGTATTGATACATCCATAATGTACCTATAATTTTTGATTCTTTCATGCTAATATTATGCTTTTGACACTTGTTTTTATATAAAGTTTATGATTTATTTGGACTAACCTATTAATAGTTGCAAGAGTGCACAATGTTTTCTTGTTTTACTCTTTGATGTGTAGGAATTAACAAGAAAACACAAAAGGAGACTTGTTGGAAAAGGACTCTGACTTTCCCGAAAACTGTCAACCAACAGTTTTTAGAGATCATCAGTTTTACCCCCAAAGACAACATCAACTGAAGATTAAATTTCCTACAAAGTTGTTGGCCATTTCCATACCTTTCGTTTAAGCCCAAGAATAACCCAATCCAAGTTTGTATGCGACCTGTGGACCCATTTTACTTGAGGATATATATCTGATTACGGGATTACGGGAATCGGTGACGGGATTGAGTCCATCTCTTACCATATTTGATGGATTCGGCCAAGACACAACTTTGGGGCTGAGAGGGGTCCCTAGGAAGGTTCTAGAGGTGCCCAAGAGCCTTTGGATCAAGGGGCCATCCATCGGAGGCCCGGGGAGCATTGTCCCATCACATATAAGGAGAGGAAACCCTAATTCTTGGGCACCCACCAAAAGCCACGAATTTTTCCTCCCCCATGGTATCATCTCCATGGGGGAAGGCTCATCTACAACACCAAGAAGCCATGTAGGAAGGGGCCTAAGGGGCGGCGCTCCCCCATGATGGCCGACCGGCGCATGAGGAGCCCCCTGCGCCGCCGACGGCCGCCAGCGCCGCCCTGCACCTCACGTGTTGCCCCTTCTCCATCCTCTCTGCCATGATGCCGCCTTCACCAACACCTCCATCATCATCTCCTACTTGTATTCAGCGGTCCATCCTCCCACAAACCTCTGTACCGTCCTATGTAAACATGGTGTTTGATGTTATAATATTTATCCTATGATCTGTCGAGACATCGTAGTAGTATTCATAGACGGGGGTGCCATGAGACTACGGGTAGAGACGTGGGGGAAATGTGGTTGCGCTAAGGATGAAGACACAGATTTACCCAGGTTCTGTACGTCGTAATAATACGGCGTTCCTACTCCTGCAAACTCACTATTCAGGTCTAAAGCCTGTATATACAGAGTACAGCGTGAGGTTCTGTTGGCTATTCGTCGAGGATCAACCTCTCGTCGAGTTAGCTAGTAGCTTCTTGTCTATCTATCATATCTCCCGCCCGGCTTTATATAATAGCCGGATTAGGGCATACAGAGTAGGAAACTTAGAAGACTACGGCAACTATTAACTTGGAAAGTAAGGAATCCGCCTTCTACTCCAAGCCAGATCACGTGGGCCGTGATCCGGGTTCTTCTAGAATCCGGCTTCTTCTAGAATCCGGCTTCTGTGCGTCAGCTTACTGGGCCGCCCAATGGACTGTAGCCCACTACCATTTGGGCCACCCGGGTAATCCGGCACTTTAGACTACCATCCGATATACCCATATTCGGTATATATCCGACAGTAGCCCCCAAGAAGGATCGAGACTCCGTTTTCGCCGTCTTTCGCCAAATGCATCTTTTCCGAGAAATATCGGCCTGCAGTCTTGATTCTTCTTTTCTCCCCTTAAAGGAGGTGGTAACGTAAAACTCGGAATCCATAAAATCCGACTTTTCTCGCACGATCCTTCGCGGAGAAGGAACTTCCTACGTCAGCGCTTAAAACTTGCTGACGTAAGGGACGTTTGGGTTACAGGTGAGAAACCCAGAAACATCTCTCTGACAGATTCTCGCGGGAAACAAGGAGATAGCCATAATCATCCTGTCGTTTCATTTCCCGGATTTTCCGGCGAGTGACACGCGTTGGCCATCCAACGGTCAAAAGAGACGTTAGCACGCATCGTGACGGAATTCCGGCTATAAATAGCCGTCTTCGTCCACCGTGAAAATCTTCCGCTCTTCACTTCGCACGCCATTCCCTGTGGCCAAGCTCACAGCAAGCAGCTCCCGAGCGCACCACCGCGTCCAGGACCTCACCGGAATCGACCGAATCGCCGCCACCCGATGGCATCACCGCCGTCTTCCCCAGCCCGCGCCGTCGCCAAAGAAATTGACGAAATCATCGACACAATGGACCCGCAACTAGATTCTCCGGTGCGGGTCTCCGGCGACGAGCTGGCGAAGGCCGCGGGCGGCGCGGAGGGCGAGGAAAGTTCTCTCGCCTCCGCGGACCTTGCGGGATCTTCATCCGCGCCCACTCCACCGTTCGCTCCCGAGACGGTGGAGGAGAAGATTGAACTCGTCGACGACGAGCTCGCGGCCGCGGAAGCCGCAACGTCCGCCGCCGCTAGAGCCGAGGAAGAGACGGAGACTGCCGGCAATTGGATTGCCTGCAGTATTCCGTCGTCCCTCCTTCCGATGATGGAGAAGGAGGGGTTGGTACTGAAGGGAAAGTGGAGGCTTCCGGAGGACGAGACTGAACCCACGCCGAACGACGGAGAACGGGTTCTTCTCTCCTCCCACCTTCTTAGAGGTATGGGTATTCCACCTTCCGCCTTCTTCCTCCAGATCCTGTCCCACTATAACATCCAGCCACACAACCTTCCACCAAATTCCATCCTTTACTTAGCCGGATTTCAGGCCCTTTTCGAGGGTTATCTAGGTATAGCGCCTAGACTAGATTTCTGGCTTTACTGTTTCGGGGTTAAGCGGAACTCTTCGGACGGTGCACTCCCAACTTGCGGAACCATCCCTTTCACTCTTCGGAGATTTCGAGAGGATTGGTTCCCCAAGATTAAAACATCGGAATCCGTCAAGTTTTGGACGGGTTCCTTCTTTTATCATCCCGACATTTCCTTTCCTGGAAAAACGTTCGGGGTTCCACCTTTTTCGAACACCGCCGCTGTTCCCCAAGAAAATTGGGGAACTGAGGCAGTTCAAACCCTGCTGCTGGATCTTCTAAGGATCAAGCGGCGCATCGCCAAACTCGTCACTTCTGATCCGCCTTTAACCGGCATGGACATAGTCCTTTGCTGGTTGAATAGGCGGATCCAGCCCTTGGCCAACCATGGTGCTCGCCTTCTCTGCGAGTACAAGGGAGCCGATGACGAAATACGGACAACCAGCAAGGATTGGTCCGCAAAAGATTTGCGGCGGCGTGTGAATCAGTTGGTCGCATCACGCGACCAATATGAAAAAAGCCGGCCAATGTACACGGACGAGAATCCGGCTCCCAAGGTACAATTCTTCGACTTTTGGAGTTTACATTCTTTCTCGTTTACCCGGTTTTTGTGTTTTTGACTTAAGTTTTTCTTTTCAACAGATTCCTGATCTTCCTGAGTCGGATCTTGCTTCCGACGCCGAGCTGGAAACTTTGCGTGCCACCTTTGTCGGTGGGCGAAAGCGCAAGAAGATCTCCTCTTTCCAGGAGATCATCGATCTTGACGGAATTCCCGTCGCCACTTCCAGGTTTGAACATCCATGTTATTTTCCTTTGTAGGAGTTTTTCTTTCGTCTTCGGAGTTTTAACTTTTCCGGCATTTTGCTTTGATTTTTAGCCTACCTCCTTCTACCCTAAAGCCAAAAAAGCTGAAGAGGCATAAGCTTGTGTCCAGCAGAGGCCCTCATCCTTCCCCTGCCACCGCTCCGACCACGCCGATCACAGTAACAGAGGAGCATGCCGCGGCCCCCACCACCGAGTCTCTGGAGACCAGCCAGCCCATTGTGCCGGAAATGGACACGAGGGAAAGGGTGGCTCCTGAGGTGGGAGGTCCTTCTCGGATAACTGAGGAGGAGATCCCCACCTTTGACAAGGACTTCAAGAACATCAGCGATGGCCTCAGCGCGGCCGGAACTCTTTTTGCTGAGTATGCAAAAGAGTTCACTGAGAACTTAACAGGGTTACAGCGGATGAGCCAGGTATTATCCTCAGCCCCCAAGCATTAAGTAAAATGTCTACTTTTCACTTGATGCTTTTCAATATCATGATTTTTTTCATTTCCGTGTTCCAGCAAACCGCTGAAACCATTAACATGGAAGTTTTCAACAAACTTTCCGTCAAGAATAAGGAGGTTAGAAACCTTCTTTCTATTCTTGACGCGAAAGAAGCAGAGCTGGCATCATCTCAGCTACAGCTGTCGGAAACAACAGGTATATTTCGATTCTCTGAAGTTCCTTATCTATTTTTTTGTCTAAGTACTTTCCCGAGTTTTTCTAAAGTCGGAATTTTGTTCCTTGCTTTCCAGCTTCTTTGGCTAAGGCCAAGGAAATAGCTGAAGATGCCGGCAATGCCGCGATTCTCCGACAGGAGAATTTGGACCTTCATAAGGATCTTATGAAGGCTCAAAAGGATCTGGAGGCCAGCAACATGGCTCTTGGGATTGCTCAATCCAAGGCCTCCCAGCAGGCCGACAAGGACAATGCTACTATCTAAGACTTGGAGAATGCCTTAACCCTGCGCCTTGAGGAAGGCTCCGAGATGGACAAGATTCTCGGTAAGTTGCTATCATTTACCGGTTTTCCATGTCTTGACTTCCTTCTCTGTTTTTCGCTAACCTTTTGGTTGTTTGTCTGAAAAAACAGGAGATAACCCAGAACTTACTCGGATTGAGAAAATCCGAGCTTTTGGGAAGGTATGGACTGCGATCAGGGCTGCAGGCATGCAGCTGGTCAACAAGTTCCTTCCCTCAAGAACTGGGGAATTCTCGGAAGTTGAAAAACTTCCGGAAGCTATCCTGGAGGTGGCGGAATCCAAGGAGTCCACCTTGCGCTCCGCAGCACGGGGTGGTGCACGCATGGCCTTAGGCCTTATGCGTATGCATTACCCCAGTGCCAAATCTTGGCGCGTGGCGTTCGGTATCCCCCTTGGATACTCGGAAACCCAGCGGACCAACATCTTCGACGAGATCAAGGGTCACGCCACCAAGATCGCCTCCATGGTGAACATCTCCCTCACCTATCCGGAAGAAGCGATTCCCGAAGCCCCCGAGAACGACAGCAACGATGAAGACTCGGATGCCTGAAGGATTCTTCTTAACCTGGATGGTGGAAGTAGAAAATATGAGCATTACTGCACTTTACAATGTAACCTTATATTGTAATGCTTCTATTCTTTTGTATAAACAAGTACTCCGCCTTTTGCAGTTAATTATGAAATTCTTTGCAAGTTTTCCGGGTTTGATATTCCTTTATATTCTAATTTCTCTGGCTTATGTGCTTTAACTGTCCTTAGTGTTTGAAATGGCTCAATAGTACTATGAATCTTTATGCCGAGTTTACTGGGTAAAACCAACCAGTTTGAACTCGAAAACATGGATCATACTAAGGGCATTTTTACTAACTAGATCCAGTGACCCAACACATAAACAATCAGATAATGCTTAGAGAATAGTAAGGAATTTTTTGAATGAAACTCGGGCACGCAGGCACAATCCAAGTTTCCTTTAGCCTTTAATGGGCTGAAAATCATTCAGTTTTTAAACACCGAGCACGCAGGCGCAATTCGGGTTAACATTGAGTATTTCGTAAGATCATTAGGAAATAGATAAGGTGGAATCATGTTTTGAACTATAATAAACTTGTAAAAAACATGGATATAAGAATTCCGACAACTTTATTTCATAATCTCAAAGATGTTTACATAGAATTGAACTAAGTATAGAAGTTACGTAACTGCTGGATACTCCAGGGCCTTTTTGTCTCTCCTAGCTCATCATCTATCTTTCTCTTTCTTTTGCGATTCAGCTTCTCAGGATCATCTTTCGTATCACGAATGTCGACAAGATAATATGATCCATTCTTCATGGCTTTGCTGATGACAAATGGTCCTTCCCATACTGGGGCCAGTTTGTGCTTTCTTTGCTGCACCAATCTTAGCACTAGGTCACCTTCTTTAAAAGAACGATGCCTGATTTTCCGACTATGATACTGTCGTAAACCTTGCTGGTAGATGGCGGATCTTTGAAGCACAAGTTCTCGTTCCTCTTCTAAGAGATCGACGACATCCTGTCGTGCTTTTTCGGCATCCGAGTCGTCGAAATCCTGCACCCTTGGGCTATCATGGATCATATTCGTTGGAAGGATTGCTTCCGCGCCGTAAACTAGGAAAAACGGGGTTTGCCCAGTTGACCTGTTTGGTGTCGTTCGAATACTCCAAAGCACGGAAGGTAACTCTTCTACCCATGCTCCAGCTGCTCTATGAAGAGGAGATTCGAGTCTTGGATGTATTCCTTGCAGGATTGAGCTATTCATTCTTTCAACCTGTCCATTGGATTGCGGGTGTGCCACAGATGCGAGATCGAGGCGAATTCCCGTTTGTCGGCAATATATTGCCAACTTTCCAATGAAGAAATTTGTCCCGTTGTCGGTTATTATGCTGTGTGGAACGCCGTATCTCATGACTACGTCAATGATGAAATTTATGGCAGTTACACCGTCAAGCTTATTGATGGGTTTAGCCTCCACCCACTTGGTATATTTGTCCACAGCTACAAGTAGATGTGTAAGTCCGCCTCGTGCAGTTTTGAATGGTCCCATCATATCTAGCCCCCAGACCGCAAAGGGCCATGTAGTGGGGATAGTTTTGAGTGCTTGGGCTGTCATATTAGTCTGCTTGGCGTAATACTGACATCCTGCACATGTATTTACTATGTGCTCAACATCTGTCTTGGCTGTTAGCCAGAAAACCCGGCACGGAATGCTTTTTTGACTATGCTTTTTGATTGAGCATGATGTCCGCAATCTCCGGCATGGATTTCTTGCAGGATTTCTCGTCCTTCTTCTGGTGAAATACATCGCAGAAAAATTCCGGAAGTACTGCGTTTATACAGGAAATTGTTAATTACTGTGTATCCTTTGCATCGATGCTGGATCTGCCTTTGCAAGACTTCGTCTGCTCCTTCCGGGTACTTCTGATTAACTAAGAAGTTTATATATGGGATTGTCCAATCCGGGTTAACGAGCATAACTTCAATTGACTCGGAAGCTAGAGGGTAATCAACATCTCCACCTTTTATCGATGGTTCGTACAAGTGTTGGACGAATACACCTGGTGGTAGGATTTTTACCCTTTCCGATCCCATGCGGGCTAACGCATCCGCGTTCCAATTTTCTTCCCTTTTAACATGGAGTACTTCGAATCCGAAGAAACAAATGGCAAACTCGTCCACCGTTCTCCGATATTCGGCCATTATAGGGCTTTTTGCGTCCCAAGTTTGGTTGAGCTGATGCTGTACCAAATCTGAGTCACCGTAGCACAAAATGCGCTTGACCCCTATTTCTTTTGCAATATGCAAGCCATGAAGCAGAGCTTCGTATTCTTCCACGTTGTTGCTGGCGTTGAAGTATATTTGTAATACATACTCCATTGTATCTCCTTTAGGGGATTTTAAAACTACACCAGCTCCAGCACCCTCCTTCATCTTGGATTCGTCAAAATGCATGATCCAGTATTCGGACTCCGACATTGGTGTTTTCTCCATTGCTTCCATCCAGTCGGCGATAAAATCTGCCAAAACCTGGGATTTTATTGCCGTCCTGGGCTGATACTTAATGTCGAAGGCTGCTAGCTCGATGCCCCATTTGGCTACTCGGCCAGTCGCCTCCGCATTGTTTATTATATCCCTAGTGGTGCTTTACATACCACTGTTATGGAGTGTCCTTGGAAGTAATGGCGAAGTTTTCTGGATGCGAAAAATACGCCATATGCCAGTTTTTGATAGTGTGGATACCTTTGTTTGGACTCGGAGAAAACTTCGCTTATATAATATACCGGATGCTGGTCTGGTATGCTCTGTTCGTCTTTCTTCCGTTCCACAACGATTACTGCACTGATAACCCGGTTTGTAGCCGTAAGGTACAATAACATAGGTTCTTCGTCTTTTGGGGATGCCAAAATCGGAGCTTTCATCAAAGTTTCCTTTAACTGGGTTAACGCTGCATCTGCCTCTTCTGTCCACTCGAATTTGTCGGATTTTTTCAGAAACTTGTAGAGTGGTAAGGCTTTATCCCCCAGCTGACTAATAAATCTGCTGACAGCTGCAGCGGAACCCGTCAATCTTTGGACATCTTTTACACACGTAGGTTTGGAGATGTTTAAGATTGCTTTGATCTTTTCTGGGTTAACTTCTATTCCTCTATGAGAAACGATGAAACCCAGAAGTTTTCCTGAGGGAACCCCGAATACGCACTTTGATGGATTTAACTTCATCTTGTAAGTGCGCAAATTTTCGAAGGTTTCTCGTAAATCCTCAAGGAGAGTATCTTTTTCCTTGGTTACGACAGCAATGTCGTCCACGTAAACGTGGACATTTTTGCCAATCTGACTATGCAAACAACGTTGCATGCAGCGCTGGTAGGTGGCACCTGCGTTCTTTAGGCCAAATGGCATGGTTATGTAATAGTACGTCCCATAAGGGGTTATAAAAGAAGTCTTAATTTGATCTTCCTTTTTCATGCGTATTTGGTGGTACCCAGAATATGCATCCAAAAAGCATAAGAGCTCAGAGCCTGCAGTGGCATCTATTATTTGATCAATTCGCGGTAACGCGAACCTATCTTTTGGACACAGTTTGTTTAAGCCGGTGTAATCTATACACATTCTAAGGGCAGTATTATCTTTCTTCGGTACTAATACCGTATTTGCAGACCATTCGGTGTGTATAACTTCCTCGATAAAGTCTGCTGCTAAAAGCCGGATAATTTCCTTGCCGATAGCCTTCCGTCTTCTTCCGTCAAATCGACGGAGACCTTGTTTGACGGGTTTGGAGCCTGGAATCACCTTAAGTTGATGCTCAGCAAGTTCCCTGGGTACGCCTGGCATGTCAGCTGGACACCAGGCGAAAATATCCCAGTTCTCACGGAGGAACTTGATGATCTCGCCTTCCTATTTGTCGGTCATCCCAGTTCCCACCACGACAAATTTTGTCGGATCGTTGGGATCTAGGATTACCTGTCTTGTGTTCCCGGGGGCCTTGAAGCTATCTTCTGGCTTCCAGGTTTCTTTTCCTGCCGGCATTTCTGTCGGCGATACCTCTTTGGCCAGCTCCTTCAACTCTTCCTTTGCTATGATTTTCTCAGCGCAAAGGGCGTTTTCTTTTTCCAGCTTGTTTGCCAACTTGAAGTCTCCTGATATGGTGATTAATCCTCCTTTTGGCCCTGGCATCTTCAGCTTGTTATAGATATAACATGATCTTGCCATGAATTTGGCGAAAGCTGGACGTCCGAGTATCATGTGATACACGCTTTCGAACGGCACCACTTTGAAGGATACTTTTTCTTGACGGAAGTGATCTTTTTCTCTGAAAGTGACATCTAGGGAAATTTCTCCTAGGGATCGTGCTTGCCTGCCAGGAACAATGCCGTGAAAACGTATGTTGCTGTGGTTGAGCTGGGTCTCGGAGATTTTCAGATGCCTCAGTGTATCCAGGTACATTATGTTAATGCTGGATCCTCCATCCATCAGCACTCTTCTTAGCCTAGTGTTCTGGACAATAGGGGTTACAACAAGAGCTTGCGTGCCGGGTTCAGGGATATTCCCAGGATGATCAGACTGATCCCAGGTGATTGGTGTGTTTGAATACTTCAAGAATTTCGGGGTTGCCGGAACAACCGCGTTTATTTCTCGAAGCGTTCTTTTTGCCACCTTTGCTGATGGAGTTGCCAGGAAAGTTAGGGCACACTCTCCATCAACTCTCGAAAACTTGGGCTCGCCTTTTCGCTGCTGTTCCTGGATTTTTTCGTCAGTGTCCGATTCACTGTCTTCTTTCTCAGCTTCTGGCTTTTGCTTGGAAAACTTCCTTTTGGAATTCTTCCCCTTATTTCCGGATCCTGCACTGCCTTTCATATGCTTGTTCACCCGGCATTGTGCGTTGGTATGGGTGGGTTTCCCAAATTGCGAATGGTGGACGTAGGGTTCTGACTTAATCTTTTCCCATTCTTCCTTGGTGTAATTGATTGGTTCTGAACTGCGTCCCTTCCACCTGTTCCCTTTTTCACTTCCAAAGGCTATGTTAACTTCTTTGGGTTTTTGTGTTGCGTTTGGAGTACCTTTTTTCCCAGGGAGAGGGTTCTTTTTGGCCTGTATCAGTGTATCGATATTGCCTCCTCGAGCTCTGATGTCGTCTTCGGCTGCAGCGTGTTCATTGGCGGTTGTAAGCATAGATCCGAGATCTTTGTGCTGTTTTGAACCAACCATGAACGGTACAAGTCCGGGTTTTAGGCCATTGACGAAAGCATGCATTGCTTGTACGTCAGTTACTCCAGAGTAGCTATTCTTCATTGCAGTCCATCTTGAGATGAAATCCACGTATGGTTCGTCATCAAATTGGGTGCAACGGTTCAGCTGGTTGATGCTATTCGGGCGTTTGTAGGTTCCCCGGAAATGCTGAGTGAATACTCGAGCCATATCATCCCAGCTGTCGACAGTTCTGGATGGTAATCCGTTAATCCAATCTCTGACTCCATCCAGTAACATTAGGGAAAGAAACTTTACAGCTTCCAGGTCTGTCCCATTGTTAATCTGGACGGCTGTATAATAGTCTGAGAGCCAGGTATCCGGGTTTGTACTACCGGTGTATTTTTGGTACGTTGGACCAACTTTGGCAAAACCAAAATGCCGGGTTATCCTTCGGATCCTATCTGTGAAGCACTTAGGTCCAAAGTATAAGTCGTCTCTTTCCGCCCTATCCATGTGTGCGGAGTACCTGCCGGCTGAATGGACAGAAGGGGATCTACTCCTTTCTTTTCCATTATTGCGCGGACGCGCTTTTCCGGGATCATATCTATTTCTTCCGGTATCACGCCCCTTTGGATGAGGTGGAGTTCTACTCATGTACCTTTCCTTGTCCTTGGGGGGTGTCCGAGATCTCTCACGTCTGTGAGGTATACCCTGTCTTCCGGCTTTTTCAGCTGGGTTTCTTGGAGGTGGCATTGCTTTGCCGTCATTCCGGTGTTTTTCTTCCCGATCGTGGGGGTTAAGTCCACCTTTCGGGAGATGGGATCCGGTTCTAGACGCTTCATCCTTGTTATCGGGATTTTTCTTGTCTTTTTCTCGGATCTGTTTTCCTCTCTTTTGAGTTGTTTGAATTTCTCGGCTCCTCCGGTCCAGGTGCTCCAGCGGCGCAAGTAGCTGTTTTGCATAGGGCGGAGTCGTCATGCAGCCTCCCTGATCGCTCTTGCCCCCGCTGTTGTTGTTGCAATGCTTTTCCGAGGAAAGCAGACACCCCTTGAAGTTTTTCACCGTTGGAGTACATATCATTGTTGAGGATGGCGAACGCTGCTTCCGCATTTTCTGCTGCGGTTTTGTATATTGGTTTGCCTCTGGCATTTTTGCCGTTTACCTGCTTTTGCCAGGATGGGTTGTGAAACCTTTCTTTTGGCGGCAGTACTTCCGGTCTTACGATTCCGGGTAACCTTGTAGGTTTTAAGGCAGATCTATTGTTTTTCTCGTATTCCTCGATTTCTTCCTTCATGAGCTTGATGTCATCCTGGTTTTTTTTGGAGGTGTTCACGAGTTCTGAATAGATGTTGCTGTTGCCTTTGGAGAGCTTGTCTCCTGGCTTCTAGCACTTCAGGGGGTTCATGCAATCCCACTGGTGTTTGTAGCAACTCTTGTTCTTCTTGTTCTGTCATTGGAGGAACAAGGATTTCTTTTGTTTTCTTCTCCGTAAGTTTTGTCCCACTTGCATCTCCTACTTTCGGGCTTTCATTAGCTGGATCAGCCGATTTCTTCTTCCGGAGTTTGTATTGGAGTTTTTTAGCGGCTTTGTGCTTTTTCTTGGAAGAGGGAGGTTTTTTGAGAGGTTCTTCCTCTGTCAGTTCTTTGACATTGGGAAATATTGGAGAGGTTTCTCCGTCTTCTCTCTCTTCCTCTGGCGGAGGAGTTCTAGGGCTTCCCTGGCTGCCGGCATCCGTGTTTTCAGCCGGTTTTGCCATTAGTACTTCGTGGAATCCCTCCTGAAAAGATTTAACCTTTCTTTCAAAGGCGTCCACGTCTTCGTCTTCGGAATCAAAATCATCTGATCCGGTTTCTGACTCTAATCTCGCCTCAATGGCGGCTAGCACAGAGTCAGCTTCCGAGTTCATCGCAATATTGGCGGATATCGGATCTTCCACCTCTGTAGTGGGTTTGCTGTTTTCTGCCGCTTGCACGGGATTACTTTCATCCGTGTTGTCGGCGACCTCGGATTGCACCATACCGATAAAGTGTGAATCACTTTTTTGTCGGCGATCTGAGCAAAACCCGGTATCATAGTCATCTTCGACTGGGTATAGGGCGGGTGGGAAAAATTTGCTTCCACCGCAAAACCCCATGGCCTCTGCAGTTAGTCCGATAAAGATATTTGTAGATCCAATCGGTAACACGCAGGCACTTACCAGATGATTTTGCGCCGGTATGTAAGATCCATTGTCGAGGAAGCGTCCAACATCGTCGTCGAACTCCAGGCTTCCGACAGTTATGGAACTGCCGATTCCGCCAAGTATCCCAGATCGAAATTTAACGCCTGACGCCGTTTGCCCCACGGTGGGCGCCAACTGTCGAGACATCGTAGTAGAATTCATAGACGGGGGTGCCATGAGACTACGGGTAGAGACGTGGGGGAAATGTGGTTGCGCTAAGGATGAAGACACAGATTTACCCAGGTTCGTTACGTCGTAATAATACGGTGTTCCTACTCATGCAAACTCACTATTCAGGTCTAAAGTCCGTGTATACAGAGTACAGCGTGAGGTTCTGTTGGCTATTCGTTGAGGATCAACCTCTCGGCGAGTTAGCTAGTAGCTTCTTGTCTATATATCATATCTCCCGCCCGGCTTTATATAATAGCCGGGTTAGGGCATACAGAGTAGGAAACCTAGAAGACTACGGCAACTATTAACTTGGAAAGTAAGGAATCCGCGTTCTACTCCAAGCCAGATCACGTGGGCCGTGATCCGGGTTCTTCTAGAATCCGGCTTCTGTGCGTCAGCTTACTGGGCCGCCCAATGGACCGTAGCCCACTACCATTTGGGCCACCCGGGTAATCCGGCACTTTAGACTACCATCCGATATACCCCTATTCGGTATATATCCGACATGATCTATGTCATGTTTGTGTAGTTTATTTGTCTTTTGATTTCTTGGTTGAATGTCTTTGGTTCATTAGAGTTGTATGTTGATATGGTACTGTCCTTTGGTGTCCATTATATTTGTGCGCGCTTGGATCAACACCATAGGGTTAGTAGCATGTGCAAAGGAAGGGGCGTAATTCTGCCGGAGTGACAAAAACCTAAGGACTCAAACCGGTTAGTTGCACGTATGGGAGTAACAAGACCATTAACTTAAGGCTATGGTTGGGTATTTTTAGCTTAATGTATCTTCTAGTAGTTACAGATGTTTTCTAGAGTTCCAATCATAAGTACTTGCAATCATTGGATAGTGAGAGCTTGTTAGCTTTGCCTCTCCCACATAGAAAACTGCATCGAAGACAACGAACCCGATATCTTCACTAATTAATCTTGGACAAAGCCACCACAATTACGACCACTTTTCCACACTCATGGTACTGTTAGTTTATGGTTACTTAGTATATTTTATTGCTGCAGCACTAACATTTACTTTCTTATATTTATTATCTTGCAAAGCTATCTCTCATACCCGTATTATTGCTCTAGTTTTATTTCCTAGATAATGCAAATGTTTAGTGTGTGTAGAGTTGTATCAGTGGTTGATTGAACTTGAGAAAATATTTATCCTACCTTTAGCTCCTCGTTGGGTTCGACACTCTTACTTATCGAAAAGGCTACACACGATCCCCTATACTTGTGGGATATCAAGACCTTTTCTGGCGCCGTTGCCGGGGAGCAATAGCGTGGGGTGAATGTTCTTGTGTGCACTTGTTTGCTTTATCTCTAAGTAATTTTGCTTTCAGTTATAAGTAGTTTTATTTTTCAGTTTTAAGTTGTTTGCTATCTTTAGTTGTGGATAGGGAACACGAATTAAAAAAAAAGTTGTACTTGGTATCTAAAAACGTTTTCAAAAAGGAAAGTGATTGGAAAGATAAGTAATGGTTAAGTGAGGGTCGACCTTGAACACTTGTGTTCATGCCTATGAAACCAAAACAATTCTTTCCATGGAAGATTTTTAGTTAAAAACTTGTATATATTGTGTATATATTGTACATATTCCTTTGTACCATACAAATAAAATGTATAGATAACTTCTAGTTTGTTTATGATGCAAGTTTGCCACTTTGCTGTGTAGAAACAGATTTCTAGGCTCCACCGTAGAAAATTTTAAAAATCACTAGAAAGTGATGTTGATCTGAAATTTCTTGAGTGCAAAGTAATGATTATTTTCTTTCTTTCATTGGAAGTACTTTTTTTTCTATTTGAGGTACGTAGATAGGTCTAATAATTCGATCTTTACTGACTGATTATGTTTAGATAGATTTCCTGTGCTCCACTTAAAAAATCGTGATAAATCTTAGAATATTATTTTTACTTGAAAATTTTTGTGCATAAACTTGAGATCATTATCTGTCTTTCATTAGTTTTGAGTTTCTTCATTTTAGCTACGTAGATATCTCGTTAACTGTCATCTTTACAGACTGTTCAGTTTTGGCAGATTGTCATGCTTATTTTGTATTGCGCTTATACTCAATGTTTATAATCTTTATCTGATCGATAAATGTTATAAATTGGTTAGTATATAGTAGGTAATCTTAATTTAAACTTGTCAAAGCTTGAACATGAGTGGATTTTATTTAATGAGTACTAACCCTACTAATGAGTTTTTGTCAAGTTCTATGTGAATGTAGTATTTAAGATCCAATAGAGATGGTGATACGAGATAAATGAGAAGAGAAAAAGATCAATCTTGGGAACTCCCGAGTGCACCTCAATTAAATATTCAAGAATATTCAATTATCAAATCTTGGGGATGCCCAAGGTATCCCTCCTTTTCCCATGCCTAGCTAAAAGACGTTAAAGAAAAGCACTTCTTGGGAGATAACCCATGTTTTATTCGATTTCATGTTGTTTTCTTTCAGTTTATTTTGTTTTCTTTGAGTCTTGGAAGTTGTTACCACTGTAACAACCTCTTATTTTTTTGGTGCCAAGAATAGACTCTAATATGGAGGAAGTGAGATTTGGGGAAGTTGTTGTCCTAAAACAGATTCTGTGCTGCCACCAAAAAAATTATTTCTCTAAGCCAGAACATCGAATTGAGATCAAACTTTTTGTGCATCTGCCCAGGTTGTTATCCAACTTTAATTACTTTTTAACTTTTTGATTTGATCAACATAATATTTTCGAAAAAATCGATCTTTACCTGCTGTTCTATTTTGACAGATTTCTGCCAATATTTGCATTTGCCTCTTAATCTTTTTCTTTTGGTGTTATTTTGAGGGGAATAGGTTTAAAAGAAGTTGTGACAGTAGCTAATATTTTAATGGGTGTTATACTTGTGTTGAAACTGTACTAAATTGGATTTACTATTTTGTTTACAATAACATTGCTAATGAAGATTGTGTGAAGTTTTTTATGGAGTGAGTTTCAAGTGTAGGGAGAGAAGAATGATACGAGAAGATGAACAATGGACAAAAGCTTAACCTTGGGGATGCCCATGTCACTTCAAAATATATCCAAGAAGTAAAATCGTCAAATCTTGGGGATACCCAAGGCATCCCCTTCTTCATCAAAAAAAATATCAGGTCCTATTTCAAGACACTATATTTTTATTGCTTCATATATTATGTGTTATTCTTGGAGCGTCATTTATTCAGTTTTGTTTTGTTTCCCTTGATGTAGCTAGAATGTTTAGATCTTTTTTGGCCTCTGGTATCTTAGTTTATCAAAAATAAAGTACCTAGTTTTACCCATTTGGCTTAGTTGATACATATGTAAAAAATGTCTTTCCGTTTTCAGCATCTACTGCCCACTGCGCGAATTTTCATATTTTACTGGAAACTCGAAAAGTCACGAAATTTTTACGGATTATGTATCACCTAATCCTATGCAGGCACACAAATTGGCAAAAAATCTTGACATTTTTAAGTGCACCTAAAAATTACGTTTTCCAGCTGTTGTTTTTCTGAACAAATTCTGACTTTTGTTGCAAGAGTGGCCTCTTTTACGTTTTCATTTGAGTCCTTTTGGGTCTTACATTTTATTTAGAAGTTGGCCACTTAAGCAACCTTTCTGTAACTCTAAAACAAAATTTGATTTTTTTAATAGCAGCACTTTGGAAATATTATCTATTGAACTAATCTCTAACCGCAGAAAAGAAGGGAAAAGTTTTTGTGTTGAAGTTTTTTCACAAAGAATGAAGGAACACTAAACAGAGAAATATTGAAGAATGGCCAAAGTCATAAGCTTGGGGATGTCTCCTCATCCCTCTTCACCAGCAACCCCTCGGTTTGCAAACCTTTAAACTTTGTTTTTTGAGCAACATAGAAACTTGAATAAACTTGGAGCGTCTGTATCTTACTATTTATTTGTCTTAGCATCAAACACCAGTTATATTAATAAATTGACTGTCATATCTTTTATTTATCTCCTGTTTAGAGAGGTGGTTCAAAGTTTAGTAAACTTAAAAATGATGCGCAAATGATATTGTTTAGTAGTTTATGTTTTCTTATGGTTAGTTTCAACTTGCTAATAGTGTATATTATGTCATTTTGATCTTAACATGCATTGTCCTATTCATAGTAGGGTATGGCATTGTGGTATCCTCCTCTGTCTGTTTCATTTGAATCAACTTGGCACATGCTCACGCATGCTAAGACTGAAAACAAAAAGTCAATAAGCCTTGATGATTTATTTTGCCTCAGAGTTCTAGTATCAATTTTATGCCTCAGTTAATTTTACTTTGTCGCAAACATGATTATGGTAATTAATTCTTTCTTGATTGTCGCTTCCCAGTCTATTGCTAGCCTTCACTTGCACTGAGTATGAGCTCTACTCGTGCCTCCAAATCGCTGAAAACCAAGTTATTCCACAGAGTCCACTATAAAATCCCATGTGGTATTTAACTGCCACTCCAAAGTAAATTGCTCATGTTCTACCTTTGAAACTTTCAAAATTTCTCCTGTTTTGTGTTCTTGTTTTTGCTCATAAGGACATAAATAGAGAATCTTTATTCCACTTGTTGATTGGATTTCACACCCTGGACTAGTGGCTTCATCCGCTCATCCAATTGATAGAAGAGCTGGCAGCGGGGTGCCCAGCCCCAAATTAATGCAAACGAATTCTCTTCACTATTTTCCCCCTGATTTATCAGTCAAAGCATAATTGTGTAAACAAAAGAGAAAGAGGGATGACCTTCTACCCAGATGCGTCCTTCATATGGGAGCCGCCCTGTGAAATCTAGTTGTCTTGTGACGTACTGTATTTTCTGTTTACCATTTGTTGACACTAGCATACACCTCTCTTAAAATATATACACTCCTCCATGGTATGTGATTGTTGGCAGGCACCCAAGAATTCGGTTAGCCATGGTTTGTGTAAGATGGATGGGAGGAGTGTCAAACTTTTAATACCTCTTTTTAATAAAATAAAAGCTCTAGCACATGAGTGATCCCTGCTTCCCTCCGTGAAGGGCCTTTCTTTTACTTTTATGTTGAGTCTCCACCATATTCTTTGAGCACCTTTTTGAGAGCATAATTGCCATTCTTAGTGTGATATGTTTGTCCCAAAGCACGGTTAATTGTGGTATAACTTTGATGCTTTTATCTTTGATATTTTTACTTCTTGTCTTCTCTTGAAATTCAGAGGTGCCCTGGCATTTATGTTTTGCTCCACAATTAAGGGCAAGCGAGATACCACTCTACCATGCTTTATTATGATCATTACAATCTTGTTGGTGTTTATAAATTTCATGTTACGAGCTCTTAGTTCATTGATACTTTTCATTAGGTAACATGATTGCTAAGTTTTACTATCCATACATTATGCAGTTGATAAGGACCTGATCATAGCAATTACAATAAAAATTACTCTATTATCATTTACCTACTCGAGGACGAGCAGGAATTAAGCTTGGGGATGTTGATACGTCCATAACGTATCTATAATTTTTGATTGTTTCATGCTAATATTATACTTTTGACACTTGTTTTTATATAAAGTTGAAGATGTATTTGGACTAACCTACTAATAGTTGAAAGAGTGCACAATGTTCTTGTTTTACTCTTTGATGTGTAGGAATTAACAAGTAAACACAAAAGGAGACTTGTTGGAAAAGGACTCCGACTTTCCTGAAATCTGTCCACCAACAGTTTTTAGAGATCATCAGTTTTACCCCCAAAGACAACGTCAAATGAAGATTAAATTGCCTACAAAGTTGTTGGCCATTTCCATAACTTTCATTTAAGCCCAAGAACAGCCCAATCTGAGTTTGTATGCGACATGTGGATCCATTTTACTGGTGGATATATATCTGATTACGGGATTACGGGAATCGGTGACGGGATTGAGTCCAACTCTTACCATATTTGATGCATTCGGCCAAGCCACGACTTTGGGGATGAGTGGGGTTCCTAGGAAGGTTCTAGAGGTGCCCAAGAGCCTTTGGATCAAGGGGGAATCCATTGGAGGGCCGGGGAGCATTGTCCCATCACATATAAGGAGAGGAAAACCCTAATTCTTGGGCAGCCACAGAAAGCCACGAATTTTTCCTCCCCCATGGTCTCATATCCATGGGGGAGTGCTCATCTACAGCACCAAGGAGCCATGGAGGAAGGGGCCTAAGGGGAGGCTCTCCCCCATGATGGCCGTTCGGCGCAGGAGGAGCCCTCTACGCCGCCGACGACCGCCGGCGCCGCCCTGCACCTCACGTGCTGCCCCTTCTCCATCCTCTCCGCCATGGTGCCGCCTTAACCAACACCTCCATCATCATCTCCTACTTGTATTCAGTGGTTCATCCTCCCAAAAACCTCTATACCGTCCTATGGTGTTTGATGCTATACTATTTATCCTATGATCTATGTCATGTTTGTGTAGTTTATTTGTCTTTTAATTGCTTGGTTGAATGTCTTTGGTTCATTAGAGTTGCAGGTTGATATGGTACTATATTTTGGAGTCCACTATAATTGTGCGCGCTTGGATCAACACCATATGGTTAGTAGTATGTGCAAAGGAAGGGGCGTAGTTCTGCCGGAGTGACAGAAACCTAAGGACTCAAACCGGTTAGTTGCACGTATGGGAGTAAGAGGATCATTAAATTAAGGCTATGGTTGGGTATTTTTACCTTAATGTATCTTCTAGTAGTTGCAGATGTTTGCTAGAGTTCCAATCATAAGTACTTGCAATCATTGGATAGTGAGAGTTTATTAGCTTTGCCTCTCCCACATAGAAAACTGTATCGAAGACAATGAACCCGATATCTTCACCAATTAATCTTGGACAAAGCCACCACAATTACGACCACTTTTCCACACTCATGGTACTGTTAGTTTATGGTTACTTAGTATATTTTATTGTTGCAGCACTAACATTTACTTTCTTGTATTTTTTTATCTTGCAAAGCTATCTCTCATACCCGTATTATTGCTCTAGTTTTATTTCCTAGATAATGCATGCGTTTAGCGTGTGTAGAGTTGTATCAGTGGTTGATTGAACTTGAGAGAATATTTATCCTACCTTTAGCTCCTCGTTGGGTTCGACACTCTTACTTTTCGAAAAGGCTACACACAATCCCCTATACTTGTGGGATATCACGTATGAACATCCCCAAGCTTAGTTCCTACTCGTCCTCGAGTAGGTAAACGATAAAAACACAAAATTTATGAGGTGACATGCCACCAACATAACTTGATAATCAATAATGTAAAAGCATAAGTAAGCTGAGATCATAGAAATTCATCACAAGCATGATAGATAAAATTTTAATAATAAAGCATAGCAATCACCTTGCATCATGAGAAGTAACACAAATAAAAGATCATGAATAACAATGCAACAACAGCTATACTTTTGTTTCAAGTATAGAGAAAGCATTGCAAAGTGATATTTTTCTAGTCCTTAATAGTGGGGCAAAACATAAATGCCAGGACACCTTCAAAGTTCATGAGGAAGACTAGAAAAAATAGTTAGAGCAATAACACATCATGAATCAATTAATAATGTTTCTGGGACAAATGCACATAAAACTCAGAATGGGAAATATGCTCTCTCAACTGTGCATAAAGTTAGAAGATGGAGACTCAACATAAAAGTAAAAGAAAGGCCCTTCGCAGAGGGAAGCATGAATCACTCATGTGCTAGAGCTTTTATTTCAGTAAACAGAGGTATTTAAAAGCTTGACACTCCTCCCATCCATCTTACACAAACCATGGCTAACCGAATCCTCGGGTGCCTGCCAACAATCACATACCGTGGAGGAGTGTCTATATTTTGGGATACGTATGCTAATGTCAAAGAATGGTAAACAGAAAAAACGGTATGTCACAAGCCAACTAGATTTCACAAGAGCGGCTCCCATATGAAGGACGCAACTGGTGTAGAAGGTCATCCCTGTTTCACTTTTGTTTACACAATTATGCTTTGACTGATAAATCAGGGGCAAAAACAGTGAAGATATTTTGTGTGTATTAATTTGGGGTGGGCACCCTGCTGCCAGCTCTTCTATCAATTGGATAATCGGATGAAGCCACTATTCTAGGGTGTGAAATCCAATCAACAAGTGAGATAAAGATTCTCTATTTACATCCTCATGAGCAAAAACAGGAACACAAAACAGGAGTAATTTTGAAAGTTTTAAAGGTAGCACATGAGAAATTTACTTGGAGTGGTAGTTAAATACCACATGTAGGTAGGTATGGTGGATACAATGGGAAAACTTTGTTTTTAGGGAGTTGAATGCACGAGTAGAATTCCATACTTAGTATAGATGGAGGCTAGCAAAAGACTGGGAGCGACAAATCAAGAGAGCATAAGAGCCATATTAATGCATATCGACATAAACATCATTAATCAAAGCATAAGTGGTACCACAAGTTCAAAAACTAAATTATCATAGAGGATATTAGTGATTTTTTTCATAGTCATAAACATGGTGTGAGCATGCGCCAAGTCAACCAAATAAAACATTCAAAGGAGAATACCACAAATTTATGCTTCAATATGACAAGGGCAACTCATGATTCTTTCAATGGCACATTAAACACTCTCGATATTTGAGGCTAATAATTCTACTCAATAACCACTAGGCTTTAGAACTAAAATAACATTTAGCATGATATGAAAAAGTCTAGCCACAATCTATACAAGCTTCTACTTGCACCGTTAAAAATTCTACCTCAAGCAGCAGTTTCTTTTCCCAACAAGCACCATACAAGACATGCTTTAACAAAAATTCTCTACATGATACAACAAGCAAACATGAGAGTACTCACATAACACTACTAAAACTAACTGCTCTGAATAAGAGATGCATGAAAACAAAGGCTAAACGCAGTACTAGCAAAAAGTGAACAATCACAGAACAATAAGAATGAAAACTAGAGTGTTCTAACCAATGAATACTCAACAACTATAAGTGAAGCATAAGAGTAATCTAACGAAAAAGAGGAGTGTGTCTCTCTACCAAACAAATATGCTAGGATGCAACTATTTATTACAGCAAAGAAAACCAAATAAACTGAAAACAAAAATAAAAGATGCTCCAAGTAAAGCACATAAGATGTGACTGGATAAAAATATAGTTTCACTAGAAGTGGCCTGATAAATTGTTGATGAAGAAGGGGATGCCTTGGGCATCCCCAAGCTTAGATGCTTGAGTCTTCTTGAAATTTTCTGGGATGTACCACTGGGGCATCCCCAAGCTTAGGATTTTCACTCTTCTTGACCACGTCATATCATCCTCTTCTCTTGACCCTTGAAAACTTCCTTCACACCAAACTTCTCACAATCTTCATTAGCAACGTTAGTGCAATTGAAATAATAAGTTCACATGGTTCAGTTTCAACACAAGCCTAACACTCATAAACACATTAGCTACCGTCACAACTTCTTTTAAAACTTTTTTTTCTCAAAAGAACACCAAAAGAAAGAGATTAAGATGCAAATGCAATTATTGGCAGAAATCTGTCAAAACAGGAAAACAGGTAAAGGTGATTTTTTTCAAAAATCTTCTATTGCTCAAATAAAAAAGTGTTCAACTAAGAAAAGTTGTGTATATAGGCCAGGATTACACACAAAAAAACTCAGGTCATTTTGAATTTTCTGTGATTTTATAAGAATTTAAGAGTGGACAGCAGAAATCTGTTTCCTACGCAGAAATCCGAAATATAGTCTCAACTTTCCACTAGAGGATTTACTTGGCTCAACAAATACACAAAATAAAAGATAAAACGGGGTTTATATGGAAATATACAACACCCAGGTGCAAAGCACACAGAAATAAATGACGGAAAACGGGTTGAAAATGGAGAAATAAAACGGGTTGTCTCCCGGAAGCACTTTTCTTTTAATGCCTTTCAGCTAGGCACAATGATTTTTAAAAGATGCTCACATAAGAATAAGAGTTGAAGAACAATAAGAGAGCATGAAGAAGCAAACATAAAACAAATTTAAATCTAACCCACTTCCTATGAAAAAGAATCTTGTAGAAAAACAAATCAATGAAGCACAAAGTGGCTAGCACAGGAAGGCAAAACAAGTGCAACTTCAAAATTTTCAACATAAAGAGAGGAAACTTGATATTGTTGAGATGCATAAATTTGTCTTTCCCTCTCTCATAGTAACTTTCATTAGCATCATGAATAAAATCAAAAATATAACTATCACATAAAACATTCTTATCATAAGCCACATACATAAAAGAATTATCACTCTCCACATAAACATAGTCATTCTATAACAGTGGGAGCAAATTTAACAAAATAGCTATATTATTATTCTCATCACCATAATCATCAAATATAGGTGGCCTAGTGTAATCATAATTAATTTTCTCTTCAATAGTAGGTGGACTGAAAATAAAATATTCATCATTGTAATCATCATATATTGGAGGCAAAGTATCATCAAAGAAAATTTCCTCCTCAAAACTTGGGGGACTAAAAATATCATATTAATCAAAAGTAGCTTCCCCAAGCTTAGATTTTTCGATAGCATTAGAAATAATGTTGTTCAAAGAATTCATACTAATAACATTTCTACTAGCATGCAAATAAAGCTCCATAGGTTTTTTAGTTTTCTCTTCAAACACTTCATGTCCTAACTCAAGATAAAGATTATAAAGCTCTCCCATATTTTTGTTGTTTTCCATTAAGCCTAACTAGTGAAAACAAGAAACAAAAAGATTTAATTGCAGAATCTAAAGGAAATAACTCCGAGCACTCACACCCGAGGATGTGAGTCCCTTTTACCTTACCTCCCCGGCAATGGCACCTGAAAAGAGCTTGATGTCTACGCACACTTCTATTCTTGTAGACAGTATTGGGCCTCCAAGTGCAGAGGTTCGTAGAACAGCAGCAAGTTTCCCTTAAGTGGATCACCCAAGGTTTATCGAACTCAGGGAGGTAGAGGTCAAAGATATCGCTCTCAAGCAACCGTGCAATTAAGATACAAGAAGTCTCTTGTGTCCCCAACACACCGAATATACTTGTCAGGTATATAGGTGCACTAGTTTGGCGAAGAGATAGTGAAATGCGAGTAATATGGATGGTTATAAGTAATAATAGCAATCTAAAATAAATATGGTAGCAAGCAAACATGTAGCAGAACAGGCAGAAAACGGTGTTTCAATGCTTGGAAACAAGGCCCAGGGATCCTACTTTCACTAGTGGACACTCTCAACAATGATCACACTCACACAATTTAATAACTAAATATCTTCTCTTCACTATGCTACTCTTAACCCTCTCCGGTTGGATAACGAACACTAATCATTGCGTAGGACTGCAAAAAGCATTCCTTAAAGTAAGCATTCACATGTCTAGTTAACCCCACGCTGTCACTATGAGCGCCCTAGAAGGTATTAGACAAACACCACAATTCATAGAGGAGACACACACGATGTGCACACTGTCACCTTCACACCGCGGGACAAGGTGACTCCAAAGTTCATATTAATAAAACACTTGAGTAGCACAATAGTTGAAGAGTAACATCTACTTATTAAACTAGATTACAAAGCTCACGATCACATATACATCACACCATGGGAGAGAGAGATGAACCACATAGCTACCGGTAGTGCCCTCAGCCTCGGGGGAGAACTACTCCCTCCTCATCATAGGAGACATCAACGACGATGGAGATGGCAATGGAGTCGATGGAGATGGCTTCCAGGGGCACTTCCCCGTCCCGGCAGGGTGCCAGAACAGAGATCTGTCCCCCGAAACTTGGGTTGACGATGACGGAGGTGCGGAAGGTTTCGTGGAATTTCACCGATTCTTTTAGGGTTTATGCATTAAGGTGGCATATATAGGCGAGAGGGAGATGCCGGTGGGCCACCAGGGTGGCCTCACCACCCCTAGGCGCGGCCAAGGGGGGCACCTGGTTATGGTGAGCCCCCTGGTGCCCGTCTTCGACTCCTCTTCGGACTTCTGGATGCTTTCGGGGAAAATAGGAACTTCGGGATTCGTGGGGTCCAATTCCGAGAATATTTCCAGAACAACTTTTCTAAAATAAAAAACAGCAGAAAACAGGTTACTGGCACTTGGCATCTTGTTAATAGGTTAGTCCCAGAAAACGTGTAAAAAATGCTATAAAGAAGGGAGAAAACATGTAGCAATTGACATAATATCAACATGGAACATCAGAAATTATAGATACGTTGTAGACGTATCAGTGCCCCCGGTGCCATCTCCACCGACCGTTCTGCCTCCGTGATGCTTTGTGAGTAGTTCCCCTGTGGACTATGGGTTCATAACAATAGCTAGCGGGTACTCTCTCCCCCTTTACATTCAACACCACAGTCTCTTGAGCTGCCTCACATGATAGAGATCCATCTGATGTAATGCTATGTGTTGTTTTTGCTGGGATCTGATGAACCATTGGATTATTATTGTTTTGCTCATGTCATTATATGAGAATATTCATTTATATCCTTAGAGTGTTTTAATGTGTTCTTGCATGCTCTCTGATGTGTCACATAATTGTATTCATCTCTGATACGTCCATTTTGCACCACTTTTTTATATGATAATTTTCCCTTCTTCATTGATATTTTCCCTATTACAGAACCACACTTATGTTATTTCGTTGTTTTCTCTATGTTCTACAGTTTTATGGAATTATTTATCAGAGTCTAGAAACAGCTAGAAAAAGCACATGTCAGAAGGGATAATTTCTAGACATCTAGAAAAATCGAGAAAAATCAGAAAGGAGGTCTGGCTCTCCTTCGGGGTACGTACCCACTTTCCTAAATAATCCCGAGGAGGCACTTCGTAAAAAAATTTCATCGTCTCTTCACGAAAAAAACGACAGAGATAAGAAACACCTTCCTGGCGGGGAGATTCCTAATGGCGTGTGAACACACATTCGTTGGGAGACCCCAAGAGGAAGGTATGATGAGTACAACAGCAAGATTTCCCCCAAGTAAGAAACCAAGGTTTAATCAGACCATTAGGAGAAAGAAATCACTTTTGAAGGTTGTTGACAGTTGATATTGGCAGGGCGCACTACCAGGCTCAGCAGCAACGTGGAATCTGTACACAACACAACCAAGATACTTTACCCCAACTAAACAGTGAGGTTGTCAATCTCACTGGTCTTGCTGAAAACAAAAGATTAGACGTATATTGTGGAAAATGATGTTTGTTTGCAGTGAATGATAGTGGGTTCATGCCTCCAGTAATCTAGGAGAGTGACAATAACTTCAAAATAACATATATGATAGATCTATAATCAACTTGACATAGTTATCAATATTCATCGGATCCGAGCAAACACAACATGTAGCATTACAATAAGATGATCTTGATCATGTTAGGAAGGTCACAAGATCTAAATATGATGAGACAAAATTGGATAAGACAACCCTCTAGCTATTTCTATGGCCCCGTAGTCCAAGGATGAACTACTCACGCATCACTCCGGAGGCAGGCATGGTGATGAAGAGCCCTCCGGTGATGATTCCCCTCTCTGGCAGGGTACCGGGAAGAGCTTCAAAACCCTCCTGAACTAGGGTTGATGACGGCGGCGGCTGCAGAACTTTTCGTGGATGGAGGCTTGGGTACTTCGAGTTTTCCCGAGGAAGGCAATATATAGGCGGAAGGGCGATGTCGGTGGGCGACCAGGGGGCTCACACCATGTGGTCGCACGGGCAAGGGGGGGCGCCGCCACCTGGTGTGGCTGCCTCCCAGGCCTCCTCCGAGTCTCCTTCGGACTCCATGTCCATGACATAAAAATAGGGACTTTGGATTTTGTTTCGTCAATTCCGAGAATATTTCCAGAAGAACTTCTCTGAAATACAAAAACAACTGAAAACGGGAACTGGCACTATGACATCTTGTCAATAGGTTAGTCCCAAAAAATGTAGAAAAGTGCTATGAAGTGTATAGAAAACATGTAGCAATTGGCATAATATCAACATGAACATCAGAAATTATAGACATGTTGGAGACGTATTTTGTCGGAGAGGTTGTTCTGTCAACGACCTGGTAGCTCTCAAAGGTTGGGCTAACCACGTTCTCTCGCACCTAGAGGGGCTTCAGGAGGGGAGCTCTTGAAGGAAAACAATGGAGACACTGCGAGTTTACCCAGGTTCATGCCACCGTGATGGTGTAAAACCCTACTCCTGCTTGTCTGGTTGATTGCACTGTGAGATGTACATTACAAGTGGGGTGCTCCGGTGGTCTATCTACTCAGCTACCAGATTGATCTCCCCTTCTACGGTGGTCGGGGTAGCCTACTTATACCGGCGCTTGGCCCTCTTTCCCGCTCATTGGGCGGGAAAGGGCTACCACATGGTGCCAAAGGAGTACACTATGGCGCTCTGCCACACAGGCTTTCGCCGGTCGTCGAGGACGGTCACCACCGTCCATGGCAATGCGGTGGGGGCTCTGGCGACACTCCCTCCGTCTTGTAGCGGTGGACCGGTCTTCTTGAACCAAAGGGGAAAGCCTTGGATTGGGCCTTGGTGCGCGCAGGGATGCTCCACACTTTATACACGGGAATGGCAACTGTGGCCAAAGTCGCTCTATCATATGCGGCGCCTTCGTCATCCGCGCAGAGGCTAGGATGTTACCCTCACATGGGTTGTCCCCCAACGAGCGGGTCCCTTCTGGAGAGGAGCATGGGTGAAGTAGGGCTCCTCCCTAGCGATGCACGACGAAATCCTCGAGGAAGACTCCTCTCCAAGGGGTCGCCCCTGGCGGGAACCTGCTGGAGGCCCCCTTCACTTGTGATGGATTGGTACGGACTGCTTCCGTACCAGATGGCCTGGGCCAGCAGGACGGTCCAGGATACCCTGGTATCCGTAGGTCCGATAGTAGCCCCAGGGCCCAAGACGCGCGCGTTGAGAGAAGGCGAAGTGGTTGATACGTCATAAATGTATCCTTATTATGATGTTCCATGTTGTTTTCATGTTATTTGCTACATGTTTGCTAAACACTTTATGTCATTTTTATCGATTTTCGGGACTAACCTATTGACAAGATGCCACAGAGCCAGTTCCCAGTTTTCTGCTATTTTTAGTTTTAGAAAAGTTGTTCTAGAAATATTCGCGGAATTGGAAAATTTGAAGCCAGAAAGTCTTAGAAATCCCGAAGGTTCCACGGAGTCCCAAAGAGGCCCGGAGGGGGGACACATGGGGGCCACACCATAGGGCGGCGTGCCCCCTGGCCACGCTATGGAGTGGTGTTGGCCCCTCGGGCATCCACCGCCATCTCCCTTTCGCCTATTTGTTCCCCCGATACATGAACCCTAAAAATATACCACTTTTTCCTGAGAAACACCCGAGGCCGCCGTCATCGTCAACCCGAGATCGGGAGGGTTCTGGAGCTCTCCCCGACACCCTGCTGGGAGGGAAATTCATCACCGGAGGGCTCTACACCACCATGCCCGCCTCCGGAGTGATGCGTGAGTAGTTCATCCCTGGACTACGGGTCCATAGCAGTAGCTAGATGGTTGTCTCCTCCACTTTATGCCTCATGTTTAGATCTCATGAGCTGCCTTACATGATCGAGATCATCTTATTGTAATGCTACATGTTGTGTTTGCTGGGATCCGATGAATGTTGAATGCTATGTCTTCTGATTATCAATCTATCATGTTATTTTCATGCATATGTTATTTATGATCTTGCATGCTCCCCGTTATTAGTAGATGCTCTGGCCAAGTAGATGCTAGTGACTCCAAGAGGGAGTATTTATGCTCGATTGTGGGTACATGCCTCCTTTGCATCTGTGCTCGAGTGACAAAAACGTGACGGATGGAGGATATGATGTTGACATTAGGGAGAAAACAACGATGTTTTCTTAGTTTGCATTGTTTACATTACACACTTTTCTTACTGCGATTATGTGTTGCTTGCAACTTAATACCCAACGTTTGTTCGGAAGATATTCAGAAGGTGGATTATTAGTCATAGATGCAGTATGATGACGGTCTATGTATTTTGTTGTAATGCCCGCATGAATCACGTAGTAATGTTTATGTCTTGCATATGCACTACGATGCATCCTTCATTTCTATCAATTGCCCAGCTGTCATTCGTTCACCACACATGTTATTTATTTTCTATGGAGAGACACCACTAGTGAACTGTGGACCCCGGTCCATTTTCTCATACTGATAATACAAACACTGCAATTACTGTTTTCACACTGCTACTACAGTTTTCATACTATTCTCATACTGTTTTCCACACCATACGTTCAACCTCTTTGTGTTCAGCAAAATCAGTGAGATCGACAACCTCACTGCTTCGTTGGGGCAAAGTGATTAGATTGTGTTGTGTTGGTTCCACGCTGTTGTTGAACCGATAGTGCGCCCTACCATCTCAACTGCATCAACCTTCAGAAGTTACTCCTTCCTCCTACTGGTCGATGAAACCTTGGTTTCTTTCTGAGGGAAAACTGCTGCTGTGCTCATCGTACCTTCCTCTTGGGGTCTCCCAACGAGTGCAAGATCTGCATCATCAAGCTACTTTTCTGGCGCCGTTGCCGGGGAGGAAGATAATTTCTACAAGGGGAGTCTCTCACTTCCAATCTCTTTACTTTGTTATTTTTTTTGCTTATTTTATTTTATTTTATCTTGGTTGCTTCTCTTTATCAAAAACACAAAAAAATTACTTCTTATTCTAGTTGTTATTTTTATCCTGTTTCTAGTCTTGCTAAAATGACTACTCCTGGGAACACTCAGTTGTATGACTTTACTAGCACCAACAACAATGATTTTATTACCACACCTATTGCTCCACCTTCTCATAATGTTGATTTTTATGAGATTAAGCCCGCACTATTAAGTCTTTTTATGAGAGAGCATTTTTTTGGTATTAGTACTGATGATGCTACTGCCCATCTTAATAATTTTGTTGAACTATGTGAGATGCAATATAAAGATGTATATGGAGATATTATTATACTGAAATTGTTTCCTTTCTCTTTGAAAGGAAGAGCTAAAGAATGGTTGCTATGTTTGCCTAGAAATAGTATTGATTCTTGGACTAAGTGTAAAGATGCTTTCATTGGAAAATATTGTCCTCCTGCTAAGATTATATCTTTAAGAAGTAGCATTATGATTTTTAAGAAACTTGATAATGAGCATGTTGCTAAAGCTTAGGAAAGAATGAAATCTTTAGTAAAGAATTGTCCCACTCATGGAATGACTACTTGGATGATCATCCAAACCTTTTATGCAGAACTGAATTTTTCTTCAAGAAACCTTCTGGATTCAGCTGCTGGAGGAACCTTTATGTCCATGACCTTGGGGGCAGTGTAAGGTCCCCCTGAACCACTGTTCAAGGACCTCCGATATGCGTACATTCATGATCCCAGATCACACCATTCGCGAACAACATATCAAGTTGGCATACCGATACATCATCCATTACACGATTACAGAAAAGTCTTACAAAAGAGACATTGTCACTTGACCAAGTCTAACACAACTGCTACGCAGGGCAAGCACACAACACACAACGGAACACAAACAACACACATTGTAGTAGAGCCCAAGTCACGCCTTAACCTACAGGCTGCTGACCGGGAGATGATCCTAGTTCGCAAGGCCATCAGTGCAGTACTCCTCCTCGTAGACCTCCTCCTGAGGCTCCTCCTCGAAGTCTGGCAAGTAAATACCAGGGACGAAACCAATATGAGTACATTTGAATGTACTCTTCAAGACACCCGTCATGAAGCTTATAAAATGCAAGTATGCTTATATGGTGGAGTGGGTAGGCTATTCATAGGGTTCACTACCCATGATATATGAAGGATATATCATAGTTGATTTTGAAAAGAAATCTCTGTATCTTTGTTGAAGAAGATACTTCAAAAGAAAATAATATAGTTTTATTTCTCTTGTAGATATTGCATGTCCAAGAGTTTTTGTAAAACTTTATTTTAGAAAAGGAAGTTTTTCTTTGTAAAACTTCTTGTAAAACAACTTCCAGATTTTCCTCATCCGTACCTCACTGGTACAAAGTTTCTCCTTTTTAATACTTCACAAGTCTACATCCCTTTTCAAAACTCTGTAGGGCCCTCCCTTCGAACCACTGTTCAAGGACGCCCTCGATATGCATACATTCACGATCCCAAGAATTCAGTCGTGAACAACATATCAAGTTGGTACACAGATACAATATCCATTACACGGTTGCACAGACACATACAAGGACACATGGTCACATGACCAAAACTACACAGTTGTCACGCAGGACAACACACAACACACACATCGGAAGACTAAACACACACAAACGCGGTAGAGCCCAAGGCACGCCTTAACCTACAGGCTGCTGACCCGGAGACGATCCTAGTTCGCAAGGCCATCAACTCAGTACTCCTCTTCGCTGATCCTCTTCTGAGAGTCCTTCTCAAAGTCTGGCAAGTAGATACCAGGGGCGAAACCATAATGAGTACATTTGCATGTACTCAGCAAGACGTCCATCATGTAACTTCCCAAAAATGCAAGTATGCTTACATGGTGTAATAGGTAGGCTATAAATAGGGTTCACTATCAATGGTGTTCATATAGGATGACACCACCGTTGCAGTCAAGTTAATCTGTATCTTTGCTGAAGAAGATACTTCAGAAGAAAATAGTATAGCTTTGTTTCTCTTGTCGATATCGCATGTACAAGAGGTTTTATAAAACTTTATTAGAAGAAAGTTTTCTCTTTGCAAAACTTCTTGGAATCAATTTCCAGATGTTTGCTTAGAGAAGAAAGATTTTCTCTGCAAAACTTCTTGTAAAACAACTTCTGGCTTTTCATCATCGGTACCTCCACGGTACAAGGTTTTCTTCCTTTACGAACTTCCCGAGTTCAACACTCTTTTTGAAAACATCCTTTTGAAAACATTGACACAATGCTAGCTACATGGCCATTCAACTGTCCATATCCGAGGACGCGGCTTCTTCGAAAAAGTTGTACTCTGCAGAGGTGTACACATCCACCAGATACACTACACCTGCCGTGAACAACCACGGACTGTAACAACAGTATGTAGAACATCAGATAACCGATCATAACCTTCCACTATGTTCAAGCTAGAATGTGTCTATCTCTCAGTCGAGTTTTACCGGTCATCCCCGGTACCGAGCTAATCCCCGCCAGCCAGTGTGCCTCAACTGATGCGACCGGAGGTGAACTTAATCCCACACTTTTTATGTCTCAACATTGGGAGTTTTGACGACAATCGGTTCGAGGGAGTCCGTCCCTTATAGCGTTTGAGATAGAACACACACTAACAAGGACAAACTTCCAGTTAAGCCCTGTGCCCATGTTGGGGTAGGGTGGCAGTACGGTAAAGGTTGTCCGGCGAAGACTAGGTTATGTGTCATTTTTTTGAAAACTCCATTTTCCCCAAAAATGACCACTTCCACATTCCTCCGGAGAATAAGGATCCGCCTTTCCTCCGGGTTTTTCCTTAAATCCTTTGTTTTGTAAAAACACAATTTTAGGGTGTCCACTTAGGGACTAGTATACTTGATGGTAATAAATACCATATGGTGGCTTATGGGCTTGGTAACACCAAGTATCAACTACTGGCATAATAGTAGTATACATATAGTAGTAGTAGAGTTCACTCAAAAATAGTTTTTGGAACACCAAAGTTTTTGTAAAACTTTTCAGAAGTAAAACATGCATGATAGATAATGATAAGTGTATTATAACATTAAGCATCAGGATGGCTTGCCTCAATCTCTTAATGTCCCTGGCCTTGAAGCAACTTGAACTTGACGCACAGCTCCACAGCTTCTTCTTCTTCTTCTTCGTTTTCTAGCGTCGTAAAAGAATAAAAGAAACACACTCAGGTCTAAAAGACACACAACTACGCTAAACAACACATACAGCAAGCAAAAGTATAATAGCGCAAACTCACAAACGTTACCGAGAAAACTGCCTCACATAGCTCTCAGGGTACAAAACTATCGTCAGACAAACATATGGTTCAGGAAACCATAACCCACATCTTACATACCACATATGGAGTGGTGTACCACTCTCATAACAAGATATATGAGAAGATAAAAATATAGCTTTTGGGTGCAAAGGTTAGGTTGCTAAGGTAAAACAAACAGACAGAACAGTACCCATGGCAGTGGGTATTACTCACCACAAGCAACTATCACTTAATTGTTCTTGATTTTAGTTGGATGTTTTAGTTTCATAGGTTACTCTCAAACATGAAGACAACACTAGCACAACAAATAACACAAGTATGACACTCATGCTAAGGTACACACTCAGACAATTTCCAACAGCAGGTAAACACACCACAGATGAATAGGCTATTTATTTACTACCTTAGTGTTTACTTGAAGTTATGGAATCCATCAATCATGAAAATTTAACAAACAACCAGTAGCTAATAACCAAAGAATCAAGTCATAAAAATAATCTAAAACACCATCTTCACTCAAGATAACACCCTTACTAAACAGGCATAAAAACAGGACTGCACTAATAGCATACTAGTATGGAAAATCTACACAAGCATGCTATAAGAGATAATTATTCACTTACAACCATAGAACCTGCAACTAAGTAATTAATGGCATGATAACAGAAGTAATAACTTCCTGAACATGCTATAATAAATTCATACCCTCATAAAATAAAGGTTCGCAAAACTATAGCTAAAATCACCATTTTCTAGTGGTGACACTAGTTCAATACTAGAGAAGCAAACAATGCTATCAAGATGCTTAAACCTAAACAAGCAAGTCATGAATATAAGTGTACCTAATAACAGTACACGAATCCTACTCATGCTAGGAAGCAAGAACATCAAAATAATTCCATGAAACAACTATCAAGCATGCACAAATTAATTCTAGCAATTTATGTTTTCTCTAACCATTACTAGCAACCAAACAATGTATAACTCACACAACCAGTAGCTACGAACTTGATGAAAAGTTATCTAATTTTTTTACAAAAATCCAAACACTCAATTTAAAATCATTCACAACCAATCTATCAATCACAAGGAATTTAGTTTATTTGCAAACAATTTAATTTAGCACTCAATAGTGAATCATTTCTTAACATGATACCCCTAAGGAATATTATGCTAACAATTGGATCACATCTAACATACTAGTATCCTTTTATAAGAAATAACCTTCTCACTTGCATAAGTTAAAAACAACCAAACACATTTCCCATGGCGGAAAAGTAGCAATCAATCATATAATTAAAACATGTCAATTCTCACATGTGCATGGTTGGGGATTTTCATCCTCAACCATGATGAAATGTGACCAGTGGGTTATGGGCCCACTAATACCGAGGCAAAAGAGGTACTAAGCCTCTGGTTAACTCATGGCAAAAATTAGTATAACAAAAATAAATAAAACAAGCCAGTTATTCTAGTGAAAACAATACTAGTGTATAAGAATAAAAAAACCTACACATGCTTCACCCTAAAAAGGCATGCAAGCTAACAGAGGCATTAGCTTCAAAATAACAGTACCAAAATGGTACTGGATCCATAGTAATCATAGCACAAAATTTAATAAAGCATTCACACAAAGATCTAGCTCTCACAATAATTTCAAATTATAAAACTAGAAGGTAACAAATGCTATCTCACTTATTTTAGTTTCCAAACATGCACACACTTCCTAAGGTAGAGTTACTGTAATAAAACAACTTAATAACAAGAACTAACAACTTTATACATGCTAGGGAACAATACTAAATCAACCACACAACTTATTTCAAACAAGAACACATCCCAAAACAAAAACAGAAAAGCTGCTGTTTCTAGATCTGTCCACCAAAAATAATCTAGAGCTCCAAAAATTAATCTAGGATAGGATAAGATAGATCTAGTCAATACCAAACTCAACCAATTGGATTTGCTCCAAAAATCATTTTTAAACTCCTTCAAAAAATCATAGAAGAGCTTACTGGTCTTTTAGTAAACTGGAAGGCATTTTCATTCTCTAACTCACCTTGATGTGAGGTTAGGTGCATTGGATATATATTTTCAATACCTATCCAGAACAGTTTAGTTTGTTCCATTTGGTTACATATTTTAAAAGTTATGGTCAAAACATTCTCACTGACAGTCTGTGGCAAAACATTTATTGTGTTCAAAATATGGGTCCAAAAGTAGATCTGCAAATTTCCTATGGTTTAGATTTCATTTCTCTAGGTCCATGAATATTTACCGATTTTATTTCATACGTTTAGTATTTTTACCAAGTCCAAAGTGAAGGTACAAATTTCAGTAAAAACTTAAATGAATAAACACAACTGCACCCGGGCCGGATCTGAGCGGGCGCGGCCCATCTAAGCGGATGAGCAGCCCAGCTGCGCTGCGCAAGCACGCGCAGGCGCGGGAAAGGAGCCATTTGAGCACGGCCGTCGATCTCAGATCGGACGGCGCGGGCGTGTCTTCCTCCCCCCGACTCTCTCTCTCTCTACCAGAACCAGAGGAAAAACGGGGCGGCCGTAGCTCACCGTGGGGAGGCTCGGGGAGGGTTGCGGGCGCTCGGTGGTGGTTGCTGGGTGGTCGGGCACCGAGGGGCGGCGACAGTGGCGCTTGCCGCGGCCTCATGGGGTGGAACGCGGCCAGCGCTCTGCGTGGTGACCGCGGCGGCGAGGTGGACGGCGGCGGCGCCTCCGGGGGTTAGAGGGGGTGGGAGGATGTCCGGGAGGTTCACGGGAACCAAGGGAGTGGTACTAGGGCAGTGGCAGAGGTTGGGGTGGAGGGGTGTGAGCAGGGCACTGCCGTGGCCGTGGTGCTCTCCGGCGGCTAGAACTCGAGCTCAGGGGGCTCTAGGGACAAGGGCTCGGGTTCAAAAGGCTTGGGGAGCTAGGAAGGGGGTGTGGGAGGTGCAGGGCACAAAGTGGAGGCCTCTGGCCATTTATAGATGAGGGGGTGAGGTTGAGGGCATAGTGGTCACCTCGGGTAGGTGCCAACCTTTGGCATTGGCTAGCCCTAGGGCTTTTGGACATTTCCAACTTGGTTCTATGGGTGCCCTAGGTCAAGGACACGAGTGGACAAGGTTCAATCCTGCCCTAGAGAGCAAGTGGGCAAGTGGCTATGACAAAATGAGTCAACACAAGTGGGTGCCCATGCTTGTCCTAGTCACCCTTCTCTCTCCTCTCTTATGTCCATCCACAAAGCTTCTAGAAGGGATCCAAAGCATTATTGGTCGAGTAGGAACCATGGTAAACAAGCTATGCCAGGCCATGCTTCCAAAATTTCAAAGAAACACCAAGAAAACTAATGTGCAAAAGTGTATCCTTGACTGTTCACTGAAAAATTCAGAAAATTCAGTCTTTAGGACTTAGAAATTTTCTAAGTGTTGAAAACAGACAGAAAGTTGAGAAAGTTGGGTTTGTTTTCAGTGTTCAAATGATTCTCAAAATTGGTTTTCAAAGTATGGATTTGTTAACCATGTTATATACTTTCATAAACAACTTTTGAAAACAAATTTGAAATAATAAAAGGCCATGAAAACATTGGAGGAAAAGGTATACTTTCTGTTTTTATCTGTTTCTCAAAATTGCCTTTTTCTGCCTTGATTTTGTACCACAAAAACAACAAGCAAACGATAGTTTTTATTTCTCCAAAAATAAAAGTGAGCTTATAGCTTTGTAGTATACATATCAAGGATTAATTAAAAGTCAAGAAATCATAAAATAACAATGTATAACTTGGGGAAAACAATGGTAGAAAACATGTATTTGGCTTTATTTTCAGGCATTGTTTTCTATAGGAAAGTTAAAATAAAACTTTCATAGATCATTTTGGAAACTTGTTCTCTTGGATCAAACAAAGTTAAAAGTTGGTTTTAAGATGCAAACAAGGATGATCCAAGTCTTGGAATAAAAAATTCCTCAATTAATGATAGGAAAAACATTAGGGAAAAAAATAGGAACATCTCTCAGAAACATATGGTATTGGTTTTGTAATGAAACAAAACTTATGTTGCAAATATTCTTAACACATGTTAGTTCAAACAATCATGTTGTAAAAAAAAAATTGTTGCCCCTAATTTTGTCTTCTTGAGCACAGTCCAAGAGTCCAAAAACCGGGGTGTGACAAACTCCTTTTTCAAAACATTGACACAATAGTTTGACTCTGCAGAGGTGTACACATTCCACAAGATCCAGAACATCCGCCGTGAACAACCAAAGACTGTATCAACAATATGTGAACATCAGATAACTGATCCTAACCATCCACTATGGTCAAGCTAGTAAATGATTATCTCTTCAGTTGGGTTTGTTCTCCCGGGCACCACGTCACACATCGCCACGGTAGGAGACCCAACTATTGCGTCCGGAGGAAAAATCAACCGCACACTTTATATGCCACGCGTTTCATAACTTGGCGACATTGGGTTCGAGGGAGTACGTCCCCTTATATAAAATTGAGATAGAGAACCCACTAACCAGAACAAGTTTCAAATTAAGCCACATGCCCATGTTGGGGTAGAGTGGTAGTATTATAAAGGTTGTCCGACGAAGACTAGGTTATGTGTCATTTTTTAAAACACCTTTTCCCCAAAAAATGACCACTTCAATAAAACTCCTGTGGATAAGGCTTCACCTTTCCACCGGGTTTTCCATAAAGCCTTTGTTTTGCAAAAACCATATTTTTAAAGTGTCCATTTAGGGACTTATACTTTTGGTGTTAATAAATACCATATGGTGGCTGTGGGCTTGGTAACACCAAGTTTAATCTACTGTCGTAATAATAACTTATGTAATATTAATAGTAGTAATATCCACTCAAAAATAGTTTTGATAAACAAAGTTTTGTAAAACTTTCAGAAGTGAAACATGCATGATAGATAATGATAAGTGTGGTAGCAAGCATTAGGATGGCTTGCCTTGAAACTCTTTGTGTCCCTGGCTTTGAAGTAGCTTGAACTTGACACACAGCTCTACAACTCCTTCTTCTTCTTCTTCTTCTTCTTATTCGTTTTCTAACGTCGTAAAAGAATGAAAGACACACACTCATAACCAATGAAGGAAATAAATAGTACAAAGCAACACATACAACAAAACAAACTTATTCTAGTGCAATCACTCAAAAGGTTAACGAGAAAACTACCTCAAAAACACTCATGGTACAAACGCTATTGCTAAAATACTTATGGTTGGGAAACCATATTCCACGTACTAAATATCATAGGTTGAGTGGTTGTACCACTCTCATACCAAGACATTTAAGAAGCTAAAAATAGCTTGTGGTCACAAGGGAGAGACTACTAAAGTGATAACAAACATTCAAAGCAATACCCATGGCAGTGGGTATTAACAATAACACAAGCAAGCATCACCAAAATAGTTCATCATTAACTCAAAGAATAGATAACAAGGTACTACTAAACACAACCGTATTACTAGTAAAACACTCATGATAAAGTAATCAATCAAACAATTCCAAACAGCAAAGCAAACCATAGATGAACAAGCTAGTTACTGACTAAGCTCATATCTACACAAAGACTAAGGAATCACTCAATCATAAATATAACCAAACAAACCAGTGGCTCAATCAATTGTAACAAGTCATAATACACACTCTAAAACACAATAATCACAAGAGATAATAAAGCTAGAAAATAACATAACAACATGAGTTGGCTAATAGCATACTAAGACGAAAGATTGCTAAACAAGCATGCTATAAGAAATAATGTATTCTACAACTAATAACAACTAGCAACTCAAAGAGTCAAGTAATAATAACAGAAGTGAAAACATGCTAACCATGCTAGGATAAACATACTACCCTAAAATAGAAAGACAAACTTAATAGAGCAAACTCATAATATCTAGTGGTGACACTAATTCAACACTAGAGAAGCAAACAACACTACAATGATGCGTATCCCTAAACAAGCAACACATGATTATAAAAACCTACTAACAACACATACACCTTACACATTCTAGTAAACAATTATACTAAAATAATTCTATGAAAACAACTACTTAGCAGGAATCAACCAAGCCTAATAATCATGCTTTTCTAACAACCAAATAACAAACATCAAAGTGACATGCTATACAATCCATAGCTATGCACTCAATACAAGCTCAATCAATCCTTTCTAAAAAGAAACACTCAAGGGAAAATTCTATCCACACATAATTTACCAATACTAGGAAAATATTTCTCTTTGCAAACAACACTCAATTTAATCAAAACAACAATCAATCACTCCTTAACATGATATTCCCAAGGGAACACCATATAAACAAATGTACCTCAACTAAACATACTAGGAGTCAAAAAGAATTACTAAACACTTCAATCAAACAAGTAGAGCAACCTTCTATTTTTCTTGGTGGAAAATACTAAACACACATATAACAATATATGTTACTAGCAAACAAGTGTATGGTAGGGGATTTGTATCCCTAACCAAAAATGCAGTGGGACCAGTGGGTTATGGGCCCACTAATATACCAAGGCATTAAGAGGTCGCAATGCCTCTGGTATCACTTGAGAAAATAATAATCTACCAAACAATTATTACAAAGCTACTCACACTAGTGAAACCAATAGAGTGAAAACAAACAAACAATGCTACACATGCTTTTCTATAAATCAATGTGCAAGCTAACAGAGATGCTACCATCACAACATCAGTACCAAAATAGTACTAGTCTCAACACATCAACATCAAAAACTTAGGTAAACAAACATAACAAAACTTGCTCACAAAATCTATTCAACAAAAAGACTAGAAAACAAATCTAGACTATTTCTATTTCTAGTTGTTTTCCAAATAGGCACAAAATTCCTAACATACTAGTACTGAAACAAAACATCCTAATAACAGATAGAAACTCATCTAGACATGCTAGAAAACAAGATTCTATCAAACAAATACACAAGATTTAATAATAACAGAAAAGTGCAAAAATCTAAACAAGCACACCAAAAATAATCTAGAGCTCTAAAAATTATTCCAAGATGGGACTAAATATATCTAAGCACACACAAGCTCATCCAATTGGATTCACATCAAAAATCATTTCTAAACTCTCTCTAAAAATCCTAGAAATGCCTACTAGCCTTTTACCAAAATGGATGGAATTTACAAATGGTAACTCTCCTTGATACAAGGTCAATCCCTAATGATAGATCTACTCAAGGTCTACTCAAAACAATTTGGTTTTACCAATTTGTATACATACACAAAAAGTTATGCACCAAATGGACTAACAGATAGCCTCTGACATTTTCAATGCCAAGGCAAAAATAAACTAGCAAACCTAGATCTACCACTTGGAGGTGTTCAAGAAAAAGATACTCTACTGCCCCCAATTTTTGTTTGATTTAAGACCTAGTATTTATATTTTTCACAGAGCAAAAGCAAACAACAAGTTTTTGTCTAAATTTTAAAAAGAAAAACAGCAAACAGGCACGGGCTGGATTCCTAGCGCGGGGCCCATCTAACACGCATAACGGGCCCAGCGCAGGAGTGCACGCGCGTGGGCGCGGGAAAACGGGGCATTCAAACGGGGCCGTAGATCTACGGATCGACGGTCCCGGGTGTTCTTCCTCCTCTCTCTCCTCTCTCTCACCGACGCGACGGAGAAAAAGGGCGGCGCTCGGTAGCTCACCGTGAGTGTTGAGGGGCGGTGGCGAAGGGTTGGGGATGATACAGGGACTTGTGGCTGTCGAGTGGCACAGTCGTTGGTGACTGTGGCGGTCCCTGGAGACGGCGCGGAGGCAGTGCGTCCGCGGCGGCGAGATCGTCGGCGGGGACGCTCCTGCAAATGAGAGGACACACGAGGTTGTCAGGGAGGTTGGTACGTCTACTCGGAACGCAGAGGTGGCGGAAAAAAAAGGTGGGAGGGCTCGTGGCGAGTTGCACCACCTCGGGTGGTTGCGGTGGCCGGCGGCGGTAATATTTTTCCCCATGGAGCTCACAACGAGCTCGGGGCTAGAATCGACGGGTGGAGGTGAGTGTGTGGAGTGAGGGGAGGCTAGTGGCGAGCGGGTGGGGTGGGAGGTGACTTGTAGCCGTGACATCAAGGTCAAGGGCATAGGGGCGCTCTCGGGCGTGTCGGGTTTGGCACAGGGGCGTGGGCTAGGGCGTGTCTGCGACGTGTATAAGTGAGGGAACATGTCAGGGAGGTCGTGGGTGATCTAGATTAGCTCATGACATCGAGGAAGGGCTCGGCCATGGCGTGGCATGGCCACAGTGGCCATGCACAGTGCGCCCATGCCATGCCCCTCACCTCTCTGTCCCCTCTACTTTCACTCTCGTTTTGTTTCCCCCCAAACCTTCTAGAAACACCACAACATCATCCAAGGCTAGCACAAATATAAGGGAACACAAATGGAAAAGTCCCATTTAAAAATTTGCACATAAATCAAATGAAAACAACTACCAAAGTTTTGTAAAAATAAGATTCAGAAAATTTAGTTAACCGAGACTTATAATTTTTCGAAGTGTTGGAAACAGATGAAATGATCAAAATGTCCAGCTTGTTTTCAATGATCAAATGGAATCCAAATTTGGTTTTCAAAGTTGGAGATTGTTAAACAAGTTTTAAAATTTCAGAAACATCTTTTGAAAACAAATTTGGAATAGTGCAAGGCTATGAAAACAAAGTGGAAAAAGGGCTCCTTTCTGTTTTTCTCTGTTTTCTAAAAATGCATTTTTCTGTCTTATTTTTCTTCCACAAAAACAAACATGCAAATGATTGTTTTCAAAGCCCATAAATAAAAATAATATTGTAGTTTTGTAGTCCACATATCAGAGAACAAATATAAGTCAAGAAAACACAAAATGGAATAGTATAGCCCATTGAAAACAAGTGTGGAAAACAAGTAATTGGCTATATTTCAGGGAAAAGTTTTAATAGAAAACTTAAAAGAAAACTTCCATAAATCATTTTGTATTTTTTGTTTTCATGGATCCAACAAGGTTAAAAGATAAAATCAAGATGCAAACAACCATGATCCAATTCTTGGAATAAAAATAACTGAAATCACTTAGGGAAAACATTAGAGAAAACATAAAAGTGTTTTTAGGAAAAAATTGTATTGGTTTTAAAATAAAACAAAGTTTGCATTGCATATATAACTATTGTCACATACACATGTTGGTTCAAACAAACATGTTGTTAGAAAAAAAATTGTTGGCCCACATTTTTGACTCCTTGAACTACAGTACAAGGATCCAAAAACTGGGGTGTGATAGGCAGCAACAAAGCTTCTTTATAATATGATGGTAAATTATTCTGAATGTCACACTGAGAGAGCTACAACTGGTAAGAAGGTAAATTCTGTTGAAGAAACCTCCTCTTTGAGTGATAGAATTGATGCTATTATGTCTATGATTGTTAATGTCCATGCTCCTACTGATCCAAATAATGTTCCTTTAGCTTATTTGGTTTGTCAAGAAGAGCATGTTGATGTGAACTTCATTAAAAACAATAATTTCAACAACAATGCTTTTAGGAATAATTTTGGTAGCAACAATTATAGGCCATATCCTCCTAATAATAATAATTCTTATGTTAATTCTTACAACCGCAACAAAAGTGTACCCTCCGATCTTGAGAACATGCTTAAGAATTTTATTAGTGCACAAACTACTTTTAATAAATTTGTTGAGGAAAAGTTTGGAAAAATTGATGTTCTTGCTTCTAAAGTTGATAGCCTTGCTCTTGATGTTTATTTTCTGAAACTAAAGGTTATGCCTCATGATGTTAAAGAAATAAAACCTCGAAATGCCATCCAAATTCAAATTGATGACAATGTTAGGATGTTAGCTGAATTACATGCTAGATGGGAAAGAGAAGATGAAATAGCTAGAAAGAATAATATAGCTAATGTTTGCACCATTACCACCACTAGTAAAACTTAAGCCTCTCATGCTAGTAATCCTTATACTATCAATGGTAAAGTAATTGGTGTTTGCAATATTCCCACTTCTGTTATTAAAAATGCAAAATTGCCTGAAACTACTAAAAATGCTCCTGATAAAAGTGCTGAAATTTTAGAAACATGGGAGATAATGGTCCCATTACCTTTGATAAAAATTATCTTGACTTTTATGATTACAACATAAATGAAGTTATTAAGCTCTTACAAAAGCTTTCTAGTTTTCCTAATGCTAGTGCTATGAATATGGCTTTCACAAAATATATTACAAATGCTCTCATGCAAATTAGAGAGGATGAATTAAGATGTGAAGCCTCTATCCCTAGGAAGTTAGATGATGGTTGGGAACCCATCATTAAAATGAAAGTGAATGATTTTGATTGCAATGCTCTATGTGATCTTGGTGCTAGTATCTTTGTTATGCCTAAGAAACTTTATGATATGCTTTATTTACCACCATTGGAACCCTGTTATTTGGATGTTCGTCTTATTAATAATGTTAGAAAGAAACCTTTGGGGAGAGTTGATGATGTTCTTATCATGGTTAATAACAATCTTATCCCCGTTGATTTTGTTGTCTTGAATATTGAATTCAATGCTTCTTCTCCAATTGTTTTGGGAAGACTATTTCTTAGAACTGGTTGTGCTGTTATTGATATGAAAGAGGGGAATATTAAATTTCGATTCCTAGTCAAGAAAGGTATGGAACACTTTCCTAGAAAGAGAATGAAGTTGCCTTTTGATTCCATTATTCGAACAAATTACAATTTGGATGCTTCTTCACTTGAAAACACGTGAATCTACTTTTTTGGGCCTAGCTAAAAGGCGTTAAAGAAAAGCACTTCTTGGGAGATAACCTATGGTTTCATTTTTTTCTTTGGTTTTCTCTGTTTTATTTGTATCAAGGGGTTGTATAATTCTTTAGCAACTCCTTTGTATCATTATTTTTATGTATTAGTTGTGCCAAGTAAATTTTCTAACGAGAGTTGGAGTTGGTTTTGGATTTCTCCACGAAAAACAGATTTCTGCTGTCCACCGTAAAAATCGTATAATTAACAGAAAAATCAAAATGACCTGAATTTTTTTGTGTTTTTTCCTCAGCTAATTACGAAACTTTTTTGTTCTTTAAGTTTTTCGATTTGAGCCACTTAAGGACCCCGAAAAAATTCGTTCTTACAGACTCTTCTGGTTTTGGCAGATTCTGCCATTTTCCTTGCATTTGCTCTTTTACGATGTCAAGTGGATTTCTTTGCTTCAAGAAACATCAGTGGCTATAGATAATGTTTAAAAGTATCAATAGCACTTGTGCCCATACATCAACCATGAATTTTTGATTTTTGCACTAGCCCTCTAATGCGAATTACTCTTTGAGTGTGGTGTGAAGGAAGTTTTCAAGCGTCAAGAGAAGATGGTGATATAATGTGATCAAGAAGAGTGCAAGGTCAAAGCTTGGGGATGCCCCCGTGGTTCATCCCAGCAAAATTTAAGAAGACTCAAACATCTAAGCTTGGGGATGCCCAAGGAATCCCCTTCTTCATCAACAATTTATCAGGTCACTTCTAGTGAAACTATATTTTTATTCGGTCACATCATATGAAATTTACTTGGAGCTTCTATTATTTTTGGTTCTGTTTTCTTTCCTGAAATAAAAATCTTTGAAACGTAGCATCCTTGTTTGGGAGAGAGAAATTCTCTGCCTTTTCATTTGAATACTCGTTATGCTCGTATTATTAGTTTTTCTTCTTGCTTCTGCAAAATTCTGTTTAGCTCTTGTTTTCATTGCATCTCTTATTTTGAGATGTTAGTTTTAGTAGATTTATGTGAGTACTCTCATTCTTGCTTGCTGTATCATTTAGAGAGTTTTTTGGTAAAACATATTTTGTTTGGTGCTTGTTGGGAAAAGAAACAGCTGCATGTGGTAGAATTTATAACGACGCAAATAGAAGCTTGTATAGACTGTGGTTAGACTTTTTCATGTCATGCTAGATGGTATTTTAATTCTAAAGCCTAGTGGTTATTTTTGTAGCATGATTTGTCTCAAATAGCTGAGAGTGTTTAATGTGCCATTGAAAGAATCATGAGTTGTTCTTGTCATATTGAAGCATAAATTTGTGGTGTTCTCCTTTGAATGTTTTATTTGGTTGACTTGGCGCATGCTTAAACCATGTTTATGAATACAAACCAGTCACCTATAGCCTCTATGATCATTTAGTTTTTGAACTTCTAGTACCACTTATGCTTTGATTAATGATGTTTTTGTCGCTATGCATGATTATGGCCTTTATGCTCTCTTGATTTGCCGCTCCAAGTCTTTTGCTCGCCTCCACTTGTACTGAGTATGAGCTCTACTAATGCATCCAACTCACAGAAACCAAAGTATGCCAAATGTGTCCACTATACCTACCTACATGTGGTAGTTAACCGCCACTCTAGAGTAAATTGCTCATGTGTTACCTTTAAAACTTTCAAAATTACTCTTGTTTTTTGTTCCTGTTTTAGCTCATGAGGACGTGAATAGAGAATCTTTATCTCACTTGTTGATTGGATTTCACACCCTGGAATAGTGGCTTCATACGGTTATCCAATTCATAGAAGAGCTGGCAGCGGGGTTCCTAGTCCCAAATTAATACAAACAAATTCTCTTCACTATTTTGCCCCCGGTTTATCAGTCAAAGCATAACTGTGTAAGCAAAAGAGAAAGAGGGATGACTTTCAACACCTATTGCATCCATAAATGAGAGCCGCTCTTGTAAAGTCTAGTTGTCTTGTGACGTAATGTATTTTCTGTTTACCATTCGTTGACATAAGCATACATCTCTCTAAAAATATAGACACTCCCCCACGGTATGTGATTTTTGGCAGGCACCCGAGGATTCGGTTAGCCATGGTTTGTGTAAGAAAGGTTGGTAGGAGTGTCAAACATTTTCAATACCTCTGTTTAGTAAAATAAAAAGCTCTAGCACATGAGTGATCCATGCTTCCCTCTACGAAGGGCTTTTCTTTTACCTTTATGTTGACTCTCCATTTTCTAACTTTGTGCACACTTGAGAGAGCATAGTTGCCATTCTGATTTTAATGTGCATTTGTCCTAGAAACATTATTAATTTCTTCATGACGTGTTATTACTTGCTCTCAAATTATTTGTTCTAGTCTTCCTCTTAAACTTTGAAGGTGTCCTGACATTTATGTTTGTCCCCACTCTTAAGGACAAGCGAAATATCACTTTGCTATGCTATCTTTATAGTTGAAACAAATGTATAACTTTCAATGCATTGTTATTTATGATACTTTATTTGTGTTACCTCTCATGATGCAAAGTGATGCTATGTTTTATTGCTAGAATTATATCTATCATTCTTGTGTTTAAAGTACTATGATCTCAGCTTACATATGCTTTTACAATATTGATGATCAAGTTTATGTTGGTAGAATGTCACCTCAGAAATTATGTGTTTTTATCGTTTACCTACTCGAGGACGAGTAGGAACTAAGCTTGGGGATGTTGATATGTCATAAACGTATCCTTATTTTCTGATGTTCCATGTTGTTTTAATGGTATTTTCTACATGTTTTCTATACACTTTATGTCATTTTTATCGATTTCCGGGACTAACCTATTGGCAAGATGCCATAGAGTCAGTTCCCTGTTTTATGTTGTTTTTAGTTTCAGAAAAGTTGTTCTGGAAATATTCGCGGAATTGGAAAATTCGAAGCCAGAAAGTCTTAGAAATCCCGAAGGTTCCACATAGTCATGAAGAGGCCCGGAGGGGGGCCACACCATAGGGCGGCGCGCCCCCCCGGCATCCACCGCCATCACCCTTTCGCCTATTTATTCCCCCCGATACGTGAACCCTAAAAATATACCAATTTTCCCGAGAAACACCCGAGGCCGCTGTCACCTCAACCTGAGATCGGGAGGGTTCTGGAGCTCTCCCTCGGAACCCTGCTGGGAGGGAAATTCATCACCGGAGGGCTCTACACCACCATGCTCGCCTCCGGAATGATGCGTGAGTAGTTCATCCCTGGACCACCGGTCCATAGAAGTAGCTAGATGGTTATCTCCTCCACTTTATGACTATTGTTTAGATCTCGTGAGCTGCCTTACATGAACGAGATCATCTTATTGTAATGCTACATGTTGTGTTTGTTGGGATCTGATGAATGTTGAATGTTATGTCATCTGATTATCAATCTATCAAGTTATCTTCATGCATATGTTATTTATGATCTTGCATGCTCTCCGTTATTAGTAGAAACTCTGGCCAAGTATATGCTTGTGACTCCAAGAAGGAGTATTTATGCTCGATAGTGGATTCATGCCTCCTTTTCATCTGTGCTCGAGTGACAGAAACATGACGGATGGAGGATGTGTTGTTGCCATTATGGAGAAAACAATGATGTTTACTTCGGTTACATTGTTTACATTACACACCTTGCTTATTGCGTTTATCTCTTGCTTGCAACTTAATACACACCGTTTGTTAGGATGATATTCGAAAGGTGGATTATTAATTATATATGGATGACGGTCTATGTATTTTCTTGTAATGCCCGCATGAATCACATTTTAATCTTTATGTCTTGAATATGCACTACAGTGCAACCTTCATTTCTATCAATTGCCCCGCTGTAATTCATTCACCACACATGTTATTTATTTTCTATGGAGAGACACCACTAGTGAACTGTAGACCCCGCTACATTTTCTCATAATGATAATACAACAACTGCAATTACTCTTTTCAAACAAGTGCTACTATTTTCATACTGTTCTCATACTGTTTTCCACACCATACATTTAACCTCTTTATGTTCAGCAAAACCTGTGAGATTGACAACCTCACTGCTTCGTTGGGGGCAAAGTGATTTGATTGTGTTGTGTAGGTTCCACGTTGTTGTTGAACCGGTAGTGTGCCCTACCATCTCAACTGCATCAACCTTCTGAAGTTACTCCTTCCTCCTACTGGTCGATTAAACCTTGGTCTCTTTCAGAGGGAAAATTGCTGATGTGCTCATCATACCTTCCTCTCGGGGTCTCCCAACGAGTGCAAGATCTGCATCATCAGCGGCCTGGGCCCTCAAGCTGCGGGGCCAGCGTCACCACGTGGCGCGACGATTCGTGGGAGAAACCATGATCTTTTCTGCGTGGAGGAAACGTCTTGTTGCAATTACTGCTCTAGACGGGCGGCATAGAGCAGCAAGCTCCTTGGAATGTAGTCACGGCCTCCCTCGAGACGCGCTCCCCTCCGTCTTGGTGTTCGAGCCGGTGAGGAGACGGAGCGGGTGCAGTGCCGTCCCTTCGGTTCAACATAAATAGGAGGGGGTGGCTCCTCTCCCATTCCAATGCCATCTTCATTCCCTTCCTTTCCCCGTTCTTCACCTGCATAGAGAGAGATAAAACAGAGCATGGATCGTGGAGGGAGAGTCCGCGATTCTCCGCTGAACCCTAGCGTTGCCCCTCGGCAGCGCGCGAGGCGCGCCATGGTGGCTGTGGACGAGCCGGAGGGGTGCACCTCTTGGGCTGGAGCGAGCATGCGGGGCCAACGCGGCCACGTCGGCCGTGCTTCTCATGGTCGTGGCGTGATGGGGAACTTCCTTCCCTGCCGGGCGGAAGACACTCACGTGCCGGCGCATGAGTTCTTGGTGGCCCTCTGCGGCCACCTCCGCAACCGCCTGAGGCTCCCTGACGCCTTCGCCGGATCTGTCGACCGCAACCCAGCTCTCGTGTTCTGGCTTTAGGTGGTGGGCTGTATTAACGGGCCCTGGTGGGCGTCGGCGGAGTTTTGCTCCGTCGGTCACCTGCCGTTGGCGTGGGGTGGAAAACCTTCGCCCACGCCCAGAGGCTAGAGGAAAGCCATGTTCTCGACTTCTGCTTTGATGGAGGGGACCGCCTCTTCGTGAAGATCTTCGGGCATCGCGGTGAGCGTGTGGAATGCTGCATCGAGAGCGAAAGCAGCTACGAGAGTGACGATGATGATGAAGACGATGTCACTGAAGAGGAGGACGAGGAAGATCCGTCGACCGTCAGGAGGAGAACGACGAGTTGAACTCGACGGACGATTGTGGGACTTTGGGTGCCTTCGTCCAGATGGAGGATCTGCCGATCCTGATCAGTCAGCGTTCGTCTGGACTTCTCTTCTTCCTCCTTCTCTTTGGCGCCTCCTTCCTTCTTCCTCGGCCGATCATGTCTCGTAGCTGTCGCGAAGACAAGTTCGGACGAGGTTGGTCGCAGTTTTTCCTTTTTCAATGGCCACGGAGGGGCAATAGCTCCTTCCAGGTCTTAGTCCTTTTTTGTCTTCGTGATGGATCTGCAACATATCCGTCGAATGTATCTAATGCATGAAATATGAAGGAAATGTGTTCTTTTGCCTATAATTTTGCGAACGAACTCTTTAGAGAGTCTAGCGAGGTGGGGTTTAGCCTTAGCTCTGGAAGTTTTGGAGTCCTTGGTGCGGTGAGTTGCACCTGCAAGTGTCCCTGTTGTTGTCCTTCTCGAGGCATCCTTACCTCCCTTGTGGAATTCCTTGATTGGTTGCTTCGGGAAGCATGTGTGTCTCTACAGTGAGCGAAAGTGCGTGCCTGGTGCTCTTATCGTGGATACCTCGGGAGGAAGTCAACACCAAGTACTTAGATGAGGTGACGTGCACGGTAGCGACCTGTTTAGACAGAGCTCTACCACTTGGGTTTATTCTGATTGGGTCTCACCCGTGCACGGGTACCGATCCTAGCCCCCGATTGAGAGGTGTCCTCGAGAAGAAGTAACAGATGCGCGCTCCAGAAGAAAGGAAAAAAGGGGCTTGCCGAGAGACAAGTGTAGTTAGCAAAAAGGATCTTTACTCCTAGGGCGAGGCTCTACATTACACGCTTGGGGATGTCATGACCCTGCGGTCCCCCAAGAAGCACTTGACTTCACCGTGCGGACACGGGACTCCCATCGTCATGGGGCTGAGACTCGCGCGAGCTCAGGTGCAAAGGTTTGCCATGAGGCTTCTCACTTGTGTGGGTAGAGGCTCTCGCGGCCAGGCGACCGCCTGGTGAGATGCCCGTGAGACCCTCACGGAGATAAGTCATGGCGTCGTCTTTACCGTGGCCTCATAGGGTCCCCTCGAGGGTGCGTCACCACGTCTAGGAGGCATGTGGAGCGAGCGAGAACTAAGGGTAGAACTTCCGCATATGTTGGATGTTCCACGGATTTGGCACAGGCGTGCCGTCTTCTGTCTCCAGTCGTGACGCACCAGGTCTCGCGACGTGCGTTACCCGGTACGACCCCTCCCACATGGGAGAGAGCTTGTGTAAGACCTCTCAGGAGAGAATCCTCCCAGGACCAGGTCGCCCACCTCCAGTGTGCGTTTCCTGATGGTGTTGCTGTGGTAGCGCCAGAGGCCTTGCTGGTACCGAGCGGCGTGGGTGACAGCTCGGGTTTGTGCCTCCTCGAGAAGCAACAAGTCCTCGGTGTGGAGGTCCCCCCGCATGTCCTCGTTGAAGGCCAAGGCTCGGGGAGAGCCAAGCTTGAGTTCGACAGGGAGAACGGCCTTGGCCCCATAGACTAGGGAGAAAGGTATGGCCACCGCGGGCTTGGTTGCGTCGGTGCGGATTGACCACAGGACCTACAGGAGTTTGTCGATCCACTTCTTCCCGTGGGCCTTGAGATTGTTCAAGCTTTGCATCTTGGGGTCCTTGGCGTGTTGCTGTGCGGGTGCGCGACGGAGGCATAGCAGATCTTGATGCCTAGGTTTGCGCACTAGGACTTGAAGAGGCCACTTGTGAATCGCGTGCCGCTTTTGGTGATGATGCAATTGGGTACGCCGAAGCAGCAGGCCAATCCCTTGACGTCCTTGCCGTGATGTCCCGGACAGCTTCTATCTCCACCCACTTGGTGAATTTGTCGATAGCGACATAGAGGTAGCGGTAACCCTCAAGCGCTAGAGGGAAAGGTCCCACGATGTCCAGCCCCAGACCGGTAACGGCCATGAGAGGGGGATGGCTCTGGAGTCCTTGCGTCGGCTGGTGTCTCTACTTGGCGTGGAACTGGCATGCCTCGCATGCCTTGACTAGCTCGGTGGCGTCCTTGAGAGCCGTGGGCCAATAGAAGCCGTACCTGAAGGCCTTGCCAACGAGGGTTCGTCATGAAGAGTGGTGACCGCAGTCACCTTGGTGGATGTCATTGAGCAGCTCCACGCTGTCGTCCGGGTGGACGCACAACCGTGCCATGCCATTGGATTCGATGATGCAAGACATCTTGGCACGACGGGTGACCTGTTCGGCCTTTGCCTCGTCCTTGGGGAGGTCGCCCTTCTGGAGGTAGTCGATGATGCTCTTGTTCGAGCATGCTTCCTCATGGGTGAAGGCAAGCACAAGGCGGTTTCCCGAGAGAACCTTGCAATCCCGTGCGCCTTGGGAGGGAGCGGGTGGGAGCTCTTCCTCGAGGTGCCGGTGGCCTTATGGATCCTCATCATAAAGGTATGATGGATGGCTTGACGAGCCTTTCTTCGAAGACGCCTGATACATTATGAACGTATCCCTAATTTCCGATGTTCCATGATTGTTTTCATGTTATTTCCCACATGTTTGCTATACACTTTATGTCATTTTTATCGATTTTTCGGACTATCCTATTGACAATATGCCACAGAGCCAGTTCCCTGTTTTCTGTTGTTTTTAGTTTCAGAAAAGTTGTTCTAGAAATATTCTTGGAATAGGAAAATTCGAAGACCGGAAGTCTTAGAATTTCAGAAGGTTCCACAAAGTCCCGAAGAGACACGAAGGGGGGCCTTAGGGGCCCACACCATAGGGCGGCGTGCCCCCCTGGCCGCGCCGTGGAGTGGTGTGGGCCCCAGGGCTCCACCGCATCAGTCCTTTCGCTTATATATTCCCCAGAGGTGTAAACCCTCAATATATCCCACTTCTTCCCGAAAAACACCCGAGGCCTCCGTCATCGTCATCCCTAGACCGGGAGGGTTCTCGAGCTCTCCCCGACACCCTGTCGGGAGGAAAACTCATCACCAGAAGGGTCTATACCACCATGCACTCCTCCGAAGTGATGTGTGAGTAGTTCATCGTTGGACTACGGGTCCATAGCAGTAGCTAGATGGTTGTTCTCTCCACTTTGTATCTCATGTTTAGATATTGTGATATGCCTAACATGATCAAGATCATCTTTATGTAATGCTACATGTATTTTTTGCTGGAATCTGATGAATGTTGAATGCTATGTCTTCTGATTATCAATCTATCATGTTATCTTCATGCTTATGTTATTTATGATCTTGCATGCTCTCCATTATTAGTAGATGATTTGGCCAAGTAGATGCTAGTAATCCAAGAGGGAGTATTTATGCTCGATAGTGGGTTCATGCCTCCTTTGCATCTGTGCTCGAGTGACAGAAACGTGACAGATGGAGGATGTGCTATTGCCATTAGGGAGAAAACAACAATGCTTTGTCTAAGGATGATGTTATTGTTTACATTACACACTTTGCTTACTGCAATTATCTGTTGCTTGCAACTTAGTACCCGACGTTTGTTCGGATAATATTCGGAGGGTGGATTATTAGTCATAGATGTAGTTGGGTAGCGGTCTATGTATTTTGTTGTAATGCCCACATGAATCACATAGTAATCTTTATGTCTTGCATATGCACTACGGTGCAGCCTTCATTTCTGTCAATTGCCCAGCTATAATTTGTTCACCACGCATGTTATTTATCTTTCACGGAGAGACACCACTAGGGGACTTTGGACCCCGGTCCTTTTTCTTCATACTGATAAACACCTACTGCTTTCATACTGTTCCTACTGTTTTCGTGTTGTTTTGCACACTATACATGTAACCTCTTTTTGTTCAGCAAAACCGGTGAGACTAACAACCTCACTGCTACGTTGGGGCAAAGTAATTTGATTGTGTTTTGTAGGTTCCACGTTGCTGCTGAACCGGTAGTGCGCCCTGCCACCTCAGCTGCACCAGCCTTCAGAGATTTCTTGTCCTCCTACTGGTCGATTCAACCATGGTTTCTTTTCTGAGGAAAAACTTGCTGCTGCACTCTTCACACCTTGCACTTTGGGTCTACCAACGTTAGTCATCAACAAAGTTTTCTGGCGTCGTTGCTGGGGAGTGAAGCGCTATTGGTAAGAGAAACTTTTACTGTAAGTGCTGCTTTTATTTCCGTCTGCTGTTTTATTTCATCATGGATTATACTTTTGATCGTCTGTTTAGAGGTACTACTACTATCACTGCTAGGGTAGTAAGTGACCCATTATCTGCTGAGTTAGATCCTTATAAAATACCTATGAAAATTGTTGGACGTGTTATGGATAACTGCTATTACGGTGATGGAACTGTCCATCCCGGTGATCATTTGCTCTTTATACATGAATTATGCGAGTTATTTAAGTGTGCAGGTATTACTATGGATCAAGTTAAAAGGAATTTTTTTCTTTATCGCTGAAAGGAAGAGCCGCTGAATGGTTCAAATTACTAAGGAATTGTGAATCTATTGGATGGGAGGAAATTGTTCCTCTCTTTTATTCTAAATTTTATCCTCCTAGTGAGATTCATAAAGACCGGAATCAAATCTATAATTTCTGGCCTCATGATGGAGAGAGTATTGCCCAAGTGTGGGGGAGAATGAAGTTATTAATGCTCAAATGTACCGTTCATGAACTCCCGCGTAATATTGTTGTCAATAATTTTTATGCAAGGCTTTCTCTTCATGATAAGGATTTATTGGATGCTTCTTGTTCTGGATCATTTACACGTATGAAGGAAGAAGCTAAATGGGATCTTCTTGAACGTATTCAAGAAAACACTGAAGGATGGGAGAACGACAAAGGTAGAAAGTCAGGTATAAATTATGATTATGAATGCATTAAATCTTTTATGGGTACCAATGATTTCTATGATGTTAGTGCTGTTTGTGGTCTTGATTCTCAAATTTTTGCAAACTGTCTTAAAGCTTTTGCCTCCTATCTTGATATTCCTAGAAAGAATTATCAGAAGTACCATGCACCTTATAAAGATATTGTTCCTGCTAGTAATATAGAAGTGCATGCTATTAATCCTGTTGTTCCCGAGCCTTATGTTGAAAAAATGCATTTCCCTGCTAAAGTGAAAGAGCACTCTATGGTAGCTAGTGTGGTTAATAAGAGTAATAAGAAAACTATTGAACCCGATGAACACATAACTGTTGAAACTGCATTAGCAATAGTAAAAATCTTTTTTGTGGAAATATGGAGGATGAACACATTGCCTTTTGGTAGGATGCTTCTAACATTGTTTCAGATCCTCACAGACCTAAGAAAACTAGTGTTCCTGTGCTTTCTGTTAATATTGGTGATCATTTCTATTATGGTTTGGGTGATACTGGTGCTAGTTCTAGTGCCATACCTTATGAGCTTTATAGAGAAACTATGCATGAAATTGGTTCTTCTGATCTTGAAGATATTGATATGTTTATTCAGCTTGCTAATAGAGAAACTGTTTTCCCTATTAGTATTGTTAGAGATGTGGAAGTTTTATGTGGTAAAACGAAGTATCCCACTGATTTTCTAGTACTTTGTAAGGATACTAGTAGAACTTGTCCTATTATTTTTGGTAGACCTTTCTTGAACACTTGTGGTGCTATTATAGATTGTAAAAGAGAGATGATTTTGACTAAATTTGATGGAAAATCTTATGAGTTCAATTTCTCCAAATTTGCTAGAGCACCTTATGAATCTAAATTGCCTGATGAGAATTTTAAAGTTGAAAAACTTGCTTCTATTGCTCTTGCTCCTAACAATGCTTTGCAGCAATATATAGAGGACCATGAGAGTGAGGTATTTATGGAAGAGAGAAATGAGATTGACGATATTCTTCTTCGTCAACCGGTGATACTGAAACATAATTTACCTGTGGAAGACTTGGGTACCACATTATTACCCAAGGAGGATCCTGTCTTTGATTAAAAACCTTTGCCTGATGATCTTAAATATGCTTATATTGATGATAAGAAAATATATCGTGTTATTATTAGTGCTAACTTTCAGGTGAAGAAGAGGAAAGATTATTGGGAATTCTGAAGAAACACCATGGAGCTATTGGATATACTCTTGATGATTTGAAGGGAATTTCTCCTACTATATGTCAGCATGCTATTAATATTGAACCTGATGCAAAGCCAGTAGTTCAACATCAATGCCGTTTAATTCGTAAGATGAAGGAAGTGGTAATAAATAAGGTATTAAAACTTCTTGATGTGGTATTATTTTTCCTATTGCTGATAGTAGATGGGCGAGCCATGTGCATTGTGTCCCTAAGAAGTGAGGAATGACGGTTGTACCAAATTAAAACAATGAGCTCATTCCATAAAGAGTAGTAGTTGGTTATAGAATGTGCATTTGATTTTATAAAGGTTAATAAACTTACTAAGAAAGATCATTATCCTTTACCCTTTATTGATCAAATGCTTGAGAGGTTGTCTAAGAAAACTCATTTTTGCTTTTTTGATGGTTATTCTGGGATTTCTCAAATTGATGTTAAGAAGCAAGATCAAGAGAAAACAACCTTTACTTGTCCTTATGGTACTTATGCTTATAGACGTATGCCTTTTGGTTTGTGTAATGCTCCTGCTACTTTTCAAAGATGCATGTCTGCTATTTTTCATGGTTTTTGTGAAGAAATTGTGGAAGTATTCATGAACAATTTGTAAGGTACCCCAGAACCACTGTTCAAGGACACCTCCGATATGCATACATTCACGATCCGAGATCACACCAGTCGTGAACAACATATCAAGTTGGTACACAGATACAATATCCATTACACAATTGCATAAAACACTTACAAAAGGAACATGGTCATATGACCAAGTCCAACACAACTGCCACGCATGGCAACACACAACACACACAACAGAAGACTAAACACACGCAAACGTAGTAGATCCCAAGTCACGCCTTAACCTACAGGCTGCTGACCGGGAGACGATCCTAGTTTGCAAAGCCATCAGCTCCATACTCCTCTTCGTAGATCTCCTCCTGAGACTCCTTCTCGAAGTCTGGCAAGTAAATACAAGGGACGAAACCAATATGAGTATATTTGAATGTACTCAGCAAGACACCCATCATCTGGCTTACCAAAATGCAAGTAGGCTTATATAGTGGAATAGGTAGGCTATACATAGGGTTCACTATCAATGATATATGTAAGACATATCATAGTTGATTTTGAAAATCTCTGTATCTTCGTTGAAGAAGATACTTCAAAAGAAAATAATATAGTTTTCTTTCTCTTGTAGATATCACATGTACAAGAGGTTTTGTAAAACTTTGTTAAAAGAAAGTTTTCTCTTTGCAAAACTTCTTGGAATCAACTTCCAGTTTTTGTTTAGAAAAGAAAGATTTTCTTTGCAAAACTTCTTGTAAAAAAACTTCTGGCTTTCATCAACGGTACCTCCAAGGTACAAGATTTCCTCCTTTCAGTACTTCACAAGTCCAACACCTTTTGAAAACTCCTTTTTGAAAACATTGAAACAATGCTAGCTACATGGCCATTCAACTGTCCATATCCGAGGACGCGGCTATTCAGAATAGTTTGACTCTCCAGAGGTGCACACAATCCACCAAATCCAGTACATCCGCTGTGAACAACCACGGACTGTAACAACATTATGTAAACATCAGATAACTGATCCTAACCATCCACTATGCTCAATCTAGTATATGACTATCTCTTCAATTGGGTTTGTCCTCCCCGACACCATGTCACACATCGCCACGGCAGGAGACCCAACTGTCGCACCCGGAGGAGAACTTAATCCCTCACTGTGTATGCCTAATTGAATTCATGACTGGCGGCATTTCGGTTCGAGGGAAGTCACGCCCTTATAGAAAATTGAGATAGAACACACACTAACAAGAACAAACTTCAAGTTAAGCCCCGTGCCCATGTTGGGGTAAAGTGGCAGTACGGTAAAGGTTGTCCAGCGAAGACTAGGTTATGTGTCATTTTTGAAAACACGTTTTTCCCCAAAATGACCACTTCAACAATCCTCCGATGAGTAAGGCTTCGCCTTCCCACCAGGTTTTCCATAAAGCCTTTGTTTTGAAAAAAACATAGTTTTAGGATGTCCATTAGGGACTTATAACTTTAGTGGTAATAAATACCATATGGTGGCTATGGGCTTGGTAACACCAAGTATCAACTACTGGCATAATAATGATATATAATATTAATAGTAGTAATAGTCACTCAAAAATAGTTTTTGGTAATCAAAGTTTTGTAAAACTTTTCAGAAGTAAAACATGCATGATAGATAATGATAAGTGTAGTAGCAAGCATCAGGATGGCTTGCCTTAAGTCTCTTAATGTCCCTGGTCTTGAAGTAGTTTGAACTTGACGCACATCTCCACAACTGCTTCTTCTTCTTCTTCGTTTTCTAGCGTCGTAAAAGAATAAAAGACACACACTCAGAATTAAGGACAAACAAACTAACAAGGCAGCACATACAACAAGAAAGCGTATACTTAACGCAATAACTCAAATGTTATCGATGAAACTATCTCACATAACTCTCAGGGTACAAAACTGTCGTCAAACAAGTATATGGTTGAGAAACCATATCCCACATCTTACATACCATATATGGAGTGGGTGTACCACTCTCATAATAAGATATCCAAGAAGCTAAAAATATAGCTTGTGGGCACAAAGGTGAGGCTACTAAAATATTAACAATCAATCAAAGTAATACCCATGGCAGTGGGTATTAACAACACACAAGCAATCATTACAAACCAAGTTCATGATTAAACTAATGCATAGATAACAAGACAATACTAAGCACAACAACAACACTAGCACAACAATAACATAAGTATAATACTCATGCTAAGGAAATCACTCAGACAATTTCCAAATAGCAAGAAAACACACCACAAATGAATAGGCTAGTTACTGACTATACTTATGCCTACTCAAAGTTAAGGAATCCATCAATCATGAAAATAAACAAAACAAACCAGTAGCTCAATCAATGGTAACAAGCCATAGAACAATAATTTAAAACACACTCATCACAAGAGATAATACCCCTAACAATTAACATAATAACAAGAGTGCACTAATAGCATACTAGTATGAGAATTCTACACAAGCATGCTATAAGAAATAATTGTATTCTACAACTAATAGAAACAAGCAACTCCACAAGTCATGTCATAATAACAGAAGTAATAACATCCTAAACATTATAGAATGATCATACCCTTATAAAAAAAAGACAACAATACTAGAGCAACTAGTCACCACTAGAAAAGCAAACATCACTACAAGGATGCATGATCCTAAACAAGAAACTAATGAATGTAAATACTTACTAACATCACATACACCTTGCACATGCTAGTAAGCATAAACACTAAAATAATTCTATGAAAACATCTACTAAGCAAGCATCAACCCATTCTAGTAATACATGCTTTTCTAATTAATTAAATAGCAAGCAATCAAAGTGTAAACTACACAACCGGTAGCTATGCACTCAACACAAGCTCAACTAAACACTTTCAAAAAATCCAAACACTCAATGAAATCTATTTACAAATAATTTATCAATCACAAGGAAACATTCTATTAGCAAACAATCTTTAATTTACCAAACAATAGTGAAACATTCCTTAACATGATACCCCTAAGGGAACATTATGTTAACAAATTCACCACACCTATACATACTAGGTGTCACAAAGAAATACTAAACTCTTCACTTACATAAGTGAAACAAACAATCTATTTTCCTTGGTGGAAAATAACAACCAAACATATAGTAATGCATGCTATTTTCACACAAGTGTATGGTTTGGAATTTTCATCCTTAACCAAGATGCAATGGGACCAGTGGGTTATTGGACCACTAATAACAAGGCAAAAGAGGTAACAAGGCCTCTGGTCACACATGAAAAAATTAACATGACAAAGCTATCAATACTAGACTATTCATACTAGTGAAAACAATACTAGTGAAAACAAATACAAATCTTACACATGCATCTCTATAAAATAAAGTGTAAGCTAACCGATGTGATAACATCAAAACAATAGTACCAAAATGGTACTGGACTCAACTCAAACATAGCACAACTTAGGTAAAAACAAACACACAAAGATTTGGTGCACACAATAATCAAATAATAAAACTAGGAAAATAACAAATGCTACTTCTATAGCCAAAAGATTTTCCAAACATGCACACACTTTCTAAGGTAGACCTAATGCAAGCAAACATCCTAATAACAAGGATCAACACATCTACACATGCTAGGAAGCAAGATTCAAACATCCACACATTACTTAACAAACAAACACACAAGTAATAATGAAACAGAAAAGGTGTTGTTTCTAGTTTTGCTCACCAAAAATAATCTATGGCTCCAAATATTAATACAAGAAAGGATTAGATAGATATAGTAATATACAAACTCATCAAATTGGATTTACCTCAAAAATCATTTTTAAACTCCTTCTAAATATCCTAGAAATGCCTACTGGTCAATAACCAAAATGGATGGCATTTCCATTTGGTAACTCACCTTGATGTGAGGAAAAGTCCTAGTGATATATCTATTCAATAGATATCCAAAATAATTTAGTTTGACCACTTTGGATACAGATCCAAAAAGTTATGCCACAAACATGTTTACAGACACCCTGTGGTAAAACAAATCTTGAGATAAAAATACAAGTCAAAACTTAGATCTACAAATTTTAAATGGTTAAGAAAACATATTAATAGTGTCAAGATTTTTGGTTGATTTTAATTTGAAATCTAGGTATTTTTCACAGATCAAAATAAAACAACATAAATCTGCAACTTATTTTAAAAAGAAAAACAAAACACAAACGGGCTGGCTTTACTACGGCGCGGCCCACTAAGCGGCGAACGCAGCCTAGCGCGCTACGTGCGCGCACGGCCGGCGCGGTAAACGGCCGTTGAAGCGTGTTCGTCGATCTCAGATCGAACGGCCCGCGGTCCCTCTTCTTCCTCCCTCCCGTCTCTCTCTCTCTCTCTCTCTCTCTCCCGAGCTACTGAGAAACACGGCGACACGGCGGCTCACCTAGGGGCAACGAAGAGGACTGGCACAGGCTCGGGAGAGACGTACGGCTGCATGGGCGTCGAGGGGTGCAGCTTACAGGTGCCGGCGTGGCTCCAGGTGGCAGCGCTCGGAAGGGCACCCGCGGCGGCGAGCTGGACAGCGGCGGCGATTCCCGCAGGCAGAGGGCGAGGGAAGAGGTCAGGAGGTGTCAGAAGGGTACGGGGAGTCCATCCAGGGAGGTGGAAGGGATGGGAAGGCACGGGGGAGGGGAGTACTACCTCGAGCTCTCGGCGGTGATCGTCGGGAATCTAGGGCCCGTGCTTGCTCTCAGGGCCAGGGCGGGGCTTCCTTTCGCGTGGGGGAGGTGTGTGGATGTGGAGGAGGGAAGTGGTGCAAAGGGCTAGCAAGAGGTGGCCTATAGCCGTGGGGAAGAGGGCAATGGACATGGGGTGGCTCGGGTTCATGCCATTTGATGGCATAGGGGCGTCCATGGGCTGTTTTGGTCATTGCCACACATGGCATTGATGCCAAGGGCCAAGACCAACTAGGGGGCAGTCAACACTTGGCCTTGGGGAGCTAAGGGAGTCAAGGACAAGAGAGAAAAGGGGCAAGGTATGGAGGCCCATAACCATGCCACATCACCATGCTCTCTCACTTGCTCTCCCTTGTTTCCTTCTCACCCAAGGCTTCTAGAAGTTAGTCCAAGCATCCAAGATGGAGTCCAAGCAGTGGTCAACACAAGGGACAAGGTGACATTTCGAGTTTTGAACCAAAAAGAAGTGAAAACAACTGTCCAAAAGTGTAATAGCAACTGTTCCTAAAAAGTTCAGAAAATTCAGTTAAGGACTTAGTGAAAAATTCTAAGTGTTGAAAACAGACGAAATGAGCAAAAAGTTGGGATTGTTTTCAAAGACCAAAAGGATTCCAATTTTCGTTTTCCAAGTTGGAGTTTGTTAAACATGTTATAAACTTTCAGAAACATCATTTGAAAACAAATTTGAAATAATTTAAGGCTATGAAAACAATGTGGGAAAAGGTGTACTTTCTGTTTTTCTCTATTTTCCAAAAATGCCTTTTTCTGCCTTATTTTTATACCACAAAGACAACAAGCAAAAGAACATTTTTATTAATCCAAAAATAAAACAGAGCTTATGGATTTGTAGTACATGAATCAAGGAACAAATAAAAGTCAAGAAAACATAAAATAACATTTTATAGCCTAGTGAAAACAAAGGTAGAAAACAGGTACTTGGCTATATTTTCAGGGAATGTTTTCTATAGAAAACTTAAAAGAAAACTTCCGTAAATCATTTTGAAATTTTGTTTTCTTGGATCAAACAAGGCTAAAAGTTTATTTTAAGATTCAAACAAGAATTATCCAAGTCTTGGAATAAAATTCACTCCAGTAATCAACAGGGAAAACAACAGGGAAAATATTGTAAAAGTGTTTTCAGAAAAATTTGATATTGGTTTTATCAAGAAACAAAACTTGTGTTGCAAATATGATTAAGACCATAAAAACATGTTAGTTCAAACAATCATGTTGTTAGAAAAAATTTGGTTGTCCCTAATTTTTGTCTTCTTGAACAGAGTACAAGAATCCAAAAACCGGGGTGTGACACAATTTCTCCGTCTATGGAACTTATTTTGATAATAGTTTGCACAACCTTGATAAAGTTTTGCAGAGATGGGAGGAAACTAATATCGTTCTTAATTGGGAGAAATGCCACTTTATGGTTAATGAAGGAATTGTTCTTGGACATAAAATTTCTGAAAGAGGTATTGAAGTCGACAGAGGCAAAGTGGAAGCCATAGAGAAAATGCCCTGTCCTAGGGATGTTAAAGGTATTCGTAGTGTCCTTGGTCACGCTGATTTTTATAGGAGGTTTATTAAAGATTTCTTTAAAATATCAACGCCTCTTACTAATCTTCTTCAAAAAGATGTACCATTTGTTTTTTATGATGATTTTAAGGAAGCTTTTGAAACTTTAAGAAGGCTTTAACTACTGCTCCTATTGTTCAACCACCTGATTGGAATTTACCTTTCAAAATTAAGTGTGATGCTAGTGATTTTGCTGTAGGTGCTGTTCTTGGACAGCGCATACATACGAAGTTGAATGTTATTTATTATGCTAGTAAGACTCTTGATGCTGCTCAAAAGAATTATGCTTCTACTGAAAAATAGTTCTCAGTTGTAGTTTTTTGCATGTGATAAGTTTAGGCCTTATATTGTTGACTCAAAGGTTACTATTCATACCGATCATGCTTGCTATTAGATACCTTATGGAAAAGAAAGATGCTAAGCCTAGGCTTATTACATGGGTGCTGCTTTTACAAGAGTTTGATTTGCATATTGTGGATAGGAAGGGTGCTCAAAATCCTGTTGCTGATAACTTGTCTAGATTGGAAAAAATTACTTTTGATCCTATTCTTGTTAATGATAGTTTTCCAAATGAACAATTGGCTGCAATAAGGGTAAAACCCCAGGATAGTCCATGGTATTCTAATTACGCTAACTTTATTTTTTCAAAGTATTTGCCTCCAACATTTACAGTTCAACAAAGAAGAAAATTCTTCTATGATTTGAGGCATTATTTTTTGGGATGACCCACATTTATATAAAGAAGGAGTAGATGGTATTATGATAAGATGTGTTCCAGATCATGAACAACGTGAGATATTAAAGAAGTGCCATAGTAGTGCTTATGGAGGACATCACGCTGGAGATAGAACCGCACAGAAGGTTCTAAAATCAGGTTTCTATTGGCCTACTCTCTTTAAAGATGCACATAAATTTATATTATCTTGTGATGAATGTCAGAGAGTAGGAAATATTTCTAGACGTAATGAAATGCTTATGAGTTATTCTCTTGCTATTGAACCTTTTGATTGTTGGGGATTTGATTTTACGGGTCCTTTTCCTCCTTCAAATGTCTATGCACATATACTTATTGCTGTTGATTATGTTACTAAATGGGTAAAGCTATACCTACTAAAAGTGCTGATGGAGAAACCTCGTTAAAAATGCTTAAAGATATTATTTTTCCTAGGTTTGGTGTGCCTAGATAACTTATGACTGATGGAGGTTCTCATTTTATTCATGGTGGTTTTAGAAAAACCCTTGCTAAATATGATGTTAATCATAGAATTGCCTTAGCTTATCATCCTGAAACCTGTGGGCAAGTAGAATTATCAAATGGAGAAATTAAATCTATCTTGCAAAAGACTGTTAATAAATCTAGGAAGAATTGGTCAGATAAGTTGAATGATGCTTTATGGGCTTATAGAACTGCTTATAAAAATCCTATGGGTATGTCTCCTTATAAAATGGTTTATGGAAAATCTTGTCACTTGCCTTTAGAATTAGAACATAAAGCTTATAGGGAAGTGAAAGAATTAAATAAAGACTTTAAACTTGCTGGTAAGAAAAGAATGCTTGATTTGAATCATTTAGATGAATGGAGATGTGAAGCTTATGAAAATGCCAAGCTCTTTAAAGAGAAAGTTAAACAATGGCATGATAAAAGAATCCTTAAAAGAGAGTTTCATGTTGGTGAGAAAGTTCTATTGTATCGGTCTCGTCTTAGTTCTTTTGCAGGAAAATGACTCTCCCGATGGGAAGGACCTTATGTTATTGAAGAAGTGTATCGTTCAGGGGCAATCAAAATTGCTTCCCTCAAGGATAACACTACAAAAGTGGTAAATGGGCAAAGCCTCAAACATTATATTTCTGGGGATTCCTATGATGAAGATGTTGAGGTTATTCAAGTAATGACTCCGGAGAGATTCATCAGAGGGAAGATTCCAGAATCTCCAGAGTCTGTTTTGGAATAGGTAACAGTTCTGTTAAGAAAAAGTTCGCGATTACCTTTTTTGTTATTAATTATTGATTTTTGGAAAATATGAAAAATACGAGACAAAGAGGAGTTGGAGATGGTGCCCGGAGGCACCACGCCATGTGGCGGCGCGGGCCCACCCCTGGCCGTGCCATCCTATTGTGTGGGAGCCCTGGAGCCCCTCTCCGACTCGTTTTCGACCTTGACTTTCTTTTCGCTACGTATGTTTTTGCTATATAATCCCCCGGATCCCCCGAGGTCTGTATATCGTTTTCTCGCTGTGTTTCTGTTTTGGGCTGTTTCTGCCAGGATCTGTTTTCAGTTTTAGAAGCACCATGGTCTCCGCCAACAACAACAAGGGGAAGGGACCGAAGGAAGAAGATCTCCAAGATTGAGAGTCGAAGAAGGAGATCGATAGTGGAGCTGAAGGAGATGTAGAAGAAAACCCGCGGGTGCATCCACATTCTACCATCGCGAGCATTGGAGTGGTTGCAAAACCTTCCTAGCCCACGGCAAGGACTAACACTGGATGTCTGGCCCGACATCATTTTTTATCCCGGATATTCCACTTTCAAGTATTAAGAGACCTTTTCGCACTTTACTTCATGAATATGAACATATGAGGGTACCCAAGTCAAGGTTGCCTTCTTGCTGGGATATGTATCGTTCTAACCATGCAGATAGAGAAAGATCTCAACCTAAGGAAGTGTGGGAGGAAAATCCAGATGGCTGGAATGCACCAATGGACAAGCATGCAAACCGTATTGAGTATAATACGGATATGATGCGTATGATTATATTCGTAATTGAAGATCTGAAGAAATAAATTGATAAGCTCATCGTGAAGGATTCACCACCACCACTGAAGAATTGATTCGTCATTGGTATTGGCATCCCCTTGGCTTGTCCCAAGCTTGGGGGAGTGCCGCGGTATCATATTTATCTTTCAATCCTTTTTACCCTTTAGTAGAGTCATATCATGAGTAGAGAAAATATCATATAGTATGTTTTGCAGTATGGAAGTGTCACTCCTTAGTTGGTTATCGTTGTATCCCTTGGTTTGAGTTGCCGTAATGAAATACTAATGATAAGTTTCACCATCTACCTGTTCTACTTTATTTTAGTATGCAATTTTTGTTATGTGATTGATCTTGTTATTAGTATTGGTATCAATGTTGGAGTTTCAAGATAATCTAGTTGGTTTTGGCAAACTTAGCATTGGTCATTAGCAACAATACGTTGAGACTTAAGTAGAAAAGAGGGAGTTGCATGTAGATATATTATTCCATGATCTTTCTTCTTTGGTAGCTCATAATCTTAGTGTTCTCAAATAAGTTTATTTGCACCTTCAAGGAAGATTGCATGATTGGCTTTATCATATATGTTTTTGTTTGTTGTACTTCAATTCTTATGCTTGCCACCCAACCTTGCTAGCCAAAGACCTGCACTCAGAGGGAATGCTTCTCGTGCAATCCAAACCTTGAGCCCCAAAAACCTTGCCATTTGTGTCCACCATACCTACCTATATGTGGTAATTAACCACCACTCCAAGTAAATTGCTCATGTGCTACCTTTAAAACTTCCAAAATTACTCCTGTTTTGTGTTCCTGTCTTTGCTCATGATGACGTAAATAGAGAATCTTTATCTTACTTGTTGATTGGACTTCACACACCTGGACTAGTGGCTTCATCCGCTTATCCAAATGCTAGAAGAGCTCGCAGCATGATGCCCAGCCCCAAACTAATACACAAATTCTCTTCACTATTCCCCCCCCTGATTTATCAGTCAAAGCATAATCGTGTAAACAAAAGAGAATGAGGGATGACCTTCTACTCCAGTTGCGTCCTTCACATGGGAGCCGCTCTTGTGAAGTCTAGTTGGCTTGTGATGTACTGTATTTTCTACTTACCATTCGTTGACACTAGCATACACCTCTCAAAATTAGACAATCCTTCATGGTTTGTGATTCTTGGCAGGCACCTGAGGATTCGGTTAGCCATGGTTTGTGTAAGATGGTTGGGAGGAATGTCATGCATTTTATACCTCTGTTTATTAAAATAAAAGATCTAGCACATGAGTGATCCATGCTTCCTTCTGCGAAGGGCCTATCTTTTACATTTATGTTGAGTCAGTAAACCCATATCCTTCTGTCTTAAGCAAGACTTTGAAATGTTGTGATTCATCCGACTCCATGTTGATTTACTCAAGCATGTTTATTATTCTTCCTTGTTTCTACAAATGCTTTTATCTGTTTGAATACCACGTAGAAAGTTACCAATGTTTGCAAAGAGACCGTTATAATTGAGCATGATAAACTCTGCAATATAGCTCTAGTATAAAGACTCTAATAGAAAGATGAGTACACTGTTAATTGTTCTCTGACCAAGAACGAAGTTTCCTTTTACCAATTTTGATTTACTTTTTGCACCATTATTGTTCCTCTGCTTGTTTCAAGTTTAATTATATGAGAGGAAGTTGCTGTTTAAAATGATTTGTTCTTTGTTAGATGTGATGCCTCTTGTCCGTATTTAATTTATCGACACCTCACTCCGTAAACCTGTGGTCATGTTTACAGAGTTCAGCTTTGCTTGGGGACAAGCGAGGTCTAAGCTTGGGGGGAGTTGATACGTCCATTTTGCATCACTGTTTTATATTGTTATTTTCTGTTATTCATCGATATATTTCATGTTATGATGCATTACTTATGTTATTTTATCTTATTTTGCATGTTTCGTAATTATTGGAGAATAAACACCGGGACCAGAAATCTGATGGAAAAAGCACCGTCGAGATACCATATTTCGAAAGATCAGAAGAAGAGGGGGACACCGGAGGTGTCTTAGAAGTTCAGAGGAGTACTCCATAAGAAGGGGAGACAGAGGGGGCCCACCAGGGTCCCACACCATGAGGTGGCGCGCGCGCCCTGGCCGCGCCGCCAGGTGGTGTGGCCACCCTGGCTCACTTCTGGTCGAGATCTTTCGCGTACTTGACCCCCAGGGAACCCTAAGCCCCAAACCAACATCGAAGAATTATTCCGCCGCCGCCTCCGGGGGGAAAACACACGAGAGAGAAAAGCTCTCTTGCAGGGAGAAATCTGCCGGGGAAATTCCTCTCCGGAGAGGGGAAATCATCACCATCGTCACCGTCATCACTCTGGGCACCATCAAGATCGTTATCATCATCATCATCATCACCACCACCAGAACCATCACCCTCATCATCCCGCTGTAACAATTAGGGGCTCCTATCATTGTTTTACATTAGATCTCTCTCCCAGTGTGGATTACTTGTGCTTGTGATATTTATCTATGTTAGCACTTTATGACCAGGTTGTTATTATCCATTATATCACCTATGATTACGATCCATATGATGTCTTGTGAGTAGTTCGTTTAGTTCTTGAGGACATGGGAGAAGTCATGATGTTATTAGTGAAGTTGTATTGAAGTAATATCTCGTGGTTCGGTATTTAAGTTGTGGTGCTATTCTTCTAGTGGTGTCATATGAACATCGACTACATGATACTTCACCTTTATGGGCCTAGGAGGATGCATTGTGTATTTGGCTACTAATTGTGGGGTTATCAGAGTGACAGAAACCTAAACCCCCGTTAGGAAACCAATGCATGAGGGAGCGTAGAATTCCGGAGTTTAAGGCTATGGTTAGTTCTATCTTAATTACTTTCTTGTATTTGCGGATGCTTGCAAGGGTTATGATCACAAGTATGTATTAGTCCTAGTTGTGCGGTGCATTAGCATAGGTTCACCCACACAACACTTCATGAACCAATGGATATTAATCAACCATAACGAAGCGAAAGCACTTGACGAAATTCCCATGTGTCCTCGAGAATGTTTGGTAGTCATAAGTAACTCAACTGGCTTGTACTTTGCTCTCAAAAGGATTGGGCCACTCGCTGAAATATTATTTACCATCTTTTATTTACTCGCACTTTATTTATCTGCTATATTCAAAACAACCAAAAACTCGTTTAATAGTGTTTAAAGTGAAATCTCTATCCAACCTGCTTGTCAACACCTTCTGCTCCTCGTTGGGTTCGCCACTCTTATTTATCGAAAGTACTACGATACACCCCCTATACTTGTGGGTCATCAAGACTAATTTATGGCGCCGTTGCCAGGGAGAAAGAGAATTTCTACAAGGGGAGACTCTCACTTCCAATCAATTTACTTTGTTTTAGTTTTGCTTAGTTTATTTTATTTTGTCTTGTTTGCTTCTCTTTATCAAAAACAAAAAAAATTAGTTCTTATTCTAGCTGTAGTTTTATTCCTGTTTTTAATCTTGTTAAAATGACTACCCATGAGAACACTAATTGTGTGACTTTACTATCACCAACAACAATGATTTTATTAGCACACCTATTGCCCCACCTGCTCCTACTGCTGATTTTTATGAGATTAAGCCTACTTTGTTAAACCTTGTTATGAGAGAGCAATTTTCTGGTGTTAGTACTGATGATGTTGCTGCCCATCTTAATAATTTTGTTGAACTATGTGAGATGCAAAAATATAAAGATGTAGATGGAGATATTATTAAACTCTTTGAGAGGAAGAGCTAAAGAATGGTTGCTATCTTTTGCCTAGAAATAGTATTTGTTCTTGGACTAAGTGTATAGATGCTTTCATTGGAAAATACTATCCTCCTGCTAAGATTATATCTTTAAGAAGTAGCATTATGAATTTTGAGCAACTTGATAATGAGCATGTTGCTAAACCTTGGGAAAGAATGGAATCTTTAGTGAAGAATTGTCCCACTCATGGACTGACTACTTGGATGATCATCCAAACTTTTTATGCAGGACTGAATTTTTCTTCAAGAAACCTTCTGGATTTAGCAGCTGGAGGAACCTTTATGTCCATGACTTTGGGGGAAGAAACAAAGCTGCTTGATAATATGATGGTAAATTATTCTTGAGCTACAACTGGTAAGAAGGTAAATTCTGTTGAAGAAACCTCCTCTTTGAGTGATAAACTTGATGCTATTATGTCTATGCTTGTTAATGGCCATGCTCCTATTGATCCAAAAATGTTCCCTTAGCCTCTTTGGTTGCTCAAGAAGAGCATGTTGATGTGAAATTCATTAAAAATAATAATTTCAACAACAATGCTTATAGAAATAATTTTGGTAGCAACAATTATAGGCCATATCCTCCTAATAATAGAAATTCTTATGTTAACTCCTATAACAGAAACAAAAGTGTACCCTCTGATCTTGAGAACATGCTTAAGAATTTTATTAGTACACAAACTGCTTTTAATAAGTCCGTTGAGGAAAAATTTGGCAAAATTGATGTTCTTGCTTATAAAGTTGATAGCCTTGCTCTTGATGTTGATTTTATGAAACGAAAGTTTATGCCTCATGATGTTAAGGAAATTAAAACTTTAAATGCTATCCAAATTCGAATCGATGATAATGTTCGAATGTTAGCTGAATTCCATGCTAGATGGGAAAAAGAAGATGAAATAGCTAGAAAGAATAATATAGCTAATCTTTACATCATTACCACCACTAGTAAAACTGAATCTTCTCATGCTATAAAACCTTCTACTATCAATGGTAAAGTAATTGATGTTGGAAACACACCCACTTATGCTATAAAAAATGCAAAATTGCGTGAAACCGCTAAATTTTTTCCTTGCGAAAGTGCTGAAATTTTTAGAAACATGGAAGATAATAGTCCCATTATCTTTGCTAAAAATGATCTTAACTTTGATGATTACAACATAACTGATGTGATTAAGTTCTTACAAAATCTTGCTGGTTGTCCTAATGCTAGTGCTATGAATATGGCTTTCGCAAAACATATTACAAATGCTCTCATGCAAATTAGAGAGGATGAATTAAGATGTGAAGCCTCTATCCCTAGGAAGCTAGATGATGGTTGGGAACCTATTATTAAAATTAAAGTGAATGATTTTTATTGCAATGCTCTATGTGATCTTGGTGCTAGTATCTCTGCTATGCCAAAGAAACTTTATGATATTCTTGATTTACCACCATTGGAACCTTGTTATTTGGATATTCGTCTTATTGATAATGTTAGAAAGAAACCTTTGGGGAGAGTTAATGATGTTCTTATCATGGTTAATAATAATCGTGTCCCCGTTGTTGTCTTGAATATTGAATGCAATGCTTCTTGTCTAATTTTTTGGGAAGACCTTTTCTTAGAACTATTGGTGCTATTATTGATATGAAAGAGGGGAATATTAAATTTCAGTTCCCACTCAAGGAAGGTATGGAACAGTTTCCTACAAATAGAATGAAGTTTCCTTTTGATTTCTTTATTTGAACAAAGTACAATTTGGATGCTTCTTCACTCGAAAATACTTGATTCCATTTTTCTGGGCCTAGCTAAAAGGCGTTAAAGAAAAGCACTTCTTGGGAGATAACACGTGGTTTTATTTTTGCTTTGTTTTGCTCTGTTTTCTTTTAGTCAATGGGTTTTATAATTCTGTAGTAACTCCTCTGTATCTTTATTTTCATGTTTTAGTATTGCCAAGTAAAGTTTCCGACGAGAGTTGGAGTTGGTTTTCGGATTTCTGCACAGAAAACAGAATTCTCCTGTCCACCGTAAAAAATCGTGAAAAATCCAGGAAGATCAGAATGACCTGATTTTTTTTGTTTATTTCTCAGCTAATTCCGCAACTTTTTTGTTCTTTAGGTTTTTCTATTTGAGGAATTTAAGTGCCTTGAAAAAATCGTCTTTACAGGCTGCTCTGGTTTTGACAGATTCTGCCATTTTTTCTTGCATTGGCTCTTTTGCGATGTCGAGTGGATTTCTTTGCTCCAGGAAACATTAGTGGAATTAGCTAATATTTAAAACTATTAATAGAGCTTTTGCCATACAGAACCCATGGATTTTTATTTGTTGCACTAACCCTCTAATGCGAATTACTGTTTGAGTATGGTGTGAAGGAAGTTTTCAAGTGCCAAGAGAAGACGTGATATATGTGATCAAGAAGAGCGAAAGGTCAAAGCTTGGGGATGCCCCCGTGGTTCATCCAAGCATATTTTTTAGAAGACTCAAGCATCTAAGCTTGGGGATTCCCAAGGCATCCCCTTCTTCATCAACTATCTATCAGGTCACTTCTCGTTAAACTATATTTTTATTCGGTCACATCATATGAAGTTTACTTGGAGCGTCTGTTTGTTTTTCTTTTGATTTATTTTGTTTTACTTTGTTTTATTTTGTTTTCCTTTCTGCAAAAATATCATTGGACCTAGCATCCCTGTTTGGGAGAGACACACGCTCCGCTTTTTCATTTGAATACTTGCTATGCTAGTATTCTTAGTTTTTCTTCTAGTTACTGCGAAAATTCATGTTCAGCTCTTGTTTTCACTTCATCTCTTATTCAGAGCTGTTAGTTTTTGTTAAAACTTATTTTGTATGGTGCTTGTTGGAAAAAAAACTGCTGCTTGAAGTAGAATTTTTAACGGTGCAAGTAGAAGCTTGTATAGACTGTGGCTAGAACTTTTCATATCATGCTAGATGTTATTTTATTTTTAAATCCTTGTGGTTATTGAGTAGCATGATTAGCCTCAAATAGCTGAGAGTGTTTATTTTTCCATTGAAAGAATCATGAGTTGTTCTTGTCATATTGAAGCATAAATTTGCGGTATTCTCGTTTGAATGTTTTATTTAGTTGACTTGGCGCATGCTCACACCATGTTTATGACTATGAACCAGTCACTAATAGCCTCTATGATAATTTAGTTTTAGAATTTGTGGTACCACTTATGCTTTTATTAATGATGTTTATGTCGCTATGCATGATTATGGCTCTTAACCTCTCTTGATTTGTCGCTCCCAGTCTTTTTCTAGCCTCCACATGTACTGAGTATGGAATTCTACTCGTGCAATCCAACTCCCTAAAACCAAAGTTTTCCCATTATGTCCACCATACCTACCTATGTGTGGTAATTAACCGCCACTCCAAGTAAATTGCTCATGTGTTACCTTTAAAACCTTCAAAATTATTCCTGCTTTGTGTTCCTGTTTTTGCTCATGAGGACGTAAATAGAGAATCTTTATCTCACTTGTTGATTGGATTTCACACCATGTACTAGTGGCTTTATCCTCCTATCCAATTGATACAAGAGCTGGCAGCGGGGTGCCCAGCCCCAAATTAATACACACAACCTCTCTTCACTATTTTTGCCCCTGATTTATCAGTCAAAGCATAATTGTGTAAACAAAATAGAAAGAGGGCTGACCTTCTACACCATTTGCGTCCTTCACATGGGAGCCGCTCTTGTGAAATCTAGTTGGCTTGCGACGTACTATATTTTCTGTTTACCATTCGTTGACATTAGCATACATCTCTCAAAATATAGACACTCTTCCATGGTATGTGATTGTTGGCAGGCACCCGATGATTCAGTTAGCCATGGTTTGTGTAAGATGGATTGGAGGAGTGTCAAACTTTTGATACCTCTATTAATAAAATAAAATCTCTAGCACATGAGTGATCCTTGCTTCCCTCTACGAAGGGCCATTCTTTTACTTTTATGTCGAGTATCCATCTTCTAACTTTATGCATAATTGAGAGAGCATATTTGCCATTCTGAGTTTTATGTGCATTTGTCCCAGAAACATTATTAATTGATTCATGATGTGATATTGCTTGTTCTCTAACTATTTTTCCTAGTCTTCCTCATGAAACTTTGAAGGTGTCCTGGCATTTATGTTTTGCGCCACTCTTAAGGACTTGCGAAATATCACTTTGACATGCTTTCTCTATACTTGAAACAAACGTATATATTTCTTTGCACTGTTATTCATGATCTTTTATTTGAGTTACTTCTCATGATGTAAAGTTATTGCTATGCTTTATTATGAAAGTTCTATTTATCATGTTTGTGTTTAAGTTCTATGATCTCAGCTTACATATGCCTTTACATTATGATGATCAAGTTTATGTTAGTGGCATGTCACCTCAGAAATTATGTGTTTTTATCGTTTACCTACTCGAGGACGAGTAGGAACTAAGCTTGGGGATGTTGATACGTCATAAACGTATCCCTAATTTCTGATGTTCCATGATTGTTTTCATGTTATTTCCCACATGTTTGCTATACAATTTATGTCATTTTTATCGATTTTCCGGACTAACCTATTGAGAAGATGCCACAGAGCCAATTCCACGTTTTCTGCTGTTTTTAGTTTCAGAAAAGTTGTTCTAGAAATATTCTCAGAATTGGAAAATTCGAAGCCCGGAAGTCCTAGAATTCCCGAAGGTTCCACAGAGTCCCGAAGAGACCCGGAGGGGGCCTCAGGGGGCCCACACCATAGGTCGGCGTGACCCCCTAGCCGCACCATGGGGTGGTGTGGGCCGCCAGGCCTCCACCGCCTCTGCCCTTTCGCCTATTTATTCCCCCGGAGCGTAAACCCTAAATATGTTCCACTTCTCCCCGAAAAACACCCGAGGACGCCGTCATCGTCATCCCGAGATCGGGAGGGTTCTGGAGCTGTCCCCGGCACCCTGCCGGGAGGGAAATTCATCACCAGAGGGGTCTACACCACCATGCCCTCCTCCGAAGTGATGCGTGAGTAGTTCATCCTTGGATTACAGGTCCATAGAAGTAGCTAGATGGTTGTTCTCTCCACTTTGTACCTCATGTTTAGATATTGTGAGCTGCCTAACATGATCAAGACCATCTTTATGTAATGCTACATGTTGTGTTTGCTGGGATCTGATGAATGTTGAATGCTATCATGTTATCTTCATTCTTATGTTATTTATGATCTTGCATGATCTCTGTTATTAGTAGATTCTCTAGCCAAGTAGATGCTAGTAACTTCAAGAGGGAGTACTTATGCTCGATAGTGGGTTCATGCCTCCTTTGCATGTGTGCTGAGTGACAGAAACGTGACAGATGGAGGATGTACTATTTCCATTAGGGGGAAAACAACAATGCTTTGTCTAAGGATGATGTTATTGTTTACAAATACACACTTTGCTTACTGCAATTATCTCTTGCTTGCAACTTAATACCCAACGTTTGTTCGGATAATATTCGGAGGGTAGATTATTAGTCATAGATGCAGTTGGATAACGGTCTATGTATTTTGTTGTAATGCCCGCATGAATCACATAGTAATCTTTATGTCTTGCATATGCACTACGATGCAGCCTTCATTTCTGTCAATTGCCCAGCTGTAATTTGTTCACCACACATGTTATTTATCTTTCACGGAGAGAGACCACTAGGGGACTTTGGACCCCGGTCCTTTTTCCTCATACCGATAAACACCTACTGCTTTCATACCGCTTTCATAATGTTCCTACTTTTTTCCTACTATTTTGCGCACCATACGTTTAACCTCTTTTTGTTCAGCAAAACCGGTGAGATTGACAAACTCACTTCTACATTGGGGCAAAGTAATTTGATTGTGTTGTGTAGGTTCCACGTTGCTGCTGAACCGGTAGTGCGCACTGCCACATCAGCTGCATCAACCTTCAGAGATTTCTTGTCCTCCTACTGGTCGAATCAACCTTGGTTTCTTTTCTGAGGGAAAATTTGCTACTGCACTCTTCACACCTTGCACTTGGGACGGTCTACCAACGTTAGTCATCAACGCCTGGGGCCTGCGCCCAGTTTCTCGACCCTCTCTTGGCGAGGTCATCTACTTCTTGGTTTTTCCCACGCGAGATATGCTACAACTCCATGCCAAGGAAGCGCTTCTCGAGCTTGCGAACCTCTTCAAGGTACAGAGCCATGTGCCTGTCCTTGACGACGTATCTCTTATTGAAGAAGTTGACCAAGAGCTAGGAGTCTCCTTTGATGACGAGGCGCTTGATTCCTAGGGCTATGGAGGCCCTGATGTCGGCGAGGAGGCCCTCGTATTCGGCAATGTTGTTGGAGACTTTGGCCTTGTGGCCAAAATGGAGCTGGACGGTGTAGTAGAGCTTGTCGCCGGTTGGCGACGTAAGCACGACGCCATCCCCCGAGCCCTTGGAGGAGAAAGCGTCGTCGAAGTGCATGGTCCACTTTCTCGGAGCCAGCTTGCCGGGTACAACTGTCTCCTCTTCAGGGTCTTCCTCTGGCGGTGGGATGGTCCACTCTGCGTTGAACTCTGCCAGGACTCCTCCCTTGATTGTCTTGGTCATGAGGAACTAGAGCTTGAAGTGTTTGAGCTCGACAGCCCACTCGACGACACGCCCCGTGGCGTTGGAATTTCGGAGCATTTGCTCGAGGGGGAAGGTGGACACCACGGTGATGGGTGCCCCCCGAAGTAGTGGCGAAGCTTCCTCGAAGCTACAAGGAGCGCGTACAGGAGCTTCTGCTGCACGGGGTGCCTCTTGCGGGCATCTCAAAGCACGGTGCTAACAAAATAGACAGAGTGTTCGACGTGAGCGACTGGAGGGGCCCCGATGGTGAGTTGTCCTGACGCATTGGGGCTCTCCTGAGGTTGCATGAGGGTATCTTCCTTGTGGAGGTCTTGCTGGGCAACGGGATCCTCTCGGGGAGAGACGGGCGTGGGCTCTAGGTCGGGCAGGGCCGCTCTTTTCTTGCCAGCTGGTCTTTTTGCTACAAGAGTAGCACTGACCGCCTGAGGGGTGGCCATAAGGTACAGGCGCAGCGGCTCCCGCGGTCGCGGCACAACGAGTATAGGAGGGCTTGCCAGATACCTCTTGAGCTCCTCAAATGCAGTAGCTGCCTCGCAGTCCATTTGAATGGACCCGAACGCTTCAGGAGGTTAAGGAATGGTAGAGCCTTGTCGCTAAACCTGGAGATGAAGCGTCCCAGCACCGCCACGCATCCCGTGGGGCGTTGCATATCCTTCAGTCTTCATGGAGGTTGCATCTCTTCAATGGCCGAAATCTTGTCAGGGTTGGCCTCGATGCCCCGATGGGATACCAAGAAGCCCAACAACTTCCCTGCCGCAACCCAAATATGCATTTGTCGTGGTTGAGCATTATGTTGACCCTGCGGAGGTACTGGAACGTCTCCGCGAGGTCATCTATGAGCATGCGCTCTTCGCGGGTCTTGACGACGAAGTCGTAGACATAGGCCTCCGCGTTCTTCCCTATATGCGTCCCCAGGGTGATACACACGAGCCGCTCGAAGGTGGCCCCTACGTTTTCAGGCCGAAGGGCATGCAGACATAGCAGATTACCCCGCAGGGGGTCATGAAGGTGGTCTTCTCTTTGTCCTCATTAGCCATCTTGATCTGGTGATAGCCTGAGAAGGCGTCCAGGAAACAGAGGAGGTCGCACCTAGTGGTGGAGTCCACTAATTGATCGATCCTCGGGAGAGGGTACGTATCCTTGGGGCAGGCCTTGTTGAGGTTGGTGAAGTCCACGCAGAGCCGTCCTCCGGCCTTGTGCTAGGAGACCAGGACGGGGTTGGAGATCCACTCGGCATGGATAATCTCACGGCCGATCTTGGCGTCCAGAAGCTTCTTTACTCCCCGGACGATGAGTTCCTGCTTCTTTGGACCCTGGCAACGGGCCTTTTGTTTGACGGGGCGTGCACCCGGGCACACTGCGAGATGGTGCTCGATCACCTCCCTTGGTACACCCGGCGTGTCAAACACTGTTCATGCGAACATATCCGCGTTTGCCCGAAGGAAGGCGATGAGCGCGCTTTCCTATTTGGGAGGCAACCCAGCTTCGATGGTGAGTGAAGGCCCTGTGCCGTCGGGGTTCATGGAGACCTTCTTCGTGTCCTTCCTCTCGTGAGAGAATAGCTGCTTCTTCTTCGGAGGCTCGATAGCGTCCCCAAGGTTGCCCTTGTCGATGGGGTGCAACGTTGCCGCCTCCTTTTAGGAGTCCTCCATAGAACGCACTGCGTCCTTCACGTCCCCGTAAACAGCGAGGGGTCCGCTGCTGCCGAGCATCTTAACCATGTTATACGCGTGATACATGATGGCCACGAACTTGGCCAAGGCTAGATAGCCGAGGATGGCATTGTAGGTCTTGGAGAGTGCTAAATGTGACCGCCAGTCGAACCCTTCCTAGCGGCACGGTTGTTCCACTGGTTACTCCAGTGAATGGCCTAATGGCCTTGAGGCGGTCGCGTGGGATACACAACTTCTCGAAGGTCTCAAGGGAAATCACGTTGAGGCCTGCGCCTCCATCCAGAAGCGTCTTCGAGACGGCGACATGGTTAATCTGAGGGTGCACACCAGTGGATAACCCCCACCGAGCCAAAGGATTTGGGATGATCAGAGACGTCAAGGGAAATCTCCTGCTGCGACCACTTGAGGGGAGGCGGGGACGGCTCGTCCCTGCAGTGAGTGGTGTTGACCTCCAGCGAGTCCCGCTTGAGGTAGCGCCCGGAGGGCGGGGCGAGGGACCCGCCGAGGATGCATGCAACATGGCGAGTTGTGTCGTGCGCTACCGACGAGATGGGGCTGCCGTATCCCACGACAAAGCCCCAGAGAGTCACGTGACCCTCGGTCTCACCGCAGGGAAGACGGCCATAGTGGAAGAAGCGTTGGAGGAACTGTGGGCGCATGTCCCCCCACGAGCTCATGGAACTGTGTGGGAGGTTTAGTAGCCACATGTGCGCAGGGCCACAGAGCGCCAGGGGGAAGTAACTCAAGAGGCACCGGTCGCCTCCCCCGGCGGCCCCGACTCGCGTCTCATACTTCCGGAGGAAGCCAAGCGGGGGAATGTCGCCGGTGTAGCGAGGCGGGAGGCGAGGTCAGAATGTTGATGGACACCTTGCCTCCCACAGGTCATTGTTGAACGCGTAGTAGCACCCTGCCAGGGCGCTCGACCGCCGCTCTCGGTAGCTAGGCCACTCTAAGTCGGCGGTGGCATTTCCAGGGGAGAAGGATGTAGTTTCGTGCGCCCGATGGCGTCGAGCCCTGCGCGCGCAGGGTCCTGCTGGCTCGACCACAGGCGTGGTCGCTGTCGTGGATCCGATCTGCTCCCAGTCGGCAAATGGTGCTAGGGTGACCTCAGTGGTGTGCACCAACCAAGAATCACCTGCACCGGCCTCGGGCAGACATCACGACGGTCCCTGTGCTCCAGGCATGGCTTCCTGCGAGCGCTGTCGACTATGCATCCACATAGTCGATGGCTACAGGGTGAGTGTCGCCTGCACAGGAGAATGCAGGAGCCGCGTCGGGTCCGTGAGGAACTCACCGATTGACGTCGTGTCATGCCCGCGGCGGGGCGCGGGGGAGCGAGAGTGGGGAGTTTGATGTTGGAGAAGCCGACGAAGAGGCCTCCGATCTTGTTCAGTTTCTAGGACAGTGCCCTGCAGCCGGTCCGTTCGGTGTGGGAAGCGACCATGGCGATGTAGATGCGCGAAAAAATGCTTTAGCCACCTACCCGGTGCGCCAAATGTCGGAGAGGCGGTTCTGTCAACGACATGGTAGCTCCCAAAGGTTCGAAGACTGGGGTCTAATCACGTTCTCTCGCACCTCGAGGGGCTTCAGGAGGGGAGCTCTAAAAGGAAAACAATGGAGACACCGAGAGTTTACCCAGGTTCATGCCACTTTGATGGTGTAAAACCTTACTCCTGCTTGTCTGGTTGATTGCAATGTAAGATGTACAGTACAAGCGGGGTGTTCCGGTGGTCTATCTACTCAGCTACAAGATCGATCTCTTCTACGGTGACGGGGGTATCCCACTTATACCAGCGCCTGGCCCTCTTTCCCGCTTATTCGGCGGGAAAGGGCTACCATATGGTGCCAAAGGAGTACACTGTGATGTTCTGCCAGACAGGCTTCCGCCGGTCGTCGAGGATTGTTGCCACTGTCCATGGCAGCTCCCTCCTTCTTGTAGCGGTGGACCGGTCTTCTTGCACCAAAGGGGAAAGCCTTGGACTGGCCTTGGTGCGCGCAGCGATGCTCCGCACTTTATACATGAGAATGACAATTGTGGCCAAAGTCGCTCTGTTGCCTGCGGCTCCTTCGTCATCCGCGCGGAGGCCAGGATGTCACCCTCACATGGGTCGTCCCCCAACGAGCGGGGTCCCTTCCAGAGAGGAGCATGGGCGAAGCAGGGCTTCTCGCCAGCGATGCACGACGGAATCCTCGAGGAAGACTCCTCTCCAAGGGGTCGGCCTTGGCGGGAACCTGTTGGAGGCTCCCTTCACTTGTGATGGATTGGTATGGACTACTTCCGTACCAGATGGGATGGGCCAACAGCGGATGGTCTAGGATACCCTGCTATCCGTAGGTCCGAAAGTATCAAGCATCCCCAAGCTTAGTTCTACTCGTCCTTGAGTAGGTAAAATAGTAACAACAAAATAATTTCTAAGGTGACATGCTACCACACAATCTTGATCAAATAATAATGTAAAGCACAAGTCATGAATGAAGTGATCCAAGTCAATGGTTTATAGTTTTCTAACAAATAGGTAATGAGTAAACAACCGAATCATATGAGCAATTTTTTTCATGAATAGTACTTCAAAGACAAGCATCATAAAGCAATAAATTCTAAATAAAAGGCATCGATCAAGAATGTAGGAAGATTTAAGTTTCAGCACTGGCTTTCAACTTTCAACAAATATACCTCATGGATATTGTCAACACAAAGAAATTTAATAAGTGCAATAAACTAGCATGTAAAAATTGTTGCACACAAAGTTGACACAAGTGTTTGCTTCGGAGACAGAAAGAAGTAGGAAAACCGACTCAACATAAAAGTAAAAGAAAGGCCCTCCGCAGAGGGAAGCAGGGAGGAATGCTCAAGGCAAAGGTATGATCTTGATAGATTTTCTATTTTACCGGACTCATGCTTTGGGAGACCGGGTGATGTTCACGCATGCTTCTATTTTTGTAGACAATGTTGGGCCTCCAAGTGTAGAGGTTTGTAGAACAACAACAATTTTTCCATAAGTGGGTCACCCGAGGTATATCAAACTTAGGGAGGTAGAGGTCAAATATACCCCTCTCAAGCAACCCTGCAATTACGACACAAGAAGTCTCTTGTGTCCCCAACACACCTAATACAATTTTCAGTTGTATAGGTGCACTAGTTCGGTGAAGAGATAGTGATATTCAAGTAATATGGATGATTATAAGTGATAATAGCAATCGGAAATAAAAATGGCAGCAAGCAAACATGTAGCATAACTGATTGTAAATGGTGTTTCAATGCTTAGAAACAAGGCCTAGGGATCATACTTTCACTAGTGGAAACTCTCAACAATAATAACATAATTGAATGCATAAATATCATCTCTTCACTATGCTACTCCGAACCACTCTGCGGTTGGATAACAAACACCAAACATTGCGTAGGGCTATGAAAGCACACCTTAAAGTCGCATTCCCCACTAGGTAACCCCACACTATCTTGAGTGCCCTTAGACGGTTCCAGACAAACACCACAATTTCATAGGGCCATCCAACACAAAGTATATAAATCATGATAAGTACCACATGGTGCACACACTGTCACCTTTACACCGTGGGACAATGGTGTCTCCGGAGATTAACAAAACCACTTGAGTAGCATAACAGATGAAGAGTAATTTCTACTTACTCAACTAGATTATAAAGCTCATGATCACATAAAGATCACACCATGGGAGAGAGAGATGAAACATATAGCTGCAAGTAAAGCCCTTAGCCTCGGAGGAGAACTACTCCCTCCTCATCATGGGAGTTGGCAACGGCGATGGAGATTGCGGGGAGTTGTTGGATGGCTCCGGGGGCACTTCCCCATCCTTGCAGGGTGCCACAACAAAGATTTCTGTCCCCCGAACTAGGGTTGACGACGGTGGCGGCTAAGGAAGTTTTTGTGGATGAAGGCTGGATGTTTTAGGGTTTCTGCATCGGGGGGAATAAATAGGCTAAATGGCGATGTCGGTGGGCACCCGGAGGGCCCACACCATATGGTGGCACAGCCAGGGGCGCGCCACCAGGTGGTGTGGCCACCTCATTGCCCCCCTCCGGGTCTCTTTTGGACTTCGTTGACGTGTCGGAAAAAATAGGCCTCTGGGTTGTGATTCGTCGAATTCCGAGAATATTTCCAAAACAACTTTTCTGAAATAAAAAACAGCAGAAAACAGGAACTGGCGTGTGGCATCTTGTCAATAGGTTAGTCCAGAAAACATCCATAAAATGAAGTAAAACATGTGAAAACATAAAGGTATTATATAGGAAAAAAACATGGAGCATAAAAAATTATAGATAAATTTGAGACGTATCAAGCATCCCCAAGCTTAACTCCTGCTCGTCCTCGAGCAGGTAAGTGATAAAAATAATAATTTTGAGGTGACATGCTACCAACATAATCTTGATCATCATTATGTAAAAGCATTGCAACCTGAGATCAAAGTACTCTGAACATAGGCATGATAGATATAACTCTAAAAATGAAACTTAGCAACCATGTTGCAACATGAAAAGTGACACAAACAAAATATCATTAATTATGATTTACTGAAAGATATATGTTTGTTTCGAGCATAAAGAAAACATAGCAAAGTGGTATTCCGCTTGTCCGTAAAGTGATAGCAAAACATAAATGCCAAGAGATCTTAAAAGTTCAAGTGGTTACTAGAAACAGATATTTTGAGAACATGTAATAACATATCATGAATCAATCAATAATAATCTTTGGGACTGATGCACACTATACTCAGAATGACAACTATGCTCTCTTAATTGTGCATAAAGTTAGAAGATGAAGACTCAACATAAAAGTAAAAGAAAGCCCCTTCGTAGAGGGAAGCAGGGATTAACTCATGTGCTAGAGCTTTTTATTTTATTAAAACAGAGGTACCGAAAACAATTTTTTAGAGAGTGTATGCTTATGTCAACGAATGGTAATGAAAAACTTATCATAAGTCATGCAAAGAAAAGATTTAAGACTTTTCAGAATGGTTTCTGGTGTTTATTTAGTTTGGCACTTCCCCCCACCATGCTGTTCACAAACCAGGGCTAGCCGTATCCACGGGTACCCACCAACTTTCATCAATCCATGGGAAAGTGCCTTATTTGGTTATATTAATTGGCACTGGCTATTTGCAAATTTAGATGAGCACAGATTCCATACTCATCGGGTGAAAGAGGGAGAATACCTTTGCTTGACATGAACCACAATAAACTTTAAATTACTTCCTCATGAGATAAAACAAGAACACAAAACAACTATAATTATGAAGGTTTTAAAGGTAGCACATGAGAAATTTACTTTGGAGTGGCGGCTAAATACCACATATAGGTAGGTACGGTGGACACATTTGGTAAACTTTGGTTTTTGGAAGTTGAATGAACGAGTAGAGATTATACTCAGTACAGGTGGAGGCTAGCAAAAGATTGCGAGCGGTAAATTAAGAGATCAATAATGGCCATAATCATGCATAACGACAATTTTTCTATTAATCAAAGCATAAATTGTATTACAAGTCAAAAACTAAATGAACATATATGGTAGAGGTGACTGGTTTGTAGTCATAACATGGTGTAAGCATGCGCAAAGTCAATCAAATAAAGCATTCGAAGGAGAACACAACAATATTATGCTTCGATATGATAAAAACAACACATGATTTCATTCAATGGCATATTAAGCACTCTCAGCTATTTGAGACAAGTCATGCTACATCAATAACTACTAAGCATGTGATTAAAATAATATCTAACATGACATGATAAAGTCTAAGCCACAGTCTAAACAAGCTTTCCATTGCACCACCATAAGCATGAAATATTTTACTCTTCTCCAACAACAATTAACTTGTTTCAAACAACTCTCGCAAATAATATTCATCAACTACCAGAGACCTATCATATAAAAATTAAGCAAACGAACATGCTCTAAAAAAGTACGAGTGGAAAACAAGAGCTAAACGCAATACTATCAAACAGTGAACACTCATAGAACAATAAGAGTGAAAACTAGAGTGTTCTAAGCGATGAAAACAGAGCGTCTCTCTATCCCAAAAAATATGATAGGATCCAACCATATACTACAGCAAAGAAAACCAAAGAAACTGAAAGTAAAAAATAACTGACGCTTCAAGAATAACACATATCATATGAAGCAATAAAAATATAGTGTCTTGAAAGAGGACATGATATTTTTGTTGATGAGGAAGGGGATGCCTTGGGCATTCCCAAGCTTTGACGCTAGAAATTATTGGATATATCTTGGGGTGACATAGGCATCCCCAAGATTGAGATTTTTTCCATCCTTCATCTCATCTTATCATTCTTCTCCCCCTACACTTGAAAACTTCCTCCATACAAAACTTCTCACAATCTTTATTAGCAACGTAAGTGTAATCAAAATAATAAATCCACTTGGGTTTAGTTTCAACTCAAGTATAAAACCTATTAAAGCATTAGCTACTTCCACAAATTATTTTAAATCTCTTACCCTCAAAAAACAACAAAAGAATAAGATTAAGAGGCAAACGCAAATATTGGCAGAAATCTGCCAAAACAGAACAACAGGTAAAGATCGATTTTTTTCCAAAAATATTCTGTTGCTCAAATCAAAAAGTTCAAAACTAATGAAAGTTAGATAATAACCTAGGGCATGTGAAAAAATATTTTCAGATCAATTCGACTTTCTGAATCAGGACACCAACTACCCTAAATCTTACTTCCTCCCTATTAGAGGATATTCTTGGCACAAAAATGAAATGTAAAGGATAATTAGAGGTTTCTACGGAGGTAACAACTTCCAAGACTCAAAGAAAACAAAAGGAAACTTAAATAAAAAATATAATGGGTTGTCTCCCAAAAGCGCTTTTTAAGCCTTTTAGCTAGGCATGATAATTTGAGAAGATGCTCACATAAGAAATATGAATGAAGAAAAAGAGAGCATGAAGAAACATACATAAAACAAATTTAGTCTAACCCACTTCCTATGAAAAATAATCTTGTATAAAAACAAGTCATGAAATCACAAAGCAACAAACATAGGAAAGCAAAACAAGTGCAACTTGAAGATTTTCAACATAAAGAGGGGAATTTTAATATTGTTGAGATGCATAAAAATATGTTTCCCTCTCTCATAATAACTTTCAGTAGCATCATGAATACAATTAATAATATAACTATCACATCAAACATTCTTATCATGAGCCACATGCATAAAGGAATTAATACGCTCCACATAAGCATGGTCATTCTGATTAATAGTAGTGGGAGCAAATTCAACAAAATAGCTATCATTATTATTCTCATCACCATAATCATCAAATATAGGAGGCATATTATAATCATAATTATTTTTATCCTCAATAGTAGGTGGACTAAAAATATCATATTCATCATTGTAATCATCATAAAGAACTCCAACATGATAGACAAGTTGTATATTAGGGAGATGGTTTTGGGTAATCCCTCCATAATCATGACAAGTTTCACGAGGGTGATTGTAATTATGGCTTATTTCATAGGATTCTTTATAATAATTATCAAAGACTGGAGGCATAGTATCATTATAAGCAATAGAATAGTTATCTTCCAAAGTGTGTTCATTTGCAAACATATCATCATTTTTACTAGAAGGAGATGTATCAAACATATAATCTTTAGTAGCAAAAGGATTTTCAAACACATCATCCACAGGCCTAGAGCTTTCTATATCATCATTGGAGAGAACATGGATAGTACTAATAGTACATCAATCATTAACATCATTATTTTTAGAATTGGTACCAAAGAGATTTTCAATACCGAAAGTAGTGTGTTTCTCCCTATCATGATTGCTTTCATAAGTAACATGCATAGGACCATCATCGAGTTCAGACTCATCAGCAACAACTATAATAGGAGCAACATGCTTAGGGGAAAATACCGTTACATCTCTACTTTTACTCTTCTTCTTCTTCTTCTTCTTCTTCTTCTTCTCGTCTTTAGGAGGGAGAGGCTGGAAAGAAAGCTTCTCCACTTACCCTGGTTTATTGTTAGAAATAATAGAAAAAACATAAGAGGATTTCTCCTCTTCATTAATAAGAGTAAAACACATATTAGTCCTGTCATTTTTTGGTAAAGTCTCATCTTTTATTATATTTTTATGTAAATATTTGCATGGAAATTATCAACACAATAAAGATGACATACATGCAGGACTCTATTCATATCAAAAGAACTCATATCTACCAAAGAAGTTTTTCTTGATAACTCTTCACACCCCAAAAATAATGTAAGTTCATCATACTGATTAGGAGTGACCATGTCATCACAATACAAACTTGCAGTACTCATTGGATTTGAAAGGCTATTATTGCAGCCCGATCATTGAAAATTGAAATGACCCACTTCATAGCAAAGTTCACAAATAAAAGGATAAAGGGCACAACTTTTTCACCAAGATCATTTAGATCCCTATCCCACGTTATAGTTTTTTCATTATTGTGATGGATGCAATATTATTCTTTGATTTGATTTACAAGGTCTAAGTGCTCCACAAAAATTAACATGCTTATAAGAAATAGTACTTTCAGAAGTTTGAGCATGTTTAATGCAATCATTAATAACAATTCCATTTTTCATGCAAGTGTATTTAAAAGGATCATGATATATGTCCCAATTTTCTTTAGGAAAATTAATATGAGAAGCAAAATCTCTAGAGTAATCAACAATAATTTGAGGATAAAGAGCATATTTAGCACTAAGCTCTTGAAAATCAGCAGTTTCAGCGAAAGACTTAATGCAATCATACTCATAGTTCATACCTGATTCTTTACCTTTGTTGTTATCCCAATATTCATTTTTTTCAATTGTTTCAAGAAGATTCCACCTAGCTTCAACCTTCTTACTTGTGCAAGAACCCTCTAAACATGCATCTAGATAATACTTGCAATGTCGTGAAACCTTGCATAAAAATTAGTAACAATTATTTCCTCAGGAAGCTCATGGTTAGGACATTTGAGTATTAATGTTTCCAGTCTCCCCCAAGCTTGAGAAATACTTTCTCCATCACAAGGATGATAATTATAAATGTAATTCCTATCTAAATGCAGTTCACGAGGAGGATAAAATTTAGAGTAAAATAGAGATTCAAGCTCCTTCCACCCCAAATAATGAGGATCAACTAGTAGCTCATACCGCTCCCTTGCTTTGTCCTTAAGTGACAAAGAGAATAGCCTCCTCTTAACTTGGTACATTGAAATACCTACACACTTGAACAACTCGCATAAATCTTCCTATAAAGAGTAAATGATCACTAGGATGGGCAGTTCCATCTCCAAAAGTAGTAGTTGTTCATATCATGTTCAACAATTTTCATAGGTATTTTAAAAGGAAGATTTAAAATATCATAAGCATTATTAGAATTATCACATATGGGAGATAAAGTATCATCAGAGCAAAATTTCTCCTCTAAATCCGAGGAACTAAAAATATCATTTTCATAAAAAACTAGCTTCCCCAAGCTTAGGCTTTTCCATATCATTATCAATAATGGTGTTCAAAGAATTCATACTAATAACATTGCTACTAGCATGCAAATAAAGCTCCATAGGTTTTTTAATTTTCTGTTCAAAAGCATCATGTCCGAATTCAATATAAAAATTATAAAACTCTCTCTCATATTTTTGTTGTTTTCTATTAAGCCTACTAGTAAAAAATAAAAAACAAGGAACAAGTGAAAATAAGCCTAACTAGTGAAAATAAAAACAAGAAAGAAAAAGATATAATTGCATAATCTAAAGGAAATAACTTTGAGCACTCACACACCAACAACAGTACTAGGATGTGAGTACCTTTTACCTTACCTCCCCGGCAACGGCGCCAGAAAAAAGCTTGAGGTCTATGCACGCTTCTGTTCTTGTAGACAATGTTGGGCCTCCAAGTGCAGAGGTTTGTAGAACAACAGCAAGTTTCTCTTAAGTGGATCACCCAAGGTTTATCGAACTCAGTGAAGTAGAGGTCAAATATATCCCTCTCAAGCAACCCTACAATTACGATACAAGAAGTCTCTTGTGTTCCCAACACACCTAATACAATTGTCAGTTGTATAGGTGCACTAGTTCGGCGAAGAGATAGTGAAATACAAGTAATATGGATGATTATAAGTGATAATATCAATCTGAAATAAAATGGAAGGAAGCAACATGTAGCAGAACTAATTGTAAACGGTGTTTCAATGCTTAGAAACAAGGCCTAGGGATCATACTTTCACTAGTGGACACTCTCAACGATAATAACATAACTGAATGCATAAATATCATCTCTTCACTATGCTACTCCGAACCACTCTCCGGTTGGATAACAAACACCAATCATTGCGTAGGGCCATGAAATCACACCTTAAAGTCGCATTCCTCACTAGGTAACCCCACACTGTCACCTTGAGTGCCTTAGACGGTTCCAGACAAACACCACAATTTCATAGGGCTATCCAACACAAAATATATAAATCATGATAAGTCACACACGGCGCACACACCGTCACCTTTACACCGTGGGACAAAGGTGTCTCCGGAGATTAACAAAACCACTTGAGTAGCATAATATATGAAGGGTAACATCTACTTATTCAACTAGATTACAAATCTCATTATCACATAAAGATCACACCATGGAAGAAAGAGATGAAACACATAGCTACCGGCAGAGCCCTCAGCCTCAGAGGAGAACTACTCCCTCCTCATTACGGGAGTCAGCAACATCGATGGAGATGGTGGTGGAGTCGATGGAGATGTCTCTGAGGGCAATTCCCCGTCCCGAGAGGGTGTCCGAACAGAGATTTATGTCCCCCGGACTAGGGTTGACGACGATGTCGGCTATAGAACTTTTCGTGGATGGAGGCCGGATGTTTTAGGGTTTCTGTATCAGGGGAATAAATAGGCGAAAGGGCGATGTTGGTGGGCGCCCGAGGGGCCCACACCATGTGGTGGCACGACCAGGGGGCGCGCCACCAGGTGGTGGGGCCACCTCATTGCCCCCCTTAGGGTCTCCTCTGGACTCTGTTGATATGTAAGAAAATATAGGCCTCTGGGATTTTGATTCGTCCAATTCCGAGAATATTTCCAAAACAACTTTTCTGAAATAAAAAATAGCATAAAATAGGAACTGGCGCTGTGGCATCTTGTCAATAGGTTAGTCCAAAAAACATCCAAAAAATGAAGGAAAACATGTGAAAACATAAAGGTTGTTCGAAGAAAACGATCATGGAGCATAAAAAATATAGATAAGTTTGAGACGTATCACCGAGTTATAGGATCAAAGTCGTACTATCAAGAGGGTCTCTCAAGTGAGTTACTTGATCGAATTGTTGTGGAGAGCTCAAACCTTTTCATACTTGCATATCATATTTATTGGTTCATATTTCGGTGGTGAAAATATCCGGTTCAACTTTGAGAATGTTCCCACACCTTCCATGTGTGGTAACTTCTCCATTCATTTTTTGTTTGGAAAGTCTTTGTTGTTATCTTTCTTGTCGGACCTACGAATACCATGGTATCCTGGGCCTTCTGTTGTTGGCCTAGACCGTATGGTACGGAAGGAGTCCGTACCAGTCCACCACAGGAGAAGGGAGCCTCCAACAGGTTCTCGGCCAGGAAGACCCCTTGGAGAGGGGCGTTCCACGGCGACATCATCGCGTATCGCTGGGAAGGAGCCCTGCATCGCCCACGCTCCTCCCTGGAAAAGACCCCGCCCGTTGGGGGACATCCCATGTGAGGGTGACGTCCCGGTCTCTGCCCGGATGACGGAGGTGCCGCACACGACAAAGCGACTTGGCCGCAATTTCCATTCTCGTGTATAAAGTGTGGAGCACCACTGCGCGCACCAAAGCCCAGTCCAAGGCTTTCCCCTTTTGTGCAAGAAGACCAGTCCACCAATACAAGACGGAGGGAGCATCACCGGAGCCCCCACCGCCTGCCATGGACGGTGGTCACCATCCTCGACGATCGGCGACAACCTGTGTGGCAGAGCGTCGCAGAGTACTCCTTTGGCACCATGTCGTAGCCCTTTTCCCGCCCAAATGAGCGGGAAAGACGACCAAATGCCGGTATAAGTAGATTGCTCCCACCATTGTAGCAGGGGAGATTGATCCAGTAGTCCAGTAGACACACCACCAGAAGGCCTCTCTTGTACTGTACACCTCTCAGTGCAATCAACCAGATAAGGAGTAGGGTTTTACACCATCACGGTGGCCTGAACCTGGGTAAAACTCTCTGTGTCTCCTATGTTTTCCTTCGAGAGATCCCCTCATGAACCCTTTCGAGGTGCGATAGAACGTGGTTAGCCCCCAGTGTTTGAACCTTTAGGAGCTAGCCTTTTGTAGACATAACAGCTTCTCCAACATTTCGAACCTAATTGTATTCACCTCATTCGGGTTCATTTGCAAAAGTTATGTGTGTTTTCGGTGTTGGATGTTTTACCGGTTGTTCCTCTTAGAGAGGTTAAATTCTACACTTTGTTTTATTTTCCATTGCCGTACAATGATGTTTCTCTGCATATTCTTGTAGTCCTTGTTGTGGTGATTCCAACGATCCTAAGAACATCGAAAATGGAGTTTGTATGCAAAAGTTGTGGCGTTTTTCATATTGGTGTTTCTGCAGTTTTTGCGTAGGCTGGAGTCTCTAGTGTTAGAACCGGAGTCTCCGGCCCAGGATACCTCCAGGGGTTGCTCTAATGGTTTCACCCACTGTATAGGACCCGGATAGTGCCCGGAGTCTCCGGCCTTTGCACCGGAGTCTCCGGTGTGATTTTTCCTGCAACGACTCTTTTTCATGGGGACCGATAGTAGGCCTCCTTCTTCCCCAAAGTGCTAAGTATTCTAAGAACAAATTTTCCCCTCTCTCTCTACCATTATTGACCTTGGAAATCTTTCACCTCTCTCAATTCCTTGCATGATTCTTGCATATCTTTGAGGGAAAAGAGAGAGGAGATCTAGATCTACATTCCACCAATCCATCTTCCTTCTTAGTGAGGGAAACCAAGTAGATCTTGATTTTGGAGTTCTTGGTGTTTCTCCTCCTTTGTTATTATTCTCTTATTCCCTCATAAGAATTTTTCGCTTTGTTGGAATTTGAGAGTGAAGGATTTGAGCACTTGTGCTCTTGCCATTTGCATTGGTTGCATTCGTTTGCTCTCTCCACGAGGATTCGTGGAAGTGATTTATTTTCGACTTGCTCTTGGGTCTTGGACCCTAGACGACTTGTGGTCTTCTTGGGAGCCTCCAATTGAGTTGTGTATGCGTGCCCCAAGATTGTGGTGACATCGAGAGCCTCCAATTAAGTTGTGGATGCGTGCCTCGATCGAAGTTTGTCAATAGTGAAAGGTGAACTAGGCCTTTGTGGCGAGGTACATCAGAGAATATGGTGAGGCCTTTGTGGCAAGCTCACATGCCTCCAACGAGACGTACTTCCCTCAAAGGGAGGAAATCGAGAATACATCATTGTCTCCGTGTGCTTCCGTTATTTCTATACCCGAGCTTTTTACTTATGCAATTTACACTATGATAGCCTTCGTGCTTGAAGTTATATATCTTGCTATCACCTTGTTACTTGTATTGCTTATCATAAGTGGTTTGTGCACCTAGTTGACCCTAGACTATTTAGGTTGTGTGCTTGTTAATTTAAACACCTAGTTTATTTCCGCATTTAGCAAGCCTTAACCGGAAAAGTTTTAATTGCCTATTCAGCCCCCATCTAGGCGACATTGTTGTCCGCTCAATTGGTACCAAAGCATGTTCTCACATTGTTAGGCTTTACATCATAGAGTGTACATTATTGTTTAGGGAACTAGGTCACGATCCTTATTTTAATTTCGATGGCACAAATTATGATGTTTGGAAAATTCCCATACTCAATCTTTTTGGGGCCATGGGTCCACACTATGTAAATATAATTGTAGATGTGGATTTTCCTCCTCCAAAGGATTCCCAAAATATATCTTTAGAGGATGGAGAAAACTCTCATCTCGATACTCAAATATCTAACGGTCTCATTTATGTTTTGAGTGATGTAGTTCTTGCGTCAATCATGCCTGTTCGGAACACTCATGAGCTATGGACAATTCTTCAAGATATATATGATGTGTCCAACATTATTGAGGATCATTGTTCTCCTTCCACTTCAGGCCGTGATGAGTTCACATCTTTATCTACTCCACCAACATATGATTTGTCACAAGGTAATGATATGGTGAGTTTTGATAGAAATTGCTTTGTTGATAGTGAATCTACAATTGACTATGCTTCATCTCTATCCCATTGCAATGTTCTATCTTTGGACTTAAACTCTTCTAGCACTCCAAATGTCTTACATTCTAGTGTTGTTAGTCCTTGCATATCATGTAATAGTTGTTTAACTAAATCTCATGATGATATGCTTCCTATGTCTTGTTTTCATGAAAACAATGCTTCCATTTCCATTAGTACTTGTGTGGCTAACAATGTAGAGGAATCCCAACATTTGTTGGAACAATACATGCACCTCAATGGATCTTCATGCATTCTATCTTCATCACCATCCTATCCTCACTTGTGCCTTATGGCTAAGGATTCAAAGGTATCTCCACCTTTGGAACCCTCTACATCTTGTGATGATGAGGATGAGGATTTATTTTATGGAGAGTATGATGATGATGTCTCTTTAATTTAGAAGGTTGAGATGGTTCTTCTTGATATCCCTAAAGGTAGTAAAGCCATCTCTCCTTTCGGGTGAGATTTTGGCTTTTGCTTTTAATAGCGAAAAAATCATTGAGAAGAAGGGAGATAAGGAAAGAAAGGATGCTGATGAAAAGGCATCCCTCACTATGTCTCTTGAGGAAGAGTATGAGCTCCGAGACTTTGGATGAATTAATGCGAATGGGTGTAAGCCTCGCTGCTCGGAAACACCCATGTGCAGCCTTTCTCGATCGTTTATTATTCTCGAATAGAAGATGATAAAATGCATACCCCCTCCTCATTAACTATGTTACTTATTTCCTCACAGCCTCTTGATGCAAAAAAAAACCTATTCTTTGAAGGAAAAGACCTTTTAATTCAGTGTAGTTTTTCACTGACTATTCTAGTGAATCAAGTATATAGTTTTCTGAAGTCTCAAATTGCATGCATTTCTTAAACAGTATTGCACACTACTAACTCAAAAGCACATACTTTACTTACAGGAAGTTAATAAGTATATAATATGAAAACAATCCCTCGCTTGGTAGTTTCCTTTCTTTCCTACCATGCAATCAATCTCTTGCTTACTGAAAAAAACTCTAGTTTTGTCGCACAACCTTGCTTCTTTCTTATAGCAAAGTGCTGAATCCATAAGCTTTCGTCGGAGTCTACCACCAATCAGCTTTAAATAGATAATATAGGTATTAATTTTCCACCCAGCTCAAATTGTAATTGTATTCTTTCCCTTCTTCTTGGACAAGAAGAGATATTAAATATTTGACTAAGACTAGGTTTCATTCCATAATGCTAGGAAAATGGGCTGCTGGCAGGTTGAATGAATGATTTCTGTTGCTCATGATTTTATCAATGGAAAGGTTTCTTAAGTAGATGTTTGCATAATCAATGATGTAGTAGTAATATTTTCTTGTTCCTATCTCTGCTTGGGAATCAGTGTCGGGTACATGGAAGACAGATAGAGTTACTCTTGAGGAGAAACTTGAATCTATTGAGGATCTCAATAATGAAAAAATAGCATATCTCCGTAAAGCATGTGACCATACTATTGCTAAATATAAAGTACTAAAAATTGAAAAGGTTGATTTGTTGTTGGCAGTGCTAATCTAATTGAGAAAAAATCTAGGTTGAATAAATATAGGTTGAATAATGAGCTTGACAAGTTGTATTCTTCTATTTATAATGATGCTTGTGCTACTAATTCCACATCTTGTGAAGCATCTATTTTGAAGCATAATGTTGAGCTAAGGGCTCAACTGAGTTGATGATTAGCAAGTGTGAGAAATTGGAAGAAAGCCACGAAAAGCTATCTACCTCTCATGAGGATCTTCTAGCATCCCATATTAAGCTAAAGTTATCTCTTGAGGCTATCACTACAAAGGTGACATCTTGTGAGCCTCATGTGTTTACTAGCACAATCCCTTCTAATAATGCTATATTTCCCTGTGCTAGTACTAGTAATTCATCCTCTTGTGATGAATTCCTTTCCTTGCCTTGATGCTCTAACAATGAAGCATCTACTTCCCTAACCCTTGTGTTGTTTCTAACCATGTAGAGGAAATCAAAGAGCTCAAGGGCCAAGTCACTTATTTGAAGAAAGACATGGAAAAGTGTCATGAAGGGAGGTCAACCCTTGTCAAGATGTTGAGAGTGCGAAGACTTCCCAATGACCAGAGTGGACTTGAGTTCAACTCCAATATCAAGAACAAGTCCAAGGTTGACAATAAGAAGGGCCAAGAACAAGTAAAAGACTCGACCAAGATTATTTGCTTCAAGTGCAAGATTGCAGGGCACCATGTTAGATCTTTCCCTTTGAAGAAGAAGCCTCTTAGTGAGAAGCAACTAGGAAAGCGGCCTCTTGTTCAATCTCATGCTCAACCACGAGTTTAACAAAGGCCACCTCCTAAGAAGACTCAAGCCAATTCTCCTCAAGTTAAGGAGCCTTCTAACAAGAAAGAAAAGAGTTGATGTTGCTACCTTTGTCGTGAGAAGGGACACTTTGATTCTTCATGCACTAATGGTACATTATCCAAACCTATCCTTGTTTATTATGTTTATTCCATTCAGAAGGATAATGTGGGCAATGTGTTTGCCAAGTATGTTGGTACTCAAAGTGGTGTCAAGAAAAGAACCATTTGGGTTTCCAAACCTATTGTGACTAACCTCTTAGGACCCAACTTGTTTGGGGACCAACAATCTCAAACTTGATCAATAGGTGTTGTTGGAGGGCATTGGAGACTTGGCTATTTCATGAAGAATTAAGGGATCTTCATCAATTATATTTCCTCAAGCCAAGTCATTTGGATTATATGTATCTCATATCCAATATTCCTCCATGCAGTAACTTGTATTTAATTCATATATACATTGAAAGTTGCTTGCTCCCTTACATGTGTTTGGTTGTGTACCTTACTATTATTTGTATGTGTTGTCCTGACTACTTACCTATATTGAGTAATCTAGTTATGTTTGTTGGTTTGAACTCCATCTACTTGTGTGATTTGTGTTGAGCCTTCATGTCTATTCTTGCTTATTTTAGTTGGCTATTTGAGAGGTTAATGGACTATCCCATTTTGAGGGAGTAATATGCTCTTGGCACTTTACTATCCTAAAATGTGTATACATGAGGAATACCACTTAGTGTTGACATATCAATATTATCTAGTCTCTATGTGTTATGTTCTCATGAGAAATTCAAATTCTAATGTCCATTAACTTTATCTAGTTGCATTTATTCTCTTTGCCTCTTGTTAAAAAATGGATTATCACATTATGGGGGAGTAATAAGCTATGTGCACATTACAAGCCTATAAAATGTGAACATGTGAGGTATTGCCACCTAGAATTGTTAGTGTCAATAATCTTGTTCTAATGTGGCATGTTGCTGAAAAAAGTTCCATATTAGTTCAAATGTCTTTTGTCTCTCTTCTTTGGTATCTTGTTTGTGTGAGAGTTTCTTGGTGTTTTGCATATTCGGTTCTTATTTGAAGTCTTCAAGAATCTCTATCTAAGCATGTTTTTCAACTCCTATTTCTTGCCACATGCTTATGTTTTGTGAATATGATTGCGAATAAACCATCTACCCCAGGTAAATATCTCCATACATTTCTTTTCTTTGACAAGTGATAATAATTTGTGGTAAGGTTTTTTTTATCATATTTACTTTGGTCTTTGCGTGAAAATTGTCGTGTTTCTTGCTAAGGATTTGTTTTGGTTTAAACTCCCTTGTGTCTTCCTTGTACCTTTTGTATCCTTTTGCTCTACTCAAAATTTGTTTTATGCTTTCTTGAGTTAGGAAAAGCAATGATCTCATTCTTGTGCCCTTACATTCAAAGTCATAATTATTTGTTTTGCACTATTCTTGGGGAAGCTATCCTACATTGAGTAGAACACCATTATTTAAATTGGTATTGAATCTTATTGCTTTTCTTGAGCTTGACTAGTGATTGAACAATATATATGGAGAGTAATGATTCCATTGTGTGCATTTTTATTTAAATGCAAGATCATAATTAATGCACTATTCTTGGAAGAGCTATCCTATATGCGTTTGAACACTTGTTGTCTTTAAATTGGTATTTTATCCCAATGACTTGTCTCCTTGGAAGAGGAACATTTTTCGTCTTGGTACTCTATGTGTCATCATGAAAAGTGTAGAGGTGTCGTGGTGTGGAGAAGACATATGCCATAGGATGGCTTAAGATTGGGGCCGATGGACGCTGTAGGTATCCGGGGAGGGATCGCACGCCTAGCTGGCGCGCTCACAACACTGCAAACACCACAATCTACCCAGGTTTGGGTCCCTCATGTGGAGGTAACACTCCTACTCCTGTGTCTCTCTCTGTGTATGCGTATACCGAGTACAAGAATCCCTCAAGCTCAACGAGCTAGAGGAAGAAGAAACTCTCTCGCTGTCTCTCTTTATCTCCTAGTATCACTTCTCTCTTCACCTAGCAAAGTAATCGACTCATTCACCGACCCTCACGCAGGAGGGGGGAGGCCACCTTATATACTGGTGGCCACCTACTACCTCCACGGATACAAGTACGGGTTAGGTTACTACACCCTGTGCACCACCGCACGCCTCCGGTTCCTCGCTGACAGTCGCCGAAAGTCATCGCGGTCGGGTCGCTGACATGTCCTGTCCCCCTTGTCACATACAGGACGTGGCCTTGCCCATACCGCACACTGTACCCGCGTATGGATACACATCATTACGCCTAGTAAGTTGAACCGCACGCGTGTACTGCCCCTAGATATACGGGATCCGCACAACGGCTCCATTGACTCTACCTCCGAGTAGAGCAGCACCATTCTCTATCCGGATCCTCCAAGTGCTAATTGCATGATCCAGGTCTGTACTCATACCTTGCTCTTGGTCCTTCGTCCTTCCTACCGGATAGCTCCAACTCGGCAGCTATCCAGCTCGGTATTTCTCTATCCGGAACGTACCAAGTCGGTACGGCCCAACTCGGTAGTTAGTACTTCAAACACCATTTCTCACCAGCCTTACCCCTACTCGGGGGGTAGCCCCCCGACATTAGTCCCCGAAGCTGGTATGGTCCGGTGAACTCGGACGCTCGGCCGTGCCAGCTTAAACCAATCTTCTCCTAAAAGCCACGACCGAGTTGCACCTCAACTTGGTCAAATCCTATCCGGACTCGAACCGAATCCACCATCGCCTGAGGAGTTTTCTTCCTTCAACCAGATAGGCCACACTGCTTTGGATTTTGCCGAGATCCTAGCACTTAGCCAATTTTTAGAGGATTTGCCACTCGAATGCAACCGTCTAAGTATCTTCACTTGTAAGGCTTAACACGTGGCGCGAAACCGCAGCCCACGTCGCCTCGGGTCTGATGCGGTTGCCTCGCATGCGCGCTGTCCGCACCTGTCACTGCTACTAGAGCCCACGCACCGTTGCGTCGCTTCACCTCAGAGCACTTGAGTGCACACGTCGTGGATCATGGGATTGACTGCGCCCGTTACGCGAGATTAAATCTCTGTGTGCGTTTCCTTCGAGCGAATTAACGCACGACCCCACAATCAATGTCGCCAGAAATTCGGAGCAGTTATTGTGCCTCCGAGGGTAAAAATACTCCTGCGCCGCCCGTTTCCTCGTCTCCTTCGCCATTTGCCCCCTCGCCCTTATCCTTCCTCACGTACGCCCACACAGAGCCTTTCGCTCCACCGCGCACCAGTGAGCACCACCAAGCGCAGAGAGAGAAACAATCCATCACTGCGCGCCACCGCTCGCCGGAGTACAACCGAGCACCAAGATCTTCGTCACTCTGTGCAGTCCTCCTCGAGTTCATGCCACCTCCGTACGGTTTCCGCCTTCCGCGCCTCTCCTTGATCTTCTTCGCCGCGGACGACGCGCCATGACGTTCGTTTTCCGCGCCGCCGCGGCTCTTCTACGACCTTTGCGGCCCGAGCCATCCTTTCCGCCCACGCGCTACCCGGAGACAACCGAATCCGGATCCACTTCAATGGATCTCGAGCCGATTTCCGAGATCGAGCTGGAGGGGCCCGCGTCCACCCGCAGCAACTGGGAAGGCTCGGATGTGAAGGCCAGCAACACACAGTGGCTGGTGAACACCCGCCGGGTTCCGCCGGGTGTAATCTGCAGGCCACCCGGCAACGAGTTGAACCGCAACCTGGCAACGGTGAGTATGTGGTCTTCCTAAGCCACTTTAAGCGTGGTTTCGGTCTCCCTATCTCCAAATTCATGCAACAATTCCTCCAGCATTTCGGCTTGCAACCACATCATCTTCAGACAAACGCCATCGCCATGCTCTCCACTTTCGCCACATTCTGCGAAGGTTATCTCGGTGTCTACCCTGCGGTATACATTTGGGCCAAGTACTTCCACTTCCGCCAGCAAGTCATCCCCAACAAGGCCTTTCCGGCTGCTCCCAAGGTCATGACCTAGTGCGGAGCGGCCATGATCGTGTACCGGAACACCACAGGCTACCCCCGGGTACATGGACTGGACACCTGCCGCAAATAGCAAAGGGGATTCCTCTATGTGAAGAATCCCAGTCCGGTGGAGGGCGCCGAGCCGGTTGACCTCATCCAACTCCCCCCTTTCGATAATGTTCCTCCTACTGCCACGAGGAATTGGGGGTATAATCCGAGAAAAACTGTGCCAGGTGTCAACTACGCAGACAACCGGTTGAAGAAGCTATTGGAGCTCGGACTCCGGTCAGACGATCTGATCGCCACCTGGGTGAGCCGCCGGGTTCTCCCTCTGCAGCTCAGAGTGCACAAGATGTGCTACATGGGCGGGCCCCACGATTGCACGCGCACCACCACCTTCGAGCTCAGCAAGGAGGAGGTGGCCATCTGGGCCCGGTCCATCACCAAGGCTACCCTTTCGGATACCTGGGAATATGGTTTCGCGCCATATAGCCGAGATCGGCAAACCCCCGAGTAAGTTTTCTTCATCTTGCCGAGTTGCTCCCGGCTCGGTATGTTCCGAATATACTTAGTCGATTGTTCTATTCGCTCCGCATACTGTACCGAGTAGAATTTATATCCGTTTCTCCCGAGCTCACTTAGCTATTTATGCTTTATGATTCGCATGCTGTACCAAGTAGAATTTGTCTCCATTTCTCCCAAATTCACTTAGCTATTTTATCCTTTATGATTCGCATGTTGTACCGAGTAGAGTCTCATATCGGAATCTCCCGAGTTCACTTGGCTATTTATGCTTTATGATTCACATGCTATACCGAATAGAGTCTCATCTCGGCATCTCCCGAATTCACTTAGCTATTTATGCTTTTATGATTTGCATGTTGTACCGAATAGCGCCTCAAACCGGTCTCTTCTGAGTTCATTTTAGTTCCTTATGCTTTGTGTTTGCATCTACAACACATTCCTCGCCAGAGAGAGGAAGACAATGTTGGGTCGCGTAGAGATAAACGAAAACTTTTCCTACGCGATACTACCAAGATCTAGCCGAGGTAGAAGGCCACGAGTATTACCACTAGACGCGCAGGTGCGGATTATCGATGTAGCGCGTCGGGTCGGGGCAGTGCAGTCCCACGATCCGGTCCGGCCGATCCAATCCCTCGAACGTCGAAGTGCTGAACGTACAGCACCTCTGCCGGTATCCACACGTACGAGGAGGAGCTCCGACGGCGGACTGCTAGGTCCGGTGCGGCGGCTGGACTGAGTGGGGCTAGGGTTCCCAACGCATGGGAGAGTGGACTAACGTGCCCGCTGGGCAACCTGCGCCCCTCTTTATATAGCGTATGGTAATGGGCTTCACAACACTTGTGGCCCATTCCCTCCGTGAGTCCGACTCACTAACTCAGTCCATTTCCGGTTCGGGTCCAACCCAACCAATGCTTGCTCCCGCTCTTAAGTGTGCGACCCTGCAGGCTCATGGCGACTTGGACACGATTGGAGTCCAACTCCTAATCGATCAATCGGTAGCGGCTCCTAGCAGAACGTGCCGACTCCCAAGTACCATTGAGTCATGACGACATACCTTTCAATGTGATATTCATCTTAGTCCTTTTTGCCTCACGATATACCTTGTCGAGCTATAGGCGATTTATCGTCATCCCTTAAATAGCTCAACTCTCTTCTCGATCCGTGATATGTGATTCACCTGACTAACTCTTAGTCAACAGACACAGTTAACACTTAACTGAGTTGCGCATGGCCATGCTTCCTGAATCATATCACTCGAGAGGGCCCAGAGAATATCTCTCCATTCGGAGGGGCAAAATCCCATCTTGATTATCCACATCACGCAGCTTGATTCTCATTCGACCCGAACTCTGCCTTTATAGTTGCCTTGTCACAGAACAACGTTTGACAGAACCTAAGTCGGTGATCCACAACTCGGATTGTGCGAAAACCTCAGGTCTAAGGATTACATTGATTGAGACATGCAAATGACGACTTGATCGTTGCATCTCAATGTGGGTCAGTCCGACTTGCTAAACTCTTTAGCTAAGTCCGTGAACGTTGGAATGGCATCACCATGCCCATGACAAGTGGAACCGTGTCATCAGCCAACACTCACATTAGTCTAGGGTGTGTGTCCAGCACAACCTAAAAGACTAAGGACAATCTAGTATGAACAACATGAATACATAGTTCCACAATCGAATCACATATTCAATGACATGTATCAGATGTTCAAAACAAGGACAGCTTAATAACTTTATGAATACAGTGGGAATTACATCATACATGATTGCCTCTAGGGCATATTCCCAACAGTCTCCCACTTGCACTAGAGTCAATCATCTTGGCATCATATGCCTAGGCATCTAATGCCCATACCTCTCGTGTGCGCCTCATGCTTAGGCTGTGGTAGCGCCTTTGTCAACGGATCTGCAATGTTTGCATCCGTGTGTACTTTGCATAACTTGATATCACCTTGTTCGACAAAATGGCGAATGAGGTGGTACCGCATGAGTATATGTTTGTTCTTCTGGTGTTGTCTAGGTTCCTTGGCCTGTGCGATAGCACCATTGTTGTCACAATATACGTCCAAAGGATTGGACGCGCCCTGAACCACACCAAGATCAATCAGGAGGTTCCTGATCCAAACAGCTTCCTTTGCCGCCTCTGAGGCAGCAATATACTCAGCCTCTGTTGTAGATGCAGACACCGTATCTTGCTTGGAACTCTTCCAGCTCACAGCTCCTCCGTTCATTACGAACACGTATCCCGATTGCGAACGAGAATCATCTGAGTCGGTGAGATAACTCGCATCCGTGTAACCCTTTACACTGAATTCCTCATCACCTCCATAAACTAGGAACATTTCCTTAGTATTTCTCAAATACTTAAGGATGTTTTTAACCGCTGCCCAGTGGGCTTCGCCAGGGTCAGCCTGGTATCTGCTCGTAACACTTAGAGCATAGGAAACATCTGGCCTAGTACAAATCATGGCATACATGATGGATCCGATTGCCGAAGCATACGGGATCACACTCATCCGACTTCGCTCATCAGTTGTCGAAGGACACTGAGTCTTGCTAAGTTTTATGCCATGGGACATCGGTAAGAATCCCTTCTTGGACTCTTCCATTTTGAATTTCTTCAAAACCTTGTCCAGATAAGTACTCTGACTCAATCCAATGAGCCGCCTGGATCTATCTCTATAGATCCTGATTCCTAATATGTAAGTTGCCTCACCCAAATCCTTCATTGAGAAACTCCTTTCCAATGACTCTTTGGTTTCTTGCAACATCATGACATCATTTCCAATCAGCAATATGTCATCCACATACAAGATTAGAAAGTTTACTTTGCTCCCACTAAGCTTCTTGTATAAACAAGAATCATGATCGCTCTTGATGAAGCCAAACGATTTGACTACCTCATCAAAGCGAATGTTCCAACTCCGAGATGCTTGCTTCAACCCATAAATGGATTTCTGAAGTTTGCATACCTTGTCAGCATTAGCTGGATCGACAAAACCTTCGGGCTGTATCATATACACGTCCTCAGTTAAATTTCCATTAAGGAAAGCCGTCTTGACATCCATCTGCCATATCTCATAGTCGAAATAGGCTGCTATAGCTAACATGATCCGAATTGATTTAAGCATCGCTACAGGCGAGAATGTCTCGTCGTAGTCAACTCCTTGAACCTGTCGGAACCCCTTCGCGACAAGTCGTGCTTTATAGACGGAAATATTTCCATCCATATCAATTTTCTTCTTAAAGACCCATTTGCACTCGACGGGTCTTGCACCGTCAGGCAGATCAACCAAATTCCAAACTTGGTTTTCATCCATGGACTTTAACTCGGATCTCATGGCTCCAAGCCATGACTCGGAATCAGATCCCACCATCGCTTCCGAATAAGTTGCCGGCTCATTACTGTCTAACAGTAAAACATCTCGAGCACTCTGTAATCTGGCAGATCTCCGTGGTTCAGGTGCTGTTACCGGTGTAGGTACCACGACCGGCTCAGCCTCCAAGGCGTTCGCCGACTCGCCTCTAGCCGGTTCCTCTCGAATTTCTTCGAGTTGCACTGTGCTCCCACTGACTTCCCGACTGAGAAACTCTTTCTCAAGGAAGACACCATTCCGAGCGACAAACACTTTGCCCTCTTCCCGGTTGTAGAAGTAGTACCCCAAGGTTTCCCTCGGATACCCCACGAAAATACACTTATCCGACTTGGGCGTGAGCTTGTCCGACTGAAGTCGCTTGACAAATGCTTCACAACCCCAAATCTTTAGAAAAGACAAACTTGGCTTTTTACCAGTCCACATCTCATGTGGTGTCTTCTCTACTGACTTTGATGGTACTCTGTTTAGTGTGAAAGCTGCAGTTTCTAGACAATAACCCCAAAATGATAAAGGTAGATCTGTCCGACTCATCATTGATCGTACCATGTCCAACAAGGTCCGATTTCTCCGTTCCGATACACCGTTTCTCTGCGGTGTACCCGGCGGAGTGAGTTGAGGAACTATTCCACAACTCTTTAGATGGTCATCAAACTCATGGCTCATGTACTCGCCTCCACGGTCCGACCGTAGAAACTTTATTTTCTTGCCGAGCTGATTTTGTACCTCATTCTGGAATTCCTTGAACTTTTCAAAGGCTTCCGACTTGTGTTTCATTAAATAGATATATCCATACCTACTCAAATCATCAGTGAAGGTAATGAAGTACTCATAACCACCTCTGGCTGTCGTGCTCATTGGTCCACATACATCACTATGTATTAGTTCCAACAAGTCGGACGCCCTTTCACAACTCCTTGCAAAAGGTGTCTTGGTCATCTTGCCTAGTAGGCATGATTCGCATGTCTCGAATGACTCTAAGTCAAACGAAGTTAGAAGTCCATCATCATGGAGCTTCTTCATGCGCTTCCAACTTATATGACCAAGCCGACAGTGCCAAAAGTAAGTCATATTCAGATCATTTGGTTTCAACCTTTTAACATTTATGTTATAGACCGATTCACTATCAAGATTTAAAATAAATAACCCGTTCTGAACGGGTGCAAAGCCATGAAACATATCTTTCAAATATAAAGAACAACCATTATTCTTAATATTCGACTCATAACCTTGTCTCATCAAACATGAGGCGGAAATAATGTTTCGACTAAGCGCTGGAACATAATAACAATTATTTAGTTCCAAAATAAATCCTGAAGGTAAATGAAGTTGCATCGTGCCGACTTCCAACGCAGCGACTCTCGCCTTGTTGCCGACCCGAATGTCAACCTCTCCTCTTGCCACGCTCCTAGTTCTTACCAGTCCCTGCAACGAGTTGCATATGTGAATAACTGATCCGGTATCATATACCCAAGAACTATTAGGCGCATCAGCAAGATAAATGTCTATAACATTGCACACAAGCGTACCTGAGTTGGAAGTCACACCTCCACTCTTGGCTCTGTCAGCCAAATACTTGGTGCAATTCCTCTTCCAGTGGCCATCTTGCTTGCAATAGAAGCAATTTGCTCCGGCTGTAGGAGAAGGCTTAGTCTTTGAGGGAGCACTCTGGACAGGGCCATGGGTGCTACCTCCTGACTTATCCTTCTTCTTCTTAGTCCAAGAACTCTTCTTGAACTTAGCCTTATTCTGCACCATCAACACTTGACTGGTGCCTTTCTTGATATCAGCCTCTGCCGTTTTGAGCATCCCATGTAATTCAGTGATACTCTTATCCATACCATGCATATGGTAGTTCGAGATGAACGGACCATACGTACTAGGAAGAGAGTTCAGAATTATATCAGTGGCGATCTCTTCTTTAATTGAGAAGCCCAAGCGATCCAAAGACTGTATGTAACCAATCATCTTGATTACATGCGGACTCAGTGGATCGCCGTCTTTCAGCTTACAGCCAAGCAAAGCTTGAGAGACTTGATACCTCTCAGTCCTTGCTTGAGCCTGGAACATACTTTTGAGGCTTTCGATCATATCGTAGGCCTCAACATTCTCGAACTGCTGCTGCAAGTCCGGTTCCATGTGTGCAAGCATAAGACAGCTAATCTCCGTAGACTCATCTCTAGCCTTACGGTAGGCATTCATGACAGCGACAGTCGCATCGTCATCAGGCTCATCTGGAAGTGGAGTTTCTAGAACATGTTCTTTCTTGTCATGCTTGAGGACTATCCTCAGATTACGATACCAGTTGGTGAAATTAATTCCATTAAGCTTATCTTTCTCTAGGATTGACCTCAACGCAAAAGTGGACAACTGAGGAAGGTTGCTAGGTGCCATTGATCTACAACAGAAAATACGCAAAAACACTTAAGACATGTATTCATAAAAGAGCAGGCATATTAAACGCTTTAATACTTATGCTCCCACTAGAACCAACATCCCTCCGATGGTTGCTAAGTGATTCAGGACCCTAAATAAGCAAGCCGACTAGTGAGCTTTAGCATCACCGCTAGCCGTCAAGTGATCTAGGTAGGCAACACCTTGCCAATCGTATCTCTATACGACTCCTGTTAGTTGGGTGACATCACATGCCCCGGCTCCCAACCTACCTCGCCCCGAGCCCCACAACCGTTGTGATGGACTCGTCTAGATTACCAAGTGCTTCTGCTTGTAAGAGTCCGACTCAAACCCACCTAACCGGAAAGAATTGGTAGCACCTCAATTTCATGAGCCCACTACCAAAAATGTCCGACTTGTGATGGTGCAGCACTGGCGGGGCGACCGACTAGACCTTCTTTGAGGGATTAAAGAATCTACCAACTATCTAAATAGAGGTAAATAGAGACATAACAATAACACAAATAAAGCAATTATAATGTGAAATGGTATGGCTCTCTTCATGGTGATCTCCATCTCCACGAAGCTTGTAAGTCGACTCGTGCCAACTCTTGTCACGTGTTATCTTACTCCATGTAGCCGACTTGTACATCGACTTGCATGCCTTCCGGGTTCTCCAACAAGCTACACTAGCTAAGTAAATTAAATTTACATAGAGAATCCGACACGCAGGCCGGTATACAATAATATGACAGCACCTAGGCTCCAGCCGGCTGACAAAAAACATGATACGCAGATCATGTATGGATTACACACATCACATGCACATAAGCCATACCATTCACAACTTCCTGCAAAAACAAGTTATGCATAGATACGATATCTACCGGCGTTGTGAAACTCGCAACGACATCTAAGGCGCTACGACAGGACGACGGCGGTCCCGATCATGGATTTCTTCATCGGATAAAACGATTTTACCCGAATCTGATCCGTATTCCGACTCGACCAAACTCTTTGATCTTCGATCACCGCAACTGGATTTATGTGTCACGGTATACCCCGATGGCGGAAACCGACCGGTAGGGGTAAGTTGTTCCACGACCTTAGCAGTATGATCACGGAAACCAGATCATCCATTAACCCCGAGTACGATTGATCCAATCAACCTTGTACAAAACCGATCTATCTCATAGACCGACCACCAAAACAGCAATTAGATCACATCTAACGCTAACTACATATCACATATGTACGGATCTCGGGCCTAATACCAGAAGCTACCGCTCTGATACCACTGTTGGGTCGCGTAGAGATAAACGAAAACTTTTCCTACGCGATACTACCAAGATCTAGCCGAGGTAGAAGGCCACGAGTATTACCACTAGACGCGCAGGTGCGGATTATCGATGTAGCGCGTCGGGTCGGGGCAGTGCAGTCCCACGATCCGGTCCGGCCGATCCAATCCCTCGAACGTCGAAGTGCTGAACGTACAGCACCTCTGCCGGTATCCACACGTACGAGGAGGAGCTCCGACGGCGGACTGCTAGGTCCGGTGCGGCGGCTGGACTGAGTGGGGCTAGGGTTCCCAACGCATGGGAGAGTGGACTAACGTGCCCGCTGGGCAACCTGCGCCCCTCTTTATATAGCGTATGGTAATGGGCTTCACAACACTTGTGGCCCATTCCCTCCGTGAGTCCGACTCACTAACTCAGTCCATTTCCGGTTCGGGTCCAACCCAACCAATGCTTGCTCCCGCTCTTAAGTGTGCGACCCTGCAGGCTCATGGCGACTTGGACACGATTGGAGTCCAACTCCTAATCGATCAATCGGTAGCGGCTCCTAGCAGAACGTGCCGACTCCCAAGTACCATTGAGTCATGACGACATACCTTTCAATGTGATATTCATCTTAGTCCTTTTTGCCTCACGATATACCTTGTCGAGCTATAGGCGATTTATCGTCATCCCTTAAATAGCTCAACTCTCTTCTCGATCCGTGATATGTGATTCACCTGACTAACTCTTAGTCAACAGACACAGTTAACACTTAACTGAGTTGCGCATGGCCATGCTTCCTGAATCATATCACTCGAGAGGGCCCAGAGAATATCTCTCCATTCGGAGGGGCAAAATCCCATCTTGATTATCCACATCACGCAGCTTGATTCTCATTCGACCCGAACTCTGCCTTTATAGTTGCCTTGTCACAGAACAACGTTTGACAGAACCTAAGTCGGTGATCCACAACTCGGATTGTGCGAAAACCTCAGGTCTAAGGATTACATTGATTGAGACATGCAAATGACGACTTGATCGTTGCATCTCAATGTGGGTCAGTCCGACTTGCTAAACTCTTTAGCTAAGTCCGTGAACGTTGGAATGGCATCACCATGCCCATGACAAGTGGAACCGTGTCATCAGCCAACACTCACATTAGTCTAGGGTGTGTGTCCAGCACAACCTAAAAGACTAAGGACAATCTAGTATGAACAACATGAATACATAGTTCCACAATCGAATCACATATTCAATGACATGTATCAGATGTTCAAAACAAGGACAGCTTAATAACTTTATGAATACAGTGGGAATTACATCATACATGATTGCCTCTAGGGCATATTCCCAACAGACAAGGCGGTCCTGGTGGAGAACTGGCAACCAGACCGGACAGAGGACGACGAGGAGCAGTTCGACAATCGGGACACGCTCTGCATCCTTCTCGCCACTCCCGCAGGCCAAGATGGTAAGTCCCGAGTCCTAGCCTCGACCTGGGACTGGTTCGAGGATGATGAAGGTGACATATACAACTATTGTAAGTTCTCTGATGCTTTCCGTCCTCTTCCCGGTCTCATTGGTGTACTTTCTCTGATGGTCTCCAGACGACATGGAAGAGGAAGCGATCGATGGTGTGCCCGTGTCCATCGCTGCCCCCTTCCGAGTGAGGAAGCGATCCGGAAGCGGTGCTGCCGAGCCTCCCACCACCAAGAGGCGGAAGAGGGCCACGAAGCGAGGTAGCAAGGCCACTGCATCACGCAAAAGGCCATTGCGACCTACTGAGAACGGGTATGCTTTCCCGAGATGCTCTATGCCTGCACATCCTCGCCTTTTCTACCTTTTCAAACTTGGATGCTTTGTGTTTGCATTTTATTTATTCCTCTATTTCTTCTTTCTTCTCTATAGCGACGCACTCGATGCGGATGCCCCTGAGGCACCCCCAAGGCCGAGCAGCCCTCGCGACACTGACGACCTCGACCTCGAGGACGCGGAGACCCACACAGAAGAGAGGGCCGAGATGCCCCTCCCGGACCGAGAAGACCAGGAACTCGGCGCAGACAATGTAGGCGCCGAGATGGACCACCAAGAGACTCCGGAAGAGCCGGAGACGACCCCCGAGCAGCGACCCCAACAACCTCCATAGGATCAATTAACCGAGCAGCAACAGCAACCAGAAGAGTAGCACCACACCGAACAGCCACCTCCAGAGCACCAGCCTCAAGAGGGGGAGCAATTTGAACAACAACAGCCCGAGTAGCAGCCCCAGAAACAGCCACAGCCTGCGCAACATCAACCTCCTCTAGCCCCAGCAGCGGCCACGCCACGGACTTCGCTGAGAAGGATTTCTCCTTTGGAGGTGGCATCTGCAGCCAAGACGGCGACATCTAGGACAGCCAAATCCAGGCCAACCTCCAGCACCATACCCACGGCCACGCACTGGAGTCCAGAAGTAGCACCAGCACCGAGCCCCTCGCCACTGAGTAGATACACGACGTCAACACGGAGCGGCTCTGCCCCTCGCACTCGGCAACAGGCATAGTTTGCGCCCTCGCAGAATCTAGCTGCAGGGGCAGGTAGCAGTGGCCAAGCAAAGGGAGCAACATCAGCCCTTGTGAAGGTCCCGATACACTGGCAAAAACTGCAGCAGGAGAATAAAATGCAGCAGCAGCAGCAAATACAACAGAAGAAGAAGACCGGGACGAAGGCCAAGCCCAGCAGCACCAGGAGCTTGCTGCGGAGCTGCGCCAGGACATGGATGTTGTGCTAGATAGGATTGGTCATATTGAGGAGGAATTCAATGGAAAGAACTTGGGCTAGCTGGATCACTACCGGACCGCCTGGAATGATGCCGATGTCGCCCCTATCTCCATGGTTGTTGCTGCGTCCAGCAGTACACCGGCACACAGGATGTACTATATGCGCACCGCTGCTGAAGACACTGAGATCACCTCCCGAGTAAGTAATTTTTCTATCCGGCTTCTCTGAGTTGATATTTTTTTCTTCATACTTTCTACACCATCCAGTCCCCGAGATTTGGGCTGAGTAGACGATACTCGACCGAGTTTAAGTCTACTCGGGTTGAATCTTCCCACTAACCTCATCTCTGTTTCTGTTCAGACTTGCACTGAAACTCGTGCTGTGCTCTTCCGTAAGCTCCTCTGGACTTACCGGGCTACCAAGGATCAGAACCGCGAGCTGCAGGAGGAGCGTGGGCAGAGAGGTAACCATGTCCTTGCCGAGTTACTGCATATGCTTATCCGGCATCAGTTTTCTAACTCGGTTTTTGTTTTTATATCACAACTGTCATGGCGAAGCAACTGACGGATGCCATCACCAAGATCTCCTCTTTGGAGAGTAAGTGTGATGTCTTTTATTTCTGCGTTTTTTGTTTACGCCCCTTTCTTCCTCTCTGGTTAAGTTTGCGTTCTTTGCAGATGAGCATCAGGTCTTCGCAGAGAAGCACCAAGATTGCACCGTGCTAGCCGAGTCGGCACAGATCAATATCTTGGCGCTGGAGAGTAAGTTCCATCTTCCTTTTTCGTATTCGGTTTCCATGTTGCCTCTATCCTGCTAACCGGACTGCCTCCTTCACAGAGGAGCACAAGCTATTCACTGATCAACACCAAGGGTGTCTCACTCCAGCCGAGATGCAGCAGCAGGTCCAGGATAGCACGACCAAGCTCTAGGCTGATCTTGATGCTGAGAAGAACGAGGTGGCCAAGATGAAATTAGAGCTAGCTGATGCACTCAAGGTAGTGCTGAAGGCCGGGAAGGACAAGGCTGACGCGCTAGGCCAGGCCGCAGCCGAGAAGCTTGAGCTGGAGAAAGAGATTGATGCTCTCAAGACACGGAATGTTGCGCTCGATCATATGGTGGCCAGCTCCCGCGGTTTGATGGACAAGCAGCTCGCCCTCACAGATGGATGGTTCCGCCGGCTAAAGGAGCTCGTTACCGAGTTGTGCTGTAAGTTACTTTTTTTTTCTAAGTTACTCTTATCCGGTTTCTCATATCTGGCTTCCTCATCCGGTTTCCTCTATTCGTCTTTCACATCCGGTTTCTTCTATTCGGCTTTCACATCCGGTTTCTTCCATTAGGTTGCACCTCTTGACCTAAGTCGGTCTCTCCTTTCATAGGGACATTCCCTAACTTCAACTTGGGTGCCCAGAGGGCCGTGGAGAAGTCCCGGCAGCTAAGGGCATAGGCTGGCCATGATGTTACCGAGACGGTCACCATTGATGACTAGATTGAGAACATCAAGGCCCGAGTCCACCAACTTAGAGGCTTGGGAACTAACTTTGTGTCCTGTGGCATGCGACTGCATCAGCTGTTCTGACCAGAAGAGGAGCCCCCCACCAGAGTCGACAAGATGGCCTCCAACTTGGATTATGTCAAGGAAGAACTTAAGAAGTGGCGTGCCTCAGGAGCCCGAGCCGGCGCAGATGAAGCTTTGCACTTCATGCTTTCTTGGTACGAGAACTTGGACCTCAACAAGCTCAAGAAACTCCGGAATGACTCCAAGTGGACCGAAGAAGAGGAGTTCATCCAGCGCCGCCAGGAGACTGCATATCGGCTGGGCTCTTATGCTGATACGAAAGAATATGTGGACGGTCCCACTGAGCCTGACACCGACATCGAGAGCAATGAGGACGAGGATGACGACGAAGACGGCGACGAGGGTGACGCAGGCGACAAGGAGACCGAGATGGATGAGGCAGTTATCGAAGAAGCCAAGATGGGTGACAACCAGGAAGAAAACGAGCCGAATGACGGCTCCGAGGAGGTAGACGAGGAGATCCAAGCCGAGCAGCAGCCGGCTGCCTCTTCTGAGGTCGTAACCACCGAGATGGTTATCTCGACGCCCGCTCCTGAGCTGAGTGCATCGGAGGCCACCGCCGAGAACGCCACATTCGGCCCCCCTACACCAACTGCCGGCTCTGCGACTCCTGCATCAACTACTGCTTTCGAGCCAGCCACTGAGTCCTCCAACCCGGCCGCGGCCTAATCACCTTTCTGCTTTAATCTCAAACATTTTATCAGATCCCCGGTATGACGGGTGCAAATGTATCAAACAATTACTCCGTTGTGTTTGCTACTCAGTTTTATTTTAAGCTTGAGCAATCCTGGCTGAATGCCGGATTGCGCTAATTCCGAGTCCCCCAATTGGTTTTCTTATCCACCCGGTTTTTTTTCATCTTTGCTCTTACCTGCCACTTGTGGCTTTTTGGTATTTGAGTCACAAGATTTCAAAAACCGAGTTTATAATACTTAGCAACTTTGAGACTAGAATTAGAACTACCCAGTACTTAGCCAGAAAACAAATAAACTAAAACACTCAACTCGGTTGATCAATTATTTCTTTCCTTAGCAGTTTTTTGTGTGTTCATTGACCCTTGGCTTGTTCTCTTGTTTTCCATGAAGCCGGGTTGCGGACATCAGCGAAATCGAAGAGTTCGCCCTTAGGTTTTAACACATTACTTGACATGCGTACGAAATTCCGAGATGATTAAACAAGTAGACAAAGTAAAGAAAGTAAATGACATAGAGCAAGTTAGGCACATGCAGTCCCCGAGTTCCTACTCGGAGTGCCGACTTGGATTTCAACTCGGTAAAGAGATACATACAATGATTGTTTAGGAATGGAAATGGCGAAGTAGAGCTACATTCCAAGGGCGCTTGCTTTCCTCTCCGGATTTATCTGCCCAGTTCTTTTGTGGCTCCTGTGCATCAACCAGGTAGTAGGCATCATTGTGCAGAGCCTTGCTCACACTGAATGGTCCTTCCCATGGAGGGGAAAGTTTGTGAATCCCGGCGGTGCGCTAAACAAGCCTAAGCACCATATCTCTTCTCGGAAAACCCTTGGGGTTTACTTTCCAGCTATGATAGCGTCTTAGGTTTTGTTGATATACAACTGATCGTGAGAGAGTTAACTCTCTTGCTTCTTCTAACAAATCAACGTCATCTTCTTGGGCTTCTCTTGCCTCTGCCTTAGTATAGAGGGTCTTGGCGATTCATGCTCAAGGTCAGTGGGCAACACGGCCTCTGACCCATATACCAGGAAGAATGGTGTGTGTCCAGTTGATCTGTTAGGGGTAGTCCTTAGACTCCACAACACCGCTGGCAACTCGTCTAGCCAACAACCAGGGGTTTTCTGTAGTGGCTCAATCAGTCTTGGATTTATTCCGGATAGGACCATGCCATTAGCTCTTTCAACTTGTCCATTTGAAGCCGGATGGGCAACTGATGCAATGTCTAGCCGGATCCTTTTCTCCTTACAGAATCGAGCAAAAGTTCCCTCATCGAAATTTGTTCCATTATCCTAGATGATCCCATGCGGGTAGCCATACCTTAGGATAATATCCTTCAAGAAACTCACAGTTGTGTTTCCATCACACTTCCGGATTGGCTTCACCTCAATCCACTTGGTAAATTTGTCAACCATGACCAGGATGTGAGTCATGTTGCCCCGAGCTGGCTTGAAAGGACCCACCATGTCCAAGCACCACACTTCAAATGGCCAGGTGATGGGGATTGTCTTCAACTCGGAAGCTGGCATATGTATCTTGTTTGCATATCCCTGGCACCCATTGCACTTTCTCACTAGATCTTCAGCTTGTTGCAAGGCAGCAAGCCAAAAGAATCCATGCCAGAAAGCCTTCTTTACTAGGGCCCAAGATGAGGCGTGGTGCCCACATTCTCCTTGGTGTATTTCTTTGAGAATTTCTTCCCCCTCTTCCGGTTCAACACAGCGTTGGAGCACGCCTGTGGCACTTCTCTTGTGTAGCTTTTTGTTGATGATGGTATAGCCCTTGGATCTTCTCTGTATCTGCCTGGCCGTGACCTCGTCACTCGGCAAAGTGCCATCCACCATAAAGGATAATATGGGCTGGGCCCAACTCGGTGTGGTTCGAGTAGGGAAAACTGGCTCATCCACCTCCATTGGATCAGTCACCATGACTTGCTTCGGGATGGGGGTGAGTTCCCGAGTCCACGAGTACTGTGAGACAATTTTCGAGATGAATGCGGTATTCCTCGAGTTGGGAGGGGCAGTTCCCGGGTTCTCCTTCATGATCTCCCCATCAATCTCCATAGGAACAACTTCTGAATCCGGAAGAGCGGGGATGAATATGGACTCTGAGTTGGGTGAGGGCTTGATAGATTGTTTCCTCAAATGCTCCAAAGCAATCCCAGACGGGATGAATTGCCGAGAAGAACCCAATTTGTATAGAGCATCCGCAGCATCATTTCAACTCGGTGGATGTGGTGGAACTCGCAGCCATCGAAGACATATTTTGGACGAGGAACCGGTAAGATGCCATGTTGGCATCCAACGCGTACCAAGTCCTCGAGGCTTGCTGGACCACCAGGTCCGAGTCGCCATAGCATACAATCCGCCGGATACCAATTTCTTTGGACACTTTCAGTCCGTGGACCAGGGCCTCATACTCGGCAACATTATTGGATGCCAGAAAATGGATTTGTAGCACATATTGCAGCTGATCCCGCTTGGGGGAGGTGAGCACCACTCCGACACCGAGACCCTCTTTCAGCTTGGAGCCATCGAAATGCATTCGCCAAAAAATTGTTTCCGGCAAAGGCGGCTCATATTGTATTTCGGCCCAATCAACGAAGAAATCCGCCAAGGCTTGAGATTTGATGGCTTCTCTTCTAGCATACCCTAGGGTATAAGCAGCTGTCGCACCCGGACTTCTAGAGGATACTCGCCGTTCCGTTGAACAGTAGTAGATTGGATTACGGGGCTTACCGGCGCTCGCGTCCTCTTACGAGTAGGCCAACACACGTATGTGTGACAACCAACCCCTATCTGTTCAGCGTCGACGTAAACTATCCCACAAAAATCAGGATACTTCCATTGACGTACTTCAAAACATACACACATGGTACGTCAACGGCGTTTGAACAAGTGATATCACAACAGATCTCTACGACACAAAAGATTGAAATAAGTTGCAAATAGCTCTCACTAGAGCAGAGATAGCAAATACAATCATCCAGAGGACACATGTCCCAACAATACATCATTACATCACAGCGGAAGCATTCAACATGTCTGAGTACAGACAAGAACCAAATGGGCCTAAGAGGCCGGAAACGAATAGACGGAGCCCATCCACGAAGTCTCGGATCCTGCCCGGGTCCGCTATCTACTCGTCAGCAGCCTCGTCATAATCCACGTAGTAGCCACCATGTAGATCCTCGGAAACGTAGGCCTGCGGAAACCACAGCCCCAAAGGGGTCAGTACATAGACGTACTGGCAAGCAAGACTCACAGTTCACCAAAGTGTAGCCCGTCAACACCAAGCACAGATGCCTTGGGTTCAACGGAAGAAAGGGGATATAAAAGATGCTGCAACTGGCTGCGCTAACCAACTACAGAGATTCTATCACTTCCGGCTAACAGAAAGAAGATAAGATCGAGTATTGTAACCAACTGAAAGATAACTTCAAACAAACCCATCCTGGATCTCGCCCCTTATCCAAAGAAGCAATCCGAGGATAACTCACACAGTTGAATTAATGATGGTTCAGAATATTGTGTCAATAAGCCTATTACTAGTCAAGTTGTTAATCATTGGGTGTAAGGTTGTTAATCATTAGGTTTAAGTTGTCCTGAGTACTTGTTAGTCAGTACTTTCACCAAGTAGTCCATAACCGCGGAAAACATGGCTTCTCGAGAAGATTTATCCCTGCAGGGTTGCACCAATTTGGCCGTACACGTATGAATATCCCGCCAGATGGGATGCCTCCCACCAAGAGGGGCACTCAACACAACTCAACTCTTCTTCGCATCAAGCCCAAAGCACCTTGGGCGCACGGCTAATCGAGCCCAGAAGAAAATGGACCCTCATAGCACTCTAAGAACGTGTCCCCCTATATGCCGACTACGAAAGTTCCACCCGGGTACCAAGGGCTCGCAAGATCATGCATGCAGCAAATGGAAAACCCGAACTAAATGAGGCGATTTGGACGAGATGCGAATCGAATCAAATTGAGGGGGGCGCCCATACTCGCTTCCCACATGCGGGTAGTGCGCTCATCATGGATCAGTAGACAAGACCCTTTTCCTATTAGGATCGACACTAGCAGGCCTCAAAACCACAAAGGGCCTCCTGCCGGTGCCTTATCATCAAATTTATTATTGATAATAACATTAGCATGATTGATTGATTAAACATCGAGCCCCCAGAACATAATGGAATATAGTAACAGAAAGTAACGGGTAACAGACTCGAGCAAAACAACCCTAAGCATGCTAGTAAGACACGGGCAACAAGCAATGGTTATATGTATAGAGGTGAGGCAATATCAGGGTTAAAGGATACTTGTGATAGGTTCGTAACAGAAACAACTACTACTAAGGCTAGCAGAAATAGACAACGGAAAGTATCGGTAACCAATGTTGAAAGGAACACAATGGTTCATGTGAGTGATAACTTGCCTGCAAACCCAGTAGCCTGGTACTGAGCTAGATCCTTAGAAGGGGTGTCGTAAGTATCGTCGGTCTCAACGTCGTCGTTTATCCGAGAAGAAGCAAACAAACAACGCAGAGGCAAACAATCAATAACATGGCATAGTGCACAAACATGGGATGATGCATGACCATTTAATTGATGCATCAAAATAAACTAGTTGACATGGTAACACAATTTAAATGGACCCTTGTGCAATTTGAGCTGCACATGAAAAGCCCATGAATTATGGTTGAATTAATTGTTTTACAACTACTCATCATATGAAAGTGGATTAGCATGATGCATGGATGAGGAAAACAGCAAAATAACAACAATAGAAGCAATTGGAGATAAGGTTTACCAAGTTTAGAAATTCATTTATTAAGTTTTGGAATTTTGGTTACTTAAAGGTGTCACACAAACACTTGTTGTTTTCACCACTTTTAATTGTTCAAAACAGATCACAAAGTTCATATTTGAGTAGAACACAAAATTTTAGGTGTATTACATGTTTCACTTGTTGAAAAAGGATTTGGAATAATTTACTTATGAATTAAACAAGTGTAAGCAAGAATTAAATGAATTTAATTCAAACATGAACTTATTTGAATTTTTATTTGTTCAAAACATTAAACCAAATTCATATTTGAAAAGTTTATACTTTTGTGGTTTGAAAACATATTTTATATGTCCCAAAAGAATTCAATTTGATCAAGTTATGAATTTAGCAATATTAAATGATTTAAACAATTTAAATTATTCAAAACATGAAACAAATTTTATATTTGGAAAGGTGGTTTAATTTTGAATGGAAAACATATTTCATTTGTTGACATTGGAGTTAAAATGAGCAAGTTATTATTTTGGCAATTTTAAATGCATTAAACAAGAAACAGTTGTTTTCAGCAATTTAAATTATTCAATACAGCAAACAAAATTTATATTTGGAAATTACATGAAAAGTTGATTGGAAAACATATTTCATTTGTGGAATTTGGAATTTTTATGCTCAAGTTATGAATTTTGCAAGTTTAAGTGAATTTAACAAGAATTCAAATGTTTCACCAATTTAAAATATTCAAAACAGTAAACAAATTTTATATTTGGATAGAACATTCAATTTGGGACAGAAAACATATTTAAAAAGTTGAATTTGGAGTTGGGATGAATTTCTTATGCATTTTACAAGATTTGGTGCAAATCTGCCATTTTTATGAATCTAGGGACTTGGAAAATATTTTTACAGGGGCTAGAAATAATTTACAAGGGCCTATTGGTGATTCTGAGAAGTTGCTGTGACCAAACACATGAAAAATAAAAAGTGTGGTTTTAATGTGGGAGGGGGGATTCGAACCCCCCACCTCCTGCTGTGAGCAAAGGAACAGAACCAACTGGGCTAGCTGCTGTGTGTTGACATGAAGTGCAGCGGGGTGAGGTTATGGTTCAGAAACTCTGTACTGCACTCAAATCGGAAAAATAAGCAGCAAAAAGGGTGGGGGGCTGGGACTCGATCCTAGGACCTAGGGTGTGCGCGCAAGGTTCGCTGCCAGTGCGGTAGTCGATATGTGTGTTGATGGTAGAGGGGTGGGGTGAGGATATGCTGTGGATGCGGGATTTTCTCTGAACCTTAAAAACTGCACGTAACTGAACCTGCAGGGAGCGCACGCAACAGAAAGGAAGGGACGCCGGCGTTGGTTGGCTGCTCGCCGGAGGGCGCTGGGGCGTGGGGCTGCTGCGGCCAAGGGAGAGAGGAGGGTGAGAGGGACGGATCGAGGGGGTGGGGCGCTCACCTTGGGGCGATCGGGAGGAGACAGGCGTGCAGGCTCGGGGCGGACAGAGGTGTGGTCGCCGGCGACGGGAGGCGAGGGCGCCGGCGCCACGGGCCCTCCCAGCCACCGCCGAGGGGTGGAGGAGGTAGAGGGGGCCGGGGGGTTCCATTCCCGCCCCCTCCCTGGCCGGAGGAGGACCGGATAGCCGGCGATCGCCGGAGCAAAGGGAGCTTTTTTTTCCGGTGAGGTGTTCGGTTACAGAAAAAAGATTCAGAGAGAAGAGAGAGCAGAGGGAGGAAGAGGAAAAAGGTGGCGGGGGAGGAAGAAGGAGGGGAAAGAAGAGGGGTAGGGGAACCCTAGGGTTTGGAGGTTAGGTTTATAGGGAGGGGGATAGGAGGATCACCGTTGCCTGATCTTTCTGTATACGTGGGTAGCATGGATGGTGACCGTACCAAGGTAGAAGAATGCACGAGGGGGTAAGGGCTGAGATGGAAAAGTGGGCTTGGGGGGAGAGTTGGGCCTGCTGTTGGTTGCTCTCTCTCTCCCTTGCTTTGCTTTTATTTTTCTGTTCTATTTTTTTTTTGCTGATTTGGAAATAGGAAGAGAGATAGAAAGGGTTTTGATGGTGGAAAATTTCAGAATAACTTTGGTATTGACTAGTTATGTGATATTAACAACTTGTCAAGTTTTTGGTTTTCAAAAGATTCAAAATACAATGTTGTTTGTAATTTAATTTAAATTGGATGGATTTAATTATTAATTGCATTCTTTGAAACAAAATTTTAAATGGCATGAACCTTGGAGTTTGAAACAGAAACAACAAATTAGAATGTTTGGTAATTTGCACATATTCAATTGGGGTGTTGTTTGATGATTTGAATTTGAGTTTTGAATGCAATTTATATTAGGTGGATTATTAAATGACAAATAAGAGTTGAGCTTATTATTATTTCATGGAAACAATTGGAAGTGTTAATTGAACCATTTTATTTGGAGAGTTTTGTTTTGCAATTTTGATAATTTCAACATGGTTGTTGTTTGGAGGAAAATCATTATTGAATTTTGAAAAGGGTTTGGTTATTGGATGCATTTTTATAGAAACAACACAACAGTTTTGAAATCACACTTTAATGGAAACAAACAATTGTTTTATTTTGAAATATCATTTTAGAAATTGTAACATCACAAGTATGAAACAAAAGGTTTGAATTTTGGTTTGAAATTCAAATAGAAAACAAAGGAAAACAATTGAAAACAGAGGAAAACAAATGGAAAACAAACAAAACAAATGCAATGAACATGATGTCATGATGCAAAACATAAAATAACAAGGAGCAAACATTCTAATGGCTATTTTTCATACTTGGGATGTTACAGCAGCTAGCTCAATTGTCCACGTGGCTATCCAGCCACTTGCATCCTTGTTGCCCATAATCTCCGAGATGGGAGTAGTGCTCACCACTGTAATCACATGCTCTTGGAAATAATGCTTGAGCTTCTTGGCAGCCAGGTAGACTCCATATGTCATCTTCTGGTAATGAGGATAGTTTTTCTTTGAATTAGAGAGCACCTCACTGGGATAATACACCAGCCTCTGCACGGATTTTCCTTCTCCTTCTCGCTCCACTACCACCACCACACTTACTACCCGACTGGTCTCTGCAATATAGAGCAACATTGGCTCCTTAGGCAGTGGACACGCCAGAACCGGAGCGGTACCCAGCATGGTCTTGAGCTCCTTGAACGCCACATCAGCTTGTGAGGTCCAGACGAATTTTTCGCTTTTCTTCATGAGCTGGTACAGAGGCAGGGCCTTCTCACCCATTCTTCCGAGGAACCGGCTAAGGGAAGCCAGGCACCCGGTAAATTTCTACACATCCTTCAGTGATCTCGGCAAAGACATTCTATTTATAGCTTTTATCTTGGAGGAATTGGCCTCAATGCCCCGGCTAGACACCAGGAAACCAAGTAGCTTCCCAGCTGGGACACCAAATGTGCACTTTGTCTGATTCAGCTTCATCCGGTACTTTCGCAAGCTTGCGAATGTTTCTTCGATATCACTCAGGAGTGTGTGTTTCTTCTTGGTCTTGATGACTATATCATCCACATACACCTGCATATTTTTGCCTATCTTCTCGTGCATGCACTTCTGCATGCATCTCTAGTATGTGGCCCCAGCATTCCTCAACCCAAAACACATAACACGATAGCAATAAACCCGTACGGGGTAATGAAAGCAATCTTTATTTGATCAGCCGAGTTTTGTGGAATCTGGTGAAAACCAGAGTAGGCATCAATAAAAGACAAAAGTTCGCACCCGGCAATGGAGGCGATCACCTAATCTATTCGGGGCAGTGGAAACGGGTCCTTGGGGCATGCTTTGTTCAGGTTGGTGTAGTCAATGCACATGCGCCACACCACAACGACTATGGGATCGTCCTTCTTCTTCTCAACCATGACCGGATTGGCCAGCCAGTCCAGATGCAGTACCTCCATGATAAATCCACTTGCTAGGAGCATTGTGATCTCGTCACCAATGTCTTTTATTCTCTCGGCCGCAAAACTGCGCATAGCTTCCTTTACCGGCTTGGCATCCGGTCGCACATGCAAAGAGTGCTCAACCAACTCCCTCAGGACACCCGGAATATCCTGATTGGACCATGCAAAGACATCCCGATTCTCACAGAGGAAGTGGATGAGCGCGCTTTCCTATTTCTCCTCCAACCCGGCGCCAATGATGGCAACACGCCCTGGGAACTCCGGGTCAATCTGCACCTTCTTGGTCTCCTGGGAGGCCTGGAAAGTGGCACCGTGCTGAGAGCTTGGCATGCCTGGCATACCGAGTTGAACTGCTTGGGACAAGGCCACCACTTCATGTATCTTCTTCTTCTCGGCCGCAATGACCATGGACTCGGCTAGCCGAGATCCAGCAGATGCGCATTCCATATAGCGCTTGTAGTCACCCAAGATGGTGATTATGCCGTTGGGACCGGGAAGCTTCATCTTCAGGTATGCCTCATGGGTGGAGGCCATGAACTTGGACAGAGCTGGTCTGCCGAGAAGAGCATGGTAGGGGCTCTGGAGATCAACCACCTCAAACTGCAAGCACTGAGTCCGGCAGTTCTCCCTGGTGCCAAAGAGCACATCAGTCCAGATCCGGCCAATGGGAACACAAGATACCCCCGGCACAATGCCCTGCAACATAGTCCGGCTGGGTAGCAGCATGTTCTCGGCAACGCCGAGTTTCTCCATGGTGTCTCGATACAGAATGTCTATGCTGCTGCCAGTGTCAATCAGCACCTTGCTGAACTTCACATTCTTCTTGCTCCCAAGGAAGGTTGAGTCCACCACTAAAGCATAGGTACCCGGATTGGGCATGATCTTGGGATGATCAGCTTGGGACTAGACAATGTCCTGGTCGCACCAATGCATGTACTCCGGCACTGCCGACATTACTGCGTTCACTTCCATCGCCCGCCTACGCTGGCTCTACTTGTCATCCAGCTCAGTGGTGGACACCATATAGCTCTCATGATGCTCCTGATATTGATTCTGGTCTCCACCACCACCGTTGTCATTGTTGCTGTGGTTGTTGTTCCGGTTGAAGTTGTTATTGCGGTTGTTGTTGTGATTGTTGTTGCGGTTGTTGTAGTTGCAGTGGTTGTTGTTGTTGGCCCCCTGCACCACTTGATTCACGTTCTCCCTTCGCTGGTTCTCGGTGGGCCAGGGAGCAGCTGCCCGGATAGGCTGAACATTTGAACCCGGAGCCGGCAGAGGAGGAGGGGGAGGCAATTGGCCAAAGCCCTCGCTCTTAATCCGGTCCCACCAGCTGCCCTGCCGAGAAGTGTGGTTGGCTGGCCTACTCGAATGTCGAGTATGGAAGCTGCATGGCCCATCCCTCGTGGACTCGAAGATAAATCTCTGAGTAGAGTCTCCGGATGGCTGGGGAGCATTGTACTGGTTCTTGAAGTTCTGGCTCTGGTTCTGGTTTTGCCCATACTGGGGCCCAGCAGTTTTTTGCCTTTGGCTGCTTCCGGCAGTGGGTTGATCTGACTCAACCGCAGATACTTGGTCGGAATAGCGGACATCCAGTCGATCGTCCCTCCTCTTGTTCTGGAAATCTTGGCGATCATTCCGCCGGGGACCATCATTGGCATGATTTCTTCTTCTCGGCTCGAACGAGTCGAGCAGAGGCTGAGTAGGATCACCGAGTGCGTACATGTCGGCAATCTTGATGGTCTCGGCGAACGTACTCGACATCTCCCTTTGCAACTTTTGCCACAGCATGCTGCCATGTCGGCAACCTTGAGCAAACCAGGCAATGGCCTGGGATTCATTCACGCCTTCGCAGGTGTTCCTCAGAGTGCTCCACCGAGTCAAGTACTCTCGGTCTGTCTCCTCTTCCCTCTGCTTGCACGCAGAGAGCTGCTGCGGCCGGTTTGGCCTCTTGTAGGTGCTAGTGAAGTTGCTGGTGAATGCCTCTGAAAAGTCAAGCCAACAGTTGACGATGTCTCTCGGCAGATTGTTGATCCAAATCCTGGGAGGGCCCTCCAACATCTGGGGCACATATCTCACTGCCCATTTGCGGTTACCGCCAGCAATATGCACAACATTAACATAGTCGTTCAGCCAGTCATCCGGCTTGGTGCTCCCATCATAGGTCTTGGTCCCTTTTGCTAGCTGGAACTTGGGCACAGCCTGCTCGTTCATGATCCGAGGACCAAAGCAAAGTGGTCCGGGTGGGCCTCGCGCTTCTATCTCTTCTGACAGGTAGATCCCGTCCAACTTGTACCTTCCGTCACTCGGCTGCACCATTCTCGCTCCCAACCGAGCTCCAACATCTCTTGGGCCAGCGTACCCAGCTTGCTCCATTGTCGAATACCCATCATTGTAACGGTCCTGGTGCATGGCACCGGGTTGAGGAACCGGGTTGACCAAAGGGGCAACCACTTGCAGCTGAGAAACAGGACCTACGCTGGGCTGAGGATTAACTGGTTTGGCAGCCGGATGCCGTGATGGACCATCTCGGTTGCCTCCATGCCCCTCTTTATGAACTCGGGCAACATTATGGCCACCATCTTGTGCAATGTGTTCTTGACCGTGCTGCCTCTCTACAGCTAACTGTTTTCCGGCGACAACCGGATCGTACACCTGCATCTGCTTATGTCTCGCGGAGTTCACACTCCGCGATCTCCCCCCACCGAGATGCGGCGAGGAGGCATGGCCTCTGGATCTCGCCCCATGCGACTGAACAACATGGGACGCACCAACTCCCGGATTCGCTATTCGGAAAGCCTCATTCTGCCTTCCGGCTTCAAGAACAAGCTCATTGAGAAGATCCTGCTACCGAATGCGAGCCTCACCGGATAGGTTTGGCAACTCGGCAGCAACTGCTTCTGCCGCTCTAAGTGTTTTGGCAGGAGAACTTTACTTGGGCCTACAGCCGAGTTCATGCTAGTGGTTTTGCTAGCAGTTCTACCATATCTAGCCAACTCGGCACCTAGGTTGCGACGAATAACCCCTATCCGACTAGGGTTCCTAGCAACATGAGTAAAACCATGGGCCCTATTGTACTCATTCTGGTCAAGATCAAATTCTAGTCTGACCTTTTCCATATCTTTGGCCTCCAGGAGGATGGCCTGGTGCTGCTCCTCGAGCTGCGCCCGCAGCATTGCCGGATCCGCATCCTCAGCAATGGGCATGCTCATATTTTCAATGACACCGACAAGAGGAGCCGGTATCCCAGTCGATGTAGAGGGAGCCTTGAAACCAGGTTGGTTCTCGGGCTTATCGTAGGGATTGTGACTCGGCCGAGCTGACGCGCCAACAACCTCGGGCGCAGTCGGCACGCCCTTCCCGGCAGCAGGAACCAGACCAGCCATCATCACCTCCACGCTGCCCGCAGAGCCAGCACCGGACTGCCCGCGGACGGCGAGAACGACAGGAGGATCAACAGCAATGAGCACCACCTCGGGGTACTCACGGATGACGGTGGTGGCGATGTACACCAGATGCGCGCTGAAGATGATGACGGAGCCGCCTGCAGGCACGGGCCTACTGCAGAAATTGCTCGCGTTGTCGGTGATGAAATCGAGTGAGCCGAATCTATGGACAAGGCCACAAACCACGCGCTCCCCCGAACGAGAAACGGGTCCCGTCCGGATAGAAACCCCAGTGAGCGCCGCTGCTGGCCCCACGGTGCGCGCCAACTGTCGTGGTGTGGGGAAGACAGATGCCATAGGATGGCTTAAGATTGGGGCCGATGGACGCTGTAGGTATCCGGGAAGGGATCGCACGCCTAGCTGGCGCGCTCACAACACTGCAAACACCACAATCTACCCAGGTTCGGGGCCCTCGTGTGGAGGTAACACCCCTACTGCCTCTCTCTCTCTCTCTCTCAGTATATGCGTATACTGAGTACAAGAATCCCTCAAGCTCAAGGAGCTAGACGAAGAAGAACCTCGCTCGATGTCTCTCTTTCTCTCCTAGTATCACTTCTCTCTTCACCTAGCAAAGTAATCGACTCATTCAATGACCCTCACGCGGGAGGGGGAGACCACCTTATATACCGGTGGACACCTACTACCTCTACGGATACAAGTACGGGTTAGGTGACTACACCCTATGCACCACCGCACGCCTCCGGTTCCTCGCTGACAGTCGCCGAAAGTCGTCGCGGTCGGGTCGCTGACATGTCCTGTCCCTCTTGTCAGAGACAGGATGTGGCCTTTCCCATACTGCACACTGTACCCGCGTATGGATACACATCATCACGCCTAGTAAATTGAACCGCACGCCTGTACTGCCCCTGGATATACGGGATCCGCACAACGGCTCCATTGACTTTGCCTCCGAGTAGAGCAACACCCTTCTTTATCCGGATCCTCCAAGTGCTACTCAGATGATCCAGGTCTATACTCATACCTTTCCCTTGTTCCTTTGTCCTTACTACCGGACACCTCCAACTCGGCAGCTATCCAGCTCGATAGTTCTCTATCCGGCACGTACCAACTCGGTACGGCCCAACTCGGTAGTTAGTACTTCAAACACCATTTCTCACCAGCCTTACTACCCCTACTCGGGGGTAGCCCCCCCCCCCCCGACAAGAGGGTTTTCTTATCCCTTGATATTTTGTTGGTATCTTCTCTATTGGTTTCCTCAATCATGTGTTGATTTGAGTTTTCATATAATTTCGACAATTCTCTTGCTTTTCACTCGTGTGAGTGCCTTCTTGGCTTAATTGGTGTTTTTTCCAATTTGCATCTTGTTTGGTTTTTAAAAGTTTTGTGCATGTATATTTAATAGGTATATCTTTTCACATGCTTACTTTCGTTGATCCAATATATAGGATAAACTCCATCAAATCCTAAATGGCTAAGATGTGCATGAAAGTCAAATTCATATTAATATGCATTGTAGTTGTTCTAACTACTTTGGCCCCAATTAGTTTGGGTATTATTTTGTACTTGAATTTCTTTTTTACGTACAATGGAGATACATTGGTTGCTTGCGTCATTCATAAGGAAGGTGTTCTCACCATGAGATTGTAGGAGTTAATCTACGATGATTAACAAACTCGCATCCTCTTCATCACCAATTTCATCTTGGTAACAAGTATCTATCTCATGCATACATGTCTAGCTTTCAACCTTGTGTGGGTTGCATCATGGCATGAATTACATTTGTTGCATTTCATTTGGTTCTTGCAAATGTCTTATCAAAAACATCTTTATTGCAAATATGAGTAAGACGGGATAATTACATATCAAGGGGATATTTATAATAATTTTCATGATTCAAAGTATCTCAAAACCCATTTGTCTTTTTGTGACACGTGTTACCTTTCTTGAAGAATTCCAACTATCACTTTTCCCTTGTGATATTTGTGATGCTTTGATGAGTTTATTGGTTGTTCACGTATATCCCTTTAAGATAAAATTAAGCTTAGTGATTTTCTTTCAAGAAAAAACTTATTGGTATATTTATGAACCTCTCCTGGATATCCTGTTCTTCACCTTAGTACCTATTTTTTTGTGCATGTTTCTTTGTGGATATATATCTTTGTGATTGGTGTCCACCTAGAAACTTATACACACGAGAATAGTTAGATCGTTAATTGGTATTATAATTCTTTAGTAACAACCTTTTATTGCTTTATATTCTTTGGTGGTTCTTAAAAGGAACAAGCTTTGCTTTTGATTTGGTATTCCTTTTGCATCTTAATAATCTTGTGAACCAATTTGTTTTATCCTATTTGGTCTTTGTGTATGGAAAAGACATGATATGCACTATGTGCCTCATATATTGAAAGACTAGGATGATGCATTGCTCATCCTATTAGTCTCCTAAAAAATATTTTACCTTGTCTCACTCACGTCTTTCGGTTGAGTAAGTCTTTCTTTGCCGCTTCTTGATCTTAATTGCTCAATATTTGTTTGTTGCAAGTTGCATTGCTTCTTTTCCCATCTATTCTGTTGCACTTGTTTGTGTTCAAAATTATCTAGAAGGGAGTGATGATTCCATGTTGTGAACACTATATAGTAATTTAAATCTTACATTGTGCCCGTACCTTGGGGACTCCTTCTTGATTTTCTAGAACACTTGGTTGATCTTATCATATTTGTGATCAATTGGTTTTTCATATCCTTTGTCACTTCTTGTGGGTTATAGATGACTATGGGGGAGTGATGATTCCATATTTGTGCACTCATCAATAGTGCATAAACATTGGGGAGCTTCTCCATCATTTGTCTAGACCTCTATTAGTTGGAACTTTTTGTTTGCTTGTCCCCTTGTGCGGATATGTTTAGTTGAATATTTTATTTGCTATATTTGGATCCTCAATATAGTTTGGTCTTCCTCAATCTATTCGTTCTTGGATATATGCACTTAATTTCACTCATATCATGAGGAATGCATACACTATGTGGGAGCTCATATTATATTGACCTTTTAAGTTTTTCCTCCCATTTTGGCAATGGATGCCAATGGGGAGAAGTTTAGATGGTTTAAGGGAATTTGGTTTTATGCTTTAGTTTCGTTCTTAAGCATTTCCCTTCCATGCTCTTTGTTTTGCATGGTTGCTTAATTCATATATAAACCCTCGTAAAAAGGGATTGTCATCTATTACCAAAATGGGGGAGATTGAAAGCGCACGGTGCCCCCATATGTGGTTTTGGTAATTAATGACAATCCTTATGGACTAATGTTTCCATTGAGATATTCTTATAGATCTTGTTCATAGGAAATATTGGAGTTCATGTGTTGAACTCTCTTAGCTTCCTTGACGGCCATTGTTATATTCAAGTATTTATATGAAGAATGGTCATCATTTGAGTTGAGCTTATTGCAAGTGTCTTGAAGAAAAGGATTAGATGGTCTTTCATGATTATCTTCAAGACATCATCAAATGAAGAAAGAAGAAAAGATACAAGGTTGATCATGCTTGTGATCAACACACAAAGCTACAAGACGTACCAAGTAGATTATCTATCTCGTGGTATGGTAAGAATTGGCCCATATAGCTTTGTGAACTAACCCATGATATATGTGGGTGGCATATCTATGTGTGGTTAGGTATCTTTCCATGGCATGCACCAAAAGAAATATTTAATATATCCTATGGTCTATGTCGTCAAGCAGTGTTCGTCATCAAGGTTGACGTCGAAGCTCAAGTGAAGCATATCGAAGAAATCCTATGCTTGATGCTTGCCACCCTTTTTGATATTATGGCCAAGTTAAGATGTACTTAAGAGATCCTCTTCCATAGTGGCGTACGGGGGAGCAATCTATGTGTCTTCACCGAGCAAATAGAAATCAAGAAAGATGTTCCAACTTGAGAGTGTCAAGATTTTCATCATATATCTCAAGTGGAATGCTTAAGTAAAAATTATGATCTTGATAGGTTTTATATTTTACCGGTCTCATACTTTGGGAGACCGGGTTATAGATCGATAGTCGTACTATCAAGAGGGGCTCTCAAGTGAGCAACTTGATCGAATCATTGTGGAGAGCGCAAAATTTTTCATACTTTCATATCATCTTTCTTGGTTCTTATTTGGCTTTATCTCCTTGGGACTTTGGTTCTTGTCGTGATCTTCATCACAAGCCAAGGTTTATCAAAAACGGGTTTGGTAAGAAAAGCTTGTTACGTTTTTCGTGGTGAAAATATCGGTTCAACTTTGAGAATGTTCACACACCTTCCATGTGTGGTAACTTCTACATTCATTTTTTGTATAGTCCTTGTTGTTATCTTTCCAACCCAACTGGATTCACCTCATTCGGAGTCCATTCGCAAAAGTTATGTGTATTTTCGGTGTTCGAGGTTTTATCGGTTGTTCCTTTTAGAGAGGTTAAAACTTTCTACATTTGGTTTTAATTTCTATTGTTGGACAATTATTTTTCTCTACATATTCTTGTATTGCTTTTTGTGGTGATTCCAACGAGCCCAAGAACATTGAAAAGGGAGTCTGTATGCAAAAGTTATGGCGTTTTTCGTATTGGTGTTTCTGCACTTTTTGGGTAGGCCGTAGTCTCCGGCCTTAGGGCCGGAATCTCCGCCCCAGGAGTCTCCGGACCTAGGACACCTCCAGGGTTTGCTCCAATGGTTCACCACTGTATAGGGTCCGGAGAGTGCCTGAAGTTTCCGGTTCCGGCTTGAGTCTCCGGCCTTTGCACAGGAGACTCTGGTGTGATTTTTCCTGCAACGCCTATTTTTTATGGTGAACTATAAAGGCCCATTTCTTCCCCAAAGAGCTAAGTTTTCTAAGAATGTATTCCCCCCTCTCTATCCACCATTTTTACCTTGGAAAGCTTTTCCCTCTCTCAATTCCTCCCATGATTCTTGCATATCTTTGAGGGAAAAGAGAGAGGAGATCTAGATCTACATTTCCAGCAATCCACCTTCCTTCTTAGTGAGGGAAACCTAGTAGATCTTGATTTTGGAGTTCTTATTGTTTCTCCTCCATTTTTTTCCTCTCTTATTCCCCCATAAGCATTTGTTTCTTTGTTGGAATTTTAGAGTGAAGGATTTGAGCACTTGTGCTCTTGCCATTTGCATCGGTTTGCTCTCTCCACGAGGATTCATGGAAGTGAAAGTTTGTGGACTTGTTAATCTTGGGTCTTGGAACCTAGACGACTTTTGGTGTTCCTGGGAGCCTCCAATTAAGTTGTGTATGCATGCCCCAAGATTGTGGTGACATCGAGAGCCTCCAATTAATTTGTAGATGTGTGCCTCGATCGAAGGTTGCAGATAGTGGAAGGTGAACTAGGCCTTTGTGGCGAGGTTCATCGGAGAATAGGGTGAGGCCTTTGTGGCGAGCTCACACCCCACCAACGAGACCTACTCCCCTCAAAGGAGGCCTTTGTGCCGATAGCTTTTTTACTTATGAAATTTACATTGTGATAGCCTTCGTGCTTGAATTTATGTATCTTGCTATCACCTTATTACTCGAATTGCTTAGCATAAGTTGTTAGTGCACCTAGTTGACCCTATATTATTTAGGTTGTGTGCTTGTTAATTTAAACACCTAGTTTATTTCCGCATTTACCAAGCCTTAACCGAAAAGGTTTTAATCGCCTATTCACCCCCTCTAGGCGACATCGTTGTCCGTTCAACTAGGTTCATGTTTTAAAATATATATCATGCATATATAAATAACATAAGCTCCGACTTAAACAAACATCACTCACTTTGTTTAGTCATCACACGACCCCCATCCACCACACCTCCCACGATCGTCATGGTCATTGGTGCAGTTTCAGAGGTAGAAAAAACATGTCAGTTGCATCGTCTATGCAACTCGTGCTTGACTTTTTAGTCTTCTGTGTTCTGAGGCCATGTCTGTACATGCTAGGCTCGCCAACTTAACCTTAGTGTATCTGGCTGTGTATACATGGCTTACACTCGACGTATGCAAACGCAGAAGGAAGTACCCGATCGTCATGGCCCACTTTCCTACTCCAGACTTTATTGTCGGTGCCACACTAAGGGAGAACACTTACATTGGAATTAAAAGAGGGATTATCCTATATAGAAACCGCCAAATATACCACAATATAATATTAGCTATATAGATGCATATAGTATCTCCACAATTACATCAAATGAAATAGTGTAAATTGATATGATATGGTCGTCGCGCCTTGATCTCCATCATGCGCTCCGAAACAACACCAGGTCCTCGATGCCTCCACATGAAAAGGTTAGTCCGACCAATTCATAAGCTCACCTTTACCATATCATATCCTTTACCCCCTGAAACATAAAGTTAGACGCTTTTACTTTATCTTTATGAAAGTTTTACGTGCCTCATGGGGCTATCGCAAGAAGAACCGTTTCTTACCGACGAACCTGCAACCACAACACCGATCAACTAGTTGTTTGTTACATATCCGTTCGGGCCTGCCCATTGTAAATGCCATGATATCTATTATAAGAGAAACAGATACCCTCATAGCTGCTGTAAGTGGTACAAGCCGCATGTCAGTCGCAATGTCAGTCTCGCGTACGGAGTACATGTAAGGTTGGCTTCGGGCCACTATGATCAAACAATGCCAACATCATAATCAAGTGCACGCGAGCAGGTAACACTACAAGATCGATGCCCTCATCTCCATGAGTTCTAACCGTACTACTATATCTACGCATAGATCGGCTCTGATACCACTGAAGGGTTCTATAGCAGAAAACAAAAAAATTCCTAACAACGATAACCAAAAAACAAACATGATCAATTACTATGTAGATATAGAGTAACAAAGAAGGAACAGTGGTCATACCCTTGAATACCGAAAGCGGGGATTACCCTCCCGCACAAGGGTTGTCGATGAAGACAATGATGCTAACCTTAAGGTCGAGGAGTGGTTCACGACTAGTGCCCCAAGTGTGACACCTCGTGGGATTACACACATACGGTGTAGACTATGACTCCTGGTCTCCGGCCCAGCGAAGGTTGCGGAAGTAGAGCATGGACCGAAGACTAATAGCATGGTGGTGTGCTTACAGTGGAGAATCCTCAACTCCTAACACAGCTCCAAAGGGAACCACGATCGGAGAAGAGAGAAGAGAGATGGATTGTTGGATGGGCGAAAAGGGGAGGGGTGTATCCCTTTATGTAGTGGGAGGAGGGGAGGCTTTCCCTTGGCCAAGCCATGTGGGACTAATCCCACAAGGCATGGTGCGGCCAAGGAGGGACAGTCGCACCCCTCATGGGTTCCAAGTGTCCGATGTGGTTGCCTCCCTTTTTCCTCCTTTTCTTCTCCCACTATTCCCCTAATGGGACCATTAGTGGAACCCACTAATTAATAATAAATATACATTTCTAATTTATTTCGAGTCCCGGAACTCCTTCCGGTACTCTCGGATCACCATTGGGCTTTTCTCCCTTAATTCTGATACCCCTTCGGAACTCTCCGATTTCTATCAGATAAATACCAAAATGATTTCGACTCTGTTTGTTATTCTCTTTGGTACTAAGATCACTCTTCAACATTATCTACCCTTAAGTGTCACGCCCTACGGTTTGGGCTACTCCAGACATGGCCGAGACTCTTCTTCGACTAGTGACCAATAGCGGGATCTAGACATCCATAATGTCCCATGTGCATCCATCGAAATTATTGTGTCGCTCTGAACCTTAAACGTAAGTCCCCATACCTCTTGCCTTAGTGATACTCTGCTCTTCGAGACTTGATCATCCGATATCTTATACCCCATAGTCTCAGTACCAACTTAACAATTCAACTCGTTCCTGTGTCGTTGCATCTCCGTGACCTAGTCAAATGCTTGCAAGCTAATTGATGCAACTCCACCAAGTGGGCCCAGGAATATCTATCCGTCATTAGGATTGGCAAGTACCGCTCTTGATGGCTCGCCTCAACATATCATTTTCATTACCCAAGAGACACCTTTATAGTCACCCTGTCACAAGGTGACGTCTGATGCAATCAAAGTAACTTCTAGGATAGCAATTCAGATACAATCTCACGGTCAAACGTCATGTTACTACGTTTTCGTTATCATAACATTGAACTTATTGACTCGATCTTGTTATGATAAACATAATGGGTGAGAGTCCATTGATTGCGTGTAGTTGACTCCCTCGTTGGTAAACCCCAAGAGAAAGGTTGTGACGAGTGCAGCGGCAAGTTTTCCCTCAGACAAGAAACCAAGGTTGAATCGACCAGTAGGAGAACAAGCAATCTCTGAAGGTTTATGCAGCTGAGGTGGCAGGGCGCACTCCCGATTCAGCAGCAACGTGGAATCTACACAACACAATCAAATTACTTCATCCCAACAAAGCAGTGAGGTTGTCAATCTCATCGGTTTTGCTGAACACAAAGAGGTTAAACGTATGCTGTGGAAAAGAGTAGGAACAGTATGAAAGCAGTAGGTGTTTTATCAGTATGAGGAAAATGGAACGGGGTCCACAGTTCACCAGTGGTGGCTCTCCGGGAAAGATATATAACATGTGTGGTGAACAAATTACAGCTGGGCAATTGAAAGAAATGAAGGTTGCGCCGTAGTGCATATACAAGACATAAATATTACTATGTGATTCATGCGGGCATTACAACAAGATACATAGACCTTCATCCAACTACATCTATGACTAAAAATCCACACTCCGAATATCATCCAAACAAATGTTGGGTATTAAGTTGCAATCAACAGATAATTGCATTAAACAAAGTGTGTAATGTAAACAATAAAATCATCCTTAGACAAAGCATTGTTGTTTTCTCCCTAATGGCAACAGCACATCCTCCATCCGTCACGTTTCCGTCACTCGAGCACATATGTAAAGGAGGCATGAACAACCAATCGAGCATAAATACTCCCTCTTGAGTTACTAGCATCTACTTGGCCAGAGCATCTACTAATAACGGAGAGCATGCAAGATCATAAATAACATAAGCCTGAAGATAACATGATAGATTGATAATCAAAAGACATAGCATTCCTCATTCGTCAGATCTCAATAAACACAACATGTAGCATTACATAACAATGATCTCGATCATGCGAGGCAGCTCACGAGATCAAAACATGAGGTACAAAGTGGAGAGAACAACCATCTAGCTACTGCTATGAACCCCTAGTCCAGGGATGAACTACTCATGCATCACTTCGGAGGAGGGCATGGTGGTGTAGACCCCCCGGTGATGAATTCCCCTCCCGGCAGGCTACCGGGGAGAGCTCCAGAACCCTCCCGATCTTGGGATGACGATGACGGTGGCCTCGGTTGTTTCTCGGGAAAAAGTGGTATATATTTAGGTTTTACGTCTCGGGGGGAATAAATAGGCGAAAGGGCAAAGGCGGTGGAGGCCTGGGGGCCCCACACCACCCCATGATGCGGCCAGGAGGCGCGCCACCCTATGGTGTGGGCCCCCTGTGGCCCCCCTCCGTATCTCTTTGGGACTCCGTGGAACCTTCGGGAATTCTAAGACTTCCAGGCTTCGAATTTTCCAATTCTGAGCATATTTCCAGAACAACTTTTCTGAAACTAAAAACAACAAAAAACATGGAACTGGCTCTGTGGCATCTTGTCAATAGGTTAGTCCGGAAAATCGGTAAAAATGACATAAAGTGTATAGCAAACATGTGGGAAACAATAAGAAAATAACATGGAACATCAGAAATTAAGGATACGTTTGTGACGTATCAACATCCTCAAGCTTAGTTTCTACTCGCCCTCGAGTAGGTAAACGATAAAAACACATAATTTGTGAGGTGACATGCTACCAACATAAACTTGATCATCAATAATGTAAAGGCATATGCAAGCTGAGTTCATAGAACTTTAACACAAGCATGATAAATAAAACTTTAATAGTAAAGCATAGCAATCACCTTGCATCATGAGAAGTAACACAAATAAAAGATCATGAATAACAATGCATCGAAAGCTATACGTTTGCTTCAAGTACAGAGAAAGCATGACAAAGTGATATTTCGCTAGTCCTTAAGAGTGGGGCAAAACATAAATGCCATGACACCTTCAAAGTTCATGAGGAAGAGAACAAAGAATTAGAGAACACGCAATAACACATCATGAATCAATTAATAATGTTTTTGGGACAAATGCACATAAAACTTAGAATGGCAACTATGCTCTCCCAATTGTGCATAAAGTTTGAAGATGGATACTCAACATAAAAGTAAAAGAAAGGCCCTTCGTAGAGGGAAGCATGATCACTCATGTGCTAGAGCTTTTATTTTATTAAGCATAGGTATAAAAAGCTTTACACTCCTCCCATCCATCTTACACAAACCATGGCTAACCAAATCCTCGGGTGCCTGCCAACAGTCACATACCATGGAGGAGTGTCTGTATTTAGGGAGGTGTATGCTAATGTCAACGAATGGTAAACAGACAATACGATATGTCACAAGCCAACTAGACTTCACAAGAGCGGCTCTCATATGAAGGACGCAACTGGAGTCTAGCAAAAGACTAGGAGCGACAAATCAAGAGCATAAGAGCCATAATCATGCATAGCGACATAAATATCATTAATCAAAGCATAAGTGGTACCACAAGTTTAAAAACTTAATGACATGGAGGCTATTAGTGACTGGTTCATAGTAATAAACATGGTGTGAGCATGTGACAAGTCAACCAAATAAAACATTCAAAAGAGAACACCACAAATTTATGCTTCAGTATGACAAGAACAACTCATTATTCTTTCAATGTCACATTAAACACACTCAGCTATTTGAGAAAAATCATGCGACTCAATAACCACTAGGATTTAGAATTAAAATAACGTCTAGCATGATATGAAAAATTCTAGCCACAGTCCATACAAGCTTCTATTTGCATCGTTTATAATTTTTACCAAATGTAGCAGTTTCTTTTCCCAACAAACACCATACAAAATATGTTTTAACAAAAACTCTATAAATGAAGCTTCAAAAAACTCTATAAGTGATACAGAAAGAAAGCATGAGAGTACTCACATAACACTACTAAAACTAACAGCTCTGATTAAGAGATGCAATGAAAACAAGAGCTAAACAAGAATTTTCGCAGCAACTAGAAGAAAAACTAAGAATACGAGCATAACGAGTACTCAAACGAAAAAGCGGAGCGTGTCTCTCTCCCAAACAAGGATGATAGGTTCCAATGATATTATTGAAGCAAGGAAAACAAAAGAAAACAAAACGAAAAATAACAGACGCTCCAAGTAAATTTCATATGAAGTGACCGAATAAAAATATAGTTTTACTAGAAGTTACCTGATAAATGGTTGATGAAGAAGGGGATGCTTGAGTCTTCTTTATATTTTCTGGGATGAACCACGGGGGCATCCCCAAGCTTTGACCCTGCACTCTTCTTGATCACACATATCACCTCTTCTCTTGACTTGAAAACTTTCTTCACACCACACTCAAAGAGTAATTCGCATTAGAGGGTTAGTGCAACAATCAAAAATCCATGGGTTCTGTATGGGAACAAGTTCTATTGATACTTTTAAACATTATCTACAGCCACTTATGTTTTGTGAAGCAAATAAATTCACTTGACATCGTAAAAAAGCGAATGCAAGAAAAAAAGGTAGAATCTGCCAAAACTAGAACAGTTTGTAAAGACGAATTTTTTCGAGGCACTTACACTAATGAAATAAAAAACTTACAGAATTAAAAAGTTGCGTAATTAGCTGAGGAATAATCACAAAAAAATTCAGGTCATTCTGATCATTCTGGATTTTTCACGATTTTTTACGGTGGACAGCAGAAATTCGTTTCCTACGCAGAAATCCCAAAACCAACTCCAACTTTCGTCAGAAACTTTACTTGGCACAACTAATAATGAAAATAAATATACAAATGAGTTGCTACGGAAGTATACATCCCCTTGACTCAAAGAAAACAGACAAAAACGCAAAAATAAAACCATGGGTTATCTCCCAAGAAGTGCTTTTCTTTAACGCCTTTTAGCTAGGCCCAGAAAAGTGGATTCACATGTTTTCGAGTGAAGAAGATGCTCACATGAGAAATATGCACTAAGCAAAAGATAGCATCAAGAATCAAGTATAAAACAAATTTAAGTCTAACCCACTTCCTATGCATTGGAATCTTGTAAAGAAATAAATTAAAGAAGCTCAATCTAGAAATCATGTGAAAGTAGAACAAGAGCAATTTCAAAACTTTCAACAAAAAGAGAGGCGTTTTGGTAACATGAAAATTCCTACAACCATATTTTCCTCTCTCATAATAATTTTCAGTAGCATCATGAACAAACTCAACAACATAATATCACATAAAGCATGTTTGGCATGGTCTAAAAGCACACAATTCATATCAAGCTCCAAAATAGTGGGATCAAAATTTAAAACCAGCTCGTCTTTTTTCCCACTTTTAGAAATAGCAAAACAAGATGATTGATCACTCATAAAAGTTATGGGACACATTATAGCAATCATATTTTCAGTAGCATTATAATTTATAACATTAAGTAACATAGGACCATCATCTAGAGCATTATAATATAAATTTTCTAAACAAACTTCCTCATTATCATGCATTTCAATAGTTGTAATAAATAGAGGCATTATCATAGGATTTAGCAAAGTAGCATAATTTCAATATAACAAGGTATGAGTTAAAGAGTTACTATCATTGGGAGGTAGACATGGGTTCCATTCTTCCTCCTCTTGATCATCACTCTCCTCCTCTTTTTCATCCAATGAGCTTTCAGATTCAGCAATTTCCTCTTCCATATGCTCCTGCAAAGCATTAGTTTCCTTTGGTTGAGAGCATTTATAAAGATATTTAAGAATATAGCCATTTCCTTTTTTGTAATTATCTAAGCAAAATTCAAGTATATCATAAGTCTTATATTTATAAGGTGCATCATCATTATTTTTAAACAAATAGGAAATTTCGAATGCACCCTTCCAAGCAATAAATACTTCAATTTGTTCCATATCATATAGTTCATAATTTCCCTTAACATAAGAAGATATGGTAACATTATCATTACACTCACATTGAAAAGGGAGGTGTTTATACCTCCTAAAGCAACAAGATTTATCAAAGCAATAAGTATAATTATAACTAGAGCACAAGATTTTAGCATAGTTATGCAATTTATTAGTTTGCTCCTATAAGTGTATCCCTTTTTGTGACAAGCGGTATTCCTTATAATATTTTTGCAGTTCTTCTGTGAACCCATCTTGCCAATAAGATCTAGTTACGAAGACATCAAACATTGATAGCAAGCATGATAAAGCAAAAATAACAACTAGAATAAAAACTATTTTTCTGTCTTTTTGATATAGAGAAACAAACAAGATAAAATAAAATAAGTAAAACTAAAACAAAGTAAATGGATTGGAAGTGAGAGAATCCCCTTGCAGAAGTTCTCTTCCTCCCTGGCAACGGCGCCGGAAAACTTGTTGATGGCGTGTAGTTGACGCCCTCGTTGGTAAATCCCAACAGAAAGGTTGTGACGACTGCAGCGACAAGTTTTCCCTTAGAAAAGAAACCAAGGTTGAATCGGTTAGTACGAGGACAAGCAATCTCTGGAGGTTGATGCAGCTGAGGTGGTAGGGTGCACTCTCGGTTCAGCAGCAACGTGGAACCTACACAACACAATCAAATTACTTTGCCCCCAACGAAGGAGTGAGGTTGTCAATCTCACCGGTTTTGGTGAACACGAAGAGGTTAAACGTATGGTGTGGAAAACAGTAGGAAAATAGTAGGAACAGTATGAAAGCAGTAGGTGTTTTATCTGTATGAGGAAACTGAACCGGGGTCCACAATTCACTAGTGGTGTCTCTCCGTAAAAGATAAATAACATGTGTGATGAACAAATTACAACTTTGCAATTGACAGAAATGAAGGCTGCACCATAGTGCATATGCAAGACATAAAGATTACTATGTGATTCATGTGGGCAGTACAACAAGATACATAGACTGTCATCCAACTTCATCTATGACTAAAAATCCACCCTCCGAATATCATCCGAACAAACATTGGGTATTAAGTTGCAAGCAACAGATAATTGCATTAAGCAAAGTGTGTAATGTAAACAATTAAATCATGCTTAGACAAAGCATTGTTGTTTTCTCCCTAATGGAAACATCACATCCTCCATCCGTCACGTTTCTGTCCCTCGAGCACAGATCAAAGGAGGCATGAACCCAATATCGAGCATAAATACTCCATCTTGGAGCTACTAGCATATATTTGGCCAGAGAATCTACTAATAACGGAGAGCATGCAATATCATAAATAACATAAGCATGAAGATAACATGATAGATTGATAATCAAAAGACATAGCATTCCTCATTCATCAGATCCCAGCAAACACAACATGTAGCATTACATAAAAATGATCTCGATCATGTGAGGCAGCTCACGAGATCTAAACATGAGGTACAAAGTGGAGAGAACAACCATCTAGCTATTGCCATGGACCCGTAGTCCAGGTATGAACTACTCACACATCACTTCGGAGTAGGGCATGGTGGTGTAGACCCCTCCGGTGATGAATTCCCCTCCCGGCAGGGTGCCGGGGAGAGCTCCAGAACCCTCTCGATCTCGGGATGATGATGACGGCGGCCTCGTGTGTCTCGGGAAAAAGTGGTATATATTTAGGTGTTACGTCTCAGTGGGAATAAATAGGCGAAAGGGCAAAGGCGGTGGAGGCCTGGGGGCCCACACCACCCCATGACGCAGCTAGGGGGCACGCCGCCCTATGGTGTGCCCCACTCCATGTCTCTTCGGGACTCCATGGAACCTTCGGGATTCTAAGACTTCCGGACTTCGAATTTTCCAATTCTGAGAATATTTCCAGAACAACTTTTCTGAAACTAAAAACATCAGACAACAGGGAACTGGCTTTGTGGCATCTTGTCAATAGGTTAGTCCGGAAAATCGATAAAAATAACATAAAGTGTATAGCAAACATGTGGGAAACAATAAAAAAACAACATGGAACATTAGAAATTAAAAATACATTTATGACGTATCATCCATCACATCAATTCACCAATGACATGACTCTGTTGTCAATGACATAAATGCCCATGACCAGGAAACCTTGATCATCTGTTGCCCAACGAACTAGTATAACTAGAGGCTACTAGGGACCTGGTTTGTTTACATACCACACATGTATCAATGTTTCTTCTTAATACAGTTATAGCATGGTATGAAACATTATGAACATACAAGCTATGATAAGAAATACCCCTTTATTATTTGCCTCTGAGGCATAACTCCTTCATTTCCATGATGTATCCTTAAAAAAAACTCGACGGAGTCGAAGATCCGGAGCTTGAGCTTGATGTGGATTAAGTTGGGCGAGACCATAGATCCAACGCTCGCCGTTCCCATAGACGGCGCCAAATGTCGGTTCCCTATATCGACATATCCCTTGAGTGACATATTGGGTTTGAAGATAGGAGACAATTGCGCGCTAGTGGACTCAACGTTTAACAGGGAGGCACGGTTACCCAGGTTCAGGCCGATATAGTACAGACAAGCAGGAGTAAGGGTTGCGGCGGAGAGATTGGATCTCACATAGCTCAAAGGCTATGATGAGTGGAATAATCGATGCCCTACCCGGGGGTTCTCCCGGACTTTATATAGGAGGTTGTGTCTCGAATCCGCACCTGGGTAGGTTACAAACTATGGATATATCGGTTGTATCTCCTGCCTTATGCCACAGGTCCTTCTAGAAGGTAGATGGAGGCTCTTCTTATTATGTCTTAGTATGATCTGGACCCGATAGGTTCATCTGGAGGACTCGGTAACTATCCCTGGGTCCAACTAGAGATCTTATTGATGAGTACATGCATATGAGTGAGTCTACGTGCATGGAATCAATGTCCAAGTTCTGCAAAATTGTGGTTGCGGTTTTAGCCCGGAGTACCTGAATACTTGAGGAATTCCTTGGCATGCTTGGAAGCATAGATTGAATGCATTGAGAGTGGAACTATTTGCTTGGCAAGCACAATACAAAGGACATTCTGGAGAAATATCTATTTGCTTGGCAAGCACAATACAAAGGACATTCTGGAGAGTGCACGGTCGTTCTTGAAGTGGTGGCATCACACGATGTCTTGCTCTTTTCTTGGCATAGCTGGCACCCACAATGACATTAATGTGCTTCAGCGCTCGCTGGTGTTTGGTAGACTTGATGACCGAAAAGTGTAGAGTGCATAGGAAGGGCGAAAATGTGTCGGAATATGAGATAGTTAATTACCATATTTGGGATGTATTTTTTCTTACCCATAAACATGTCGAGAGTTTAGATAAAAAGATTAGTAAGTTTCGTATAAAGGATTATCAATTTCGGTAACCTCTACGAGTTAAGTGCTCAAAATGGACTTTATTTAGGTCTACTCGGGCCCTGCACACGAAGACAACATCTGCCACCCTAGGCACGAGCACCACCATAGCCGCACGGGCAGTTGGCACTACCGCGTCTAACACACATGACACAGAGCGCCTGTGAGCACGACACTACCTGTCGCCAAGGCCAGGGCACCCAGTAAGGGGACACATGATGCGAATTCGAGTCCAGAAACCGAGCAACCCACAGTTGGGGAAAGAAACGTCCAGCTGTTAGGAGATCGTGCATCGTGAAAGGTGCATTGTGTAGTGATTACCTTCTTTGGAATTTTTTTCTTGCCCAGGCACGTTGTTTGGGATAGACACAAATTAAAAGTGTAGAGGATCGTGCATGGGAAGGGGTGAAAAGGTTGTCGGAATATGAGATAGTTGACTACCTGTCGCCAAGGCCAGGGCATCCAGCAAGGGAACACATGATGCGAATTCGAGTCTGGGATAGACACAAATTAAAAGTGTAGAGGATCGTGCATGGGAAGGGGTGAAAAGGTTGTCGGAATATGAGATAGTTGACTACCTGTCTCCAAGGCCAGGGCATCTAGCAAGGGAACATATGATGCGAATTCGAGTCCAGAAACCGAGCAACCCACAGCTAGGGAAAGAAACGTCCAACTGTCAGGAGATCGTTCATCGTGAAGGGGTGCATTGCGTAGTTGATTACCTTCTTTGGGATTTTTTTCCTTACCCAGGCACGTTCGGAGTTTGGGATAGACATAAATTAAAAGTGTAGAGGATCGTGCATGGGAAGGGGTGAAAAGTTTGTCGTAATATGAGATAGTTGATTACCATATTTGGGATGTATTTTTTCTTACCCATAAACATGTCAAGAGTTTAGATAAACAAATTAGTAAGTTTGGTGTAAAGGATTATAGATTTCAGTAACCTCTACGAGTTAAGTTTTCAAAATGGACTTTATCTAGGTCTACTCGGGCCTGTATACGAAGACAACATCCGCCACCCTACGCACGAGCACCCCCATAGCTGCAAGGGCAGTTGGCACCACCGCGTCTAACGCACATGACACAGAGCGTCTGTGAGCACGGCACTGCCTGTCGCCAAGGCCAGGGCACCCAGCAAGGGAACACATGATGTGAATTCGAGTCCAGAAACCGAGCAACCCACAACTGGGGAAAGAGACGTCCGGCTGTTAGGAGAGTGAAGGGTGCATTGTGTAGTTGATTGGATTTTTTTTATTACCCAGGCACTTTCAGAGTTCAGAGTTTGGGATAGACAACAAATTAAAAGTGTAGAGGATCGTGCACACGAAGGGGCGAAAAGGTTGTCAGAATATGACATAGTTGATTACAATAATTGGGATGTATTTTTTTCTTACCTATAAACATGTCAAGAGTTTTAGATAAACAGATTAGTAAGTTTGGCATAAAGGATTATCGACTTTGGTAACCTCTACGATTTAAGTGTTCAAAATGGACTTTATTTAGGTCTACTCGGGCCCTGCACACGAAGACAACATCCGCCACCCTACGCACAAGCACCACTACGCACGGGCAGTTGGCACCGAATTCGAGTCCAGAAACCGAGCAACCACAGTTGGGAAAAGAAACTTCCAGCTGTTAGGAGATCGTGCATCGTGAAAGGTGCATCAGTTGATTACCTTCTTTGGAAAAAAATTCTTACCCAGGCACGTTGTCTGGGATAGACACAAATTAAAAGTGTAGAGGATCGTGCATGGGAAGGGGTGAAAAGGTTGTCGGTATATGAGATAGTTGGCTACCTGTCGCCAAGGCCATGCCATCCAGCAAGGGAACACATGATGCAAATTCGAGTCCGGAAACCGAGCAACCCACAGCTAGGGAAAGAAACATCCAACTGTCAGGAGATCGTTCATCGTGAAGGGTGCATTATGTAGTTGATTACCTTTTTGGGTTTTTTTCCTTACCCACACATGTTCAGAGTTTGGGATAGACACAAATTAAAAGTGTAGAGGATCGTGCATGGGAAGGGGTGAAAAGTTGTCGTAATATGAGATAGTTGATTACCATATTTGGGATGTATTTTTTCTTACTCATAAACATGTCAAGAGTTTAGATAACCAAATTAGTAAGTTTGGTGTAAAGGATTGTAGATTTCAGTAACCTCTACGAGTTAAGTTTTCAAAATGGACTTTATCTAGGTCTACTCGGGCCTGCACACGAAGACAACATCCGCCACCCTACACACGAGCACCACCATAGCCTCACGGGCAGTTGGCACCACCGCGTCTAACGCACATGACACAGAGCGTCTGTGAGCACGGCACTGCCTGTCGCCAAGGCCAGGGCACCCAGCAAGGGAACACATGATGTGAATTCGAGTCCAGAAACCGAGCAACCCACAACTGGGGAAAGAGACGTCCAGCTGTTAGGAGAGTGAAGGGTGCATTGTGTAGTTGATTGGATTTTTTATTACCCAGGCACGCTCAGAGTTCAGAGTTTGGGATAGACACAAATTAAAAGTGTAGAGGATCGTGCACACGAAGGGGCGAAAAGGTTGTCAGAATATGAGATAGTTGGTTACCATAATTGGGATGTATTTTTTTTTACCTATAAACATGTCAAAAGTTTTAGATAAACAGATTAGTAAGTTTGGCATAAAGGATTATCGACTTTGCTAACCTCTACGATTTAAGTGTTCAAAATGGACTTTATTTAGGTCTACTCGGGCCCTGCACACGAAGCCAACATCCGCCACCCTACACACGAGCACCACTATAGCCGCACGGACAGTTGGCACCACCGCGTCTAACGCACATGACATAGAGCGCCTGTGAGCACGGCATTTCCTGTCGCCAATTCGAGTCCAGAAACCGAGCAACCCACAACTTGGGAAAGAAACGTCCAGCTGTTAGGAGAGTGAAGGGTGCATTGTGTAGTTGATTACCTTCTTTAGGATTTTTTTGTTACCCAGACACGATTTGAGTTTGGGATATACACAAATTAAAAGTGTTGAGGATCATGCACGCGAAGGGGTGAAAAGGTTCTCGGAATATGAGATAGTTGATTACCATATTTGGGATGTATTTTTTCTTACCCATAAATATGACGAGAGTTTAGATGAACAGATTAGTAAGTTTGATATAAAGAATTATCGATTTCGGTAACCTCTACGAGTTAAGTGTTCAAAATATAATTTATTTAGGTCTAATTGGGCCCTGCACATGGAGACAACATCCGCCACTCTACGCACCAGCACCACTATAGCCGCACGGGCAGTTGGCACCACCGCGTCTAACGCACATAACACAGAGCGCCCGTGAGCACGGCACTACCTGTCGCCAAGGGGCACCCAGCAAGGAAACACATGATGCGAATTCAAGTCCAGAAACCGAGCAACCCACAGCTGGGGAAAGAAACATCCGGCTGTTAGCAGAGTGAAGGGTGCATTGTGTAGTTGAGATTTTTTTTCTTACCCAGGCACGTTCAGAGCTTGGGAAAGACACAAATTAATAAGTTCAGTGTGCCAATTTAAATAATTTTCGATTTTGCTATGATCTACGAGCTAAACATTCAAAACGGATTCTACTCAGGCCCGAGCACCCAACATCCGCCACCCTACGCACGAGCACCACCAGAGCCGCATGGGCAGTCGGCACAACCGCGTCTGACGCACAAGACACAGAGCTCCTGCGAGCACGGCGCTACCTTTCGCCAAGACCAGGGGCGCCTAGCAAGGGAACACAAGATGCGAGACCGAGGCCAGATACCAGCTAGGGCAAGAGCTCCTAGCCAGACCATCAAGAAGCAAAAAGTGCATGGGGAAGTGGATTGCGGCTCGCCGAGCGCAAGTGGATTGCAACAAAGAAGGTCAGAAGAGATGGCTCGAAAGGAGAAAGGTGCAAGATGCATCACTTGCTAGAAGGAGAAAAACGGTGAAGGCTATTGGGTGGTCATATAGGTATTGAAGCAATGGCTGTTGGCATTCCCACCCTTGGGATCTGAAGTGGAGGAGTGTATCCGAGAAGGCGCAAAATGCAAGGCGATGAAGGCCGTTGGATGGTCATATAGGAATTAAAGAAATGGCTGCTAGCATTCCACCTTGAAGTGAAGTTTTGAGTAGAGCTAGAGCGAGAGAATCACTAGTTAGAATCCAGAGTACAATACAAACCAAATTTTTCTAAATCATTTTATGAGTTTCTTTTTCAAATCCAAATGCAAGGAAAACTCCAAAAATCACAAGCCATGCGGACGCTAGAATTAACATATAATTCTATAATGCAAGGAAAACTCTAATGGGGGTTAAGGATGGGCGACTGCATCAAAGCATTCTGCATCAAAATTAAAACGGCATACTTTATAGTGACAAAATATACAAATCTCGCAGAAAATATAGTGATAAGTAGCAATTATGCTAGCCTGTAAAGTTTGTTGCTCTAGCACCTACAATTTATAATTTCAAATAATTCTTCACGAGAAGTTGGCCAAGGGATCACTAGAGTAAGTAGGCAATCAAAATATGGAAGAGTTTCATATAAAATAATCACGTGGACCAATGTTTTTTCTAGCGGAGACCAAACTGAGCACAAGATAAACGAAAGGCAGAAAAAAAGACTTCGAATTAAAAAAAATTGCGAAAACAAAGAATTAATTACAAATGAGATTAAATTTATGGTACAGATTTGAATAGGAATTATTACAAAATAGATTAAATTTATATTACAAATTTGAATGGGACTTGTGACCTGATGGCCCTCCAAAATTTAAGTAACTAATAAGTAGTTTGGGCAAGTTAAGCCATCTGCTCTAAACGCCAATTGCTTACCAACTACGTTTCCACCATACCAACCCACCTAACTAACTCATAACTATGACCTTGCCGGCAGCCACAACACCATTGCCTCCCCACCCAAATATTGAATGTTACCATCAAGTTCTAGCTATAGACAGCAAAAATAAAACACTTCAAAATTCCAAAATGTGCAATTATTGAGTGATGCAGGCACCCAGGAAATAATAAATAGTGTGCTAGATTTAGGTACCCATGGTTATACATAAATATTAAGCTCACCTCTTGTGTTGGTGCTAGCTGCAGCACCTGCTTCTCCCTCGTCACTCATTTCCCTTTCCAATTGCCCCCGTGAGCCCGTTCTTTTATGAAATTTTAGTAGAAAGGGCAATCCAGTAAAGTGAATTAACGATCTCTGGAAAAATTGTGGAACAAAGAAAATTGTAAGTGTAACAAGTATATTATAAATCACAAGACTGAATTTCTCCATTAGATTGACGAACTGACACGACTCCGTATACAATAGTACCAGCAAATTCCAATGCTCATCAGAACAGAGGGGATTAACTATATATAATTTTCATTTCCGTAGGGTCGAAATGTTTCCAGGAAGCTCTTATTCCGGAGACATATAATTACCATCTTCAGTACCAATAATTAATGCAAACTGCAAGGTGCAAGGTGCATAGCCCTCGTTTCAACAGAAAAAGAAACAAAGAATGAACATGCTTGAATATGTAGAGAGAAGAAGAAACAATGGGGGTCAAGGATTGAGACGCATAGGGTGTGCAAACTGTACATGTGACAGTGTAAAGACTTGATCAATTCCAAAGACACAAGATGTTATATCAAGAATGGCACAAATGAACATTTTGCAAGAGATGTGCATGAAAATAATATTTTGCATTTTAAGCATATACAATGAAAAGAAGCTAATGCACAATAGTGATTTGTATTTATTTTTTTGGAAATTTTGTTGGGTTATCTCGAACTCATTGGTTATATGAACTTTAAACAGTATATTTGGTATATATAGACCACAAACTTGCACATTTGTTATGAAGCTTGGTTAAACAGTAACCATCAAAAGTTGCGTACTAACATGCCTTGGATGAACTTTTGAGTCTTTTCATCAGTGTCTCTAACTTCCAAGTCCCAAGTCTGCATCAGTGTCTCTAACTTCCAAGTCCCAAGTCTGCATTAAATACCAATTGGATTAAGATAAACACAGCTCGAATTCACATATTAATGGCATTATCAACTCGGTTTACCTGCTTGGCATTATCAACTCGGTTTACCTGCTTGCCATTCATTGGATGAAATTATTTCCTCGTAGCTTTTGAACAAGTTATCTTTGTGATGTGCTAATGCTAAATGAAAATATGTACTGCACTGGCTGGACATGTACTTTTTACCCGAGTTCTTGTGAATAAAGTAAGAACTACAAAACAATTATCAAGAATGTTCATTTTAACACATATAGAAAGTAGAAAGACTTCTCAATTTGCAATAGAAAAAACGTATGTGAGGCATCGAATATAAAGGATTACTTGTTCGGTCTTGTTTCAACCAACGACTTGCCCACCAACCGGTAAACGATCAGGCTGCCCCTCTCTCAGCAGTTTAGCTTCTTCAATCTGGAGAATGTAGGATTATCGAATATAAAGGATTACTTGTTCGGTCTTGTTTCAACCAACGACTTGCCCACCAACCAGTAAACGATCAGGCTGCCCCTCTCTTAGCAGTTTAGCTTCTTCAATCGGGAGAATGTAGGATTATCAGAATATGAACTCCACTTGATCACATAAAAACTAACATGATGTCATGTAAATGCAAGTTAGAACTTCACATTTGGCTATTGCTTAAATTAAGATGGTTAAAAGTGGAGTAGCAGCATAGTAGCTGCATGAACGGTTCAGGTAAATAAGGGCTGCAATACTGAAACTTCGAAATCCTCTTATGTTCCACAATTCTCAGAATACGATAAATTGCATTTCCGTTTCTTAAAAATAAATATTGTATTGGCACAACAAGTGCTTCCCTCCGTGCCTTGCCCAAGGTCAACAAAGGAACAACACAAGTACTGGAAACACCGTATCCTGGTATATATTTTAGTACCTTGTACTCAAAGGCTCATAGCACTCGGAAATAATATCATGACCTACTTTGGTTTTCTACAAACAGAAATTGGAAAATTATAATTTCATACCAGCTCTCAAAAATGATCCATGGTAGATTGGAAATATTTTTACCACAACAAATAAGCTAACTGCCACATTTCCCCTTTAACCAATGCTTAAAGCCAAACAGCTCAAGTAATAGCGATATGGAAAAGTATGTACCTTCGATAGGAAAAAGTATTTGGCATGAGCAGTAAGATAACTTAAAGGTAAAATATGTACCTTCGATAGGAAAAAAAATATTTGGCATGGTTTGCTGATCTCTGTGACAGCAAAGTTCCTTGAGTTCATAAAAGAAGCCGCAGCAAAGGAAGACCTTAAACCCTGAATCCAGAAAAGTATCACAATGTACTCATAAAAGAAGCCGTAGCCAAGGAAGACCTTAAACCCTGAATCCAGAAAAGTATCACAATGTACTCAGCAGACGAATACAAAACCGTGGCCACAGTATAAAAGTAAAAACAATGAGACATCCTTCCAAAGTGCAGAAGCAGATTGAAACAAATAGTCTAAGAGATGTTCTCGGTAACCTACAATCTTAAGGAATAAGGAGGGCCTGTCTGAATGCTAAAAAGGGTTCAAAAGGATCAAGGTTACGCTCTGTTTAACACATGATGAAGTTCTTCCCTTTATTCAACAACTCCAGCTGCCAAAAAAAAAGGTGAAGGAAATGATTAGTCAACCATGAAAATTCAAGTACTAAAAGAATTGATTTTACATAGTGCTTTCCATTTAATTTATACAGAAAAATGTATTGAATATCTTTATTTGACAAATAAACCGAATAATCTTAGCGAGTAGCATTACCATTGCGATAGACATGGCATTCTAATTTCTACTGAATATATTTCAAGTTTTTACTATTACCAAATCTCGATACGTCACTGTCAAAACGTTGCATAAATAGATATAATATACAGATGGTTCGAAACCCATTGTCTGAAATTGAATATACACGATGAGGAAAGTGTCAGAACCTGATTGCTCGGACGAACAGCTGACACAAGAGAGAACTCATCGGTTCCAACATAAGATTTTTCTATATTTGACAAATGAACCGAATAATCTTAACGAGTAGCATTACCACTGCGATAGACATGGCATTCTTATTTCTACTGAATATATTTCAAGTTTTTACTATTACTAAATCTCGATACGTCACTGTCAAAAAGTTGCATAAATAGATATAATATACAGATGGTTCGAAACCCATTGTCTGGAATTGAATATACACGTTGAGGAAAGTGTCAAAACCTGATTGCTCGGACGAACAGCTGACACAAGAGAGAACTCATCGGTTCCAACATAAGATTTTGGAGTTTGATTGAGAACAAATTTCCAGCGCAGCTCCCAAACCACAAAAAGATGATCTAGCATCTAAATATAAAAAAAAATGTAAGGAATACTGTGCCTAGCAATAACCTAAAACATGAAGATCATTGTATGATCAGAAGGAGTACTTGTAATTTAAGAACGAGTATTCCGTGCTCTCCTTGCTAGCATTTGAAAGATCCAACACAAGATCCTAAACGAGGACAAAGTAAATAAAGTTACCTCTCAGCCCAATTGAGAGAAGTGACACATAAATTTTAATGCGAACACTACCATCTTGCAACAAGAAATTTTCCCATGGAACTGCTTAAAATCACCATTCTCCAGGGCTCTCATTGGTTCCAACATAAGATTTTGGAGTTTGATTGAGAACAAATTTCCAGCGCAGCTCCCAAACCACAAAAGGATGATCTAGCATCAAATATAAAAAATAATGTAAGGAATACTGTGCCTAGCAATAACCTAAAACATGAAGATCACTGTATGATCAGAAGGAGTACTTGTAATTTAAGAACGAGTATTCTGTGCTCTCCTTGCTAGCATTTGAAAGATCCAACACAAGATCCTAAAAGAGGACAAAGTAAATAAAATTACGTCTCAGCCCAATTGAGAGAAGTGACACGAAAATTTTAATGCGAACACTGCCATCTTGGAACAAGAAATTTTCCCATGGGACTGCTTAAAATCACCATTCTCCAGGGCTCTTAGGCAACTGAAGCATCAGAAAAAAGTTCAATATATCAGAAGTAGGGAAAAAATTCCTAGAGGTAAAGGAAAAATGGAGAACTGAAAACAATTAATTAAGTAGAGCTGTTTCAACATTAGTTATCAATTGTGTAATGTGTTTTCACGATCCAGTGTGCTTCTGAACCTCACAGAAATAGAATTGAAGGGTTAAATGTACCCTCGGGCCTTTAACACGTAGGTTGCACTCACTTTGGTAGTCCTACTCATGAACAGACATTTAGCCCCCTAAACTTGCTTAGGGGGGTCGACTTGAGATCCAAACTCGTGTACAGTGATCTAACTGTCTATGTGGCATGTTGACCTTGCCTGCTTCACATCCTAGTCAGAGCGCCCACATATCACCGTCTCATGGACATGTCCGTAGTTTAGCAGGCTGCCTCTCACCAGTGGTGGCAGGGATGGGCAGGTTACAAAGTGCGGAGCTCGGATGATCTCCGCGACATATCCATGAAGTCTCTGGATCCATCACTTAGTATGGATGATCTCCGCGACATATCCATGAAGTCTGTGGATCCATCGCCTAGTATGGTGATCCCGTTGCTTGCCATCACTGCCACTCTAGTTGTCCAACCAAGATGTTGGTGGCCTGAAGAGATCTAATCGGTAGCAGATACCTATTGCAATCCACTTCCCCATGCCCAGCATGCCTCCTAAGCTGCAATACTTGTAGTCCTTCTTAGCTATGGTGTTTCTGTATTGATTGATCTGGCCTTCTGAACGGTTTTGGGCCACGAGATTGGATGGAATGCTTTGACCACACATATCAGTGTGGCCATTGCACCTCACAGTTCAGTATTGACCCAGTGGGACACCGCGACTACGCTCGATGTGGCGCATGCCATGACCTCGGCTACAGCCTCACCAGCACGGTTCAGGTCCCAGTAAGTCAGCCTCGCCAGCCCAACACGGTGTGTCAGCAGAGAAATTAGTGATGTGTTGACTTCTGCTTTTTTTGGGTGTGAGAATGTCTGGACCTCTTCTTACTAGGATGCTACACGGACATGGTCAACATGCCACCTAAACAGTCAACCATAAAGCAGGTTTGGACCTTTAGTGTGCACCTTTAGTATGTTGTCTCTCTCTAAGAAATGGAAAATCATGTTGGATTATATAATGAAACGAATAGAAAACGCACAACAACTCTTATACACGTGAGACCGAGACCTAAACGTTCCACAAAAATACAGGGAAAAAATGGTAAAAAATTATGAAGAATAAGTAGGAATATGTCAGCACTGGTACATTTTTTTGTGAGGATGAGGATGCCACTGGTACTTGAACATGCTAACATAAAGGGACTGAAAGCTAAAATATAATTATTATCATGTGCTAGCTTTGCATTGTCAAATGGCATCCCATAAAATATAATTATTATTGTGCAAGACAAACTATAACAAGTTCAAACAACATGCATAAATATACAAGATCCATGCGGCACCAGCAGAATAAAAAAAATCCAGATCCCCCACTAGCTCATTATACCTGGGAGGTAAAGCTTTTTTAGGTGAGGGTGACGCCGAACGGCCTTTCCTTGATGGCAAACCTTTTTTAGGAGGTGGTGAAAGTAATCGACCTTTCCGTGCTCCAGGTGAACTGGACAGATAGCATTTGTCATACATAAATGTGCATATGTTAAGTAGAACTAACATAAAAAACTGAGCAAAAATTGAGCTATCTTTAAATGCCACAAGCAGAACAAGTAACCAGGCAATTTGGATATGAACAAGTCCAGTGCACTTTTTACTTATAATGTAATTGGCGCAGCATCATTGACAACTATATAAGTACTGTTTGAGCCCCAAAGAGAAGTACAAAAGAAAATAGAAGGGGAAAGAGCTCATGCCTTACTTCATATATGTTGGAGATTTAAAATTAATGGCTTCCATTTAGGATTGAGATCAATCAAATTATGCTTTCTGCAATCAGAACCAAAGTGAAGTGCATGAACAACTGACTTAATTTTTTCCATGAGATTCTGTAATACACAACAAAGTTGGAAAAAAATCTAAAAGCAAATTTATGGTCAGCACTAGGTACGAAAAAAAGAGTATCTAAGACAGAGACCTTCACCGCACATGCAAAGAAAATGGGCACCTTTTTGCATCAGCAAACATCAGCTGCTCCGTTCATGCAGCACCGCATGTCTCGGACCGCAACGCGTAGCACCGACAACCTTGCAAACACACCCTGGTGACAGTTAACAGAGCAATTTGACATATCCACGTTGAAAACACTGTAAGTAAATATAAAGACTGAGATTTTTCATGTACCTAGTCAACAGTATCAATCCCTCGCTCATCGTTCTGCGAAAGCTTAAGCAGATCCCTTGCAAACCCTTACATCTGTCTGGTTAAAGGGCTGCTATCCATCATCCTTTAGCCGTGGAAAAAGGTAGCACATCTTCATACTCAACGAAAATGGCAAGCTAATAGCAGCAAGTTCTCTTTCACGAGCACACTGTGCCATGAGCGTCGCCCCTCCGGCAACTTGATACAGTTCTGCAATCATATCTTGTGCAACCGTCATTGGAAATAGCCGTATCGCCTACACAAAACAGCAAGTCGTAAGTACACCTTGCAAACTGGAAAAAACTGTGCACATCTACCTCAATCAGCTGTCAGCGCTACCGTATGCATGCCTAAAATAATAGTCATACGGCATAAACTATGATCTGCACTTTCTTCTTAGATAGAAGATACACGTTAGTCAGACGAAAACGCGTGAACTGGCCTACATTCAAAACTCGTATATAATGTTTTGTTTTGATGTCACTCCGTTTGGAAAACCAAGAATATTAAATTGGCATTGTCACTGAACCTTGGTTTTCTGTTAAAGCAAGATCCTTTTACCTATTTGTTTAAAAAAATTCCTGTCAATACAATGATCCAAATAAGAGTAGCCTTTGCAAAGACGTAAATAGAATGAAAAATAATGCTATGCAAACACCATATAACTGCAGGCTGCATTCCTAGAGTTTGTCCATTCATCACTAACATACCAATAGATGCAAACCGGCAAACAAAAAAAGCTAACGAAATAACAAAGAAATGCAGTGTGGGAAGAAAAACTGCATGCTCACCGGCCTCTCGTCAAAATCCAGGACGCCATTTCTCGCTGTACACCAGGTAAGCACCGGATGCATGCATTCAAAATGTCATGTCAAATTACAATCACTTACTTCCTATTCAACCATGGAGCCGCGCAAAAATAAATATAATTAGGCCACTTCCAGTAGACAATTACTTGATTCCAACACACATAAGAAAGCAGGAAACCAAGAAACCAAAAAAAAAATTGTACTTGACTTCATGTTCTCCTACCTGGACCAGGCAGGAGAGCAAGACTAAGACAACTCATGATGGCTCCCATCCCTGTGTGGCCAGAACAACAATAATAAAGTAGTAAATACAGAAGAATAATCATACTTTTGGAGGTGTCGGAGAGCATGAAATTCTTGGTCCTTGAGCCATGTCAGTGTTTGCTGCTTGGTCCAGGACGGCGGAACGCTGCGGGCAGATGAAAATACTCAAGTGGGGAACACCGCCGGAGAAAAAGGCGCAAAGTCATGACTGTAACACATTCAAAAAGATGTATGTCAAAGAAGACGTATGCACATAACAAACACGATCAGCGTGACCAGAACTGAGAAATGTCAGTTAAGCTGCAACCTTCACAAAGCTCTTTCATTTCCTTTACCTCGAAAACCAATGCCAACAATGATACAGTGACATGATAGCTCAGGATAATGTAGAAAAAACCAATACCAAAGATTTCGCGTCACCTTCTTGCAAACTGCATTTTGCGGTAGATGAGCGTTTGATCCTACAAAATCTGCAAGGAACAATTTTATTCAACTAAAGAACGTCGCTAAGCCATAGTAGAAACCAAAGGACAAGAACAAACATGGAGATTTTTCACTTGTGGGGAAAATATATATCAAGTTATTGACAGTATAGGCAGATAGGTAACCACTTTGAATAAAGCAGAAATACAATGGCAACATGAACGTTATTTTCACTCTAAGGCACAAGTTCTAGTAAATCTAATTTACTGGGACCTCAAGCATATATTTCTTGCAGGCAACCAGTTTAGGAAACAGCTGGTCAAACTTGCTTAAGCACAACTGCTGCCACCAGAAACAGGAGAACCAGATGGGGTCGAGCCCTCCTTCCCTCCTGGTCAAAGTAGCGGTGCAGGTCCTACCGTCCTAGTGCCGTCCTACCTAATAGTCCCATGCTAGCAGAGCACCGATTCTTCCTCCTCATATGGCAAAGAAAAGAATCGATTTTAAAGTGAGAGGGGAGGAGAGAAGAGGATTGGGGGTTGGGGGCACAAGTCATACCTCTGGAGACGGGGCTGCCGGCGGCCGCGGCGATCGACACCATCACAGGCGGTGTCGCCCTCGACAAACGCTAGGTTTCGTGATTGGATGCAGTGTCGAGGAGCCTCTGCTGCTTGGTCCAGGACAGTGGATTGCTGCTGGCACGAAGTGGGGAACGCCGTCGGAGAGAAAGGCACGAAGTCATGACTGTAACGCATTCAAAAAAAATGTATTATCAAAGATGAGGTGTGTAAATCACAAACACTATAATTCAATTTCTCATCATCAGCGTGACCACAACTGATAAATGCCTGTTAAGCTGCAACCTCCACGAAGTTCTTTCATTCCATTTACCTCAAAAACACTTTCCAACAATGATACAGCACGATAGCTCAGGATACTGTAGAGAAGACCAGTACCGAAGATTCCGCATCGCCTTCTTGCAAACTGCATTTTCCGGAAGATGAGCGTGTGGTCCTACAAAATCTGCAAAGAACGATTTTATTCAGCTGAAGAACGTCCTTAAGCCATAGTAGAAACTACTGGGCAAGAACAAACATGGAGATTTTTCATCCATGAGTACATCAAATTTTTCACAGTATAGGCAGAAAGGTAAATCAAACTCAATCAGTTTGAACAAAGTACAAATACAATGGCAACATGAACTTTACTTTCACTCTTAAGGTAAAAGTTGTGGTACTCCGTAAATCTAATTTACTGGGACCTCAAGCATATATTTCTTGCAGGCAACCGAAGAAGAAAACAACTGGTCAAACTTGCTTAAGAACACAAGTGCTGCCACCAGAAACAGGAGAACCAGATGGAGTCGAGCCCTCCTTCCCTCCTGATCGAAGTAGCGATGCAGGTCCTAGTGTCGTCCTACCTACCAGTTGCATGCTAGCAGAGCCCCGATTCGACCTCGTATGGCAAAGGAAAGAATCGATTTCGAAGTGAGAGGGGAGGGGAGAAGAGGATTGGGGGTTGGGGGCACAAGTCATACTCATACCTCCGGAGAGGGGGCTGCCGACGGCGGCGGCGGCGATCGACATCATACAGGCGGAAACGGGCTGTGCCATCCTGCTAGGGTTCGCGATTGGATGCGGCATCGGGGAGCCGGAGTGGACCGCGAGAACGGAGCCGGAGCGGCGGCGAGGTTCGGGTGGCTGCACCGAGAGAAGGGAGATCTGGACTGCTGGAGAGGGAGAGCGAAATACGGCGTGGAAGCCCTATGCGCCGGCCGCGACAGCGAGGCTGGGACCTGGGAGGCGAACAAAGACAACGGCGGAGAGGTGGGAGATGGCCAGATGGGAGAGGCGAAAGAAGGCGGCGGCGTGCGTGCGTGTCAGTCTCCGGTGTCCAAGACTTCTCCAACGGTCATAAACAGAATGGGCCGGCAATTTGATGGGCTAAACCGGTATCGATGTGGGCGCACCACCGGGACTGTTGGCCTGTTCAGAAGGAGGATCGTTTATCCTCAAAAAAAAAAAGGAAGGAGGATCCTATCCAAATAAAGAGAGGAATATATTAACTAGGGAACGTTGTTGTGCTGTACACTGCCTTCTACTTACTCCCTAAATCACCCGCCGTATTTCTCCCACACAAGCTTTTCAAGGACCAGTACACATGTACTACGTGCGCAACGTAAAAAACACTTCTATACAATGTGTCAAAAACATTCATGCATCGACCAAGATTTGAAACTTTGTCTCCAGTAATATGAAATCGTTAAAAAGTACTTCAAATCAGTTTGTTAAGTCCCGAGAAACAATTCTACCAATAAAGATTGATACGCCAGATTGAAAATGCACAATAATAATCTTCTATATCTATATCTACTTATAAAAGAACAAACATGTTTGGATACAATCAATCTAAGCCATAGAACTACGTAAATCTAACAGATAATATCGTTGTAATGTTGAGTTGAGCTACAGCTTAAAATTAAGATATTTCCCATCGCCAAATTCCCGAACCGGTACCGCGTACCAGGGCATATCTTTCCTCTCACCTGACATAAATCAACGACCGTAGCAGAGCTTGGCACGACACCGGGCGCCTAGAACAAGGTCAAAGATGACGACGTAGGAGCTTGGGGTTGGATGATGGTCAAGGAGGTCAACGACGATGGAGCACCGGGCTCGGGGATTGGCTAGCCGTAGCGGAGCTTGGCACGAGCAGCGTCCGACCAGAATGGGATCGAGGAGGGCGAGGCAGGAGCTTGAGGTTGGATGACGGTGCAGGAGGGCATGGGGGTCAGCTGGCCCGAGCGGAGCTTGTCACGAGCAGCGGCCAGCCGAAACGAGGTCGAGGAGGACGAGGCAAGAGCTTGAAACTAGACGACGGTAGAGGAGGTCAAAGACGAAGGGAGCTGGCTGAAGGAACGACGGCGCGGGGCTTGGCCGACCGTGGGCTCTAAAGGGCAGCAGTGGTTGGTGTTGGGGTTGGCTCAGGATGAGTCACTCTTCCAGGGCCATGGATGTTGCGAGAGACTAGCCGGGAGTTGAGAAAAAAAAATAGGTGGAGTTTACAGTGGTTTGTAAATACCATTCTTGTAGATTACATACCGTGGAGTTAGATCTATAGTCTCGTCGGCTTCATCCACATCAAGCTCAACCCCGGGTCTTCGATTCCTTCGAGTTCGACCTATTTTTGGATCATTCGACTTCATCAAGCACTCTCCGGCATCGCGTCCGGTCTTTAAGGCTCTTGACGGAAGCGTAGATCTAACTTTTGTCGGCTTCAACAACTATATCGGGAAGGTTCTTCACGCGCAGGTCGCATGACTGCAGTAACGCATATATTGCGGATGTCATCGACGGCGAATCAAAAATTATCTTGACGATCCCTTCGGTGAAACGATGCGAAATCAAATTCTCTTTCATCTGCAAGAAGATTCGACAAATTCCGACAGTTAGATCTCCGTGGATGACTCAAACAGTTAAACCTTGTCCGAATTTGGTTGAACTCCGCGCGACTTTCGAAAAATCATCGTCCAGCTCGACTCCGATGTCAATTTGAAGATCACATCGTTGGAAACGTGCGGAATACAATAACGCGCGAGTCGTCTTTTTTAAGACAATTCCAATAATTAGATTTCCGTCAGCGGCTCGTACCCTGCAACGTGTTTTGGATCTCTATGAGTCCGAACTAAGGTGAACCTTAACATCTCCGCTATCGGCTGCGACATCGAATATGTCGTGGGAGACTCGCCGTACTAGCGCCCGGGGGCTCAACGTCGACATCGCCCTTCGTGTACACACGACAAAAGCGACTCCGCCGCGTCGAGTCATTTTCGGCTAATCACCGGTATTCCGCCACGTCAAGTCCTTTTCAGCTAATCACCGCGACTCCGTCGCGTAGACTCCGTCAACAAAGTCCGCTATGTCGACTACTTACTGCTAAACAACTCGGAGGATGTCCTTCGCCACAGTCGTACTCGATACTCGGGGGCTCAGCCTCGAAATAGACGCACTCGAGACATTCGTTTTGACCTTCACCGCAGCCCCACTCGACACTCGTGGGCTGTGCCGCGAAGTAGATGCACCGGAGATATTCGTGCAGACCTTCACCGCAGCCGCACTCGACACTCGTGGGCTGTGCCACGAAGTAGACGCACTCGAGATATTCGTGGAGACCTTCGCCGCAGCCACACTCGACACTAAGTAAACGCACTCGACAGAGTAATGCTGTAATTCGCCGGAGCCGCACCCTATACTCGGAGGCTGGCTATTCGTCATCAACAACAAATAACAAACTCATTGTTGCAGCCGATCAGGCAAGACTGGTTACTTTTCCACTCCGCTTCATCGATTCCAATGCATTGTCGACTCTGCTACTCGACTCCAAATCAGCGAGTACGCCCATGCTAAGATCACATGAAGATAAGTTCATATCATGAAGCGATCGAACCTAGAAAAGACCACCTTCTGAAAGAAAAAAATTACGAACATGCGGGAACAAAGAAAGAGTAAATGGGTCGTTTCTCAATTGGTGCCACGAGGATCACCTGGGGCACCCCCGGTATCGAGTGGTATGGAGGTCGGGTGCGCACATTAGATGGCCGGCCCAACAAGGAATCATAAGGGCCAAACAAAAATGGGCGAGGCCTAGGAACTACAGAGAAAATAAGGGGCCCCAAGCAAAAAATGGACCCAAAACACCAGAGAAATAATTTTTTCCAAGGACAGGTTTAGTGACACTTTTTCAAAGGGGATATTTATCAGGTTGCCCTCAGTTGGTAGCACGACCTCAGTTTTGCCCCTAGCGCCGAATGGTGCTCAGTTTTGCCCCTAATCTGTGCGCAAGGATTCGTTCTGTGAGTTTTGCAGCCTCCGTTAGGTCTGCTGACTTGTGGGACCCTTAATACAAACGTTTGACTGGTGACTTATGGGACCCAGAAGACAACCACGGCTTATGGGACCCATAATAGAACCATTGGCGCGGCTTGTGGGAACCAACTGTTGCCCAGTCGCTTGCGGCCATCACTTTAAAGGCGGAGCGCGTCCCCGGAGCTCGCGGTGGTGAGCAGGAAAATCATCCGAGCAACAGAGAGGGCGGTGATGCGTTATAAATGTATCCCTAATTTCTGATGCTCCATGATGATATTATGCCAATTGCTACATGTTTTCTCCCTTATTTATCGCATTTTCATACGTTTTACGGGACTAACCTATTAACAAGATGCCCAGAGCCAGTTCCCTGTTTTCTGTTGTTTTTAGTTTCAGAAAAGTTGTTCTGAAATATTCTCGAAATTAGAAAATTCGAAGCCCGGAAGTCCTATTTTCCCCGGAAGCATCCAGAAGACCGAAGAGGAGTCGAAGAGGGGCAACAGGGGGGCCACACCATAGGATGGCGCGGGTCCCCCTGGCCGCGCCAGCTATGGGTGTGGGGCCCCTGGAGCTCCACCGCCTTTGCCCTTTTGCCTATTTAAGCCCCCGGATGGAAAACCCTAAGTACCTGATCAAAATCCCCGAAAAAGTTCCGCAGCCGCCGTCACCGTCAACCCTAGATCATGAGGGTTCTGGGGCTGTTTTCTGGCACCCTGCCGGAGAGGAAATCATCACCGGAGGCTATGCCTGCCTCCGGAGTGATGCGTGAGTAGTTCATCCCTGGACTACGGGTCCATAGCAGTAGCTAGATGGTTGTCTCCTCCTCATATGCCTCCATGTTTAGATCTCGTGAGCTGCCTATCATGATCGAGATCGATCTTATGTAATTCTATATGTTGTGTTTGCTGGGATCCGATGAATATTGAACCTATGCCTAGTTGATTATAGTCTTTATTGCATATGTTATTTGTGATCTTGCATGCTTTCCGTTGCTAGCGGTTGCTCTGGCCAAGTAGTTGCTAGTGACTCTAAGAGGGAGTATTTATGCTTGATAGTGGGTTCATGCCTCCTTGTTTCCTTGCTCGAGTGACAGAAACGTGAAGGGGGAGGATGTGTTGTTTCCATTAGGGAGAAAACAACGGTGAGAGTGCCCGCGTGCATAATCATTGCTTACATTACACACTTTGTTTAATGCAATTATCTGTTGCTTGCAACTTAATACCTAAGGGGGGTCGGATGATAACCTGAGGGTGGATTATTAGTCATAGATGCAGATGGATGTCGGTGTATGTATCTTGTTGTAATTCCCTCACTAAATATCATAGTAATCATCATGTTATAATGTGCACTACGGTGCAACCTTTATTTGTCAATTGCCCAGCTGTAATTTGTTCACCCAACATGCTATCTTTTATGGAGAGACACCACTAGTGAACCTATGAACCCCGGTCCATTTTCCACAGTGTTAAACAAACCACAACAATTTCCTGCTCTCTTTACTTACTGCAAGCATACACTATTTTCCACACTATACGTCTAATCTTTGTTTTCAGCAAGACCAGTGAGATTGACAACCTCACTGTACCGTTGGGGAAAAGTATTTTGGTTGTGTTGTGTGCAGATTCCACGTTGTTGCTGACACCGGTGAAGCGCCAGCACCACCGTCAGTGGCATCAACCTTCTGAAGATCCTCTTTCTCCTACTGGATTGATAAGCCTGGTTCTTAACTAAGGGGAAAAGTCCTACCGATGTGCTCATCACACCCTCTTCTTGGGGTCTCCCAACGCAAGCATCAAGGATTTTTCTGGCGCCGTTGCCGGGGAGAAAGAAGTCTTCTGGCAAGGGGAGTCTCTCACTCTCAACCTCTTTATTTTGTTTGTTGTCTTGTTTTTATTTCTGTCTAGTTTTTCTTCTCTATATTAAAAACACAAAAAAATAGTTCTTATTCTAGTTGTTAATTTTGTTTTATCATGCTTGCTATCAATGTTTGATGTCTTTGAAACTAGATCTTTTAGGCAAAGTGGGTTCACAGATGAACAACAAAAACATTATAAGGATCACCTCTTGTCACAAAAAGGGATACACTTATGGGAGCAAATTAATAAATTGCATGACTATGCTAAAAACTTGTGCTCTACTTATAATGTTACTTATTGCTTTGATAAATCTTGTTGCTGTAGGATGTATAAACACCTCCCTTTTCAATGTGAGTATAATGATAATGTTACCATATCTTCTTATGTTAAGAGAAATTATGAATTATATGATGTGGAACAAACTGAAGAATTCATTGCTTGGAAGGGTGCATTTGAAATTGCCTATTTGCTTATCGATGATGCACCTTTTAAATATGAGATTTATATTGTACTTGAATATAACTTTGATAATTACAAGGATTTTAATTACTACATAATGGATTATCTTAATAGATTCTCTCCCCCCAAAGGGAGAGACTAATGCCTTGCAGGAAACTATGGAAGAAGAAATTGCTGAAACTGTAAGCTCATTGGATGAAAAAAGAGGAGGAGAGTGATGATCAAGAGGAGGAAGAATGGAGCTACCCATGTCTATCTCCCAATGAGAGTAACTCTTTAGCTCACACATTATTTTATGAAAGTGATGATCATATCGATTCTTTTGAAATATCCCTCTTTGATGAAGTTGATACTTGCTATACTTGTGACCTTGATACTACTATGAATGAAACTTGTGAGAATGATATTGCTACTGTTATTTATGATAATCCATGCTAATTTTAGAAATCCTATGATAATCCTCTATTTATTCCAACTATTGATATGCATGATAATGAGGAAGTTTGTTTAGAAAATTTATATGATAATGCTCTTGATGATGGTCCTATGTTACTTGATGTTATAAATCATAATGCTACTGAAAATAGGATTGCTATAATGTGTCCTATAACTTCTATGAGTGATCAATCACCTTGTTTTTCTATTGCTAAAAGTGGGGAAAAAGAGGAGTTGGTTTTAAATTTTGATCCCACTATTTTTGAGCTTGACATGAATTGTGTGCTTTCATACCATGACAAACATGCTTTATGTGATAATTATGTTGTTGAGTTTGTTCATGATGCTACTGGAAATTATTATGAGAGAGGAAAATATGGTTGTAGGAATTTTCATGTTACTAAAACACCTCTCTTTTTGTTGAAAGTTTTGAAGTTGCTCTTGTTCTACCTTCCCATGATTTCTAGTTTGAGTTTCTTTAATTTTTTTTCTTTACAAGATTCCTATGCATAGGAAGTGGGTTAGACTTAATTTTTTTATTATTATTCTTGATGCTCTATTTTGGTTCAATTAATATTTCTTATGTGAGCATCTTTTCAAATTATCATGCCTAGCTGAAAGGCGTTAAAGAAAAGCACTACCGGGAGACAACCCGTTTTATTTCTCTATTTTCATTTTGTTTTTGTTTGTTTTCTTTGGTGTACTTTGCACCTGGGTGTTGTCTATTTCCTTAGCAACCATGCTGTATCTTTTATTTTGTGTTTTTGTTGAGCCAAGTAAAGCCTCTAGTGGAAAGTTGACACTATATTTCGGATTTTTGCGCAGAAAACAGATTTCTGCTGTCCACTGTTAATTCCGTTAAACATCAAAAAAAATTCAAAATGACCTGAGATTTTTTGTGCTTAACCCTGAGTTATATAGGCAACTTTTCTTATTTGACCCCTTTTTGATTTGAGCAACAGAAGATTTTTTAAAAAATAGATCTATGCTTGTTGTTCTGTTTTGCCAGATTTCTGCCATTTATCGCATTTGCATCTTAATCTCTTTCTTTTGGTGTTCTTTTGAGAAAAAGAGTTTTAATATAAGTTGTGACTGTAGATAATGTTTTTTTTATTGCTAGTATTGTGTTGAAACTGAACCATGTGAGTTTATTATTTCGATTGCACTAACGTTGCTAATGAAGATTGTGAGAATTTTGATGTGAAGGAAGTTTCCAAGGGTCAAGAAAAGAAATTGATATGATGTGATCAAGAAGAGTGAAAAGACTAATCTTGGGGATGCCCCGGTGGTACATCCCAGCAAATTCCAAGAAGAATCAAGCGTCTAAGCTTGGGTATGCCCAAGGCATCCCCTTCCTCATCAACAAATTATCAAGTCACTTCTAGTGAACCTATATTTTTATTCGTTCGCATCTGATGTGCTTTACTTGGAGCGTCTTTTATTTTTGTTTTCATTTTGATTTTTCTTTTGATTTCATTTTGTTTTTACTTTCATAATAAGCTTGGTTGGACCCCAGCATTCTTTTATTGGAGAGTTACACGCTCCGCTTTTTCATGAGAATACGTTGTATTCTTAGTCTCTGTCTAGCTGCTGCATTTATTTAGCTCCTGTTTTGCATGCATCTCTTATCAGAGCTGTTAGTTTTAGTATTTTTATTTGAGTACTCTCATGTTAATATTTTTGTTAAAGCATATTTTGTATGGTGCTTGCTGGGAGAAAGAAAACTGCTGCTTGAAGTAGAATTTATAACATTACTAGTAGAAGCTTGTATAGACTGTGGCTAGAACTTTTTCATGCCATGCTAAATGTTATTTTAGTTTTAAAGTCTTGTGGTTATTGAGTAGCATGATTAGCCTCAAATAGCTGAGAGTATTTAATATGTATTGAAAGATTCATAAGTTGCTCTTGTCATAGTAAAGCATCAATATATGGTATTCTCTTTCAAATGATTTATTTGGTTGACTTGGCGCATGCTCACACCATGTTTATGACTACAAACCAGTCACGAATATTCTCCATGACCACTTAGTTTTTGAACTTTTGATACTGCTTATGTTTCAATTAATTATTCTTATGTCGCTATGCATGATTATGGCTCTTATGCTCTCTTGATTTATTGCTCCCAGTCTTTTGCTAGCCTCCACCTATACTGAGTATGAGCTCTACTCATGCATCCAAACTCCCTTAAACCAAAGTTTTTCCCATTATGTCCATCATATCTACCTACATGTGGTATTTAACTGCCATTCCAAAGTAAATTGCTCATGTGTTACCTTTAAAACCTTCAAAATTCCTCCTTTGTGTTCTTGTTTTTGCTCATGAGGACATTGATAGTGGCTTTGTCGAGATATCGTAGTAGAGTTCATAGACGGGGGTGCCATGAGACTACTGGTAGAGACGTGGGGGACGTGTTAGTAGGACAACTAGGAACACCAATTTTACCCAGGTTCGGTACGTCGACGGCGTTCCTACTTCTGCAATCTCACTAAATCAGGGTGAAGCCTGAAGTATACAAAGTACAATGTGAGTAGGGTTTCGCTAACTCGACGAGGATCAACTTCTCGGCGAGTTGGCTTCTAGCTAATTGTCCATATCTTTATTCTCTCCCGTCCGGCTTTATATAGATAGCCAGGTTAGGGATTTACAGAAAGGAAACCTAGAAGACTACGGTAAGTATCTTACTTGGAAAGCAGGAATCTGCCTTCTACTCCAAGCCGCACCACTTGGGCTGTGGTCCGGGTTCTTTTAGAATCCGGCTTCTGCGCGTCAGCTTACTGGGCCGCCTAATGGACTGTGATCCATTACCAATCAGGCCACCCTCGTAATCCGGCTCTTTAAGACAATGCCGGATATACCCCTAATCGGTATATATCCGACAGTAGCCCCCAAAAAGGATTGAGACTTCATTCTGCCACATTTTTTCAATTTGCATTCCTTTCCGAGAAATGTTGGCGCTTTGTCTCGATTATTCTTTTTCCCAAATCATGCTTAACGCGAAACTCGGATTTTGTCAGAATCCGGCTTTTTCTTCCACAAGCCCTCATGGAGAAGGAACTTCATGACGTCAGCGATGAAACCGTGCTAACATCACGGACATTTGAGTTCAGTGTGAAACCCTAAAATGTATCTCTGACAGATTATCGCGGGAAACGAGGGGATAGCAATAATCACCCTGCCCCCTCATTTCCTGAATTTTCCGGGCGTGACACGCGTCAAAGATCTAACGGTCAAAATAGTCGTTCTGGCGCATCTCAACGCTTTTCCAGCTATAAATAGCCGCCTCGGGCTCTCCGGTTTTACCTTCTGCTTATCTCATCTCCCTCAAGCCCCCTGCGCCATTGCCATAGAGCCCAAGTTTGTGAGAGTGAGCAAAGCTCGTGCGCCCGCACCTTCCCCGGAAAATCGTCATCGGAGGATCCGGGTCTTCGTCGCGCCGCCCAAACATGGCCACCGGAGATTCACCCCGCGCTACGGAGGAAAGCTCCGTCGCCCTCGACATTGACAGCATCATCCACGACATAGACCCTTAGTTGGATTCTCACGGCCGCGCCACCGCGAGCGCGCCGGAGGGAAACAGCGGCAACTTGGCCCGCGAGGATCCTCCTCCCGCGGTCGAGACCGCGTTGTCCTCATCTGCCGCGCCATCTCCGTCTCTCACCATCGAGCCAGCGGAAGAAAAACTCCTACGCGGTGGTGAAGAGCTCGCCGCCGCGGGCGCCGCTTGAGCGGAAGAAGACATGGAGGAAATCTCCGGGAACTGGAGCCACCGCAATGTGGTTCCATCCCTTATTCCGTCAATGGAGAAGGCAGGGTATGTTCTCTAGGACAAATGGCGGTACGAGGAGGACGACTCCGAGCCACTGCCAAAAGCTGGAGAAAGGGTTCTCCTTGCCTCTCACATAAATAGAGGTATGGGTTTCCCACCTTCTGCCTTTTTCCTCCAAGTCCTTGACCATTACAACATCCAACCACATAACCTTCCACCAAACTCTATTCTCTACCTTGCCGGGTTTCAAGCCATTTTTGAAGGATACTTAGGAATAGAACCTAGTTTAGACTTCTGGCAATACTGTTTCGGGGTTAAGCGAAACCCTTATGAGGGTGCTCTCCCTACTTGTGGGACCATTTCCTTCACCATACGTAGGTTTAGGGAGGACTGGTTCCCCAAGATAAAAACCTCGGAATCCGTCAAATTTTGGACGGGTTCCTTCTTCTATCATGAAGATGTCCCGTTTCCTGGAAAGGAGATGGGAATTCCAGCTTTCGATAATTCCGCAGCTACCCCCCAAGATAATTGGGTTGTAGACGCGGTCCAGACTCTGCCGACAGATCTGATGAGAATCAAGCGGCGCATAGCCAAGCTTGTATCCGCCTCTCCTACTCTCACTGGCACAGACACAGTTTTGTGCTAGCTTGGAAGGCGTATTCAGCCATTAGCCTATCGCGGAACACGGCTAATGTGCGAATACTCTGGCCTGGATGACAAGATGAGGACGACGGACAAAGGTTTTGTGAAGAAGGACTTCAAGAAACGGCTGAATCAATTGATCTCTACTCGAGATCACTATGAAGAAAGCCGAGAAATGTATCATGCTAGGAATCCAGCTCCAAAGGTAAACTTTTTCCCCTTTAGGTAAATTTCTCGCTTTTCACTTTTCCCCGATGTTTTGGTCTTACCCGGATCTTTGTCCTTTTTACAGATTACAACTCTTTCTGATTCGGATCTTGCCTCTGACTCTGAGTTGGACACTCTACGTGCCAACTTTGCTGGTGGGCGGAAGCGTAAGAAGCCTTCCACCAGTCAGGAGGTGATCAACCTTGACGGTGTTCCCGTCGCAACATCCAGGTAAGAATTTCACGGGTTTTCTCTTATGCTTTTTATTGCATGTATTTTTATTTCTTTCTCGGATTCTTATTTCTCGGAATTTCTTTCCTTTCTCTTCTTTTCCAGCCTTGCTCATACCACTCTAAAGCCAAAAGACCGGAAGAAGCATAAGGCAGTTGCTAGCAGAGGGGTGCATCCATCTCCTGCTGCAGCCCCTGACACCCCAGTTGCCACAGGAGGAGAGAACCTTGCTGCAAGGGAGGAAGAATACCCTTTGCCGTCCAGCCACCCCATTGCGTCCGAGTCGGACATGAGGGAAAGGGCGGTGCCGGAAATGGGTGGTCCTTCTCATGCTTCAGAGGAGGAGCCTATCCCAACATTTGACAAAGAGTTCAAGGTAAAAGAAGAGCCGTTTGACGAACACGGATACATGCATCTGTGGGCGACAAAGTACTTCACTCCAGCTCCCTTAATCTGTCCTTGGCTGCAAGGCGGGCTTATTGTTAGGAATAACTTCATATTTTCACCTCGGCAGGTCATCCAGGAAGGCCTTTGCAACGTCGGGATTCTTTTTGCAGACTATGCATAAGATTTCAACGAAAATCTGGCAAACTTGACAAAAATGAGCCAGGTAATATGTCTATCCCCCAAGCAATATGCCAAATGTATACTTTTGACTTAATGCTTTTATTTTGACTATGCTTGTCTTTAACTTTAGTGTTTTGTCTCTTTTTCGTGTTTCAGCAAACTACTGAAAACATAAACATGGAAGTTTTCAGTAAGCTTACCATCAAGAATAAGGAGGTGAAAACCCTTCATAATATTCTTGAGGATAAGGACGCGGAGCTAGCATCCGTTCAGCAAAAGCTGATTGAATCCACAGGTAAATGTTTTCGCTGCTTTCGTTCAAAAAATTTCTAAGTAATTTTCCGAGTTTTAAACTCTCCTTTTACTTGCTTTTCAGCTTCTTTGGCGAAAGCCAAACAAATTGCTAAAGATGCCGGCAGTGCCGAGAACCTTCGTAGAGAAAACCTGGAACTTCAGAAGCTTACTATGAAGCTCCAGAAGGACCTGGAGGCCAGCCAACTAGCTGTTGGCATTGCCCAGTCTAAGGCCTCCAACCAGGCCGAGAAGGACAAAGCCACCATTAGGGACCCGGAGAATGCCCTGAACCAACGTCTCGAGGAAGGCATGGAGATGGACCGGATTCTCGGTAAGTATTTTAACTTTTACCGGATTTTTCCTTTTTCCCTTCTTCTGTTTTTCCTAACTTTGTTTTGTTGATTGAAACAAAAGGTAGCCCCCAACTTACACGGATCGAAATAATCCGAGCTTTCGGGAAGGTCTTCACCGCACTTAAAGCTGCGGGGATGTTACTTATTAATAAGTGCATTCCCGACAAAGTGGGAGAGTTCTCGGAAGTCAGTAAACTTCCAGAGGCGATCGTCAAGGTGGCGAACCGCAAAGAATCGTGGTTCCGCTCCGCGGCTCGCGGTGGTGCACACATGGCCCTTGGGCTCAGGCATATGCATTATACCACCACCAAGTCATGGCGCGTGGCGTCCGGTATCCCTCAAGGATACCTAGACGCACAGCGGGCCAGCATGCTATCAAAGGCCACGCCACCCAGATTGCTAACATGGTGAACATCTCCACCTTCTACCCCGAGGAGGAAATTCCAACAATTCCGGAGGAATCCAGCAGCGAAGACGAAGACTCGGATCCCGAAAAAGCTGCTTGAGTCCTGGGTAGAAGATAGGAAAATAGAAGCATTACTATTCCTACAATGTAATACTCATTGTAATGCTATCTATTCTTTTGTATAAACAAGTACTCCGCTTTTGCAGTTTTAATTTATAAGTCTTTGCAAGTTTTCCGAGTTTTAATTCCTTTATCTTCTAAATTATCTGGTTTATATGTATTAACTGACCTTAGTGTTTGAATTGGCTCGATAGTACATAATCTTCATGCCAAGTGACTGGGTATAACCGATCAGTCGAAACTCGGAAACATGGATCGTACTAAAGGCATTTTTACTTACTAATTTCAGTGACCCAACATAAAAACAATCAGATAATACTTAGAGAAAAAGTAAGGGATTTTGAAATTTGTATGAAACTCAGGCACGCAGGCACAATCTGGGTTTCCTTAAGCCTCCTTAGGCCGAAAATCATTCAGTTTTTTAACTCCGAGCACGCAGGCACGATTCGGGTTAACATTGAGTATTTTGAAAGATCATTGGGAAATAGATAAGGCGGATTTATGCTTTGTACTATAATAAACATGTAAATACATAAATGCATGAATTCCGACAACTTTATTTCATGATCTCAAAGATGTTTACATAGAAATTGAACTAAGTGTAGAAGGGACGTAACTGCTGGATGCTCCAGGGTCTTTTAGTCTCTCCTAGTTCGACATCTATCTTTCTCTTTCTTTTGCGATTCGGTCTTTTGGGATCATCCTCCGTATCCCGAATATCTACAAGATAGTATGATCCATTTTTCATAGCTTTGCTAATGACAAATGGTCCCTCCCATACTGGTGCTAACTTGTGTTTTCTTTCTTGCACCAATCTTAGCACTAAGTCACCTTCTTTGAAAGAACGATGTCTGATTTTCCGACTATGGTAGCGTTGTAATCCTTGCTGATAAATGGCGGATCTTTGAAGCACAAGTGCTCGTTCTTCTTTTAAAAGATCGATGGCATCCTGTCATGCGCTTTCGGCATCCGAGTCATCGTATGCCTGCACTCTTGGGCTATCATGGAGCATGTCCGTTGGAAGCACTGCTTCCGCGCCATAGACCAGAAAAAACGGAGTTTGCCCTGTTGATCTATTTGGCGTCATTCGAATACTCCAAAGCACGGAAGGCAGTTCCTCTACCCATGCCCCAGCTGCTCTATGAAGAGGAGATTCGAGTCTTGGGCGTATTCCCTGCAGGATTGAGCTATTCATTCTTTCAACCTGCCCATTGGATTGTGGGTGTGCCACAGATGCAAGATTTAGGCGTATTCCATTTTGTCGGCAATATTTTGCCAACTCTCCAATTGAGAAATTTGTCCCGTTGTCAGTAATTACGCTGTGTGGAACGCCGTATCTCATGACTACGTCAATTATGAAATTTCTGGCAGTTACACCGTCAAGTTTTTTTATGGGTTTCGCCTCCACCCACTTGGTGTGCTTATCTACCGCAAAGAGTAAATGTGTTAATCCATCTCTTGCAGTTTTGAATGGTCCCATCATATCTAGCCCCCATACCACAAATGGCCATGTAATAGGGATTGTTTTGAGTGCTTGGGCTGGCATATTCGTCTGCTTGGCGTAATACTGACATCCAGCACATGTATTTACTATGTGTTGGGCGTCCGTCTTGGCTGTTAGCCAGAAAAACCCTGCACAGAATGCTTTTTTTACTTTGCTTTTTGATTGAGCATGATATCCGCAATCTCCTGCGTGTATTTCTTGTAGGATTTCTCGGCCTTCTTCCGGCGAAATACATCGCTGAAAAATTCCGACGGTGCTGCGTTTATACATGCAACCATTAATTACCGTGTATCCTTTGCATCGACGTTGTATCTGTCTTTGCAAGACCTCGTCTGCTCCATCCGGGAACTTCTGATCAACTAAGAAGTTTAAATAAGGAATTGTCCAATCCGGGTTAACGAGCAGGACTCCGATTGACTCGGAAACGAGAGGATAATCAACATCTCCACCTTTTATCGATGGTTTATGAAAATGTTGTACAAACACACCTGGTGGTAGGGTTTTCACTCTTTCCGAGCCCATGCGGGTTAATGCATCCGCGTTCCAATTTTCTTCCCTTTTGATATGAAGTACTTCAAATCTCAGGAAGCAAATGGCACACTCGTCCACCGTTCTCCGATATTCGGCCATTATGGGGCTTTTGGCGTCCCATGTTTGGTTTAGCTGATGCTGTACTAAATCTGAGTCACCATAGCACAGTATGAGTTTGACACCTATTTATTTTGCAATGTGCAAGCCATGAAGCAAAGCTTCGTATTCTGCCACGTTATTACTGGTGTTGAAGTGTATTTGTAATACATACTCCATAGTATCACCTTTTGGGGATTTTAGCACTACACCAGCTCCAGCGCCTTCCTTCATCCGGGATCCCTCAAAGTGCATGACCCGGTATTCCGACTCCGGCATTGGTGTATTTTCCATTGCTTCTGTCCAATCAACGACGAAATCTGCCAACGCTTGGGATTTTATTACCGTCCGAGGTTGGTACTTAATGTCGAACGCAGCTAGCTCGATGCCCCATTTGGCTACTTGGCCTGTTGCGTCCGCATTGTTGATAATATCCCCTAGTGGTGCTTTACATACCACTGTTTATGGAATGTCCTTGGAAATAATGGAGGAATTTTCGAGATGCGAAAAACACGCCATATGCCAGTGTTTGATAGTGTGGATACCTTTGTTTAGAGTCGGAAAATACTTCGCTAACATAATACACTGGATATTGATCTGTTATGCTTTGCTCTTCTTTCCGTCTTTCCACAACTATCACAGCGCTAATAACCCTGTTTGTTGCTATAAGATAGAGTAACATAGGTTCTTCATTTTTTGGTGATGCCAAAATAGGAGCTTTCATCAAGGTTTCTTTTAACTGGGTTAATGTTTTGTCCCCCTCTTCTGTCCACACAAATTTGTCAGATTTCATCAACAATTTGTATAATGGCAGAGCTTTGTCTCCTAGCCGGCTTATAAACCTGCTGACTGCGGCTGCAGAACCCGTCAATCTTTGTACATTTTTTAAGCATGTAGGCTTTGAGATGTTTAAGATTGCCTTGATCTTTTCCGGGTTTACTTCTATTCCTCTGTGAGAAACGATAAAACCAAAAGTTTTCCTGAGGGAACCCCGAATAAACACTTTAACTGATTCAACTTCATTTTGTAAGTCCGCAAATTTTCGGAAGTTTCTCGTAGATCTTCAAGGAGTGTATCCTTTTCCTCGGAAACGATGGCAATTTCGTCCACATAAACATGAACGTTTTTGCCAATCTGACTATGCAAGCAACGTTGCATGCAACGCTGGTAAGTTGCACCTACGTTCTTCATGCCGAAAGGCATGGTTATGTAATAGTATGTTCCATACGGGGTTATGAAGGAAGTTTTGATTTGATCTTCCTCCTTCATACGTATTTGATGGTACCCGGAATAAGCATGCAAAAACCATAAAAGCTCAGAGCCAGCAGTGGCATCTATTATTTGATTGATTCGTGGTAATGCGAACCTATCTTTTGGACACAATTTGTTCAGGCCGATGTAATCTATACACATCCTAAGAACAATACTATCTTTCTTCGGGACTAATACTGGGTTCACAGACCATTCAGTATGTATAACTTCCCGGATAAAGTCTGCTGCTAAAATTCGGATAATTTCCTTGCCAATAGCCTTCCGCCTTCTTCCGTCAAATCGATGAAAACCTTGTTTGACGGGTTTTGATCCTAGAGCTCAGCAAGTTCCCTGGGTACACCCGGCATGTCCGTAGGACACCAGGCAAAAATATCCCAGTTCTCACGGAGGAACTTGACGAGCGCGCTCTCCTATTTGTCGGCCATCCCGGTTCCTACTACGACAAACTTTGTTGGATCTTTAGGATCTAGGATAACCTGTCTTGTATTCTCGGAAGCTTTGAAACTATCTGTCGTCTTCCGGCTCTCTTTTCCTGCCGGCATTCCTGTCGGTGATACTTCTTTTGCCAGCTCCTTCAATTCCTCCTTTGCTGTCACTTTTTCTGCGCAAGGGGCGTTTCCTTTTTCCAGCTCGTTTTCCATTTTGAAGTTTCCCGATATGGTGATTACTCCTCCTTTTGGCCCTGGCATCTCCAACTTGTTATAGATATAACACGATCTTGCCATGAATTTGGCAAAACCCGGACGTCCGAGTATTACGTGGTATACACTTTCCGAACGGCACGACCTCGAAAGAGATTTTTTTCCTGTCGGAAATGCTCTTTTTCTCCAAAGGTTACGTCTAGGGAAATTTCTCCTAGGGAATGTGCTTGTCTGTCAGGAACGATGCCGTGGAAACATATGTTGCTATGATCGAGCTGGGTCTCAGAAATTTGCATATGCTTCAGTGTATCCAGGTACATTATATTTATGTTGGATCCTCCATCCATCATCACTCTTTTTATCCTAGTGTTTTGAACAATAGAGATTAAAATTAGAGCTTGTGTGCCGGGTTCTGGGATATTTCCAGGATGATCAGACCAATCCCAAGTAATTGGCGTATTCGAGTACTTCAAGAATTTGGGGGTTGGTGGGACAACCGCGTCTATTTCTCGAAGTGTTCTCTTTGCTAGCTTTGCAGAGGGAGTTGCGAGGAAAGTTAGGTTGCATTCTCCATCAACTCTCGGGAATTTTGGCTCGCCTTTTCACTGTTGTTGCTCGATTTTTTCATCAGTGTCCGATTCACTGTCTTCTTTTTCAGCTTCTGGCTTTTGCTTGGAGAACTTCCTCTTGGAGTTTTTCCCCTTGTTCCCGAATCCTGCAGTGCCTTTCATATGCTTATTAAGCCGGCATTGCGCATTAGTATGGGTAGGTTTCCCGAATTGCGAATGGTGGACACAGTTTTCTGACTTAATCTTTTCCCACTCTTCCTTTGAGTAGGATATAGGTTCTGTGCTTCTTCCTTTCTATTTGCTGCCATTGTCCTTTCCAAAAGCTAAGTTAACTTCTTTGGGCTTTGGCTGTGCTTCTGGAGTAGATTTTTTCTCAGAACGAGGCGTCTTTTTGGCTTGGGCCAAAGCATCAATATTTCCACCTCTCGCTTTAATGTTGTATTCAGCCGCTGCATGCTCATTGGCGGTAGTAAGCATAGATCCAAGATCTTTGTGCTCCTTTGACCCAACCATGAACGGTACGAGGCCGGGTTTTAGACCATTGATGAAAGCATTCATTGCTTGTACATCACTTACTCCGGAGCAACTGTTTTTCATTGCGGTCCATCTTGAGATAAAGTCTACATATGGCTCATCTTAAAATTGGATGCAGCGGTTTAGCTGGTTGATGCTCTTGGGGCGTTTGTATGTTTCCCGAAAATGCTGAGTGAATACTCTAGCCATATCATCCCAGCTATCCACGGTTCTTGACGGAAGCCCGCTGATCCAATCTCTGGCTCCATCTAGCAACATTAGGGGGAGGAATTTTACCTCCTCTAGATCTGTCCCTTTGTTAATCTGGACGGCTGTATAGTAGTCTGAGAGCCAGGTATCCGGGTTTGTACTGCCGGTATATTTTTCATATGTTGGACCAACTTTGGCAAAGCCGGAATGTAGAGTTATTATCCGGATCCTGTCAGTGAAACACTTAGTTCCAAATTATAGATCATATCTTTCCGCTTTATCAGCGTGGACGAAATATCTGCCGGCTGAATGGACGGAAGGGGATCTGCTCCTTTCTTTACCATTGTTGCGCGAGTGCGCTTTTCCGGGATTATCCCTATTTCGTCCGTTGTCGTGTCCTTTGGAATAAGGTGGAATTATACTCCTTGGCCTTTCTTTGTTCCTAGGAGGAGTACGGGATCTCTTAGGCCTGTGAGGAATGTCGTATCTTCCGGCTTTTTCAGTTGGGCGTCTCGGAGGCGGCATTACTTTTCCGTCTTTTCGGTTTTGTTCCTCCCGATTTCGGGGGATTAATTCCACCTTTCGGCAGATGGGATCCTGTCCTGGACGTTGCATCCTTATGATCTGGAATTTTCTTGTCCTTTCTCGGATCTCCTTTCTTCTCTTTGGAATTGCCTGAATCTCCAGGTTCGCCAGGTCCAGGTGCTCCAGCGGCGCATGTGGCGGTTTTGCATAGGATCGAGTCGTCATGCAACTTCCCTGATCTTGCTTGCCCTCGCTATTGTTGTTGCAATGCCTTTCCTAGGAAAGCATACACCCCTTGCAGCTTTTCTTCATTGGAGTACAGATCATCATTGAGGATGGCGAATGCGGCTTCCGCGTTTTCTGTTGCGGTTTTGTATACATGTTCGCCCTTGGCATCAATGTCGTTTACTTGCTTTTGGCAGGAAGGGTTTTGGAATCGCTCCTTTGGTGGCAATACTTCCGGTCTTGCGATTCCAGGTAACCATGTAGGTTTTATGCCTGATCTATTTCTTCTTTCGTACTCCTCAATATCTTCCTGCTGCAACTTAATGTCAGCCTGAGTTTTTAGGAGGTTTTCCCAACTTCTAAATAGATGTTTCTGCTGTCGTTGGAGAGCTTGTCTCCTGGCTACCAGCACTTCAGGGGGTTCGTCACGTCCCACTGGAGTTTGAATTAAATCACGTTCATCCTGTTCTAACATTAGTGGAACATGGATTTCTTCCGTTTTCTTCTTCGCAGGCTTGACTCCGCTTCCTCCTCCTACTTCCAGGTAATCATTAGCGGTATCCACAAATTTTTTCTTCCGGAGTTTGTATTGGAGTTTCTTGGCAGTCTTGTTTCTCTTCTTGGAAGAGGGAGGTTTTTTACCAGGTTCATCTTCTGTTAATTCCTTGACATCGGAGTAAATTGGACTCGTTTCACCGTCCTCTCTTTCCTCATCCGGCGAAGGTGTTTTGGGGTCTTCCTGGCTTTCGGCATCCGTGTTTTCAGCCGGTTTTGCCATAAGCACTTCATGGAATCCCTCTTGCAGAGATTTGACCTTTCTTTCGAAAGCGTCTTCATCTTCGTCCTCGGAATCTATCTCTTCAGATCCGGGTTCCGACTCCAATCTCGCCTCAATGGCGGCTAGCACCGAGTTCGCTTCCGAGTTTCTTGTCATATTGACGGATGTCGGATCTTCCACTTCTACTGTGGGATTGTTTTCATCTGCCTCTTCCACGGGATTATTTTCGTCTGTGTTTTCAGCGACCTCGGACTGCACCATGCCAATAAAGTGAGATCTGATTGCGGGAGTCTCCGAAGAGGCAGCAATTTCAGCGGGGTATTGGCGATCTGAGCAAAATCCGGCATCATAGTTTTCTTCAACTGGGTATAAGGCGGGTAGGATAAATTTGCTTCCACCATAGAATTCCATTGCCTTTGCAGTTAATCCGATTAAGATATTTGCATATCCAATCGGTAAAATGCAGGTACTTACCAGATGATTCCGTGCTGGCATATACGATCCATTGTCGAGGAAGCGCCCGACGTCGTTGTCGAATTCCAAGCTTCCGACAGTTATGGTACTGCCGATTCCGCCGAGTATATATCCCCGATCAAAACATAACGCCTGACGTCGCTGGCCCCACGGTGGGTGCCAACTGTCGAGACATCGTAGTAGATTTCATAGACGGGGGTGCCATGAGACTACTGGTAGAGACGTGGGGGTTGTGTTAGTACAACAACCAGGAACACCAATTTTACCCAGGTTCGCGGTACGTCGCAATTAGGCGGCGTTCCTACACCTACAATCTCACTAAATCAAGACTAAAGCCTGAAGTATACAAAGTACAATGTGAGTAGGGTTTCGCTAACTCGACGAGGATCAACTTCTTGGCGAGTTGGCATCTAGCTAATTGTCCGTATCTTTCTTCTCTCCCATCCGGCTTTATATAGATAGCCAGGTTAGGTCTTACAGAAAGGAAACCTAGAAGACTACGGTAAGTATCTAACTTGGAAACCAGGAATCCTCCTTCTACTCCAAGCCGCACCACTTGGGCCGTGGTCCGTGTTCTTCTAGAATCCGGCTTCTGCGCGTCAGCTTACTAGGCCGCCTAATGGACTGTGATCCATTACCAATCAGGCCACCCTGGTTATCCGGCTCTTTAGGACAATGCCGGATATACCCCTAATCGTTATATATCCGACAGTAGCTCCCAAGAACGATTGAGACTTCACGATGCAATGTAATTGCTATGCTTTATTATTAAAGTTTTATTTTTCATGCATGTGCTTAAAGTTTTATGATCTCAGCGTGCATATGCTTTTACATAATATTGATCAAGTTTATGTTAGTAGCATGTCACCTCAGAAATTATTGTTTTATCGTTTACCTACTCGATGCGAGTAGGAACTAAGCTTGGGGATGCTTGATACGTCATAAACGTATCCCTAATTTCTCATGCTCCATGATGATATTATGCCAATTGCTACATGTTTTCTCCCTTATTTATAGCATTTTCATACGTTTTCCGGGACTAACCTATTAACAAGATGCCTAGAGCCAGTTCCCTGTTTTCTGATGTTTTTAGTTTCAGAAAAGTTGTTCTGGAAATATTCTCGAAATTGGAAAATTCGAAGCCCGGAAGTTCTATTTTCCCCGGAAGCATCCAGAAGACCGAAGAGGAGTCGAAGAGGGGCAACAGGGGGCCACACCATAGGCTGGCGCGACCCCCCTCTGGCCGCACCAGCTATGGGTGTGGTGCCTCTGGAGCTCCACCGCCTTTGCCCTTTCGCCTATTTAAGCCCCCCGGATGGAAAACCCTAAGTACCTGATCAAAATTCCTGAAAAAGTTCCGCAGCCGCCGTCACCGTCAACCCTAGATCAGGAGGGTTCTGGAGCTGTTTTCTGGCACCCTGCCGGAGAGGAAATCGTCACCATAGGCTTCTACATCACCATGCCTGCCTCCGGAGTGATGCGTGAGTACTTCATCCCTGGGCTATGGGTCCATAACAGTAGCTAGATGGTTGTCTCCTCCTCATATGCCTCCATGTTTAGATCTCGTGAGCTGCCTATCATGATCAATATCGATCTTATGTAATTATATATGTTGTGTTTAGTGGGATTCGATGAATATTGAAATTATGCCAAGTTGATTATAGTCTTTATTGCATATGTTATTTGTGATCTTGCATGCTTTCTGTTTCTAGTGGTTGCTCTGGCCAAGTAGTTGCTAGTGACTCCAAGAGGGAGTATTTATGCAGAACGTGTCAGGGATCTGGATGTGGCTCGTCGTGCGTTGGAACAGCAAAGAAGGCAAGTAGAAGCAGAAAGGCAAGGGATGGCCACACGGCAACGTGAGCTGGATGCGCTGGAAACTCGGCTCCGAGAGGAAACATCTAGAGTACATCAAAGGCATCAAACTAGGTTACCAGCAACGGGTGGGGTTATTAATCCGGCTGCTTTATTTATCACACCTCAGGATCAGCCGATACCAGTGGTGAACCAGGGAACCGCACCCCAACCGGCAACAGCGGGGGCACATCCGGCAAATGAGCTGGCCGGGTTACCCCTACCACAGACTAGAGTCACAACCGGCAACGATATACCACCACCGCCACCATCACGATTTCGCACACAAGCAGGTCACTACAACAATCCCATGGACAACGTGTATGCGGCAACACTCGCATTAAATCAAATCCCCGTGGGAGAGTCACCCCATGCAGAGAAGACCCGGCAAGCAATCGATCTGTTGCACACTACGGTGGCGCAGCAAGCCAATTATCCGGATCATAGAAGTGGGATGCACGGGACGCCATACGCAAGTCAGCAACAAGGGAATATCCAAACAAGTTCAGCACGGCGGAGGGAAGAGCAGCAGCAAATGCCGCCTCCTCCCCGCGTTCAGGCAGCATCAGCAGCACGGGCTGGTGTGGACAGTTCCAGGGCTCGGAGGGCCGCGGCCGGGTCTGCAGCGCATGGACTACCCGCAGCGCCGCGCCCAGCCGCGCCCCCCGCTGGATCACACGTTTCTCGAGCAAGGCCGGCCTCGACCATTCTTGCAGGACCCAAGTGTCTCTCGGACAATATCAGAGCTGAACCTTACCCGGAAAAATTCAAAGAGCCAGGAAAAGTAGTGAATTACGAGCCAACTATGGATCCAGAAACATGGCTAAGCAGTTATGAGATGGCAATGTCGATTCGCAACGCATCCGAGAATCTCCAAGCCAAGTTCATGTACTTGATGATGTCAGAAGGAGCGGCAAGGTTGTGGTTCACCAATTTGCCGGAAGGATCGATCAAATCCTGGGAGGAATTGAAAACCGCGTTTGTCAAGCACTTTCATGGGACGTGCAGAAAATTGTTCACTATTGATGATCTAGAGCGATGCATCCAGAAGAAGGGAGAGTCGGCGCGCAGTTGGGTGCGTCGGGTTATGGAGATACTTCACTCGTCCACAGATATTCAGCCCAAGGATGCATTACAAGCCATGGCAAAAACATGCAAGTATATACCTTTAGTGCAAAAGTTAACTCGCATGAAATCCAGTCGGAATGCGTCGGAGGTTACAATGGGAGAATTGATGGATGCGTGCAACAAACACGCTGCGACAGATACTACAGAGGAGGAAGTTGATGACAAGAAGGTAAAAGCAAACACAAGTAATAGCGGAAGAACCGGCAATGGATCAGCACCGGGTAATAACGGAAATAGCCAGAACAAGCACCCGTTTGAAGGAGGCTCCGAGTTTGTCGCCAACACAGAGGCCGGGTCTTCGAGACCCAGAGCAGAAGGAAATTTCAACGGAGGTAATCACAATGGAGGAAACTATCAAGGACCACCAAGACCGAGTAACAATTGGGACATATTCAGAATGGCATGCCCGAAGCACAGCAGGAACGGCAGGCCAGCTAACCACTCCTTGGAGCAGTGCGCCGACTTACAAAGATGGAAAAATGAGGAAGTGAACAGAGCTATGCGAGGTGCAGGACGGGGAGGAGGACCGGGTCCAGGGGAAACCCGGGCAACGGCCCACCCCCAGCCGGTAACCCGGCGGCTGGAAATCAAGGTAATAACCAAGGGGGAGCAGGAGGTTTCCAGGCTAACCCCAAACAATTGGGTCAATATCATGTGCATACCACAGGAGGTTCTAACAAGGACAAAAACATACTGAAGCAAGCGGTCAACTCAGTTTCGTCAGCTGTTCCGAGATACCTGAGATGGTCAGAACAGGATGTAACATGGAGCAGAAGGGATCACCCAGAAAGAGTAGAACACCCGGGAGTCTTGGCATTAGTAGTCGCACCACAGGTCAATGGGTATGAGCTGAAAAAGGTTTTGATGGATGGTGGAAGCAGCATCAATATAATGTATTGGGAAACCTTCCTACGCATGGGCCTCAAGGAGTCTCAGCTACAAAAAAGCTCAACAATTTTTCATGGGATAGTGCCGGGTCATTCAGCGTGCCCCGAGGGAAAAATCGCATTGGAGGTAGCTTTTGGGGAGTCAAAGGATAACTATCGAGTTGAGTGGCTCACCTTTGAGGTGGTCAAACTGCGCAGTCCTTATCACGCGTTATTCGGAAGGCCGGCTTATGCCAAATTCATGGCTAGGCCGTGTTACGTGTATCTACAGCTAAAAATCCCGGGTCCCAAGAAGACCATTACCATACATGGAAATCGAGACATAGCAGCTGAATGCGATGAAGGAGACGCAGCAATGGCCGAACAAGCCTGTAGAAAAGAAGAACTCAAGCACTACCGGTCTCAAGCAGACCCGGAGGACAGAACCACATCAAAAAGGCCGAGTACTGAAGGCGAAAGAGCAAAGTCCAAGGTAGCACAAGATACTAAAATGGTGGCTTTTATCGAGGATGACTCCCCCAAACAATCCGCTATAAGAGAAGAAACTGCACGGCCGCTCACAGCCAGCCACGTTATGGAAACACCTCACCCGGGTTGGCTAGTAAGCCCGGTACTCATCATGAAAAAGTCCAACATGTGGAGAATGTGTATCGGTCACGTCAGCCCGGGACCGGTGCCCAAGAAGAACTAAAACAATGTAACGGGCAGCAGGTTTTAGACGCGCTCTTTTCCTACCCAGGGTACCTAAGGGGACTGGAAGGTTTTTAATGAGGCGGCCTGCTGATCCAAACTTTCTCGCATCAATAAAGAGATGGTTATCAAGTCCTATCTTGTTACAGCCTTTACTCCGATTACAAGTAAGTAGTATCCATGTGACATCAATACATCAGTATCATTAAGAATGTTGAGTATATATAGGTCTCGGGGGCTGGTTGCTCAAGTAGCGCAGCCACAAACCCAAAGACCCGGCCTTGATGCCTATAAGTTATAACGGCCGATTATTCGCAAACGAGTACGGCTGCAATCTTATAACTGGACAAAGGAGCCAAATTTTCTTGACTTTTCTTACTTAAGCTCGATGTGACTCGCACTAAAGTGGCATGATTTGCTCGCTTACGATTACAATCAGCCATGAAGCCCAATGGGACTTGTCTGACCCTGTTTTCATATAGATGTAACAACATGGTATCCACGCGAAAGCCGGCTTACAGTACAAGATAGTCAAAAGGGTCATCTAAACCACAAGTTATGCAGAGTACAAGGCTAATAGCTGGAAACTCAACGTTTATCAAGCATAACTTCATTATCTATATGAAACAATTCCGGGTTTCGGCTTAGCGACAACAAGTTTGTTCTCTTCGATAAAACCACACACCACAGACTCGGATATTCGGGCCTTGGGGACTGTGGGTTTCGAAACAGAATCAAGTTGTTTCGTTGCTAAGCTCGAAATACCCCAACGTCCGAGTCGTGGGGACTTAAAGAAAAGTCCACCTGTCAAAACCCATGATACTCGGAAATAAAGAAGGAAATAAAAAAGTCGGATATCAAGAATAAGTCCAAAAATAGACAAGTATCAAGTTCATCAAAAGGCCTAGAAAGGCACGAGGTGTATCACAGAATTAAAGTGCGACACTAGTATCAAGGGTGCACATGCGCACCGTCAAAAGAATACTTGTTTTGAGTAAAAACATCAAATGATTGCAGTATTTTTATAGCGTTTTGCTCATTCGGCTTCCTGAGTAGAGTCCACATCTTTGCCCTTACTCCCCGGGTCTTGCTCCTGGACTTGCTTTTTTCCGGCATCATCACTCGGATTCCTTGCGGCAGGACGGACTGGTGGAGGAACCGCTGGGGTAGAGGTGGCTGGCCCTGATAACTCGGCCTCTCTCTTCGCAGTTGCTTCCCTCTTCCTAGCCGAATCAGCAGCCCATTTCTCCAAAATATCAAAAGGCGGGGGTGCTTCCTCTGTAACAATTTTGCCTTCAGCGTCGTATGAACTCATAATCGTGTTCAGATCCATACTATCGGCCAAAGCGGTGGCCGAATGACGCACTGCAGACTGTACGGCCTTGAAGTCCTTGGGTGTAAACTTGGAGCCATCCGCTTTAAATTCTGGAAACCCGGATATTATTTTTGCCGGGTCAAGCTTTGGAAAGTAAGCCTTAGCCAGGGTAAAGGCCCGGGTCATACCAATCCGGCATGACGAGTGTTTCCATATTTCAATCCAGCCAGGCACGGTGGAGCAGGCTTTGATGAGATTTTTCTTCACCCGGGTATACTTCAGTAGGCCACTTCACGGCGTCCAATATAAATTTCGTGCCGGCAAAGAACGTCCGGACCACAGTCTTTAAAGTTTTAGCCTTTGCAAGGGCATCCTCCTCTGGGGCCGCAAGGTTGGCACCTGCAGTTGAAGCAAAGGAAGGACGTATTAGTGATCCCGAGTATCATACAATAAAGTAAAGGCACGAAGACAGTCGGCAGCAAAAACTTACTAAGCAAGATCTGATAGGTATCGGTGACCTGGTCCGATAGTTTCTTCAGTGCGGTTTTAGCAGTATTGCACTTCTTCTGGTATTTAGAAACATCCGTCTTCAAGTTTTCCACGTCATCCTCGAGGGTTTCTCTCCGCTTTACCTCAGCAAGAAGAAGTTGCTCGGTCTTGAGCAAAATTTCATCAGACCGAGTAATCTGCGCCTGTAAGTAGCAAGGAGCACAAGTATCAGTCGGATATTATGGCAAGCTGAGTATTGCGTAAAGTACCAAGCACAACTTCAGCAAGTCATGCTCGGAACTTGGGGACTAGGCGTGCACTACGAGATGTCAAGTATTATTACCTGGTGCTCTGCGGCCATGCGCTCCAGGATACTGCTCTCTGAAGTCTTCATAGTGAGGAGAGTGTCCATCAGTTGATAAAAAGTGTCATTACCCGTATCAGAGGACCCGGGGCCATGGAAATTCCGAGAAGGAATTTTCTTCTTAGTGGGAGGCGGCACCCGGGTCATTCGAATGTCGGACTCCGATGCTCCTTCTCCTGCACCCAAGGTTGCAGCTCTTTTCTTCTTGCTTGTGTGGGAGGCGATCGGATACTCGGCTTCTTGTGTGCCCGGGTTTATTGGAGACGCTTGTTCTTCGCCGCTAGACTCGGCTGTTGTTTTATCGGCTGGGTTTCCCTTACCCGGGTTATCGGTTGCCATATCCTCTTGGTCACTAATAACGACAGTGGCCCTACAGATAGTGAGAGTGAGCAGTCAGTGTGCAATCAGGAAAGGGTGATGAAAATGCGATAGAACGTCAGAAAAGGAACTTTACCCGGGATTCACCGCAAAGTCTGAAGGGAATTCGTTGCCAGACCCGGGCAAATCTGAAAAATATCAAGTGAGATTTCGTAAGAGAATGGTTTGGAAAGATTGTTTCCACCGACAAAGGATAAGGTAAATACCGGTGCGCCGAGCCGGAGACGACGGAGTACCCGGGTTAAGAGCGTCATCACTCGGGTAATTCTGAGTCGCTCTGCGCTTGGTCATAGGCGACTCCTTCAAATACGGCCAGTGGAATAATGCCAAGTTAGCTCATGTATATCACCAAAGGAATACGAATTGAATACAAGGAGGCGATATGAAACCTTGAAGACGACCCCTCGGGGTTTTCTCTTAGATCCGACTTTAATTGTCGGCTCCACTTCGTCTTCATCACTGGCGGATTCCACTTTGCCGTCAGTTTCTTCTTCCTCGTCATCCTCCTCTTGTTCTGGATAACATCAAAGTTAGTTACAAAATGAAGGAGTGGCGACGAACTTAAAGGAACCAAGTAAAATCCGGAGAGCACCTTCTTCCGAGTTAACGGCCTCTTCTTGCTCCTCTGGACTCTCGGAGCTAGGAGAAGTGTTGATCTTCCAAAAATCATCATCAGCCTGAAATAAAAGTATCAGTACAAGGGTTATCAACTGTATCAAGTGGAAAGAGCAAGGGTAAAGACGTCAAAATTGGATCTTCACCTTGGGGGCTGGGTTCTCGAGTGTGAAGGGCTCTAACCCGGCTATGTTCCGGATTACCTCAAGTTTTTCTGTCAGAAAACCCTTGATAGTTTTATGGGTGTCACCAGCCGCGAAGCTGTTGTCGGAGTACCGGAGCGGGTCCGTGGTTTGCCCTGAATACTCGCACATTAACTTTGTGCGGATGGAATTGGGTTGAATCCGGAAATCGACCCAAGTTTTTACCAGGTTGAGCCCGATGAGACCTTGGGCCGCGAGAGTGGTGATTTTGGCTAGCAGAGGTTGAATTGCCTCCCTGTCCGAGTCAGGGGCAAAGGCATTAAATTTCTCAGAGATGTCAAGAAGGCCCTCTGAGTAACCCGGCAGTTTCTTTTGGCCGGGTGGGGAAGTGTCTTGGCAGTAAAAGTACGAGAGCTGCCAGTGCTTGACGTGGGAGTTAAGGGTAAGAGGTGGCATCAGAGAATTCTTGCGGCGCTGGATAGAAACCCCGCGCAAGCGAGAAGTGCCCCGTCACCGCTTTCGCGGCACGGTTTGCACTGGAAAAGCTCAACGAAAAGAGCCAGACTTGGCGGAGTGCACAAGTATGACTCGGAAAGGACGATAAAGTGGGAGATATTTAACACAGAATTAGGACCTATGTCAAATACACGAAGGCCATAGTGGCTCAGGACGTCGCGGAAGAAGGGGTGACCCGGAGGATGAAAGCCCCGAGTCACGTGCTCTACAAAGCATATTACCTCATCCTTTGCCGGTGTAGGCCGGGTCTCCTTACCCGGCACCCTCCACTGGATATCCTCTTGAGGGGGAAGAATTCCTAGCTCGACCAGTTCTTCTAACTTGGCCTTGGTGGCCGTAGATCGCGCCCAATTGGCGGATATGGAGTTGGTGGTCTTGGCCTTGGTCGGTGTTTTTCCCTGCTTCTTGGGAGCCATGTGGTTGACCTGCAAAGCACGAGGTAGAAGGATACAAGGAGTAAGACACGGAAACTGTGAGCTGGCCGAGTATCGGCGGGTGATATCGAGACATGGAAATTGCATACTATCCGGGTGTCAATCTGCATAGTGAGGTTCGAATTATCCGGGTATCGAGCATCGTAATAAAAGTTATGGAGGTCTATGCATTGAAAGGGCTTTTGAGGACGATGAATGGTTGCACATGCACTTATTGCGAATAAAAAGAACCGGAAAGGGGAGGATTTTCCGGGTGACAGAGATAAGGGCGGAAACTCTGAGTGGCCCGGGCCCAGATTGGAGACTCCGTTTTCAGATTTGAGGTAAAATTAACAAATGTGGGCGGTAGGAAAACGCAATAAAGTCTATATCCCACGTATTGGATGAGCTAGAATGAATACAAGCGATCTAATTCGGCATGACCGGGAAAATGACCGGCGGGTTGACCTAGATCTAATTTGAGGAAAATCAAGAAATTGCGGAGGCCAATTAATGGGTATGAGAATCTTACTGGAGGAGATTGAAGTGAAGCTCGACGAAGGCAAATCGCGCAAGATTGGTGCTCCTTTGCGATTCCCGACGGACCGGTTGGGGGTTTGGCGGCGGATCTTGGCGGCGGTGCGGTGTGAGCTGTGGTGGAACGCAGCCGCTGGCCAATAGGCTCCGGAGATGCGCGTGGGATTTCCGTGGCGGCGCTCTGTGAGATTGAGTGCGGAGGAAGAAAGGAAGAGGAATGGGGGAAAGTGAGCCGTTGGGGTTAGGGTTACCCCTACGGGCATATTTATAATGGTTCATGTGGATAAGTTTGGTTCCGCGAGCGGGAGCCGGGGATTGCGGAGTAACGGCTATTTGTTTGAATTTTGCGAAATATGCTTTAAGTGTTGAACGTGGTATCTGGGCAGAAATAAGAAGGAGATATTCTTCATAATATCAAGGTCAATTATCGAGTAAAGTGCAGAATCTTGACACTTTTATCAGGGCTTAGACCGGGAAAGCTAAGCCGGGTATTTGGAGAAGAGCCGGGTTACCATATGGCCACCATGGAGTTGGGCCTAGCTACTTAACAAAGCGTCTTAATCCGGCTTCCATATATTCGTGAGATTGGTATTTTTGCAGGGAATAGCAAGCACTTCAAGGAAGAATCCGTGAAGCCCAAGCTATTCTGGGGACTACTGATGGAGGGATGATAACCCGGTAGTCCAACTCCAAGGCGTAATCCGGCCCAAAGGACTCTGTGCAGGATCCGGCTAAGGATAAAGAAACTTCCGGAAGGCCCAAGTTTGTAGGCCTAGTAACCCGGATTGTGGGTTACGGTAAAGGAAGGTTAGGGTTTGTATGTCGTGTCCGGGTAGGATCCGGGGTGTGTCTTGGAGGACAAGCCGGGGGGTGCAGGTGCTTTATAAACCGACCCCTAGGTCTAGTTGAGAGATCCAAGAATCCTAGCAATATCGCTTGATATCGAGCATCCAGTGTAATCCAAGAGTTGAGTTATTACATCAAGATCGGAGACTCGGCGACTTTGATCGCCGGCTACCAGATCGAATTCCACCATGTTTTCCTCTGAGCTAAACCCTCTCCCAAACGCCTGTGTCGTCTTGCCCCAAGATCAGTTACCCCCGGTAACGTCTGCCGTGATAATCCCACGACAAGTGGGTTCATGCCTCCTTGTTGCCTTGCTCGAGTGACAGAAACGTGAAGGGAGAGGATGTGATATTGCCATTAGGGAGAAAACAACGGTGAGAGTTCCCGCGTGCATACATTGCTTACATTACACACTTTGTTTAATGCAATTATATGTTGCTTGCAACTTAATACCTAAGGGGGGTCGAATGATAACCTGAGGGTAGCAGATGGATGTCGGTCTATGTATCTTGTTGTAATGCCCTCACTAAATATAATAGTAATCATCATGTTATAATATGCACTACGGTGCAGCCTTTATTTGTCAATTGCCCAGTTGTAATTTGTTCACCCAGCATGCTATCTTTTATGGAGAGACACCACTAGTGAACCTATGAACCCCGGTCCATTTTCCACACTGTTAAACAAACCACAATAATTTCCTGCTATCTTTACTTACTGCAAGCACACACTGTTTTCACACTATATGTCTAATCTTTGTTTTCAGCAAGACAGGTGAGATTGACAACCTCACTATACCATTGGGGCAAACTATTTTGGTTGTGTTGTGTGAAGGTTCCACTTTGTTGCTGACACCGGTGAAGCGACAGCACCACCGTCAGTGGCATCAACCTTCCGAAGATCCTCTTTCTGCTACTGGATTGATAATCCTGATTCTTAACTAAGGGGAAAACTCCTACCGCTGTGCTCATCACACCCTCCTCTTGGGGTCTCCCAAGGCAAGCATCTGGCGGCCACGCGCAGAGGCGGGCGGCGACCCTTGTTCATATGAAGGAGCCAGACGCGGGCGGCAGAGAGCCCGTTGCAAATGGGTAGCGCCGCCGTTTCGTACAGCTACAGGGCGCCATCCCCTTCTTATCCGGCGGCATGTCGTCGAGCTCCGCTTCCGTATCCCACTCTAAATGGCCACGCTTCGGTCCAGTTCCGCTGGGAAGGTGCCCTGACTGCCCACGGACGGCGTTCCTGAAGCGGCTGGTCACCACGAGCGACAAGAACGGCAACTGCGGGCGCAAGTATGTGAAATGCGAGAGCAAAGAACAGATGGGGGAGGTGAGATATGTGTTGTAGTTAGCTTGACATGGTCAATTTATGTATGGCTAAGGCATGGAATAAATGCGTCAGGAATCCAGCCCTGATTTGGTTTGTTTCAGTTCGTATGTTCAGTTCAGGTTCAATGTTCAGTTCACTAGAAGAAGAAAAAATTGAAAACGGCTAGGAGAAGAGGCCAGGCCCATATAAAACCTAGACAGGCCCAATGTTAAAAGAGGTGCTCTCAGCAAAAAAACAGACGTGCACACTTTAGGTTTAGGTTTAGTTATTTCCATAACATGTTATTGCTGGATAAGTTTAGGTTTAACAGTTTACTTTCCATGCATGTTTCTATTGGGATTAATAATATGAATAAGTTTTGGTTTAAAAGTTTTCATGCATGTTTCCATATCACATTTGTCGCACATTTCCGTTTACGGTGAGTTGTGAAGCTAATTTAGAAGTTAGTTGTCACTTTTGTTCAAAAATAGATTAAACATAGCCTTTTATATTAGCACGGACGAACATGGGGCATATATACCCAAGCACAAACATTGGTCCCACTTTACATATAAATATAGCGGCCCAATGCACATTTGATATATTAAACTAAAACAAAAGTTATATGGCCCTAAATATAGAGGGTCCTAACCGCCCTCCGCCTGCTGGCGCCCTAACCGCCCTCCGTCTGCGGGTGCCCTTCCGTCCTCCGCCAAACGCCGGGGGTTGGCCTACTTCCAGTTCGCCGCACTATTCGCCATCTTCTGGTTGTCCAAGGCCCGGAGATTCTCCTCCCGCTTCTTGTCGTCCAAACTTTCAAGGGTCGTGTTGATGAGGCGCCGGAGAGCCTCCGCCTCCGCCTTCTCCTTCTCCTCTCTCCTCGCCTCCGCCTCCTCCTCCCTCTTCTCCGCCCTCATCTCCTTCTTGAGGAAGTGGTTCTTCTTCTCGACGGAGCGGTTGGCGGCTTTGTCGACGCGGACGGGGTCGGGGTGGTGGACCCAGGTGATTGACGCCCACGGCTCCTTGCGCTTCCGCTTGGGAGATTTGATGGGAACGATGCCCAGCTCCTCCGGCGTCCACTCTGTCTCGTACCAGGTCCGAGCCTTCGGTTGGTTGTCCTCGTCGCTGACGGACTCGGGGCTGGAAGGGATAGAGTACGTCGACATGGTAGAGGGAGAAGGAGGGCAAATGGGTTGGAGAGGGATGAGAAGATGGAGGGGGATATAAAAGCACTATTTAAAGACCCGATGAGGTGTGAATTAATTGGGGTAGATGAAGCAATTGTGTGAAAACGTTGAAGATGCAGTGTAGATGAAGAAGCAACGTTGGTCTCCTCTGCGTAGAATAGGCGATGCAGGGTCTAAGCGGTGCGTGCATTAGGCATAGGACAACTAGTAGTACGTGCATGCATTAGGCGGTCAAAGTAATGCGAGGTAGCCTGCATGCGTGTATTAAAGAGGTGAAAGAGATGAAATCCAAAGTCTCACGCCAAAGTCTGCGTCACTGCGTGCAGGGCTGCGTCAAGGTTTGCATGCATCGGCCTGGTGAACGGGGCCCACTAGTCAGTGGCCGTTGTTGCATGCAGTTACATTGAGACAAAACACCCAGTCCATGCACCGCGTCATTTTCAATCGTTTGATCGTAAGGAATGGTGCAGATCGAGTCCATGCATGCAAACTATGGCGGCGACGGCCTGCATACGCTGAGACGAGCGTTTCTCTGTGCGGGAACGGGATCCTGTGACTTTATCTCACTGACAAATGGTGCCCATCACACACCGGATCCACGTGTCATCGGGAGAAAGTCAGAGAACGTCAGGTGGGCAAAGTAAGAGGATCTGGTTCCCTCTGTTTTTAGGGCATATACAATAGTGTAGACGGGTGCTGTCTGCACTACTGGACCATGTCATTTCTAGACAGCTTTAGAGATAGTTGGTACAATGCGGTGTCTGTAATATAGGATACCTAGATAGTTAAGGCAGGATTTTTTTTTCCAATCGAATCATGTATTCCACGGTCGCTAGCCCACGACCTATCGGACGTGCTCGTACAATGGCAAATAGGCCATCTCTAGCATGCGAATTCTACGGGAATAGTTTGTCTTTATTTTTACAGACGGACGTGGTAGTTGTTAGTTACTTTTTCATACACATCAACAAATTTCTTACGTGGAACGTGTTATAGACAACTGATTGTATACCACTGTACATGTCCTTAGCGGCCAATCAGGTGGCAACGGTACGGTTTGATCAGATCCTGCGCTGAAGTGGAGACTTGTTAGTGCTACGATGTTAAACTTGGCATTTCTAATAATCTGATATTTGAGTTCAAAATTTGAAAGTTGAACCAAAATTTGTAATAATGATATGGTGCTATCTGTAATAATTTGTTATCTTCATGATGTGATGCTATTTGCAATGTATTTACTTGTTTGTGTTAACTTGGTTATCAATCCGAGCATTTATCCCAAGTCGTGTAAAATGTGCCTCAAATGAGCCCCGAAGGTAGGGTAAACAGCCCCTTTTCTAAGCAAGTATATTTTTCCACCTTGCCTAGATAAGCCAAATAAATTTCCTAGACTTGTATTCGACCTATATAATGTAATTCCGAAGTCTCACTATTTATTGGATGAATATTCATATTATTTATTTTCTTTTGAGTAATAATGGTTTCAATCGAAAATCGTAAATAAAACAAGTTTAGAACATCAAAATGAAAAAATAACTTTGGATCTTTCTTAGTCACTCCAAAATGAAGCTTTTGTGAGGTTTTGACACTTTACATTTCCCAAATTCGAGAACCCACCTCATCTTCTTTGAAATCTCTACTACTCTATTCGAGGAATCACATTTTACTGAAGGCTTTTGTTCTAATGTTTACAAATCATATTTATATTTTTCCTGGACTTGTATTCGACCTATATAATGTAATTCTGAAGCCTCACTATTTATTGGATGAATATTCATATTATTTATTTTCTTTTGAATAATAATGGTTTCAATCGAAAATCATAAATAAAACAAGTTTAAAACATCAAAATGAAAAAATAAGTTAGGATCTTTCTTAGTCACTCCAAAATGAAGCTTTGGTGAGTTTTTTGACTTTTTTCATTTTCAAAGTTTTAAAACCCACCACATCTCCCTTGAAATCTCTACTACTCTGTTCGAGGTATCACATATTAGTGAAGGCTTTTTTGTTCAATTGTTTATAAGTCAGATTTATATATTTTTTTTCTCGTTACTATATGACATAACAATACTATGTGCGTCGGTTTTATATTTTTTCGATTTTTTTCATTATGTATGCTCATTTCAAACTTGGTCAACCCTCACAAAACCATGTTGACCCAGCCAAAAAGCTTCTAGAAGGACACCTAGATATTCGACCTGGGCTGTTGGATCTTACATCAGACGGTTGCGCTCGGCTCAGCCAGAGCGATCCGCGAGACGCTCGTTCTGCGCTCGGATTGGTTGGTCCGTCGGCCACAGCGATGGTTTTTATCTGTTTTACATATGATTTCTTTTCTATTAAGTATTAAACCATGTTATTTAAATAAAATAATAAAAAATAGAAGAATTATTCAAGACATAATGAAACTTCAGATTTACTAGAGCGATGATTTTTATCTATTTTACATATGATTTTCTAGCTTGAGATTTACTAGCTTCGGACCTCATTTGAACCACATTCCTCATGAGAATAGAGCAATGGTTTCAAATGAGCATAAATAATTCAAAAAAAATCAAAATGACATGAATCCAACATACAATGTTGTTATATGTGATATAGTTGCTTCTCAAATTTATTTGGATAATTTAGAGAAGGTCGAATTTTTCATGAAATAACAAACGGGGGTGTTTACCCTAGCTTCAGACCTCATTTGAATCACATTTGCCTAAAATTATTCAAACATCATCCAAGCTATGTTCTAACATACATACATCACCAGTCAACATAAATACAACATTATTCAACAGAAATACAACATCATTTGGATCAAACTTAGTCTAAATAGCGTCGGGCTTCTTTGTGATCCTTGGCTGTTTTGGTGGCCCTTTGCTCCTTGTGCTCATCGTGCTCATAGCTTTTTGTCTTCTCCTCTTGGTAGTCGGTACCTTAATTAACCTTTTTCTTTAAAACTACACCAGATCTGTACAAAACATAAAGGATCATGATAAATGAATAATAAAAACTGGTGAGATCATGGCAGGATTTACATACCCATCTGAAAATGAAACTTCGACTGGATCATCCAGTGGATCATCGATTGGAGCATCTAGCGGATCATCGACTGGAGCATCCAGCGGATCGTCGACTAGAGCATCCAGGGGATCATTTGAAGCATCATGGACTGGATCATCATTTGAATAATCATTTGGATCATGGACTGGATCATCATTTTCAAATGTTGCATCATCTGAATCACTTGACTGCTGAACATCATTTTCAAATGCTGCATCCGGCTGCTGACCATCATTTTCATCAGGAATACTCTCTCCAAACACTGGATCTACCGTATTATCACAATATTTGCCGAATGACCAGTCCCACCATACCTTGTGCACTTACGTGCCCTCGCTCCAAGTCCACCTCCTTCACTGTGACGTTGGTGTCGACTCTTCCTCGGTCTACCTGTATCTCTCTTCAGAAGTGGAGCACAAAGTTGAATCCAGGGTCCACTCTATCCCATTGTTGTTTTCCCTCCAAAACAGGCAAGTCATGTGCATATGTGGCTCTGAGCATTTCAACAGAATAGTAATCATGCACATACTGTTGTATATTCCCTTCTGGACCTGAGATAGAAGTGATGAAAAACAAGCCATGAATGCATGTCAACCCAGTTATCTGCCATTGCCTACAACTGCAAGTTTTATCTTCTAAATCCACTGGATATCTCCATTCTTTGTTAGCTTTATCAAAGACTGATACCTCTGATTTGGTATCCGAGATAAATCTCATCTTCATTATCAAGCCTTCTGTTTTTTGCTTCAATACCTTCATCACAGCCGGGATAGTAACGTGGCCCATGAATTTTGCATTAGCTATTCCAAGAAAAAAAAATGAAATTTCTCGGCGTATTCTATCCTTATCATGTCAAGCAAATCCGCTAAATAAGGATCCTTTAGTTCCGGATCGTTGAGTTAAAAGATTCTGCAAGATTATTGTGCACATAGTCAACTTTTCTCAGTTCACTGAATTGGCTTCTGGCCCATAACTTCGAGTGGTGTGTTTCCAAGTATTCCTTCACTTTATCATTTGTGTATAACTGCCTCATGTGGTAGTTGTGCTTCCTCACACTGCAAGTCAAAGATGCTCGCCGTAAATTGTCGGTAAAAACTTTCCTTTGAATTTCTTCACAAATTTTGCAGCAAGGTGACGCATGCATTCCCTATGCTCTACTTCTGGGAACACATTTTCCACGACCACTTCTATACCCTTGCATGAATATGTGTGAATTACCAACCCATTGGGATGTGAAATAGCCCGGCGCAGATTCTGCAAAAACCATGTTCAGCTCTCCTCAGACTCTGTCTCCAGCACACCGTAGGCAACTGGAAAAATAAAATTGTGTGCATCAATTGCACAAGCTCCTTAACTGTCCTTTAAACATCCATGTGAGAAAAGTAGCATCAATAGCCAAATAAGGCCTGCAGCCTACCAAAAAATCCATTCGACAAGCTTCAAAGCTCACAAAAACCCTCCTAAAGCATTCCTTGATCCTTGTCACTCCCTTCAATGTGTACTCCACGGAGTGGTGATCAATTACAACAATACTAACTGGGCTTGTCCTCTCCACTTCAGCTTTGAATGAATACAACAATTCAAAACTTTCATTCCAGTTACCATGGATAGATTCCAATGCTTTTTTTACCATTGAACACCCTCATGTATGGTAAATCTATTCTGGACCTGTCTTTGATGTGTTTCTGCAATTCCTTTGTATTCACTTGATGGTTTTCTGCCACCCATCTTGACTTGGCTCTACCGATTGTTTCCTTCCTAAGAGTTGATTCTTGGCATGTGTGGGGAAAAGGGTTCACTTTTACCTGAATATTGGTGCTACCACTCATTTTAGATGTGTGCATCCTCTATTGACAATCCTCAAACTCACAGTGCACGGTGTAGCGTCTTTTATCGCCCTTGTCAACTATAAACGCACGTTCTGCCTTAATGCAGTACGTCACAAGTGCATTTCTACATTCAGCCATGGAAGCAAAAATGCAACCTTCTGCCATATGAGGCTTCTCAGGGTCTCATTCAACAGGTGGCCGGTCTTCCTTCTCTTCAAGGTCACTTTCAGACTCATATTGGATTTCAGCCCGAGATGTCCGTCTTAAATTCTGAATAACATCAGAATATAGCCTATCCGCATAAATGTAGGCATCGGACTTCACTTCAACAGGAACCCTTCTCTCAGTGCCCACACTTGTCGAGCGACCACGTGGAGTTGGTTTTGAACTGTTCAGGCTAGAGTTGGCAGTACGACGTGATGGTCCTGCCAGAGAAGATAAACCGCCACCGTCTGTCCAACTACCGGCACAACCACATCATTTTGCAGCTTATGCTTAGCAAACATGGTAACGATCTCTTCATCATTACTAATTTGGATCCAATCTTTTCCCCCATCAAAGTATCTGAATTCCACTTCATCGTGCAAACCCCAAGGATATGGGCTGCAAATTATCTCCCCAAATTGTCTGAAACTCCAATTACAATCCATTGGCACAGAATAACCGAAACCTCCATGGAATTTCTTCTTATTGTCTGCATCGACATTGTAGAGGTCCCTTCTAATGTTCACCAAGAAAGCAAACCGCAACTCCATCCTAACCCACGAAAAACAGAGACGCGATCAGTTGCAAATCAATGGTATCCCATGTCGAATCGACAATTCAAAGCCCAGTTCTTACCCAATGGGAACCCAATCGTGGACACGGCGTGTCTCCGGACCCAGGTCGCCGCCGCTCTCCATTTCATTTCTATCCATTTCGTCGAGCAGGTGGCGGGCAGAGTGGTGGAACAAGCGCCCTGCCAGCGGCGTCGCAGGACGGTGGCGGTGAAGCACGTGGCCACGTGGAACGACCGTGGAGGTGCAAGTGGTGCTGGAGGCGGCGCAAATGGGTGCTGCTGGCTGCGACACGGGTGGTGGTGGGAGGTGGTGCTGCCTGAGGATCAGGTGGCTGTTGCGGCGGATCAGGTGGCGTGGAGCAGGTGGTGATGGTGCCGTAGGTACTCGTGCCGCCGCAGGGGGTTGTGCGGCGGTGGCGGCGGCGATAGCGGCAGCGCACAACGGCGGGTCGGGAGGCTCGTGTGTGGACGATTCAGGGCGGTCCCACCTGTAAGCTTCGGACGACTTCAAACTCACTTGGCGGTCCCACCTGGAAGCTCCGGACCCACTTCGCTAACGCCACCAGACGAAATCGACTTCAAACTTACCGTTTCGACCTCTCCATAGTAGCTGCGCACGAGGTAAGGCAAAACTGAGCACCATTCGGCGCTAGGAGTAAAACTGAGTAGTCAAAATCTGTTGTGGGCAATTCGATAAATGACCCTTTTCAAAGTGCCACTAAATGAATTGGGACACTTTGTTAAAGTGTCACTAAAAAAATTAGTGGTAGATTTAACAAGATGCCACTAATTGAATTGAGGCACTTTGGCACTAATTAGTGGCAGATATAACAAAATTCCACTAATTATTTCAATTTCATGTGGGTCGTATTTGGGAGTGGCACAAATATCGCAAGACAATAAGAATGAGCCTTTTTTTGACAAACAAAAGTGTGTCTTGGATGTACTGTATATCGAAAGCAATCCAGCACATAGCTCATATCGATGATCTTTGAACCACAAAAATCACACAACAAACTATTTTATTTATTTATAAGTATCGAGTGAACTACATACACTATGATAACAAGGAAATGATACAATTGTAGTACGTACAAAAGATACTTTTGTGAAGGCTGGAAGGGCGCACACGAATATTCGCCTCCTCACCCAACCCTAGACCCTCCCGCGCCGCCACCTCAGGGCGCCGCCGGGGGGAACCAATGTACATCCCAATTTTGCTAAACTAGGGTGTGTGGTGCGTGTTCATCCCACACATGCATGGAAACAAAATTTGAAACCAATTCAAGTTATGAATTTAAATGGTTTGAGAAAAATACCACAAATAGTGCTTATTTTGGTTTCCAAAATCTTGTGTTGGAAAATAATTTAATTTCACCAAAGAAAAACATGGTTTTGTTGGAAATTTTTTGAGCTTTCCAAAAATGATTTTTGCCAAATTTTATGTTTTCAAAAAGGCCCCCAAAACATCAGTTTCCTGTGTTGTTTTAAAGCAGAGAAGGACCTTTTGGTGAATCTCTAAATTTCTAGGGGATTTTTGCAAATCGTCCCTTTTGTCTTCTTCCACTCCGGACAGTAGGCGGCCAAATCGTCGACGGCGCCCTCGCCACGTCCTGCTTCACCCTCCCGGCGTGGATAAGACGCGAGGAGCCGTCTGCATCTCGCCTCCCCCTGCTCATGCTCGCCCCGCGCCCTCTCGTTATCTCTCTTCGCCGCGGAAACGAACCAAACCCTAGCCCTTTGCTGACCGCGGCCGCCGTCGAAATTCCGGCGTTTGCCGTCGATGCAGGCCACCTCGAGCTCCATCGTGGCCGCCCACCTTGTCATCATGTCCTCCTGCCCCTCCACATCCTGTTGCGCTAGCCGAGAGGCCCGGGAGGAGCCGAATCGGGCCTCCTCCCTCAACTCCGGCCGGCGGATGCCCTCGACGATTTCGGCGCCACCGCCGGTTCCTCGTCCTCCCCGACCCCTCCACTAGCTTCCCCTTTCCGTGGTGAGCTCCCTGATGCCCTCCTTTAGCCCCCTCACCCTCCGCTTTGTTCCCGCGTTGTGCGCCACTCCGGCCGCCGCCACGCCATGGTCGCCGCCGGCCATTCCGGCGACCATGTGGTCACCGGTTCGTACCCCGCGGATCCCCTCGAGCTCCTCTCCGTTATGGTGTAGTTTGTTCCCTCAAATTCGCGCCATTTTTCAATGAATTTGATCTCTCTGTGAAGAACAGAGGAGGATGAGGTCATCTCTGCGTCACAGTGACGTCATATTCCTGTTTTTATTATTTCCAGAAAATGAGTTAATTTTGTAAAATCAACAACTAATGTTCTATAATTCATAAAAGTAAAAGTGAGGTACCAAAATGTTCAGAAAATTATTCTCTATCCAAATATGTCATTTTTAATCATGTTTGAGAAAGTTGATTTTTGAACATGATTTAATGTTGTTTAAATCATTTAAAATAGAGAAATAAGTTTTTATTCAATAAAATTAGAAAATTAAACGTTATATATCAAATTGCTCAAGGTGACAATTGGAACCTATTTATGATGTTTTCAAACCCAATTGAGCTTTTAAAATTGTACTCACTTTCATAACCGCCCGAAACCCCCTCCGGGGTCTATTTCGGGCTAATTTCAGTAAAATTGCATAATTGTCATACGAACCCTAACAACCCCATCTTCATGTCTAGGGATTTATTTCACTGCATTAACTTGCCCATGCATACATATTGTGCATTGCATCGATGCCATGGTTGATTGTTCTCCTTTTCGGTGTTGTTTCCCCCTCGGTAGAACGTGACTCCGAAGAGAAGGCCAGCAGTCTAATGGCGAATACTTGATCTTAACCGACAAGTCAAGCACTTATCCAAGAAGACATTTCTATTGGTTTTCTTATAACCAAGGCAAGCATAACCTCTTATCTGCTCATATATGATTTCAAAGTGATTTGAATCTCGTACTTTGCATTCGGTTCCAAACTATTTGATGTCAGTAGATAGAATTCTCCTATATACTGCATAACCTAGATATCCTGATCCACTGCTCCTAGAAGCTATAGGTTTGTTTGTGCGCGCTCCGCTAAACCCTGTGAGTCTTGCTTAGCCATGCCTAGTTGTGATTTGATCCATCCGGTTGATGAATCTGGTCAGTGCGTGAATCTACTATGTTAGGTTGTTGTGATTTGATTTATCTTTGATAACCTGACTAATCATGGCATGGATGTGAGGCCACAATGGGTTGTGGCATTTTGTCCTGTTCATGCCCCTAGGAGCAAGTTCTCGCCTTCGAGCCAAGACTGAGCGTACAGCCACACGTGGGCCGATGAACCCCGCCCGGCTAACTAACTTGTTTAACCTTATCCATGAGCCACGTAGTTTGAACTTTCCATCTGCGTGTGAGTTGGAAAATGTTTTGGAGAAAACTAGGTCGTGACCGGGACAAGTGATGGACGTACATGGATCTTGATCCCGACTCACAGAACAGGTGCCGTCAGGAGGTGGTCAACTCCCTGTTGACGGGGTGGCCCTGTTTGGGTTGACTCATGGATATGGTTCGACAAGGTAACTGCCGGGAATCGACCACCCTCTGCCTGCACTTCCCGGACTAGTGCCAACCCGGTGGCACTAAGAGTCGGTTGGTACGTGTGGGTAAAGTTGTACACCCCTGCAGGGTTAAATCTTTTCAAAAAGCCGTGTCTGCGGTTAAAGACGACTTGGTGACGGATTCTGTGATCATAGATAACTTGAACGGAATGTCTAAAACTTGTTGATAACGAATTAAGGATGCCTCCTCGGAGATGCCGAGAGGGGTTACCTTGTAGCATGAGATAGTGGAACAACTGGAGGTGGTGATCTTTGAAGCACGAGGTGCTGATATGTTTCGGTGGATTAAAAGATGATGATATCAGTAGTTGAGTAGTTTTCTCATCTGTTTTCAAAATACTCCATGAGACGTGCTATTCCTCCTCGACTTGGAAAACAAATATTGCTTTACGCAAATCATCCTTCATAAAACCCTTTATGAAGATAACAGATATATAATAGGTTAACCATGTCTTGTTGAGTACCTCCCGTACTCAGGTTTGCTTAATTTTGGTTCAGGTGGAGTTCCTCACTTCAGTGGTGAATCAACGTGGACATCGACGAGTAGTTCGGGGTTCCCAGGTAGCAGCCTGGAATCTATGGGCTGGGACGTCGCCTTATGTTGCGGCCTCTTAGGCCTTTTTGGTTCTTGTTGATTAGCAACATAATTTGCCTTCCGTTGTCTGATGTAATGTTGGGTCGTGTGACCTTTGTTTGTAAGCTATACTCTAGTAACACCTGTTTAATAAAGCTTCATGTTTAGAGTACTGCTTTGATCAGTTGTTGGTTTCGAGCTCATTGTTATACAATTTTGGCTATGCCTGCATAGTTGTCGCAGTCGAGGGGTTGTGGAGCCGATGATCCATGTCTGAGCCCGCCTGTCGATGTGATCGGCCTGTGGCGAGGTAACCCCAGTAACCCTCGATTGTTGTTGCACTTTGTGGACACATAGCAGCTCTGTATAACTTTGGTCCCGTTCCTTCAGTTTCATCCGACTCGTGGATGCTTGGGTATACATATCTGGTTATGACTAGCATGGACACAAGGAGTAGTAGACCCGGGATCCGGACTACATGCCGATGAATCCGGTCTGCCTGCCGTTGTTTGTTGCGGCCGGGGCTGGTAACCCTGAAGCCCTTGTGAGTCCATTGCTAGGAGCACATGACAGTTTGTATATCTCTGGGTCCGGGGTCATGACAAGTCATGGTATCAGAGCAGGACTGCCTGTAGGAAAACATTATTGCTTGGTCGATGTTGAGTCTAGAGTTTATGAAAACTACTTTGAAACTCCAAATGGATTGTGAAAATCTCTTTAGGATTCATTTTACTCCTTATCTGGTATCGTTGTAACTCTGGGTCACCTTACCTGTTTTGATTTGAAAAGGTTCTATTCATTCAAAACCTAGGTGCCTTCCTTGGCAAGACGTTTCTTTCACCCAAGTTGACCTAGTGTTGAGTCTCTAGAGTTGTGTGTGTTATGTAATCCGTTATCTCTTTACCGGGAGATTTCCTTCCCATCCCAATCTCTCTCAGAGTTGTGTGGATTCCACATTCTTACATGTTCCCAAAGTTTCAAATATTGAACCTCGCGATCTCCTTTTCATCTCGAGTGTATCTTTTGTCCTTTGCTCAAGTTCTTCCGGAGCTATCTTTGTCTTTTGAAAGATACCTCATGATTGCTATTCGTTGTGTCCTTCAAGGCACTAAGATAGTAGTTATTCCTTTCTCAATGTTTTCAACCTTAGACTTGAACCAAAGGTCCCGGAACATGCTGAATTGCGGTGGGTTGAATCATGTGGTCATAACCATGTGATGCTCATGCCATCAGTACAGGATGCTGACCTTTAACCCAAGTTCTGTTTCTTTGGATCCTAAGGAATCTGTTCCACCTCAGGGTGGCTAGGCAATTCCAACTCTTATAGCCATAGGCTTCCTTTTGGAACCAAAAAGGGATCACAACAGGAGTGATCATCATGGCCTCCACATCTTTCTTCTTGATTCAACTATACTTCTTTTCTTAGCATGGGTTTTACAAATGAGTATGACCCTGTGCTTTAACTTAATCTCAGTATCTCCCCTGAGCATGATTCCACCCTTCAGTTGCTCTCAACCTCCATCCGTTGATTTGGACACCAAGTTGCATACGTGTGTTGGATTCTTCCAATGCATTTGCTCTTGTTTTCCGTCAAAACATTTCACCTTGGGATGTCAGGAGAAACAAACTACAGTACCTCGTTCATCTCTAGTACGAGGTCAAATTTTTGTAATCCGCAGATTAGAGAAGTTTTTCATCAGCTTCTACTCTGTCCACCTTCGAGTATCACACTCTTTTATATCAGGAGGTTGTGTTGAGTTTCATGGCATTATTGATGAAGTGATGCTCTTACACATCTTCACTCACCCTTCCTCCAAGCTTGAATGTTTGAGTATGATGGGTCCGTGCTTTGAGGTGTGTACCAGTTATTCATAGCAATTCTTATTGCTTTGAAAAATCTAAGAAATATATGTATCCTTCTTAGCACTACTGGTCACCCAGCCTCTGTTTGAAGTTGACTGTGTTATCAAATCCGTTCATTCCGGTGCACCTTCTCGGTTAGAGAGTTAGGTTCATACCGAAGCTCTCAAGATCATATCAATTGCCTTGAAAAGCAAGATCCCTTTCAAACTCCGAGACATATCGGTAGGATGTGATATTCTGGTTGTCTTTCTAGAAGTATCACCAGGTTTGTTACCTGACTGTGATGTCTAAACAAGGGGTAATTTGAAATACTCCTTTCTCCAAGAAACTATGCTGGACATCCTGGACTAGTGGTTGAGCTTAAACAACAACTTGGAGAGTTGGAAGGCAAAAGCTCCGCCTAACTTGATCCCCTGTTAAGGGATGTCTAGTTTCCTTTGTGTTGAAGCAGGATAGTACCTCCTTAGTGGACATGCTATCATTCTACCTTGATTTGATTTGGGCTATCGTCAGATCAAGTTCAGATTCAAGGACTACCTTGACGGTGTTTTCACTCATGGTGTTTCCCCGAGTACACCTTCATGTCCTCCAGTCTGACCAATACCTTGCCTTGTTCATGTATCGTATGAATCCCTCTTTTCGGAGTGTCTTGATAAATGTGTTGTTGAGCCCATCGATGACACTCCTCATCATCCAAGTTGCCAAAGGTTCATGTTGAACAGCTGGCACTAATGTTGGAAACTTTCGAGAACCACCTTTGTGTCAGCACGAGTTGTGTTCTGGATGTTCGAAGTAACTTACCCGGTTCATGTGCTTATGGTGAAATTTGTCGCCATGCATTCGAGAAGAGTTTTCCTGTTCCTTCGGGAATAATCCCAAGTCGGTCATGTATGTGTGGACTATTCTTGAGATGGTAGGTTGTTACCTCCATTCTTTGAAGAAGATTGCATCCACACTAAGACACTGACTGATCGTTCGTGAAAGAGAAGAAGTTTAAGAACTTTATTATCTTTGTAATCATCTTCCCAACCAGGACTCTGATGTGTTTCTTCGCAAGTAGACCATGTAGGTGCAACCGTGTTTCTCAAGTTGCTAACACATGAGTTCTGCAACCTCGCTCATCTTCTTGAGCTTAACATCGTAGTCTAGATCTTGAGAATCCAACATATGTATCTCGTTGGTAACCGGTGCAATCTCTTCGATCAAACATACCGAGTCTGAGTTATCAACCCACTAACCAGAGCTGAATCTCAAGCAGCAACGATGGTTGGTGTTTCCTCAAGAGTATTGAATTAGGTTCATTGAAAATATGGCATGGTTGATGTTATGATTGACACAATTAGTCGGAAGGCCTAACTCTGTAATCCTTTGAATCCATAAGAACAACCACTCTCCGTGAGAATTCCGGGGTGGCGCATTCCAGCAAGTTTCCCTCACCCTCCTTCCGAACCAAAGTTTCCCCTTCACTTGATGACCTACAGAAGGCTTGTCGTGAGCCTGTTGTCTGTATCTAGAACATCAAGGAAAACTTGGACGTTGATATTTCCAATATCTCTCCGTTGAACCTCCAAAACCTTTGTTCTGGTGGAACCAAGTTCCTCATGATCACATCTCCTGGTGTTTCGCAACCGCCATTGACCAGTTCCCTTTTTCAAGTTGTTAGTACCTGAAATTCTGTTTTCTCACACATTGTGTGAATTTGTCAGTTACTTCAGCCATGGGGTCTTGACCATGTGGTAAACGTATTGCTACTTCAAATCCACAATAGGAAAAAGATTTCTTATTCCTTTCGGTGTTCAAGCCCCCGATGGTTAACCATCCTTATGGTGTGACCAAGACTTCCTCCTTCATTATGGTGTTCCAACATCTTTTGGTTACTCATCCTCTACCGTGAAGTAACATCCCGATTCTTGACAAAGTTTTCGACAAACTTTAACGGAATGAAAGTTCCTTTTCTGTGTCCACCCCGAGGAGTGAACATGATCCTGTATCGAATTCTCTCTGACGCACGATTATAGTGTTTTCTCGTGTTTTCCCTCGTCTGTGGATATTATGTTTTGGTATCCAAGACAATCCTCTCCATCTTGGTTTTCTGTTTGAAGAAACCTCGATGTCATAAGTTGTCCAACCTTACTTTTCCAAAAGGATTTGAAGTCTTCTACAAAGCTCATATTCTAAATCCTCTCAAGAACCATCGTCCATAAACTTGAAATCTTTTGTTTTTCCCTCCGTTATCTTGATGTGTTTCATGCATGATAACTCAATAGTTCTTTATGAACCTTCCTGCCGTGAGTTACCCATGAGATACTCGATCTTCGTGAAGATCATTTCCTAAGAGTTTCCCTCTTACCTAAGGTGTATCTATTCAACACTTCAAGATGCTACGGATCAACCTCTTCGAGAAAAGAACCGTAAGGTTCAAGAAGATCGCTCAAAACCGGTGTTCCATCTTTCTTTCTCCTTCGGGAATCTCGGGACGAGATTCTTGTAAGGGGGTAGATTTGTAACATCCCAATTTTGCTAAACTAGGGTGTGTGGTGCGTGTCATCCCACACATGCATGGAAACAAAATTTGAAACCAATTTAAACCAATTTAAGTTATGAATTTAAATGGTTTGAGAAAAATACCACAAATAGTGCTTATTTTGGTTTCCAAAATCTTGTGTTGGAAAATAATTTAATTTCACCAAAGAAAAACATGGTTTTGTTGGAAATTTTGTGAACTTTCCAAAAATGATTTTTGCCAAATTTTATGTTTTCAAAAAGGCCCCCAAAACATCTGTTTCCTGTGCTGTTTTAAAGCAGAGAAGGACCTTTTGGTGAATCTCTAAATTTCCAGGGTTTTTTTGCAAATCGTCCCTTTTCTCTTCTTCCACTCCGGCCATTAGGCGGCCAAATCATCGACGGCGCCCTCGCCACGTCCTGCTTCACCCTCCCGGCGTGGATAAGACGCGAGGAGCCGTCTGCATCTCGCCTCCCCCTGCTCCTGCTCGCCCCGCGCCCTCTCTTTGTCTCTCTTCGCTGCGGAAACGAACCAAACCCTAGCCCTCTGCTGACCGCGGACGCCGTCGAAATTCCGGCGTTTGCCGTTGATGCAGGCCACCTCGAGCTCCACCGTGGTCGCCCACCTCGTCATCATGTCCTCCTGCCCCTCCACATCCTGTTGCGCTAGCCGAGAGGCCCGGGAGGAGCCGAATCGGGCCTCCTCCCTCAACTCCAGCCGGCGGATGCCCTCGACGATTCCGGCGCCACCGCCGGTTCCCCGTCCTCCCCGACCCCTCCACTAGCTTCCCCCTCACCGTGGTGAGCTCCCTGATGCCCTCCTTTAGCCCCCTCCTCCTCCGCTTTGTTCCCGCGCCGTGCGCCACTCCGGCCGCCGCCGCGCCATGGTCGCCGCCGGCCATTCCGGCGACCATTTGGTCACCGGTTCGTACCCCGCGAATCCCCTCGAGCTCCTCTCCGTTATGGTGTAGTTTATTCCCTCAAATTCGCGCTATTTTTCAACGAATTTTATCTCTCTGTGAAGAACAGAGGAGGATGAGGTCATCTCTGCGTCACAGTGACGTCATATTCCTGTTTTTATTATTTCCAGAAAATGAGTTAATTTTGTAAAATCAACAACTAATGTTCTATAATTCAGAAAAGTAAAAGTGAGGTCCCAAAATGTTCAGAAAATTATTCTCTATCCAAAGATGTCATTTTCAATTATGTTTGAGAAAGTTGATTTTTGAACATTATTTAATGTTGTTTAAATCATTTAAAATAGAGAAATAAGTTTTTATTCAATAAAATTAGAAAATTAAGTTATATATCAAATTGCTCAAAGTGACAATTGGAACCTATTTATGATGTTTTCAAACCCAATTGAGCTTTTAAAATTGTACTCAGTTTCATAACCGCCCGAAACCCCCTCCGGGGTCTATTTCGGGCTAATTTCAGTAAAATTGCATAATTGTCATACGAACCCTAGAAACCCCATCTTCATGTCTAGGGATTTATTTCAGTGCATTAACTTGCCCATGCATACATATTGCGCATTGCATCGATGCCATGGTTGATTGTTCTCCTTTTCGGTGTTGTTTCCCCCTCGGTAGAACGTGACTCCGAAGAGAAGGCCAGCAGTCCAATGGCGAATACTTGATCTTAACCGACAAGTCAAGCACTTATCCGAGAAGAAATTTCAATTGGTTTTCTTATAACCAAGGAAAGCATAACCTATTATCTGCTCATATATGATTTCAAAGTGATTTGAATCTCGTACTTTGCATTCGGTTCCAAAGTATTTGATGTCAGTAGATAGAGTTCTCCTATATACTGCATAACCTAGATATCCTGATCCAGTGCTCCTAGCAGCTATAGGTTTGTTTGTGCGCGCTCCGCTAAACCCTGTGAGTCTTGCTTAGCCATGCCTAGTTGTGATCTGATTCATCCGATTGATGAATCTGGTCAGTGCATGAATCTACTATGTTAGGTTGTTGTGATTTGATTTATCTTTGATAACCTGACTAATCACGACATGGATGTGAGGCCACAATCGGTTGTGGCGTTTTGTCCTGTTCATGCCCCTAGGAGCGAGTTCTCGCCTTCGAGCCAAGACTGAGCGTACAGCCACACGTGCGCCGATGAACCCCGCCTGGCTAACTAACTTGTTTAACCTTATCCATGAGCCACGTAGTTTGAACTTTCCATCTGCGTGTGAGTCGGAAAATGTTTTGGAGAAAACTAGGTCGTGACCGGGACAAGTGATGGACGTACACGGATCTTGATCCCGACTCACAGAACATGTGCTGTCAGGAGGTGGCCAACTCCCTGTTGACGGGGTGGCCCTGTTTGGGTTGACTCATGGATATGGTTCGACAAGGTAAAGGCCGGGGATCGACCACCCTCTGCCGGCACTTCCCGGACTAGTGCCAACCCGGTGGCACTAAGAGTCGGTTGGTACGTGTGGGTAAAGTTGTACACCTCTGCAGGGTTAAATCTTTTCGAAAAGCCATGTCTGCGGTTAAAGACGACTTGGTGACGGATTCTGTGATCATAGATAACTTGAACGGAATGTCTAAAACTTGTTGATAGTGAATGAAGGATGCCTCCTCGGAGATGCCGAGAGGGGTTACCTTGTAGCATGAGATAGTGGAACAACTGGAGGTGGTGATCTTTGAAGCACGAGGTGCTGATATGTTTCGGTGGATTAAAAGATGATGATATCAGTAGTTGAGTAGTTTTCTCATCTGTTTTCAAAATACTCCATGAGACATGCTATTCCTCCTCGACTTGGAAAACAAAGATTGCTTTACGAAAATCAGCCTTCATAAAACCCTTTCTGAAGATAACAGATCTATAATAGGTTAACCAAGTCTTGTTGAGTACCTCCCGTACTCAGGTTTGCTTAATTTTGGTTCAGGTGGAGTTCCTCACTTCAGTGGTGAATCAACGTGGACATCGATGAGTAGTTCGGGGTTCCCAGGTAGCAGCCTGTAATCTATGGGCTGGGACGTCGCCTTATGTTGTGGCCTCTTAGGCCTTTTTGGTTCTTGTTGATTAGCAACATAATTTGCCCTCCGTTGTCTGATGTAATGTTGAGTCGTGTGACCTCTGTTTGTAAGCTATACTCTAGTAACACATGTTTAATAAAGCTTCATGTTTAGAGTACTGCTTTGATCGGTTGTTGGTTTCGAGCTCATTGTTATACAGTTTTGGCTATGCCTGCATAGTTGTCGCAGTCGAGGGGTTGTGGAGCAGATGATCCATGTCCGAGCCCACCTGTCGATGTGATCGGCCTGGGGCGAGGTAACCCCAGTAACCCTCGATTGTTGTTGCACTTTGTGGACACATAGCAGCTCTGTATAACTTTGGTCCCGTTCCTTCAGTTTCATCCGACTCGTGGATGCTTGGGTATACATATCTGGTTATGACTAGCATGGACACAAGGAGTAGTAGACCGGGGATCCGGACTACGTGCCGATGAATCCGGTCTGCCTGCCGTTGTTTGTTGCGGCCGGGGCTGGTAACCCTGAAGCCCTTGTGAGTCCATTGCTAGGAGCACATGACAGTTTGTATATCTCTGGGTCCGGGGTCGTGACAACCAACCCTACCTCCGTCCAGCCCCTCCCTCAACCGGTCAAGACTGCCGCCGGCCTGGACCGCTGTGGCGGCGGCACCCGGCACCATGCGTGCTTAGGGCAGGAGGATGTGGTGGCGGCCCCCGGACGCGGCTCGGGCGCCTCGGGCAGGGCGCTGCGCACGGCGGCCAGGGCGGTTTCCTGGCTGTGATACGGCGAGCGGCGGCACCTTGATGACCGGCGGCGTCAGCTTGGCTGCGGCGGCGGTTCCAGATGGGCGGCGACGCTCAGCCCGAGATCTTTCGGCGGACGAGCGTGAGGAGACATGGTGGTGGCAGTTGGGGCTTCCATCTGGTCCTATTGGACTCAGATCTGGACTGACCCAACCGGGCTGCTATCTACTCCGATGCCATCCCGCCGGAGGACAGCCGGGGCGGCGAGTTGGAGGTGGAAGGGAGGCTGCCTCACGGGGTGGCTTCTTCGACCGTCTCCTTTGCTGCTCCGACCGGCGGCGTGGGGGCCTCCCGGTATGCTCAATAATGGCGGTGGTCCTAGGGTTCCAACTCGCGCGAGGACGATGATCTTCCTATTGTATGTCCTCTTCGATCAAGCCGGGGTGTCGACCCGGAAGGCTCCACCGGCGAACTCCCATGGGTAGTACCTGGAGATGGCTGGGTCGGTGGAATTCGGTCGCAATGCACGGTCATCAAAGGCGAGATTGGAGGACTAGAAGTGGTGTTCAGATTCTTTGCATTGATGGGGAACTGGCTTGGATTTACAAGATTCGTGGCAGCGGTATGTAAGAGGGGGTGACAGCAGGCGTGAAGTCCAAAGTCCTATCTTTCATGGTGAAAACCCAAGGTCTGGCCTTAATTGGTTGTGCCTGGCAGTGGTCTTGTTGGAGACATTGTTTTGAGAGCGAGGATTATCTTCAGGGTGAAAACCCAAGGTCTGGCCTTAATTGGTTGTGACTGGCACCGTTCTTCTTGGAGACGTTGTTTTTGAAAAACCGGACATCAGCTGTTGTTTAGGTGGTGGTTGTGCGGCTGCTGCAAGGACTGTAAATCTGTAGCGGGACCTTTTCTTTTTAGTTCTTCTTTTTATTGTCTTTCGGCTGTGTGCATCCGTAATGACTATGGTTATTGCGTTGTTGCATAGGCCGAGTGTAATTTGTATCTCCGCGATATTAATATACTTCCCTTTATCAAAAAAAAAGTACGTACAAAAGATGGATTTGCTAAGTGTGACAAGCAGACCATCGTTTTCATCTGGAGGCAGTACGGATCAACGGCAGTAAAAGCTGGCGGCGAGCACGAACAACGTCAGGCCGCACGAGTAGCCAGCAGGGGCTAGACGAATTGTACAATGGACATGACTTGACGATGGACGGACGAAATGTGCGACCAAGAAGTTGGCCCCCGGTCTCCTTCTGTTGGGGCAAAAGGTGTACTGCACAAGGCATGGGTAAAAGTGCGAAATATCCCTATTGAGAAACGATGTTGAAGCTAATGTTGTCTATGTTGGTTCCCTGGTTGGTGTTACACTGGAGGTTGATCAATCTACCTTGTATAAACTTGAGTATTGCAGCATCTTGTTGGGCTGTCGGGATATTGCACAGCTACCGAAAACTGCAGAAGGGGTGCTGGGTGATTTTTTCTATGACTTCTCATATGAGATTGATAGTATCCTGGTACAAGGTCCTCCTGCTGCACTTAAAGCTATCCCTGTGAGTGACTCCTCGGTACCCTTTTCTCCTAAGAGATCCAGGCATGATAATTATGTGGCCAATTCGGCTTCATCCTCAGAGGAACATAATACCTCAGCTAGCTATGTGGGAACTGGGTTTGAGAAGTCACATAACCACACCATGCCTGCTGTGATGGAACAAGAGTCTGAAGAGGAGAGTGATGGGGATGATGAGTTGCTGTTTGATGCTATAGCACGTGAAAATGATGACAAACTTAAAAAGAAACTTGATGATCCGAGTGAAGGAGGGAAAGGTGGAGGTATGTCTAATACTATGTTGGACAAGTCTCCTGAGTCCAACATAGTGCAAAAAATGGTCCATGCTCCTTTTACTCCAGTTGTCGATAAAGAGGCTACAACTCCTGAAATTTATGGTCAGGCATGTAAGAGCATGGTTTTGTCATATGTTGATGCGACAAGTAAGAAATCTTGGCCTGCAGAACCTACTGGCAGTGAGTTTACTAGGGAGATGTCACATGTTGTAGATGATGCATGTCATTATACCATAAAAATTCCTCCTTCGGTTGGGGAAAAAATTGGGGAGGTGAACCTGGAGGGTGAGTCCAATTTGGAGATGAAGAGGGGGAGAAATGAGGAGGGCAAGATGGGCGATGTGATGGCCACAGCTGCTGCTGCGTCTAAGAAGAGAAATCTGGAATGTGAGTCCCCCTTGGCTGAATCTTCTAATTCCTTTGATGCATAGTCTAATTTAGAAATCATGGCTCGTGCCTCGAAAATGGGCATTGATTTTCCCTCCGATAACTTTGAAAATATTGATTTGCTTAGGGAATTAGAGAAAGCGAGAAGTAATATTGAAAAGAAAAATACCTCTATTTCTGATGTACCTTTAATAGTCATGCATGATAATGGGTCGAGAACACCTTTGTGTCTGACCTGGTTAAGTGATGGGGAACTAGATAGCTCCTTCACTATTGTTAAATCCGGGAAAAGTAGAAAAACATGTAAGAGTAATGTGGTGGTTTCAAAACCTTTGACTAGAAGTCAAAAGAAGATGGACAAGGCTACCCTTTCTCCTGGTAGACCTGTTAGACAGAGATCTATACCCAATAAATATATATGATTGGTGGTATTTGAAACATTAGAGGTGTGGGTAAGAAGGGAATATCTACTTGTATCCTGGACACCGTTGCAGATTGTAAATTAGACTTCATTGGACTCCTGGAAACTATGAAACAAAAGTACTCTGCTAGCTTTTTTTTAGAAAAAATAATCCTCTTAATACATTTTTTTGGAAGTGGATCCCTTCTGTTAGCAAGTCTGGGGTGTGGTTTTAAGTATGAATCTCTTGAAGTTCAAAATGTTAAGCTGGGTGATCATATGATGCTTTTTTATCTTTGGGACAAATTGAAAAAATGCAGGTGGGCTTGTATGGTGGTGTATGGGCCTGCACATGAAAGGCTTAAAGAGGGTTTTTTTAGCCGAGTTAGCCTCTTTCGGTAATATGATTGATTGCCCTATTATTGTTGGAGGCGATTTCAATATCCTGAGGAGTGTTATAGAAAAAAAATAAACCTACTATTCTTCCACACACTTCTGAGGTGTTTCATTCTGTTATTCGTACTCTTTGTTTGCAAGAGATTCGTTTTGTGGGGGGGGGGGATATACTTGGTCGAATAAACAAAAAAGGAAAAGTTGGATAGGATTCTCATATCTCCTGATTGGGAAAATTTATTCCCGATGGTTTCCTTGCGCAAAGTTGTGAAGGAGCAGTCTGATCATAACCTGCTTATCCTCGATTCGGGTGATTCTCCTATGGTTGTTAAAAAAAGAGAATTCAAATTTGATGTATCCTGGCTTAAAAATGATGAATTCCTTCCTAAGGTTGCGGAAATTTGGGCTCGTCCTGTGTATAACTCGGATCCCATAGATGTGTTTAATATCAAGCTGAAAAGGATTTAAAAGTACTTTAAAGGGTGGGGATCAAACTTGTTTGGTAACTTGAAAAAAAAAGGAAAAGGGAGTTAAAATCTTAATTGGAGTTGTTGGAACAGTTGGAAGAAGAGGTTGACCTGTCCCCCGATCAGTTTAGTAGAAAAACCGCTATGCAAGTTGAGTTGTATGATATGAATGTGGAAGATGAGACGCATTGGTACCAAAGAGCGCATGCGAGGTGGTTGCTACATGGTGACCTGAATACCTCCTACTTCCATAAAATTGCGAATGGTGGGAAACGGAAAAAGACTCTACACTCCTTAGAGGATAATGGGGTTACTATTGAAGGATGGTCTCCTAAAGCTAGCCACCAGATATTATAAAACCTTATTTGGCCCGGCCCCTGGTAACCTTTTCAACATATCCTCCTCCTTGTGAGATGAAGGGGAGTTGTTATCAGATAGTGATAACGAGGAGTTGCCCAAGCCATTTACTATTGAGGAAGTTAAAAATGCTCTTTTCTCAATGGATTGTAATCGTGCTCCTGGTCCTGAAAATATACCTACGGAGTTCTATCAACACTGTTGGGAGGTGGTGAAAGATGATATCATGTGTCTGTTTAATAAATTCCATGCGGGGGACCTCGATGTTCAACGACTTAACTATGGTTTCGGCACTTTGCTTCCTAAAGTGGATGAGGCAAATAAAATCCAGCAATTTCCTCCTATTTGCTTACTTAGATGCATATATGAGCTAATTACGAAAACGTTGACGATTAGACTTGAGCCTTTGGCCTACAAGCTTTTCAGTGTCCAACAGAATTCCTTTATAAAAAATAGGAGTATTATGGATGGTATTTTGTCCCTTCACGAGGTTATGCATCACACACATGTAAAAAATAGAACATGGATAATTCTGAAGTTAGATTTCAAGAAGGCATACGACAAGGTGAATTGAGATTTCCTTATTTGTTGTCATAAGAAAAGACGATTTAATGATTTGTGGTGTTCTTGGATTCACCAAATTTTGCACAATGGCACTATAAGTGTTAAGATTAACAACCAGGCGGGGGCTTATTTCCAACGCAAAAGGGGTTACACAAGGGGACCCCCTTTCTCCTTCGTTGTTTAACATGGTAGGAGAGGTGCTCACTAAAATGGTTCTGCAAGCTCAAAAGAATGGCCTCATAGATGGGTTGGCTCCTGATTTGGTTAAGTATGGGCTGGGCATTCTGCAATATGCGGATGACACTGTCGTATGCGTATCTCACGACTGTGAGAAAGCTATAAACCTGAAAATGTTACTTTATGTCTTTGATCTTATGTCGGGTTTGAAAATTAACTTTGATAAAAGTGAAATCTATATGATAGGTGGTGACAACTCTATTGCTGCATTTTATTCGGACATGTTCAATTGCAAAGTTGGGCAGTTGCCACTTAAGTACCTTGGTGTACCTGTCACCTTTTCTAACCTGAAAATGATCGATTGGGACTTTTTGGATGCTAAAATGTTTTAGAAAAACTGGAATGTTGGATTAGTGATGCAGCTTCTTCTGGGGGAAGACTGACACTCTTGGATTCTAGTTTGACTGGATTCCCTTCGTATTATATGTCTATGTTCCTTCTTAGCAAATCCTTTATTGAGAAGTTAGATAAACACGGAAGGAGGTTTTTTTGGGCTGGGAACAATAAGAAAAAGAAATATCATATGGTCAAATGGTCTAGGATTTGTCGCTCTAAGAGTAAAGGTGGCCTCGGGGTTAAGAGCTTGCATAGGGAGAATGTGAGTCTGCTATGCAAATGGTGGTGGAAATTAGAAAAACAAATTGGGTTTTGGCAGGATATTGTCACAGCCAAGAATCTAAAGAATAAGTCGGTGGTTGAGGTCAGAGGCAGAGCTTCTGACTCACCCTGCTAGAAGGCTCTGTTGAAAGTTAGAGATACATATATACCGGGTAGAAAAGTTAAACTGAAAAGTGGAAACTTGGTGAGGTTTTGGAAAGACCCTTGGCTCGAAGGTCACTCCCTGTGTGTATCTTACCCTGCTCTATATGACATTTGCTAAGGCCAAGAGTGGACCTTCGGCATAATGGTTGATAATAATTACACGGTTCCCTTTCGGCGTACATTTACTCCTGTGATGGATGTGCAGTGGGGATAGATTACTGATTGTGCTAGAAAAATAGCCTTATCTGAGACTCCCGATGAGGTAGTCTGGTCCCTGAATACAAATGGGTGTTTTTCTACCAAATCGGTTTACTCTTTGTTGGAATCAAACCAGGCTGGGTCACACAACCGCTGAATCTGGAAAAGAAAACTCCCTTTGAAGATTAAGGTGTTCATGTGGCAACTTTTTTGCGATGCTATTCTAACCAGAGACAATTTGAAAAAGAGGAAGTGGGCTGGGAACCCTCTTTGCTCATTTTGCTTAGAACCTGAGACATCGAGACATTTGTTCTTTGAGTGTTCTTTTGCCCGGGTTGTTTGGGGGTCTCTGGGGGCGGTGCTTGGAACAAGTTTATGTCCTAGATCCTTGTGGAAAAGTCTGGCTTGGTTTCATAGTTTTCTTTCTAACGGCAAGAATTTTCATGTGGTGTTGTTAACTGCGACGTGTTGGGCAATCTGGAATACGCGCAATGCGGTCACATTCGAGGGTAAGACTATCAGGTCGTCTGTAGTTATCATTTACAATATGTGTTCTCTTCTCTGTTATTGGGCAGGTTTGTACGAGTCAAAGGAGGGCGAGAGAATCAAAGGCGGTGTTGGACAACTGATGAGCAAGGCTGCTGATCTTGCTGCTTCAATCGCTAGCTCTAGGGGAGAACCTTGGGGAGGACATGGAATGCTGATGATCACGGATGGTTCCACCTGATTCATTACGAGGGCTTGTTGCTTTTGAATTTCTCCTATTGTTGTATCCTCGGTGTTGGATTATGTTGGCTCTGTTGTGACTTCTGGCACTTTGTGTAAGACATGGTTCCCTGAGTGTTTCATTTTGGTAGTCTAGGTGGTAGGTTTTTGGCACCGTAATATGGTTCTCGAGCCGAGACCATGTAGCGGGTTTTCCTACCGTTTTTCTACCCCTTTCGTTTATCCTTTCGTGTGTTGTGTATTTCCGTACTCTGTATTTCTGTTGAAGAAATTTAGTGGAAAGGTGAGACCCCAGTTGGAAAAAGAAAGTTCACCTAGGTGTCTTTGGTTCTGACGATGCAGCTCGTCGGGCACGCAGATGGTCTTGGACATGTACTGCTTCAGCACCACGCTGCAGGGTCACCGCGGCGACCGCTGCTGGGAGAGCCTTTCCGCCTTCCCCGGAAGGCCTTGTTTGGTACTAGAGTATTTTAGGGGATTAGTGGGGATCTTTACTATTAAGGTTACTATGGTGGTATGGTGTCACACTTCCACTAAATTACATAAGGAATGCCACCGCCCAACTAATTGTCTTATTCCATGCAAAAAAAATCCCACATGCACGAACAGCCCCCAACAACCCCAACAATATAGGATAAGTAGTTTGTTACCATCTCACATGCACATACCGTACCATCCTTTTTTATTCCTTTATCCCTAATAACAGGGAGATTTGTTAGTTTGTTATTGAGTTTGTTGATTAAAACACCCCTTCCAGCTAGGAGCCGAGCAAGACGTACGTCCTACAAATCCTTCCGGTTGTTCATTTTTACGAATTGCGACTAACAATTTTTGGGTCTTGTTGCATGTGATTGGATTGTAGGCCGGTGCTTATGGTTTACCCATGGTTGCGACCAAGAAGGGAGGGCTGGTTGACATCCTCAAAGAGCTTCACAACGGCCTGCTGGTGGAACCTCACTCCGCGGAAGGGATTATCGGCACCATGCTCAGCCTCCTCGCCGACAAGGCGCGGTGGGTGTAGTGCCGCGGCAAATGACTGCTCAACATCCACTGCTTCTCGTGGCCGCATCACTGCCGTCTCTACCTCTCCCACGTTGCCGCCTGCTATGATCAACACTCGCTGCATAAGCTGCTCCGAGTCCCCCTCGGCCCGGCCGCCTCGTTCAGCTAGGGCGGCGCGGACGAGTCACTCTTGGACTCAGCTCTGCGGCCTCTCACTCCACATCCCCGGGATTCCTCCAATGACCTCATTACCGAGGACTCCGCAGCTGTCATCATGGACGCCATCAGCCGGTGCCCAGCCTCGGAGAAGCTGGCGAGCTCCGCCAGGGGGCTGGGCTTCGGGCCTGGCCGGAGTCGGAGCTCCTGGTGGTTGTTGTCCATTGCTACAGCAACGACGGCAAGTTGGCAAGCCGAACGTCGAGCACCAAAATAAATCCATCCATGCGGCCACGTCGGCCGATGAAGCCACTGGCGGGAAGCAAGGGTACGTGCTGGTTACCGCCATGACCATCCTCGAGGCCACATACGCGCTAAAGGCCTGCGGCGCCAACACCGCCGGCTTCGAGCTTATATGCAGCAGCAGGAAGGATCAACACCTATGCAACACTATTCAGCCAGAACAATTTGTGAGTATTTTCTGTCAGGTTTTCTTCTAGCTACTTGTGGCATTTAGCAGTCTTACAGGCCGAAATAGTCCAAATGGTAGCTTAGTACGAGATGTTAAAAACATATGCAGCAGAGCATGCTCTCAGATGGCTTCGTTGTGCTCCAGGAAGTATTTTATCTTCCCAGGAAACAACGGGAAAGTTGATGCAAGTTACTATGATGTTTTCGAACCAAGTTTGTTTATTGTGTATCTAACCACCTCACTGATGTATTATGTAGATAGTTTTCTTTTGATTTTGTCATATATGTTGTTCTTAGTGTTCTACTAGCTACATCCATCGTTCATATGTGTGCTAGGTTTTGCAATTGTAGAATCGAATGGGGTTTTCTTGGTTGATTGAAAAAATATGCTCGTCCTAATGAATATAATACTATGCTCAAAAGCGTAAGCATACGAGGTAGCACCCCCAAAATAGAATACTATGCTGATCCAAATGAAAATAGCTTTTCAACCATTTCAACTCTAAAAATATGTGTTTAACCTAATTTGATCGATAAAGCTTTTAAGGGAAATAGGTTAGCAATCTATATTATCCTTTGTATTACACATGGTACCTGGTTAAAGATTTGTAGTCATGTGTTTGGTATTGGTAATGGGTTCCTACACTGGACATGAGGTTAAGAATGTGTACTTTCACTCTGAAAACGATGGCTTTGTTTCATATGAGTAAAGTTACTGCAGAAAATATTCTCCTTGCATTCAGTATGTTTTGTCTAAATAGTATGTTAGCTATTTCTTTTGAGCACTGTTTTGTGATAACCCTCAATCTCATCGGTTGCGCGTGAGCAGACTTATTTTCATCCGCAGGTTTAGGAGCTTTTGTGTGCCCTTCACCAATGCAACTTGTAAATATGGAAATGATTATTGTAAATATAGTTTTAGCTCGATATTAGTTCTACCTTGGCAGTAAGAATAATAGTACACTCTCATATTTGTGTCATACTATTCTCTTTTCTAAGTAATTTCTCATTAGGACATTACCGGCATGGACAAACTTAAAAATGAATTTTTTGTAGGAAAATCAGATGACAAGATTCTGCTAAATCTTTTCAAAAAAAAAATATTTTCAAAAAAAAAAGATTCTGCTAAATGTTGGGAGCTTTTATGAAGAATGGTGTTGTAAGATGCTAAATGTAATTCAAAGAATGTCGTATTGCACCACCGTTCATATTCTGAAAGTAAGCTGATGAACTATCGAACAATGTTTTTTGGATCCATTTGGCAGTACCCTTACAAGTCTTACACCAAGCTCAACCTCAGTCGAAACCAGCCTAACTACAGCGGCATTGATAGCGCATTAAATGTTCTCGGTGGTGGTGATAGTGGTGGTTCAGAGCTGGCCGACCCTTTAAGCTCACGACTGTTTTGTGGGGATAACATCTGATTATCTCTACCAAATGCTATAGTTGCCAATGCCCGTTCTATGTAAGATGTCTGCCTTTGCAATAAAAATTATCTTGTGTAATTGATTTTAGTGTATATTTTTGTTGTTTGAGTAATTCGTGTATGTTCGGGTGAATGTGAAACTTTTTAATGCTTACATTGTGTAGCAAAGTTACCTACTACCTCCATAAAAAATATAAGGCCTATTTTATTTGCTTTGACCAATGGTTTGACCAATAATTAAACTATTAATATATAGTTTTTGTGATATAAAATTATTATTATCGTATTCCTATTAAAAAATACTTCACGATGATTATGATTTCTACCACATCAGTCACATATTAAATGTGTAATCTTTGGTCAAAAGCTCGATAAAAGGAAATAAAATATGACTTGTTTTTTTGGAAAGGGAGGTAGTATCCGTTAGTCAAAGTTTAAAAGGATGTTTCTTCTATGGTTCAAGGCCACATGATTTTGCATTATCATATAATGCTTTACTACATCTGATTATACATTTTTTAATAAGAATAAAATCTATTATTGTTATATTCGTAAGTATTGCTGTTAAACCACTAGAATAACTATTCCTCGTGGCAACGCACGGGCAATTAACTTGTTTGGTACTAGAGTATTTTAAGGATTAATGGGATAATCTCGAAAGCGTTTGGGTGAAACCCCTACCTCCCCTAATCCCCTCAAATCCCTTCCTCTCAATCCACTTGTTTGGTACTAGAGTATTTTAGAGGATTAGTGGGGATAATCCCTAAAGGGTTTGGGTGAAACCCCTACCTCCACCCAATCCCCTCAAATCTCTTTCCCCATCCACTTGTTAGAGGGAGTGAATTTGATTTGGAGAAAAATACACTATAGGTTGGGGAAAGCCGATTCCCAAATATGCACCTGTACCCAAAGAAGGCCGAAAGGATGCCACCGCCTCAGCACCGTGCTTAAAGCTCTCGCGTCGCGGCCGGCGACCATGCCGTCCTCCTGCCCGCGCCCGTTCTCGAACACCATGGTGAACGCGCTTCTCATGGAGCAGCGCACGTACTAGTCGACTCGGTGACATGAGAAGCTACCTACGCTGTCGGCGATGATCTTGCCGGCGGCGAGCGCCAGAGACAGAGCACTCTGCATCGCGGCGATGCCGTACTTGGCGTACGTCTCGTGCTAGTCAAGCAGGCGCTTCCCGGACCAGACACGTATCGTGCCGAGACCGCTGAGAACACCTGCGCGTACACGACGTCAAGCAGGCGCTTCGCGTCGGCGGCCACCTCCGTGAGCATCGCGCAGCGAGGTACGAGTCCATGTCCTCTTTATCAGCTCCAGCAGCTCCTCCGCCTCGTCGAAATACGACCATCTCGTCTCGGAGGTCGAAAATTGTCTCAAGGAGGGAAACGTAGAGGAGCATGTTGAGAGGGTAGAGGGTACCCGTCGGCCCAGTCGCCGGCGGGCGCAGAGCGCCATGCCAGCGCGTTGCAGAGTGCGCCCATTGCGTCGGACGCCCTGCCGGTGTCGATGGCGCGGGCCTCGGCGGCCTGCTGAACCTCGTAGAGCCGGACCACGGAGGCGCTGTGGCGGTGGTCGGGCGGGGCGGACCTGTGGCGGACGCGGCCGGGTGGTGCTCGGCGCCGCAGGACATGAAGAAGACCTCGTACGTGGACGTCGGCGTGGGCGAGGCCATCGAGGTGGCTGCATGGGCAGTCAAGGGCGTCGGCGGCCGCGCGGCTGTGGCTGTGGCTGTGGCTGTGGATGTCGGAGGCGTCCGGCGAGCGCGAAGGAGGAGGCGGTAGTGGTGCAGTGCAGGAGGCTCGGCCCCATTCGGCCGGCCCGAGGTAGAGAGACCATCGCTGCCACGCCACGCGCGCGGGAACGTGTTGAGCAGACTCACACACACGCAGATTAGTTAGGAGTTAAATCAAACAGCCTGATTCGAATGATGAAACAAGATCAAATACCGTTGAGAAGCCTGAAAGCAAAATCTGTATGGAGAAAAGGAAGCCCTGCCTGCTCTTCAAGCTTGATTTTCAGCGCTCCTTCGATTCCGTGTCCTGGAGCTACCTCTTCGAGCTCATGCAGAGGCTCGGTTTCCCGGCTAGGTGGAGGGATTGGATTGCCCTGCTACTCTCCTCTTCGTCTTCCTCAGTCCTGCTGAACGGCGTCGCCGGACCTCCAATCCTCCATCGCCGTGGTCTCCGACAAGGGGACCCGTTGTCCCCCCTCCTGTTCATCCTCGCCCTCGACCCGCTGCATCTGCTGCTTCGGCGGGCCACCGCGCTCGGTGGCCTCTCCGCGCTGCCAATCAGAGAGGCCAGGATGCGTGGACGACGCGATGGTGTTCCTGAACCCGAACCGCTGCGAGGTTCAGCTGCTGTTCCGTGTCCTCCGGGAGTTCGGAAACGCCACGGGACTCCACATCAACCCCATCAAGTGTCAGGTGGCTCCGATCCGCTGTGACGACGTGTATCTGGACGCGCTGCTCGAGGGCTTTTCCGGCGAGAGAGCGGCGTTTCCGCTTCATTATCTGGGCATGCCCCTCTCCCTGGGCCGGCTCAGGTACGTCCATCTTCAGCCTATCGTCGACAGCGCCCGTTCCCATCTCGCGGCTTGGCAGGGGAAGTGGATCAATGCGGGCGGCCGCAAGGCGCTCACCTCCTCCGTCCTCAGTACGTTGCCCATCTTCGCCATGACGGTGATCAAGCCGCCGGCTAAGTTCATCAAGGATTTCGATCGACTGCGTCGTAACTTTATCTGGGGCATTGAGGAGGAGCATGCTGGCGGCGCCAAATGTAAGATGGCCTGGAGCAAGATATGCTCGCCCTACGTCTGTGGTGGATTGGGGCTGCCAAATCTCGCTCTGTTCGGGCGCGCTCTACGGTTGCGGTGGCTGTGGCTCGAGTGGAGCTCTCCCCCTAGACCTTGGCTGGGCACGCCCGTGCCCTGTGACGCCCTGGATCGTGCGATCTTCCACACAGCCACCAGGGTCACCATCGGCAATGGCGGCACGGCGTCCTTTTGGGCGTCGAATTGGTTGGGCGGATCGCCGCTCTCTTCTCAGTTCCCCCGCCTTTTCACCCGCTCTCGCAGGAAGTCGAGGACGGTGGAGCATGCCTTACTTAATCACGCTTGGGTCACGGATCTGAGGAGGCCACTTCCGCACGATCTGCTCGGTGACTTCCTGCGTCTCTGGCGTCTTGTTCAAGGCATCCAACTCGACGCAAACGCGCCGGACACGATCACTTGGACGCTGTCCGCTAACGGGTGCTACTCGTCCTCCTCGGCCTACCTGCTTCACTTCCAAGGGAGGGAACGCTCTCCGGCGCCGGATATCATATGGTCGGCCTGGGCGCCGACGAAGGTTAAGATCACTGCCTGGCTTCTCCTCAACAACCGGCTCTGGTGCGCCGACAGGCTGATGCGTAGGGGCTGGCCTAACTGCTATTTCTGTCAGCTGTGCCGTCGGCAACTTGAATCAGCCTGGCACCTCTTCTTCGAGTGCCCGTTATCACATGTGCTCTGGGCTGGCACGGCTAGGTGGCCCAACTGCGATGCACTGCAGCCATCCAGGTGGGCGGGCTGCACCACAATGCTGGAAGTTTGCATCGCCATCAGCGCGCAGGCTAGCAACCCACACAGGAGAGGTATCCAATCCGCCATCCTCCTGGTGATCAATGGCATCTGGCGCGAACGCAACGCGAGAGTTTTCAGAAACCAGTTCTCCTCTCCTCCGGCGATCTTGGCGGCGATTCATGATGACGCTCACGACTGGGCCCTCGCTGGTGCAAAGGCTTTGCGCAGGCTTCTGTTTGAGCCCCCCTGAGCTCTCCTCTCTCGCTTCTTTGATCTTTGATCAAAGTTTTTCTTTTCCATTTCGCTAACCTTTTCCGGTTACTTCGACACGTCTTTTGCGTTGCCGGGTAACCATCTGTACAGTATTTTCCCTCTGCTTATCAATGAAAAGCCAGCAATTTTGCTGGATCTTTCAAAAAAAAAAAATCTGTATGGAGTATTTTTTTTTTTTTTTTTTTTTTGAGGAAAAGTAGCAGAGCTACATTTCATTCATTTCTTGAGAGAACAAAGTAGCAGAGCCAAGAATACAAAGGAGGTGAAAACTGTACAGGCCAACACACAGGTTTAAACTTAAACTAGAGGGGAAGAGCTAGAAGTAACAAGTAAAATGTGCCAAGTTACAACACCAGTCTGGTGGTAGAATGAATAGAGCAGCAACAGCGAGATGCCAGGACACAAGTTCATCAACCATCTTATCCGCCAGGAGGTTTTCATTCTTTTTGAAAATCCGGGCATTGCTCGCTGTCTCACCGGGGTAGATGCTTGATCAACAGCCTTGGACCACCAGGGAGCCAAATCGTCTGTCTTGGTTGTCGGCGCAAGGCTTGCTCTCAACACAAAGTGGGAGAGCAGCAGACTCCAAATCTTGATTCCCATTTTTTTTTTGAGAGGAAGGCCAAATCCTGACTGTGCGTGCAAATCCAAGGATGCACCACATAGATCAGTATGACATCCAGCGACAGTTCATACAGTAGGTGCAATTTCCATGCTCCAGGAGCATTCATTCTCCATGCTTCAGGAGCCAATACAGTTGAAATGATACTAAGGTCTGATACAGATGGTCTAAGTTTATCTTCACACTTACTGCCACACATTTCATTCTCCATGCTTCAGGAGCTGTCAGGATCCCATGAACCATCTCTGTATCTTCCCAGCCTGAAACTAGTACTCTGCATGCAGCCCAAAACTGGACCTGTTACAATATCACCTATGTGCTGTACATCTTCTGTAAAAATAGATATATAACAAGTCATGAACCTTGGTACAGGAAGCCTGCATGGATGCTATCAGCTCAAGAAATAATGTAAATCTCTACTACATTACACGCCTGGAATTGTTCTTGCAAAAACAGTACATGGATGGTCGAGTTTCTTAGAAAGACGATAACCAAGGTACAGCAGGCAGCCTGATGGCCAAAATACTTTCCACCACAATCAGTACATCCGAAGAAAATAAAAAAGCAGTCTTGAGCAAAATGAGGCAAAGATTTAACCAACTGTTTTCTCGTTCAAGACGGTCTTAACAACCAAGAAGACAAGCCATACATCAGTTTACTACTCAGATTAACATCCTTACAGCTGAATCTTCTTCCCCTCCTGAAAACTGAAATTCTGTACAAGAATAAGAATAGAGCAACACACATGTGCTAGGAATCACAACAGAATTTGGCCTACCACCAGTAATCACAACCAAATCTGGGGTATATTGGCAACATTAATCAGACTCGAACAGGCATAAATTGGACTTTTTCTGAGCTATACCAAGTTACCGCTGATACCAAGACAATACTTCTTAATAAAATATACAATCTGAAGAGTAAAATTTAGATATAAAACCCTTCTATCAGAGCACACAACTACTCCCTCCGTTCCATATTAGATGACTTTCATTTGTCTAAGTATAGATGTATCTAGACATGTTTTAGTCTATAGGTACATCCATATTTGGACAAATGGAAGTCAAGTATTTTAGAACGGAGGGAGTATATTTTAACACCTTTCCACTCACCGGAGCCAAACATGAGAGACATAGTAAAAGCTTCATTTTTTTAATCTCGTCTAAAGTTGTACATAATGGTGTATAAATAGCATCCACATAAAGTTAGATTTCCTGACAAAACTTGCATTCAGATGATCCTAATAATACTTTTGTTCGCCGCAATCTGTTACTTTGTTACATGTGCTGCTATATAGATTCAGCAGTTAAAATGCAGGGAAATTATCCTGGAAAAAAATTGCACACAACCGGTCAGTATCCCATCTAATTTTTTCCATGCTTCAGGAACAATATTAGTTCAGCATCCCATCTCTATTGGTTTCCAGTACACAAGACAAATGAGAGCACACTACCGGCACAATTCTTTATTTCTGTCTTCTACCATATTACAGCAAACCAACTCTAAAAGCTATTCCAATATACTTGTTTAAAGAAAACATAACAAGTTCCAACAATTCTACTTCGGTAAGCAGTTGACAATGCATGTGAAAATAATTATCTGAAGTGCAAAATTCTCTCGATGTTCTGATGATATCTGAAGCTTTTGTACGTAACAAAAATATGGGCAGATCTTGAAAATTTCTAGGTCCTTAATCTGAATTGCTGTCTTTCCTGCGAATACAATATGCTCAGTCAGTCCTTGGCTTTCTCTTCATTGTCCTCGACCTTCTTCGTTTCTTTCTCAAGTAGTTCTTTCCCGAGTCATTTAGCCAACTGCCCTTTCAAGGTACGGACGTTCTCAGCATTAACTTGAGCCCACATGATGTTCATCCAATTCCCGTCCAGTGCTCTGTTTCTCCACCATCTAGTGATGGACCTTGCTATGGCCATAACATACACAGCGCAATCATAACCATTTTGTTGTCTTGGTGTCACCACATGCTCAATCTCTTGTGCTGCAGGAAAGATTGTGCACATTCTCTCTGCAAGTTTCTCTGCAGCGGCTTGGTTGAGTCCATCCGACGAATTGTGATGGATAAACCGCGGCCTTTCAGATGTGCTATCGATAACGAGTACGGACCAGTGTGTAGCACGGTCAGGATGTCCAAACTCCGTACTGTTATTCATGGGCAAGACCACGATCTATAGGGACCTCGGGACTGATAGTGGCAGGAGCTTGGGCGTATGCGACAGCCACTGCTGCATCACCGAGATGTACATCATCAGTGTCTAGACAGGAAGATAGCCCATTGAAGAAGTGGCTGATCAAGGCGTCGGATAAGAATTCATTATTCCGAAGGTCATTAACAGCATTGCTGGACACTCTGTTCGTGGCCAGTGGCTCTTTGCCTCCTTGCTCAGCTTTCTGTTCTGCGCTTTTGCTCACAGCTGATGGACCCAACTCAAGAATTGAGAGACCAAGCCATCTAGCTTCAGCTACCAACAAATCACACTGGGTTTTGTCTTCATCTTTCTGATTCCAAGAAGAAAACCAATGCGGCACATTTGGCGAACCCGCGGCTCCTCCTCCACTCAATCATTTTCTCGCCTTTTTCTCTTCAATCTGGTTCATTGAGCTGATTCCTCTTTTTACCCCCACATCTAGCAGTGTGCCTTGAGATTGCTGCCGGTGGTGGTGCATCAAAGTTGGGCACTGAGCTGTCTGCCTCACCCCGTCGATGTACTCCTCATCAATCGATTGCCAGAGTTCTGTCCTAGGCTCGGGTGGAAGTGGCTAATGTGCAAACATTCCAGCCTTCCAGGGATCTGTTTCTGTAGCACAGAACATAGTAAAATGTTCCTTGCAGAGGTGTGGTATAGATGACTATTTCCGACTCTCACGCTAAACGCCCCAAAATTGTTGAGCACCTCTTCTGCCGTCCCATTAATCATCAATGTCACTGTGTTCTGCATAATCAACAGAGAAGAAGATTTAATGGTGGAGTCCGCTGATTCGAAGAGAAAAAGGGAAAAAGTCGCTATTTCTGTAGTACGAAATACGGTAAGTTGGCGGGGAGATAGGTTGATCGCCGGCGAGCACACCCCGGTCGGACTCGTTCAAGGCCTCACGCCCAAAAGAAAACAAGCAGATGTTCTTGGCGCAAATCGCAAGCAGATGTTCTTCCCGCAAATCGCAAGGCTCACTCGACCATCCTCAGTAATTCAACTCCTTGGCAGCACAGCATACGGCGGAGTGCTCGGCGCAAGAAAAAAAAAACCACTTTTTACCCAATAACAGAAAAAGACTGGGCAAATCATCACAATGCGAAGTTGATAACACGATTCAAGAAGGATAAAGGAAAAAAAACAAGTTCTTTCTCAACTCCAAGAATCAAGAAAGTCGGTCCTTTTTAGTTTTTTTTTTTACGGGAACAGCAGGCGCACTGCTTTTATGCATTGAGAAGAAACAAGAATTACAGCAAAGAAAAGTGGCAGTAGCGAGAGCTAGCAGGTGCCACGAAAACAGGAAAGAAAGGAAAGGAAAGAGAACAAAAAGGAGTCAGGCTCTGGAAGCTAAAGTAAACAGCGCCACTCCCTCCAAAGCACGAGCAACAACAACTGCTACAGAGGAGGAAACATGCTTGAAAATCCTCTGATTTCGTTCGATCCAGATGTTCCAGAGCACATATGCTGCCAAAGTGACCGCTTGGTGTCTCGTGCTGGAATTCAAGAGCTGAACTTTATTCCACCAAAGGAGAATGTCAGATTCAGAGCTCGAGAGCAACCCCAGCTGTGGTTCAACCTGAGCAATACCATGCCACACCTCTTTGGAGAAAGGACAGAGCAAAAAAAGATGGTTGCGATCTTCAAGCACTTGATCACAAAGGGAGCAGGCAGTGTCATGATTCCACCCTCTGTTGCGCAGACGAGAAGCAGTCCACAGTCTGTCCTGAAGAAGTAACCAAAGGAAGAATTTAATCTTCCCTTCGACCTTAGCTTTCCACACTCTCTCGAGGGCAAACGATCTGATCCTGGAGCAGAACTGAATATTGTAGGCTGAGGAGGCAGTGTAGCCGCCATTGGCCGACAATTTCCAGGTCGCCTTATCTGGGAGGATGGAAAGAGAGACCCTCTGTATCATTCCCCACAACTGAACGAATTGGTGAATCTGAGCTTCAGTTTCCATCCTTTGTAGCCCTCTCATCCATTTGCCATTAGCCAGTGCAGCTTTGACACAGAGCTTTTTGCGAGATGCCAATTTGAAAAGATCTGGAGCTATAGAACCAGGGGCCAGACCTTCCAGCCAGGCATCCTTCCAGAAAAGGGCTCTCTCCCCATTGCCTAAATGTATCAGAGCACAAGCAGCAAACAGGGCCTCATCAGATTTGTCACAAGGAATGGCCATGCCATTCCAAGGTCTTCTGTTGTTTCCCCAGCTTAGCCAGCACCAACGCAATCTAAGAGCCCCGCTGAAAAGCTGAATATCTTTCACCCCCAGCCCTCCAAACTTGATTGGGCTGCATACTTTCCCCCAATTAACCAAACATTGCCCACCGTGAGCTTCTTCTTCTGCGCACCAAAGGAAGCCTCTACGTAGTTTGTCACATTTCTTTATGAACCATTTATCCACCGCGAACGCAGACAGGTGGTACACAGCACAAGCCGTGATGACGGAATTGATCAGCAAGAGCCTAGCAGAGCGATCCATCAGCTTCCCCTTCCAAGTCTTGAGGTGGCTGGCGATTTTGTCCAAGATGAGTTGTAAATCAATGCGTTGAGGCCTGCGAAACCCGATAGGGAGCCCAAGATAGCGGCAAGGAAAAGTCCCCTGAGAACCTCCAAAACCGGCAAGAATAGGTTCCAGAACAATGCTGTCACAACCAATAGGGTAGGCCACGCATTTCTGTAGATTAGTTCTCAGGCCAGAAGCGTTCTCGAAGAGTTTCAGGATCCTTTGAATAGCTAGGACATCATCTTTAACCGGGCTGATGAAGATAGCAGCATCATCAGCGTAAAAACTCGCTCTAAGCCTGTCCATCGAGGGGTCGAGAGGGGCTAGCACCTTGAGCAAGGTGGCCAGCTGGAAGATCTTCTGTAATGGTTCAATAGCCAGAATGAAGAGCATTGGTGACAACGGGTCGCCTTGCCTTTATCCTCTGCGATGCTGGAAAGCTCTTCCAGGAATCCCATTGAGCAGGATCCGGGACGAAGAAGTGGCGAGTATAAGAGAGATGAGATCCCTCCAGCGCTGCCCAAATCCCATCTGCGTCAACACTTCCAGGAGAAAGGCCCAATTAACAGAATCAAACGCCTTAGCTAGGTCCTTTTTAGTTAAAAAACATGGCAGATCTAGAACACAGGTATGCGTAGGAGGGGCAGGCGAGAAAGGAGCAAGTACCCTAGGTAGCCTACGCAGTCTCCCCTTCTTCGGCGCCGTCTCTCCCTGAGTCCCCGTGAAGGAGGAGAAGAAGCCCCTGGTTTGCTCTCAGGGATTCTTGGTTGCGACGAAGCGCTGCTCTGCTTGTTGGTGTGGAAGAAGGGCAGGGCAGGGTATGCACACCAGCAATTTGGACTACTGCCCCCGTCCCAATTTATAATATGTTTTGGTAAAACAAAATAGCCTACCAAAAGTTCTATAATTTGAGACAGAGGTAGTACATTCAGGATATGCACACCAGCACACAAAGCACCACATTCAGACACGCTCTAATTAAGTGCACATACACAAACCGAGAGTACAAACTATTATAAGATAGGACTCTTATCAAGTTTATTTTGGCCAAATCTTCCTGATCACACTTATAGCAAGTTGGTCCGAGAGGACGACATAGAGAAACTAAAACGTTAACCCACTTTCCCCTCTACAGAATCATTTGCTTCTAAATCCATAAGATTTAATAAGCCAAGATCCTCAGCAGCCTCAAAGTCATACATATAGCAAGCTGGTCCAAGAAGGCTATGCGGTATGTCCAAAGTCGACCAGGTCACCTTCACCTTTGCGGTGGCGAAACCAAGCTCGAAAGTAAAGTTCTGATGTCCGTGCTTGTTAGGGGAGCACAGAAAGAATTTATCAAAAGAATGGCCTGAGCCACCAATCTGACTGACCTGTAACTGAAGGCCCAAGGTAACCACCCATGGCACAGCAACCACATACTTGTTCTGCTCACACGTCTCGGGATTGACAACACCGTCAAAGAGACAGATTCCTTCACGCAAAAGAAAACGCGTGTTGATATAGGTCGCCTTTAGACGCATCTTCATGCTGCTGCCATGCTCTACATCTGACATCCCAACCTGTACCGTGGCCTCCACCGCGCAGCGCAGGAGCGAGAGAGTTATGTCCACTGCGCCGCAATCACCATCGATCCGTTGCTTGTGCTCACTAGCATTCATTGTGGTTAGGTTGTTGAAGGAGGCAACACCATCGATGAGCTGTAAATCATCCCTTTCTTCGTCTCCAATCTTGATCTTCATGTCGAACTCAAGTAGCACATAACCATCCATTCTGATTCCTCTCTTAGGGCCGGTCATCTGTATAAAGCCATCCTCCTGTTCCACGGTGAAAGGATCGTCCCTGCTGCGGTTGAAGATGTAGTTTCGGAAAGGGTTCAAAAGATCCCGGACAGCCATGTATCCATACAACCGAACTGGGCCACTGATAGAAGAAGAAGTATAAGGTAGCTTCAGCGAGAATATCTGCATCATGGTGCGACTGTCGTGCCTTTTGCAATCCGCCCTATCCCGAGAGCAAGAGGTCCATATGTCTGTCATCATCATTGGCTCCAGACAAGCTGATCGAGCAGCAATACGAACATTGTACATGCAGTAGATGATCAAAATTGTTAACCCAGATTGTAATCAAAAGGAGGCAAAAAAAAGGATACACAGATACAATCATGGTTCAAACTACAATCGATGCTTAGGCCCCAAAGAGGCTCTTGGGAAAGCTACCCGAAATAATATTTTTTAACTGATTACATAATACCTAGTGTTCTCTAAAACTTGAAAACGAAACAAATAAATAAATAAAATGTGTGAACTCAAATTAGGACAATTTAACTTTTAGCTAGAGCTAACTGACAAGCACAAAGGGTGACACCACATACACATAGGCAGTTTCTGGTGGTCACAAGCTGTCAGTAATTAAGTGTAGTATGCTGAAAGTTTGAAGCAATCTTATTGAGTAGGCACGTGCATGTAAAACTAGTAAATTTTGCTAGCTCGTCGACAAATGAAAATTTGCATATGTTCCAAACAAATTACAAATCGAATCATCAAGCATTCATGTTGCTAATGCTTTCCAAATTGTGAGGATATGTCTCTTCAACCGTTGACAATACTTATAGGACAGAGGATAAACAATTTAAAAAGGAAAAAGACAAGAAAGAGCATAAAGCATAAAGTGCTATTGCGGAAACTAATGCGTATTTTGGCTGGCATAGATGAAACTGAAGTAGAAGAAATTTGGGTAAGAACTCCATGTAGAAAGCCTGGATTACACCACGTATGGACAAATTTATGTGGCTACTTTCCTAACAAGAAACTGATGGCTTAAGAAAATCCCTGGAAAAGAAATGTTGACACAGCTAACCAGTTATGAGTAAAGCTTAAGGAGGGCGAGTAAATGTGGATGTATTTGTTTGTAAATTGTTAGAAGTGTGACACCACATCCACCTTGGTGGTAAAAGATATGAATGTGTGGCTCGTTTCAGGATAAGCAGTGTGAACAATTTGGTAGCTCATGTCATTAGGATTTAGGACTAAAAAATTGTTACTCCCTCCGATCCATATTAATAGGTGCTCAAGTGGATGTATTTAGACATGTTTTATTGCTAGATACATCCACTTCACCACCTATTAATATGGATCGGAGGGAGTACTATTTTGGATACCAAACGGGATTCGATTGGAGGACGGTATTAAACAGGCTTTGAACGGGAAGGCTTACTCTCTCTGGTATCACCGAGACGATAAACTTGACTCCAGTAGTCGACCGTGTAGATGGATCCATCGCTATGCTTGCAGTTGGGGAGGAGGACGGCACGTGACACGCCGTCGAGGGGACGCCCGTCAGGGCCGTAGGCCACCCTGCTCCGTGGAGAAGCCGTCGACGATGCGACGGCGCCTTTCTCCGTCCTTCTCCTCTTCTCGTCGATTGGAAGCCCGTCGTCGCTGCGGGAAGGGGTCGCTAGAGCGCCGCCGCTCTCCATTCCACGATTTGGGTTCTAGGGTTTCCGTAGAGGATTCCTCTTCTCTTCTCCTCGATTGGGGGTGTGCGTGTGTGTGTGTTCTTGGAGGATTCTCAGCAGAGAATTAAACATTCTGCCCTCCATCCATTAGAAGAGGACAGTGGGCGTCCCCGGGATCAAAAAATTTCATCCCGTCCATGTGCTGACACGGTGTCCTTTTCCCCCAAAATCCGATTTTCTCCGGTAGCAAAAAAAACAAATCCCCGCCTTTTCTTCCATGCAGCAAATAAAGGGTTTGTCTCGGAAACAAAAAAAAATAAGACAGATCTCGCCGAAGACTCGCCGGAGATCTCGCCAGAGACATATAGCAAAAAAAAATTGCTACACTAGAAAAAGTCGATTTTCGCCGGAGACATGACCGGGAGAATTTTGCTCGCCGGAAAATTCCATAGCAAAAAAAATGTACTAATATTAGCAATAAGATAAACTTATTGTAGCAAAAAATAAATTATTATAGCAAAAAATCCGATACGGTCACCGGAGTTGTAGTAGCAAAAAATTTGTACAAAAATAGCAAAAGAAAAAACGATGTGTAGCAAAATTTTCGCGGGCGCTGCAAAACTGCTGCCGCTTGCAGGAGCTTCCTCCGTGGCAGCTAGGAGGACGCCCGCCAGAGCGCCTGGAGCGGCTTCGCCGTCACATGGCGGTGCACCACCGGCCCATGGCGGCGTCCGGTGAGGCCCAAATGAGGGGCGAGCAAGTCGGCCTGCAGCCTAGTCGCCGCCGAGGAAGCCCTGCCCACATAGGCGATAGAGAAAGCCCCACACCTCCCCGCGGTCCCTCTTGCTGCTCTCGTGGAAGGGGAGTGTCGCGGGGTTCCCAGCAGAGAAGACGTCGACGTCATCCGCGACGAGGTTCGGGACGGTGGTGGATTCGTTGAGCAGCACCTTGGGACGATGGTGGCGCAGCGGCCGACCCGACGCACCCGGCCGCGCTCCTCCGTGGCCTCCTCGGCCGGTACGCGCTCGTCGCCGACTGCTTTCACGCGGCGCTACCCGTGGGCGGCGGCGCGAACGAGGTGCGGGAACTGCTCGAGCATTGCGCCTGGAGGTGCGGTCGAGGAACGGGGCGGTGGATTTGTCAGATTGGGTGTGTGGGTCCATCTCATGGTGTGCGGTAGTGGCTGACGTGTGGGTGTGCGGAAGGAACCGGACGTTCATCCCCCGGCGGCATAGTAGCGTTTCCTATTAAAAAATACTCCTCACCTAGTACACTCTTCGTCTCAATATCGCAAAATCGAAAAATAAATAAATAGATGTATCTGACTAAAACAACATGTGTCTAGATATATATTTTTATCCGCTTTACGACACTTTTATAAATTGGCGGGAGTAGCTGACATTACCTAGCTCCCGTTATAGCTGCCCAATCGTGTCGTCCGGCACGGCACAGCCCGTTAGGCATCGTTCTTAAACGTGGCGTGTCGGGTCGGTCCATGGGGCTCAACCTCCAGAGTAGGCATGGCCTATGGTACGGCCTAACTGGCACGACGGTCTGGGCTAAGCACGGCACAATTAGTCTATTTTGTCCTGATTAAATCCCAAAATTTTAACAAATAATAATAAGAAGAAAAACAGATCGTGTCCCGGGCTGGTCCACGGGTTCAACTATGTTTTTCGATAACTTGTTGGCGCACCTAGCTGGTAGGAAATGAATGGGGAGTATTAACTATCCAAACGGGCCATGCTTCATGGGCTAGCCCGAGGCACGAATTTTCTTTTCCACCTGACGAAATTGGCACGACACAGTCTAAATGGTCTGGCATGGCATGGTTGTCCCTCTAGGCCCGCTTGTTACTCTTTTTTCTTAGAGCATCTTCAGCCGTGGGGTTATACTCGCGCGCCGAAAAATATATTTAGGGTGCTCAAATAGCTATTTTATAGCGCGACGCTTGTGAGTGGCGCTAAAATACAGCGCGAGCAGCGCATCGCAGCTCATCGGGCACGCGTCAGGCCGGCGCTTGAGCTCAAACAAGCACATATACAAAATACAAACAATGAACAAAAAAATCATGCAAACACAACATAAAATTTAAGATTGTCGGTATAGTTCAAGACATAGTTCAAAAACAAACCCACGACATAGTTCATGAAAAATTAAAGTTGACACGAGCACACAGACAACAACATTTATTCTTCATCTTCATGCTCTTCTACTTCAACTTCTTTGGTTGCATTGCCATCGAAGACATTGTTTGTTGTAAGTTATTGGATAAAATTTATTCAACTTAGTGAGGTTTGCTTTTGAACTATGTCTTGAGCTAACGTTTGAGCTCCAAAATTCTGAAAAAAATATGGCCACATGCACTAGATTGTTATCTAACTTTGATTAGTTGGACATTTTATGATTTGAGCCACGAAAGTGGCTCGAAAAGATTCAACTTTACATTCAGTTCTGTTTTGACATATTTCTGTCTTCGTTTGCATTTTCCTCTTAATCTTTTTCTTTCTGTGTTCTATCAAGGGGGAGCTTTAAAAGTAAGTGTGACGGTAGCTAATGTTTAACTTGAGTGTTTGTCTTGTGTTAAAACTTAACCAAGTGGATGTATTCATTTGATACACTAACCCCGCTAATAAAATTATGCGATGTTTTGTGTAGATGAAGTTTTCAATTGTAAGGAGAGGGAATGATATGAGAAGATTAAGGATGGACAAAAGCTCAAGCTTGGAGATGCTGATACGTTGCAAACGTATGTACTTTTTGAAACACTTCTCTTGTTGTTTCTCTTCCCTTTTGCATGATTTCGATCAAACTAACACAGATTTACGCTATTTTCAGCAGAATTACCCTTAGTGTCTAGTTCTGTGCAAAAAAAATCAATTTCCTCGAAAAATTAAGAAAACTATATTTTTAAGGAAGACTCCCGAAGCCCGAAGGACGGCTGGAGGGGGGACACTGGGCCCTCAGGGGGGTGCCAGCCGCCGCCCCTGGCCACGCCTGGTGGGCCCCTAGGGATCTAGGACCACCCCTTAGGGTCCCCTTTGGTAATTGGACTCCTTCGACCCCAAAACGGAGGACCGCCGAGGATTTTCCCAAATAGGATCCGCAGCTCCGCCAACACCTGAAACCCTAGTTCGAGAGACAGAAGTTCCTGTTCTTGCACCTTGCCGGATGGGGATTGGAGGGAGATCGTCTTCATCGCTATCGCCAACACCTCTCCATCATCCATCCATGATCCCCCCTTCGATGTGTGAGTAATTTCTTGGTGTAGGCAGAGGGGATGGTAGGGATTGAATGAGATTACTCATGTAATAGACCACGAGATTGTTAGGGCTTGATGCCTAGTATCCACTATTGTTGTTTATTATTGTTGTTGCAACTTGGAGTGTTTACTGCTTGTGAGTTAGGCCCCGAGTGCCATGATTTCATATCTGAACATATTATGTTTTCACAGATATAATTTTTATTTTGGATCATATCTAGGAGTTGTATACACTTATTATTGTCAGGAACCCGAGACCCCAAGGTGACAGGTTGGGATATCGGAGGGGATGGATTCTAGTTCGAGGATTACATGTTTCCATCGTATGTTAATGCTTTGCTCCGGTGCTTGGTAGAACAAGTACCTTAATTACAAATAGTTCCTTTTTGTCCCTGCTGCAATGGGATGGTAGGAAAAAATACGTCGTGCAAGTTCTTATTGCAAGCACGTACGACAATTTCCGGGAAACATGCCTATGGTAGTTTGTGACTTAGATACTCTCTTATATATTTGTGCTGCCCTTTATTAGCTCTATTACATGGTTAATCTCATTCATGCAACTCACATACATACATCCCTATGCCTACGGTGTTTTCCATACTGCTGCCCGCTCCGTTTACTTTCACCGCTACTATTGTTACTACTGTTTTACTACTTTTGTTACTATTAAACTATTGTTTCCATTATATCATCGTTAGTACAAATAAATTGTGTGAATCAAGATACTTTTCAGGTGCAGATGAATTGACAGCTCAGTTGTTAAGGCTTATAAATATTCTATGGCTCCCTTTGTGTCGAATCAATAAATTAAGTTGTATTTATCCCTGAAGACTGTTGCGATCCCCTACACTTATGGGTTATCAAGACTATTTTCTGGCGCCGTTTCCAGGGAGCATAACTTTATTTGTAAGCGCACTTGAGAATTATATTGTTCGCTGCAATTTATTATCCATCATGGGAAAGATTACTGATCCTAAGGTTCCATTATTACCTTCCACCACAAGGAAAGGTGCAAATTTGAACATCGTTGTTGCTCTTGATTCACCTTATGTTTTAAGTAAGCTTGTTACTCCATCGCATGCTTCGCATGCTATTACTGTTGAGTCTGATACTATGTATGATGAATTTGATGATGCTTCTACTGTTCTTGATACTTCTGGTTCTTTAGGTTCTTCTTAGAAACACAAATTGCTAAAGCTAAATAAATTGAACATGTTGAAATATTTTATAAACCGATGTCTACACCTGAACAATCACATGAATGACCTGATCTTAACAATGATAAGATTGATTATTTAGAGGATACTTATACACTTGATGATGAGTTTTTTAAAGAATATATGAGTCATAAAACTGCTCCTGATCCTGAGACTTTTAAGAAGTTGCTTAAGAAACATTCCATGAAAAACAAGTTTACTCGTGGTCCTGGATTTGCTAAATCTCATGTGGACATTAAAGATAAGAAGTTTGATTTCTATATTGATCTTTCACTTATTCCTATGGTTGAAACTAAACCCTTTGATGGTAAAGAAAATAAGGATGCTCTAGCCCACTTTACTAAATTATTTAAGATTAACATGTTGTTTTCTGATGAAAATTTGATAAGAGGCTATTATGTTGTTAAGTTGTTCCCTTTCTCATTAAAACGGGATTCTAAAGTTTAGTATGATATTTTTCCCTATGGTTGCATTAAGACCCCTTAATGCTTGACTCGTGTCTTTTGCGAGAAATATTTTCCTGCTCATATGCAACATGCTGCTTTATAAACTTTTTTTATTTCAAACAATTAGAGGATGAGAAACTTCCTAAATCTTGGGGGAGGTTTTGTGCTACCCTCAAGGGTAGGCATGATCATAATATACCTAAGAATGAGCTTATTGATATATTTTATAATGGACTAACTACTGAATCTAGGACATACCTGGATAGTTGTGTTGACTGTATTTTCAGGGAAAGAATTGTAGATGAAGCTGAAGAATTATTGGGAAATATAGCCAAGAACCATGATGATGGGGATATTCCTGAACCTATATCATTGCCTACACCAAAGAAGAGAGTAGTTCTTTTCCTCAATCCTAAAGACATGCAAGAAGCTAAGAAATCTATTAAAGAGAAGGGCAATAAATCCAGAGATGTGAAGAATCTTATGGTATTGTCTACTCTCAAATTATTTGTATCTAGTCACCGTTTAAACTTTGAAGGTGTCCTAGCATTTATGTTTTTCTATTCCACGAAGGACAAGCGGGATACAATGTTATTATGTTTTTCTTTATGATTGAAACAAACTTAATGCTTTCAATGCTTCAATATTCAATGTCAATTATTTGTGTTACTTTTCGTGTGCAACACAGTTACTAAGTTTACATTAGTTCAAATAATATGTATCATGCCTTTTTTAAAGTACTCTGATCTCAGTTTGCAATGCTTTTACATAACGTTGATCAGAATTGTGTTGGCTTCATTTTACCTCAAAAATTATTTTGTTATGACTTATCTACTCGAGGACGAGTTGGAGTTAAGCTTAGGGATGCTGGTACATTGCAAACGTATCTATAATTTTTGTATGTTCCATGCTTGTTTTCTATCAAATTCCCTTATGTTGTTATTATGTTTTCACATGTTTTCCTTCGTTTTCCGGATGTTTTCATGGACTAACCTAATAACAAGATGCCCTAGGCCGGTTGCTGCTTTTTATGTTTTTTTCTATTTCAGAAAATTTCTGAAGAAAATATTCTCGGAAAGGGCTGAAAATCCATGATCGGTTTTTACCTGAAATGAAGACAGAGTCCAGAGAAGAGACGGAGGGGTGCCAAGGGGCCTGCAGAGGGTGCCAGGTGTGGCCCCACCTTAGGCCACGCCTGGTGGGCCCCTAGAGACCCTGGCCACAGCCTCACGCCGCCTCTTCAAATATATTTTTCCTTAATCCTAGAAACATCACAAATGGAGTTATTTTCCACTAAACATATAGAGAAGCGTCGTCACCTCAAAAGTCCAATCTAGGGGTTCTAGAGCCCTGTTCTGGCACCCTGCCGGAGGGGGGAATCGCCATCGGAGGCCTCCTCATTGCCATGATCGCCTCTGTAAAGATGCGTGAGTAGTTCATCTCGGGACTACGGGTCCATGGAAGTATCTAGATGGTTGTAACCTCCCCTATGCCTCAATATTTCGAGTCTCGTGGGCTGCCTCACATGATCAAGACCACCGTTATGTAATTGTGCATGTCGTCTTTGTTGGGATCCGATGAACCATGAGATTATGATTATTTTGTTCATGTTAATATGAGATTCTTCACTTATATTCATAGATAGTTTTAATCTTATCTTACAATGCTCTCCGGTGTCTATGATTACCTTGGCCACGTAGTTGCTTTCACATCCATGAGAGGGTTTATATGCTAGATGGTAGGTTCATGCCTCCCTTATATACGTGCTCGAGTGACAGAAACGTGATAGAAGGAGGATGTGTTGTTGTCTACGACCGAGGGCCACTACTTACATTATGTATTGTTCTTAATGCATTTGTCTGTTGCACACAAATCAATCACTTTATTGCTGCAACTTAATACCTGATATATTTGCTTGATAGCTTTCTTGAGGTGGAATTTCATATATGGATGCATGCTGGACAACGGTCCATATTCCTTGACGTAATGCCTAAAATGTTAGAACCCGTGAACTATATCTCGTCATAATAGTATTGTTATACGTTCATGATTTCTCAACTGTCTAGCTGTAATTTATTCACCCATCATGTTTGTTTTCTTTGGAGAGACACCACTAGTGAACCTATGCCCCCCGGTCCTATTTTACTCATATTTGCAACCTTCTTTAAAGCACCTTCATAATTCTTTCCTTGTTGTTCAGTTTTTACTTTATTTACTTTTGAAGACTCTATACGTTTAATTCTATAGTTTTTAGCAAGATCGTAAGATGACAACCTTCCAAAAAGTTGGTGCAAGAGAGAGTTTGTGTTTGTGTGCAAATTCCCCGCCAGACAACAAGCAACCATCTCCAAGACTATGAAGTCCTAATGGTTCGATAAACCCTGGTTCCTTAACTCGGGAAAAATTTCGGCTAGACTACATCATACCTTCCGCTTGGGGTATCCCAACGAGCGTGTGATCACATCAGCATCAGGCACCGTGCCGGGACGGGGTTTGGAGGGATATTGTCGCCATCGTCATCGCCAACACCTCTCCATCAACCATCCACGATCCACCTTTCGATGTGTGAGTAATTCCATGGTGTACATAGAGGGGATGGTATGGATTGCATGATATTAGTCATATAACAGACCACATGATTTGTTGGGGCTTGATGCCTAGTATCCACTATTCTTATTCATTATCATTGTTGCAACTTGGAGTGCTTAATGGTTTTCACTTAGGGATCGAGTGCCATGATTTCAGATCTGAACATGTTATGTTTTCACGAATATAATTGTTGTTTTGGATCATATCTATAATTTGTATACACTTATTATTTTCTGGAACCCGAGACACCAAGGTGACAGGTTGGGATATCGGAGGGGATGGATTCTAGTTCAAGGATTACATGTTTCCGCCGTATGTTTATGATTTTCTCCAGTGCTTGGTAGACTAAGTACCTTAATTACCATTAGTTCCTTTTGGCACCGCTGCAACGGGATGGTAGGACCAGATACGCCGTGCAAGTTCTTATTTCAATCATGTACTGCAATTTCGAGGAACCATTCCTATGATAGTGTGACTTGGGTACTCTCTTATATATTTGTGTCGCCCTTTATTAGCTCTATTATATAGTTAATCTCATCCGTGCAACGCCCGTACATCCATCCCTATGCCTACGGTGTTTTACATACTGCCTCCCACTCTGTTTACTTTCACCGCTACTATTGTTAGTACTATTTTACTCATTTTGTTACTATTAAACTATTGATTCTATTATATCATCATTACTAATAATAAATTGTGTGAATCAAGATACTTTTCAGGTGCAGGTGAATTGACATCTCGGTTGTTAAGGCTTATAAATATTCTTCAGCTCCCCTCGTGTCGAATCAATAAATTAAGTTGTATTTACCCGCGAAGACTGTTGTGATCCCCTACACTTGTAGCTCATCAGATGCCCATTTAAACTCCAATAAATATCCAAGAAGTGCGTCAAATTTTGGGGATGCCCAAGGCATCCTCTTCTTCATCGAAAAAAATTACCAGGTCATATTTTTATTGCTTCACATACTATGTTTTATTCTTGTAGCGTCATTTTATTTTTCTTTCTGTTTTGTTTTGTTCGCTTGATGGTCATAAATGGTTGGATCCTAGCATTCTTTGTTGGAGAGAAACACAGTTCATTTTATTGTTTAGAACACTCTAGTTTTCACTCTTATTGCTATGTGGGTATTCAGTTTTTGCTACCGATCTCTTTAGCTCTTGTTTTTTCCTTTCATATTTTGTTAAGAGCTTGTTAGTTTGCTTAATTTATATATGATTACCTCTTTGATCTTTAATAAATACTTGTTAATATAGTTGTTTCAATCAAGTTGATTGGTGTTGGATGGGAGAAAAATATGTCATGCTTATAGTGGTGCAAAGGAAGCTTGTATAGACTATGGATAGGCTTTGACATGTCATGTTAGATGTTATTTTAATTGTCTGATTAGCAATTTATGATGCATCATGACTAGTCTTAAATAACCGAGAGTGCTTAATGCCACGTGTCGTTCTTGATCATAATGAAGCATGTTATCATGGTATTATCCTTTGATGATTTATTTGGATTGACTTGGCACATACTCACACCATGTTATGACTATAAAAAAGTCACTTTTGGCCTTGATTATCATTTATTTTTATAGTCGTAATATCACTTTATGTTTTGATCAATGATGTTTGGTCGCTATGCATGATTATGGCCGTTATTGCTCTCTTAGTTAGTCGCTCTCAGTCTCTTGCTATCCTTCATATGTACTGGGTATGAGCTGTACTTGTGCATCCAACTCCTATAAACCAAAGTTTTCCAATGTGTCCACCATATCTACCTATGCATGGTATTTTATATTCATTGTAAGTAAATTTCTCGTGTGCTACCTTTAAAACCTTCAAAATTATTAAACCTTGTTTTGTGTTCCTGTTTTAGCTCATGCGGAAGTATTGAATGCTTTATTATTTCTTCATGTTGGATGGCTTCACCCCTTGACTTGCATGCAATATGTGCTTGTCCCTAATACTGCAAAAAGAGCTGGCAAACGGGTGCCCGACCCACAAAAGATAAATTAAAACAATAATAATTAATCTCCTCACACTTTGTTGCTGAGAAATAAGTTCAAACATAGCTTGTGTAAACAAAGCAGAAAAGGAATGATACCGTTCCTCAGTGGGATTCGCTCGTAAAATACATTTGACATGAAAGATAATAAAAGATTTATTAGCATTATTGACATAGACATACACCTCTCTCAAGATTATATTTTCAATATGCGTTGTTTTATAAAATAAAAAACCCTAGCACATGAGTGATCCCTTCTTCCCTATATGAAGGGTCTTTCTTTTAGATATAGGATGAGTTTTCACCTTCTTACTTTATGCATTAATTAAGAGAGCATAATTTTCATTCTGAATTTAGTATGCATAGTGCAAAAACTTATTATTGATTGGAATATGATTATTGTATTTCTTGTCTAAAATTATTTGTATCTAGTCACCACTTGAACTTTGAAGGTGTCCTAGCATTTATGTTTTGCTATTCCACGAAGGACAAGCATGACACCACTTTATAATGATTTTTATTATGATCGAACAAACATATAACTTTCAATGCATTATTGCTCATTGTCATTTATTTGTGTTACTTTTCATGTGCAACATAGTTGCAAAGTTTTCATTGTTCAAATATCATTTATCATGCTTTAGTTAAAGTGTTTTGATCTCAGCTTATAATGCTTTTACATGATTATTGATCAAGTTTGTGTTGGCTATTTATTACATCAAGAATTATCTTTTTTATCACTTACCTACTCCAGGACAGGCAGGAGTTAATCTTGGGGATGTTGATATGTCCTAAATGTATCTATAATTTTTTATGCTCCATGCTTGTTTTCTTAATGGTCTTCCATGTTTTCCTTTGTTTTTAGGATGTTTTTATGGACTAACCTATTAACAAGATTCCTAGATAGAGCCAGTTCCTGTTTTCTAATGTTTTTAAATTTCATGAATTTTTTGAAGAAAATATTCGCCAAAAGTCCTGAAAATTCATGGACATTATTTTTTGCCTCGAACATAGACGGAGTACAAAGGAGAGCCGTAGCGAAGCCCTGGGGCCACCAGAGGGGTGCTAGACCGCGTCGTGGGGTCATCTCATGGCCCTGGGCACCGCCTCCTTTCGCCTATAAATTCAATTTAACCCTAAAAACGTCGGGGGCATAGAAATTTTCCACTAAACAAATACAGAGGCATTGTCACCTCGAAAATCCAATCTAGGGTTTCTGGAGTCCTACTCCGGCACCCTGCCGGTGAGGGGGATCATCACCGGAGGCCTCTACATCGCGATGACTGCCTCCGGATAGATGTGTGAGTAGTTCATCCCTGAACTATGGGTCCATAGCAGTAGCTAGATGGTGTTATATCCACTTTGTGCCACCATGTTTTGATCTTGTGAGCTTCCCTACATGATCAAGATCACTGTTATGTAGTTGCTACATGTTGTGTTTGCTGGGATACAATGAACCATGAGATTATGATTAATTTTTTCATGTCATATTAAGGTGCTTCACTTATATCTTTAGAGAGTTTCAGTCTTGTCTTACAATGCTCTTAGGTGTATGATGTCCTTAGCCAAGTTATTGTATGCACCTCCAAGAGAGGGTTTATATGCCAGATAGTAGGTTCATGCCTCCTTTGACCTGCGCCCAAGTGATGGAAACGTGCAAGAGGTGGATGTGCTGCTGTCACTAGGGAGAAAACATCGGTGTTCTTGTCCACGGATAGGAATTATTGCTTAAATTACATATTGTTCTTTCTTAATGCATTTGTCTGTTGTACACAAGCAATCACTTCCTTGCTGCAACTTAATACCAGGGAGATTTGCTGGATTGTTGTCTCAAGGTGGAATTTTAGTAATAGATGTTTTTGGATGGCGGTTTATTTATGTTGACGTAATTCCTACAATTTAGAACCCATGAAATTTATCTCATCATAGTAGTATTGGTCTACGTTCATGATTTGTCAATTGCCCATTTGTAGTTTTTTTCAGCATGTTTGTTTTTCTTAGTAGAGATACCAAAGGTGAAACTATAGCACCAGATCCCATTTTCCTCATTAATTACAACTTTGTTTACTTACTTTTCATCATCACTTGCTCGTTGTTCTATTTAATTTAAAATTTTCCAACCATTCGATACAATTAGTTCTCTAGTTTTCAACAAGATGGGAAGATTGACAACCTTCTCAGAAAGTTGGGAGCAGGAGAGAGCTTGTGTTTGTGTGCATGTCTATGCTTGTTGAAGCGCCACACAACAAGCAACTTATTAAGAGACTTCGAAGTCCTACTATATTGATAACCCTGGTTCCATAACTAGGGTAAAATACTGCTACGCCGCATCATACCTTCCTCTTGGGGTCTCCCAACGAACGTGTGGGACATGTGAACAAGCAAGCTCTTTTCATTCCGCTGCTAGGGGAAACGAAACCGACTCCCGTCAACGACTACATTAGGTTATCAAATGACCAACATGTTCAAAATTTTATTCGTTTAGTATGTGGGAGTCAATATGGGCGTCCATGGGCCCCTATCGATTGTTGGAAGGAAAGATTTTCCAGTTTCATGTCCACGCACTATCGAACTAGTAGGTGAAACACACTTAAGTTAGGGCTAGTTTTTGTGTATATTGGTAGGTCTGTATTAAGAAATAGAACCATCGAACGATGGTTCTACATGATAGATATATGTTATATATCGGAGAGAATTTATATTGTGTGCATTAGATGCCTAGAGTAATAGAAACAATTTCTATTACTACCGGAATTTATCCGCGGTTTTCTTAGAGAGAAACTGAGACTGCACGCTTTATGGAGCAAGTGCATGGGGACGTGAGATATCCCGGGATGTCGGAAATATAAATCTTACATTTGTCGCCCCCCGTGGATACCAGGCCTGGCCCGTCTGCTGCAGCCCGGCCCAGCAGGCGCCTCCAGAGAGTGATCAGGTACTCACACTCCTCTAAAGGGCTATCTACCCTAGCCGCAGATCGATTTGAGGCCCAGGAGACGGGGCTTGGCGACTTCTCCTTCGGGAGGAACTCTACTCCACCATCTCGTTCCTCTCGAGGAGATTCACCTGCTCGGTGGGAGACAGGACATGTTCCGCTGACGGTCGCTCTTCTGTACGCTGACGGAGGCCGCACAGAGGCGCAGGCTCGCTTTGGCCGCAGATTCCGTTCTGGTGTATAAAGACCACGGGACAACTGTCCGGGCCAAAGTTCCTTCAAAATATTACCTCTTTGGTGCAAGGAGACCAAGACCACACTACAAGACAGAGGCAATGTTACCGGGTGCCCCCACCGTGCTGCCATGGACGGTGGGGCTGTCCTCGACGACCAAGACCGCGCAGGAGGCTCAGAAGTATGGGACGCTCCTCGCTTTGGCACCTTGTGGGAACCCTTTCCCGCCAAATGATCGGGAAGGAGGTCCAAATTCCGTATAAGAAGAGCCCCTCCAGCGCTTGTAGAAAGGGAGCTCGAATCATCGTAGAGCCCAAGTAGTCTGTTCCGAGCACAAGCTCGCATTTGTACTGTAGTCACCGCAGTGCAATCCATCAGACAAGCATGAGTAGGGTTTTACACCACACTGGTGGACTGAACTTGGGTAAACTCTCCGTGTCGCCATTGTTTTCATGCTCAACCTTCCCTCTCGAAGCCTCCTCGGGAGGTGAAGGAAGTGTGTTTAGACCCCAGTGTTCGACCCTCCAAAAGCTATCCTGTCTAGAACAGACGAGCTTCTCCGACATTTGGCGTGACAGGTAGGGGGCTAAGGCACTCCTCCACTTCCTCGCCACCATGGCCCCTGCCGCTCGGACCAGCCCACGCCTCACCCGATCTGAGCGCGCTCGCCGCCGGGGGCAGGTCGAGCCAACCGGCGATGAAAATGAAAACAACGCGTCAACGCAACCCCAATGGCATGGACGGTGAACACGGCGCTGAGGAGGAAGCCTCCTCTCGCACCCCGCAGCCAGATGCGCCTGCGTCTCGGCAACCGCCGTCAGGAACGCAGGGACGCCTGGAGCAGCTTACTCCTGCCGCAACTCTGTTGCTGGTCCAGGAGCTGCTTACGCACCCACCCGCAGCGGAAGGACACGCCGCATGGCTCGCCCGATGATGGTGCAGGTCTTGCACTCGTTGGGAAACCCCAAGAGGAAGGTATGAAGAGCACTACAACAAATTTTCCTTAGAAAGAAACCAAGGTTGAATCGACCAATAGGAGAAAGAAATCACTTCCGAAGGTTGATGCATCTGATGCGGCATGGCGCACGGAAGCAATGTCAAACCTACACAACACAATCAAATCACTTTGCCCCAACGAAGCACTGAGGTTGTCAATCTCACCGGTTTTGCTGAAAACAAAGATGTTAAACGTATGGTGTGAAAAACAGCAGGTAAACAATATTAACAGTATGAAAATAGTGATGCAGTGGTTGTATTATCAGTGTGAGGAAAATGGACGGGGTCCACAGTTCACTAGTGGTGTCTCTCCATAAAAGATATATAGCATGTTGGATAAATAAATTACAGCTAGGCAATTGATAAATATAAACACTGCACCGTAGAGCATATGCATGACATGACGATTACTATGTGATTCATGCGGGCATTACAACAAAATACATAGACCGTTATCCAACTGCATCTATGACTAATAATCCACCCTTAGAGTGTCATCCGAGCAGACCTTGGGTATTAAGTTGTAAGCAACAGATAATTGCATTAAGCAAAGTGTGTAATGTAAGCAATGTAAACATCGTTGTTTTCTCCCTAATGGCAACAACACATCCCCCACTTCTTACATTTCTGTCACTGAGCGTGAGTGAAAGAGAGGCATGAACCCACTATTGAGCATAAATACTTGCTTGTTGCGTGTGAACACATGTTCGTTGGGAGACCCCAAGAGGAAGGTATGAAGAGTGCAGCAGCAAGTTTTCCCTAAGAAAAGAAACCAAGGTTGAATCGACTAGTACGAGGAAGGAGTAACTTCAGAAGGTTGATGCAGTTGAGATGGTAGGGTGCACTACCGGTTCAGCAGCAACGTGGAACCTACACAACACAATCAATTCACATTGCCCCAACGAAGCAGTGAGGTTGTCAATCTCACTGGTTTTGGTGATAACAAAGAGATTAAATGTATGGTGTGGAAAATAGTAGTAAAACAATATGAAAACAGTAGTGGAAGTGTGAAAGCAGTGGAAACAGTAATTGAAGTGGTTGTATTATCGATATGAGAAAATGGACCGGGGTCCACAGTTCACTAGTGGCGTGTCTCCATAAAAGATAGATAATATATGTGGTGAACAAATTACAGCTTGGCAATTGATAGATTTTGAAACATGCATGACATGATGATTACTATGTGATTCATGCGGGCATTACAACAAGTCTCATAGACCATCATCCAACTGCATCTATGACTAATAATCCACCCTCCGAATATCATCCAAACAAACGATGGGTATTAAGTTGCAAGCAACGGATAATCGCATTTAGCAAAGTGTGTAATGTAAACATCGTTGTTTTCTCCCTAATGGCAACATCACATCCTCCATCCGTCATGTTTCTGTCACTCGAGCACAGATGCAGAGGTATGAACCCACTATCGAGCATAAATACTCCATCTTGGAGTCACTAGCATCTACTTAGCCAGAGCATCTAGTAACAACGGAGAGCATGCAAGATCATAAATAATATACACATGAAGATAACATGATAGATTGATAATCAAAAGACATAGCATTCAACATTCATCGGATCCCAACAAACACAACATGTAGCATTACAATAATATGATCACGATCATGTAGGGCAGCTCACGAGATCTAAACATGAGGCATAAAGTGGAGAGAAAAACCATCTAGCTACTGCTATGAACCCGTAGTCCAGGGATGAACCACTCACGCATCACTCCGGAGGCGGGCATGGTGGTGTAGAGCCCTCCAGTGATGATTACCCCTTCTGGCAGGATGCCGGGGAGAACTCTAGAACCCTCCCAATCTTAGATTGACGATGACGGCGGCCTCGTGTATTTTTCGTGGAAAAGTGGGATCTTTTTAGGGTTCACGCATCGGGGGAAATAAATAGGCGAAAGAGCGATGGTGGTGGACGCCCGAGGGGCCCACACCACCCCCAGGCGCGGCCAAGGGCGCCGCGCTATGGTGTGGCCCCTCTCCGGGCCTCTTCGAGACTCCGTGGAACCTTCAGGAATTATGAGACTTTCGGACTTTTAATTTTCCAATTCCGAGAATATTTCCAGAACAACTTTTCTGAAACTAAAAACAGCAGAAAACAGAGAACTGACTATGTGGCATCTTGTCAATAGGTTGGTCCCAGAAAATAGATAAAAATGACTATCGAGACATCGTAGTAAGGATCATAGACGGGGGTGAAATGAGCCTACGGGTAGAGACGTGGGGGGCGTTGTAGTACGACAATCGAGAACACCAGGTTTTACCCAGGTTCGGTATGTCGCAACTAGGCGGCGTTCCTACTCCTGCAATCTCACTAAATCAGGGCTGAAGCCTGAAGTATACAAAGTAAAATGTGAGTAGGGTTTCGCTAACTCGACGAGGATCAACTTCTCGGCGAGTTGGCTTCTAGCTAATTGTCTGTTGTCTTTCTCCTCTCCTGTCCGGCTTTATATAGATAGCCGGGTTAGGGCTTACAGAAAGAAAACCTAGAATACTACGAAAAGTATCTAACTTGGCAAGTAAGGAATCCGTCCTCTCCTCCAAGCCGCACCACTTTGGGTCGTGGTCCGAATTCTTCAAAAATCCGGCTTCCTGCGCATCAGCTTACTGGGCCGTCTAATGGACTGTGATCCATTACCAACAGGCCACCCTGGTAATCTGGCTCTTTAGGCCAATGCCGGACATACCCCTAATCGGTATATATCCGACAGTAGCCCCCAAGAAGGATGGAAACTTCATTCTGCCAACTTTTGTCATTCTTTTCTGAGAAATGTTGGCGTTTTGTCTTGATTCTTCTTTTCCCAAAAACTTGTAACACATAACTCAGATTTTACCAAAATCCGGCCTTTTCTTCCACGAGCCTTCGCGGAGAAAGAACTTCATGATATCAGCGATGAAATCTTGCTGACGTCACGGACGTTTGGATTCAGTCAAAACTCTGAAACGTATCTTCTGACAGATTCTCGCGGGAAACGAGGAGATAACACTTATCACCCCGTCCCCTCATTTCCCGAAAATTACGGGCGTAACACGCGTCGATCATCCAACGGCTAAAATAGTCGTTGGAACTAATCTTAACACGCTCGGCTATAAATAGCCGCCTTGGGGTCTCCGGCTCCTCTTATGTTCCATCTTCAACCTCGAGCCCCCAGCACCACTGCAACCAGAGCGAGCCCGAGCGCAAGTTACGGACGGAGAGAGAATGAGCCCCAAAACGTCCTCGGGATCCATCATCGGAGGCTCAACTTCACGGCTGCACCGCCACCAAATGGCCACCGGAGATTCCCCCGCGCCTCGGAGGTGGAGAATGCCATCGTGGATATCGAATCCATAATCAACGACATGGATACGTGGCTTGACTCGCCCGTCCGCGCGGTGGCGATCATGCCGGCGGGAACTGCCAACGACTCCGCCCGCGGGGATCTACCTCCCACGGCCGGAACCGCGCCGCCGTCCACCTCGACTGCTCCTCCCCCACCCCTCTTCTCCGCGCCTACGGAGGAAAACGTCACTCCCGACGACGAGGAGACCACCGCTTCCGCCACCGCCGGTGGTGAGGACGAAGAGGGAGAGAGCGCCGGGAATTGGAGCCACTGCAACGTGGTTCCTTCCCTCCTTCCGGCAATGGAAAAAGAACGGTTCATCCTCGAAGGGAAATGGCGGTTCGACGAGGATGACACCGAGCCATCCCCAAAAGACGGCGAATGGGTTCTCCTTGCCTCGCATGTAAATCGAGGTATGGGGTTTCCGCCATCCGCCTTCTTTCTCCAAATCCTAGATCATTATAGGATTCAGCCGCACAACCTTCCCCCCAATTCCATTCTATATCTTGCCGGGTTTCAGGCCCTGTTCGAGGGATATCTAGGAATAGAACCTAGGTTAGACTTCTGGCAATACTGCTTCAGAGTGAAACACAATCCCTCCAAAGGTGCCCTTCCAACCTGCGGAACCATCTCCTTCACCTTACGTAGGTTTAGGAAAGATTGGTTCCCAAAAATCAAAACCTCAGAATCCGTCAAATTTTGGACGGGTTCCTTTTTCTATCATGCGGATGTCCCGTTTCCGGGGAAGGAAACGGGCATTCCGCCTTTTGTCAATTCCACGGCCACTCCCCAAGACAATTGGGCAGTGGACGCGGTCCAGACTATGCCTCCAGATCTGATGAGGATCAAGAGGCGTATTGCCAAACTTGTTTCCGCCTCTCCTCCTCTTACCGGCACGGACACTGTCATGTGCTGACTCGAAAGGCGAATCCAGCCTCTGGCTCACCGGGGAACATGGCTTATGTGTGAATACACGGGCCCAGAAGACGCGATGAGGGCTACCAACAAGTCTTTGCCGAAAAGAGACTTGAAGAAACGCGTCAACCAGATGGTTTCAACTCGTGGCCAGTACGAGGAAAGCCGGCCAATGTACTGCACAGAAAACCCAACTCCAAAGGTATGGTTTTGTCATTTTGGGCATTCTTCTGAGTTTTCTTTTTCTCGGTTTTTTCCTTACTCAGACTTTGTTTCTTTTAACAACTTCTCGAGCTTTCTGAGGCTGAGCTTGCTACCGACGCCGAGCTGGAGATGCTTCGCGCCAGCTTTCAGTCAGGCGGACGGAAGCGCGAGAAGCCTTCTACCACTCAGGAGGTGATCGATCTTGACGGCGTTGTCGTCGCAACTTCCAGGTAACAATCCTGGGTTCTTTCTTTTCTATCCTTTTTATTGCATGCATTTTGTTTCTCGGAATTTTTCTTTTTTTTTCTTTCCAGCCTTGCCCCTACCTCTTTGAAGGTAAAAGGCCAGAAGAAGCATAAGGTTGTTGCTCAGAGAGGAGCGAAGCTGTCTCCCGCTGCTGCACCAGACACTCCGACAGCAGCGGGGGAGGAAAAATCGGCTGCAAGGGAGGGAGAATATCCATTGAAATCCAGCCAGCTCGTTGCGCCCGATACAGACGTGAGGGAAAGGACGGTGACGCAATAGGGAGGCCCTTCAAACATTTCGGAGGAGGACCCAATCCCTAATTTTGACAAGGACTTTAAGGTAAAAGAAGAGCATTTTGACGAACACGGATATATTCATCCGTGGGCGACAAAATACTTCGCTCCAGCTCCTTTAATCTGTCCCTGGCCGCAAGGCGGTCTTATAGTTAGGAATAATTACGTGTTCTCGCCTCGGCAGGTCATACAAGACGGCCTTTGCCATGTCGGAATTCTCTTTGCAGACTATGCAAAGGATTTTTCCGAGAACTTGGCAAGTCTTACAAAAATGAGCCAAGTAAATATCTCTAGCCCCCAAGTATTTAGCCAATTGTATTCTTTTTGACTGAATGCTTTCTTCTTATTCTTGCTTTTTTTTTTACTTAAGCAATACTTCTCTTGTCCGTGTTTCAGCAAACTGCCGAGACGATTAACATGGAAGTTTTTAATAAACTTACCATCAAGAATAAGGAGGCGAAAACTCTCCTTAGCATTCTTGAATACAAGGACCCGGAGGTTGCTTCCGTTCAGCAGGAGCTGAAGGAATAAGCAGGTAAATATTTCATCTATTTGCGCTGTTGTTTTGTGAAAAAATTCTAAGTCATTTTCTGAGTCGTAAACTCTTCATTTTCCTTGTTTTTTAGCTTCTTTGGCGAAATCCAAACAAATTTATGAAGATGCTGGCAACGCCGAGACTCTCCGAAAGGAGAATTCTGAGCTTTACCAAATGACGGTAAAACTTCAGAAGGAGCTTGAGGCTAGCCAACTGGCTGTTGGCATTGCCGAATCCAAGGCTTCCTCCTAGGCCGATAGGGACAAGTCCACCATCCAGGACCTGGAGAACACTCTAAATCAACACCTTGAAGAAGGCATTGCAATGGACAAGATTCTCGGTAAGTTTTAGTTCTTTTACGATTTTTCCCTTATACTTTTCACAGTATGTTCCCTTTCTCCATATCTGTTTTTTCTAACTTTTCTTTGTTGATTCAAACGTAGGGGAATCCCTTGCTTACCCGAATTGACAGAATCCGGGCTTTCGGGAGAATCTTCTCCGCGCTGAAGACTCCGGGGATGTTACTTGTGAACAAGTACATTCCCGACAAAGCGGAAGAAATCTCGGAAGTTACCAAGCTTCCGGATGCCATTGAGGAGGTGGCAAACCAAAAGGAGTCTTGGTTCCTCTCCGCAGCTCGCGGTGGTGCGCGCATGGCCCTTGGGCTAATGCGTATGCATTACACCACCGCAAAATCCTGGCGTGTGGCGACCGGTATCCCTCAAGGATACACGGAAGCGCAGAGAACCAACATCTTTCGATTCCGTCAAGGGGCACGCTACAAATATAACATAAATGGTGTCGATCTCCACCTTCTACCCAGAAGAAGAGATTCCGGCAACTCCTGAGAACCCTAGCGACAGCGAGGAAGAAGACTCGGATTCAAAGGAGGCCGCCTGATTCCTGAGTAGTTTGGCAGGAACAAAATAGAAGCATTACTATTCTTTCAATGTAATATCCATTGTAATGCTATCTATCATTTGTATAAACAAGTATTCCCCTTTTGCAGTAAAAGTTAAATCTTTGCAAGTTTTCTGGGTTTTAATTCCTTTTCCTTCTAAGTTCTCTGGCTTATATGTTTTGACCGTCCTTAGCGTTGAAATGGCTCGATGGTACTTAATCTTCATGCCAAGTGATTGGGTTCAACCTATCAGTCAAAACTCGAAAACATGGATTGTACTAAGGAATTTTAACTTACTAATTTCAGTGACCCAACACACAAACAATCATATAATACTTAGGAAAAAGTAAGGGATTTTGAAAATGTATGGAACTCAGGCACGCAGGCACAATCTGGGTTTTCTTAAGCCTCCTTAGGCTACAAAGCGTTCAGGTTTATAACTCCGAGCACGCAGGCACAATTCGGGTTAACATTGAGTATTTTGAAAGATCATTGGTAAATTGATAAGACGGACTTATGCTTTGTATGAAAATAAACAGATAAAACAGTAATGCATGAATTCTGAGAACTTTATTTCATGAATCAAAGATGTTTACATAGAAATTGAACTAAGTGTAGAAGGGACGTAACTGCTGGATGCTCCAAGGTCTCTTTGTCTCTCCTAGTTCTACATCTATCTTTGTCTTTATCTTGCGATTCGAGTTTTTAGGATCATCTTCCGTATCTCAAATATCTATAAGGTAATATGATCCGTTTTTCATAGCCTTGCTAATGACGAACGGTCCCTCCCAATCTGGGGCTAATTTGTGCTTCCTTTCTTATACCAACCTTAGAACTAAGTCACCTTCTTTGAAAGAACGGTGTCTGATTTTCCGACTATGGTAACGTTGTAATACTTGCTGATAAATGGCGGATCTTTGTAGCACAAGCTCTCGTTCTTCTTCTAAAAGATCGATGGGATCCTGTCGTGCATTTTCGGCATCCGAGTCTTCGTATGCTAGCACTCTTGGGCTATCATGGAGCATGTCCGTGGGAAGCACTGCTTTTGCGCCATAAATCAGGAAAAACGGTGTTTGCCATGTTGATCTATTTGGTGTCATTCGAATACTCCAAAGCACGGAAGGTAATTCTTCTACCCATACTCCAGCTGCTCTATGAAGAGGAGATTCGAGTCTTGGGCATATTCCCTGCAGGATAGAACTATTCATTCGTTCAACCTGTCCATTGGATTGTGGGTGTGCCACATATGCTAGATCTAGGCGAATTCCTGTTTGTCGGCATTTGCCAACTCCCCAATAGAGAAATCCGTCCCGTTATCCGTGATTATGCTGTGTGGAACGCCATATCTCATGACTATGTCAATGATGAAACTTTTGGCAGTCACACCATCAAGTTTTTTGATGGGTTTCGCCTCCACCCACTTGGTATACTTATCCACTGCAACGAGTAGATGTGTAAGTCCACCTCTTGCAGTTTTGAATGGTCCCATCATATCTATCCCCCAGACCGCAAATGGCCATGTTATGGGGATAGTTTTGAGCGCTTGAGCTGGCATATTCGTCTACTTGGCGTAATACTGACATCCGGCACATGTGTTTACTATGTGTTCCGCATCTTTCTTCGCTGTTAGCCAGAAAAACCCTGCACAGAATGCTTTTTTGACTATGTTTTTTGATTGAGTATGATGTCTGCAATCTCCTACGTGGATTTCTTGCAAGATTTCTTGGCCTTCCTCTAGCGAAATACATCACTGAAAAATTCTGAAAGTGCTACGTTTATACAGGCAACCATTGATTACTGTGTATCCTTTTGCATCGCGTTGTATCTGTCTTTGCAAGACCTCGTATGCTCCATCCGGGAACTTTTGATCAACTAAGAAGTTTAAGTATGTCCAGTCCTGGTTAACAAACATAACTTCTATTGACTCGGAAACTAGAGGATAGTCAATATCTCTACCTCTTATTGATGGTTCATGCAAATGTTGGACAAACACACCAGGCGGTAGAGTTTTAACTCTTTCCGAGCCGATGCGGGCTAAATCATCCGCGTTCCAATTTTATTCCCACTTGATATGAAGTACTTCAAATCCTAGAAATCAAATGGCAAACGCGTCCACCGTTCTCCGATATTCGGCCATGATGGGACTTTTGGAGTCCCAGTTTGGTTTAGCTGATGTTGTACCAAATCCGAGTCGACATAGCGTATACGCTTAACTCCTATTTCTTTTGCAATATGCATGCCATGAAGCAGTGCTTCGTATTCTGCCACATTGTTGCTGGCGTTGAAGTGTATTTGTAATACATACTCCATAACGTCACCTTTTGGGGATTTTAGCACTACACCAGCTCCAGCGCCTTCTCTCATTTTGGATCCATCAAAATGCATGATCCAATATTTCGACTCCGGCATTGGTGTGCTTTCCATTGCTTCTGTCCAATCGGCAACAAAATCTGCCAACACGTGGGATTTAATTGCCGTTCGGGGTTGGTACTTAATGTCAAACGCAGCGAGCTCAATGCCCCATTTGGCTACTCGGCCTATTGCATCCACATTGTTGATAATATCCCCTAGTGGTGCTTTGATTAACACTGTTATGGAATGCCCTTGGAAATAATGGCGTAGTTTTCAAGATGCAAAAAACACGCCATATGCCAGCTTTTGATAGTGTGGATACCTTTGTTTTGACTCGGAGAATACTTCGCTGACATAATACACCGGATGCTGATCTGGTATACTTTATTCGTCTTTCCATCTTTCCACAATTATCACCGCACTTATAACCCTGTTAGTTGTTGTAAGATACAGTAACATGGGTTCTTCGTCTTTTGGGGATGCCAAAATCGGAGCTTTCATCAAAGTTTCCTTTAACTGGGTTAATGCTCTGTCCGCCTCCACTAGTAGAAAATAGGCTATAGCCACCACTTTACCGCTGGCAAACAGAGATACACGTTCGCCAGCGCTATTACCGCTGGCCAACAGGAAACCGTGTTCGCCAGCGCTACGCATGTTACCGCTGGCGAACATGCCACTTTGTTCGCCAGCAGTAACGTTGGGCGTGAGGGTGCGGGCAGCCATATTTACCGCTGGCGAAGAGGGGTGCTGGTTCGCCAGCGGTAACGTAACTTAGCGCTGGCGAACAAGGAGCTGGTTCGCCAGCGGTAAGTTTTGAAAAAAATTCCCGCCACACCCCCCCTGTGGACCGCCTTTTTTACTTTTCTTAAGCAGAAACGAAAATGATAAAACGTTCAAAAAATAAATTTCTTGGATATGTGGGTAGAGTGCACTGTCTGGTTGATATAGAAATTTGAAATACTCCATTTGACCTTTTATGCAAAATTCAAAAATAAATCGTAAAACGGGCATAACTTTTGCATACGATGTCGAAAAAACGCGTTTAATATATCAAAAAAATCGTGAGCAAATTTCCAATCCAACCTCACTGGCCTTCGGCCTGTGAGGTTTTTTTAGAATCGGCCAATTCCAAACGAAAAAAAAGTTATTTGAGACAGACTAGATTTTCCTACATAATCAATTTAATTAAATAAATTCAAAATTCAAAAAAATAAAAAGAATGTTTTTTTTAAGAAAAGATAATAAGGATGTCATATTAGGATTCCTCGTATTCTTCTGATCAATTTAGACATATCATTTGTCAAATTTGGAATTACGGATTTGTAGATATGGTGCAATAGTTAAGAGGATTGATAGTACTATATAGACAAGAAAGAATAAGGTGTTCCTAGGTAGAGCAGTGGGATGGAACTAAGAAGTTAAGCGTGTTCGGGTGGGAGGATGGGTGACCGAGCGGGAAGTGGACATATAAAATTGAAAAATAAAGCAAAAAAAGAAAAAATTCTATACCGTCAATAAAGGTTCCCCAAATTCAATTGTTTTGAAAATTTGAAAAAAAATAATGCAAAATTTTTTATTTTGGAAATTTCAAAATTTCAAACTTACCGTTGGCGAACAAGACTTGTGTTCGCCAGCGGGAACTAGATAGCGCTGGCGAACAGGACTTGTTCGCCAGCGGTAACCTCTTACCACTAGCGGGTTACTGCTGGCAAACACCTGTTCGCCAGCGGTAGCGTTATTTTGTTCGTCACTGGTAAGCCTTTTCCTACTAGTGCTCTTCTGTCCATTCAAATTTGTCGGATTTCTTCAACAATTTGTATAATGGTAGATCTTTGTCACCTAGCCGGCTTATAAAGCTGCTTACGGCGGCTACAGAACCCGTCAATCTGTGGATATCTTTTAAGAACGTAGGTATTTTGATGTTTAAGACTGTTTTGATCTTTTCCGTGTTTACTTCTATTCCTCTCTGAGAAACGATGAAACCCAGAAGTTTTCCTGAGGGAACCCCGAATACGCACTTTAATGGATTCAACTTCATTTTATAAGTGCGCAAATTTTCGAAAGTTTCTTGTAGATCTTCAAGGAGTGTATCCTTTTCCTTGGAAACGATGGCAATGTTCTCCACGTAAACGTGCATATTTTTGCCAATTTGACTATGCAAACAACGTTGCATGCAACGCTGATATGTTGCACCCGCGTTCTTCAAGCCAAAAGGCATGGTTATGTAATAGTACGTTCGTAGGGTGTTATGAAAGAAGTTTGATTTGATCTTCTTCTTTCATGCGTATTTGATGGTACCCGGAATAAGCGCCCAAAAAGCATAAAAACTCAGAGCCAGCAGTGGCATCTATTATTTGATCGATCCACGGTAACGTGAACCTATCTTTCAGACACAATTTGTTTAATCCCGTGTAATCTATACACATCCTAAGAATAGTACTATCCTTCGTCTGGAATAATACTGGGTTCGCAGACCAATCAGTATGTATTACTTCCCAGATAAATTCAGTTGCTAGAAGCCGGATAATTTCTTTGCCAATAGTCTTTCGTCTTCTTCCGTAAAAAAGACGGAGACCTTGCTTAACGGGTTTTGATCCTGGAATTACTTTTAGTTGATGCTCAGCAAGTTCCCTTGGTACTCCCGGCATGTCCGTAGGACACCGGGCAAAAATATCCCAGTTCTCACGGAGGAACTTGATGAGCGCGCTTTCCTATGCGTCCGTCATCCCGGTTCCCGCAACGATGAATTTTGTCGGATCTTTGGCATCTGGGATAACTTGTCTTGTATTCTCCGATGCTTTGAAGCTATCTGCCGGTTTTCGGCATTTCTGTCGGCGATACTTCCTGTGCCAGCTCTTTCAGTTCTCCTTTGCAATCACTTGTTCAGTGCAAAGGGCGTTTCCTTTTTCCAGCTCGTTCGCCAATTTGAAGTCTCCCGATATGGTGATTGCTTCTCCTTTTGGCCCTGGCATCTTCAGCTTGTTATCTTTACCTAATAATAAAGAGAGGAAGGCTTCTTCCGGTCCAACCTGGTGTTTTACCATTTTGTCCTTCCACCAAAATATTTATCTCTACTATGTAAAAGGGTTTAGATTTATCCTTGGTCTGTCCCGTTCCTACGTCACTCATAGGCGATGGGCGCTCATAATGTTTTTTGGACGAACCCTAACCGGAAACGCTTGGCAATTGAGCGAACTGCGGAGGGTACGTACGTCTTCTAAACTTTCTTTTTTTGCTAGAGCCACGTGTTTATTCATCTTGCCAGGAAAAATGAAACACCCGGCCAAAAGAAAACCTTGCCCGTGACACATCCTAACTAAACTCACGTTTGATGGAATTCTGTTCATACTTCATGCGCATATGGCGTTCTGTTCATACTTCATACGCATATGGCCACGTGCAGCAGTAGAGTCTAGGTCCTCATACGACAGGACAACTCAAGAAAGGTAAAGAGTAAATACTTGCACGTGTTTTAACTGGAAACGACATGTTAATCCATAAGAGTCTGGTCAATTGCAAGACGACATACACAATCTGCATCGGTCAGATCAATTGCATGCGCGCAATGACATAGATAATGTTTTCTTCTTAGTTATAAAAACTTACTATGCTTTTCTTTTTTTTTTAAATCGTAGTTATCAAAAAGAAAATACTATGATTTTCTTTAAATTTTTCTTCTTAGTTATCAAAAAAATACTACAATTTTCTTTAAATTAAAAATGACATCATATATTTTGAACCAGTTTCGGATATTGAAATCAATTTAATGGCGTCACTAAAGACAATGACAGAGCGGCGCGCAAGAGACCCGAATTTCGAGAATTGCGAGCAAAGGCTGCAAACCGCTTAGGTGATCATGCCATCACCCCCACACACATCAGCGGGGGAGGCAACATGGGATTGGTCATGTCGGCCAACAAGGACGGAGTGGAAGAAATGGGCGAAGGAGGATCTATCAGTTAGCCTTCTGTTGTCCCCAATGTACGGGGGTCGACATGGGAGGCAGAGGCAAACGGCTATAGAGGTTCTATGAGTTCTTGTGATGTATAATTTAATCTAAAACGACAAACGATAATATAATCCCTCCGTCTCATATTAAGTGTCGCAAAATTGGTAAAAAAAATAGATGTATCTACACTAAAACATGTCTAGATACATTCATTTTAACCACTTTTACAATACTTAATATGATACGGAGGAAGTATATAGTTATCGTTTTATAGTCCGTAGCAACGCACGGGCATTATACTAGTAGATATAACATGATCTTGCCATGAATTTGGCGAAAACTGGACGTTCGAGTATTGCGTGGTGTACACTTTCGAATGGCACCACCTCGAATGAGATCTTTTCCTGATGGAAGTGTTCTCTTTTTCCAAAGGTTACATCTAGGGAAATTTCTCCTAGGGATTGTGCTTGTCTGCCAGGAACAATACAGTGGAAACGTATGTTGCTGTGGTCTCGAAGATGCGTAGATGCTTCAATGTACTTAAGTATACGATGTTAATACTAGATCCTCCATCCATCAGCACTCTTTTGAGCCTAGTGTCTTGAAAAAATAGGGCTTATGACCAAAGCATGCGTGCCGGGTTGTGGGATGTTCCCGGGATGATCAGACTAATCACAGGTGATTGGCGTATTTGAATACTTCAAGAACTTAAGGGTTGGAGGTACAACCGCGTTAATTTCTCAGAGTGTTCTTTTCGCCTGTTTTGCTGATGGAGTTGCCAGGAAAGTTAGGTTACATTCTCCTTCAACTCTCGGGAATTTTGGCTCGCCTTTCCATTGTTGTTCCTGGATTTTATCATCAGTGTCTGATTCACTTTCTTCTTTTTCAGCTTCTGGTTTTTGCTTGTTGAATTTCCGCTTTGAATTCATTCCTTTATTCCCGGATCCTGCAGTGTCTTTCATATGCTTATTGAGTCGGCACTGCGCATTTGTATGGGTAGTGTTGGGGGAACCGGTAAGGGGGAGCCTTACCAGTCACCAATATAAGCCGGAGATCGTCCAGGCGAATGGAGGTTACGTAATCCGGGTTATAACTGGTAGATCTGATGGAGGGATGCTAACCCGGTAGGCCAACTCCAAGGCATAACCCGGCCCAAAGGACGCTGCGCAAGATCCAGCTAAGGGTAAAGAAACTTCTGGAAGGCCCAAGTTTGTAGGCCTCGTAACCCGGATTGTGGGTTACGGTGAAGGAAAGTTAGAGTTCGTATGCGGTGTCCGGGTGGGATTCAGGGTGCGCCTTGGAGAGTAAGCCAGGGGGTACGGGTGCTTTATAAACCGACCCCCAGGTCTAGTTGATTGAGATCTAAGAACCCTAGTAGTACCGTTTGATATCGAGCATCCAGTGTATACGAGAGATCGAGTTAATATATTGAGATCGGAGACTCGGCGACTTGATTGCCGGCTACCAGATTGAGTTCCATCATGTTTTCCTCTGAGCTAAACCCTCTCCCAAACGCCTGTGTCGTCTTGCCCCAAGATCAGTTACCCCCGGTAACGTCTGCTGTGATAATCCCACGACAGTTGGCGCCCACCGTGGGGCCTGCGTCCAAAGGTGTTTACATCACGGGAGAAGCTCGGAAGAACATGGAGAATCTTGTCGTCGGCGAGATCTACATCGACCACAAAGGAGAAAAGACGGTGGACGATTCCGGCTGGGGGCCAGAGTCGGATCACCTCGAATCCGGATCCGTCGTGACAATCGGCCGGATCAGCGTCTTCATTGGTATGGTATGTACTTCCGGTTCGATCCCTGACAATTTTAGATCTGATTCTGTGTCAGGGGAGGCCACTTCTGTCCAATCAGATGAAGAAGAATCAGTTGGAACGACATATCCGACAGAAGAACCCATCGCGAAGTGGGAACAGCCGGAGGAACCGGCATGGACCCCGCGCGACCGGGTCGAAAGAGAGGATGATACCGAGTCCATCCTGGATCTGCTGGAAAACCGGTATGAGGAGAATAACAGCGAAGGGGAACAGCATGAATTCGTGCCAAGCATCATACGCCGAGTCGCGGTTTACACGGCTCCCGCGACCAATCTCAACCAAGAGGCCGTAACCGCGGCCGCGGCCGGGTCAGCACAAGCATTAACCCGGCAACAGGGGCCGGCTAACGGAAACACGGTTTTGGCCCAGGTTGACGGAGAGTCGGCATCGGTTACCAGTCAAGCGCCGAAAAACGAGCTACACGCGAACACGTTCGGATTCCTAGCAAACCGGACACCAGGAGCGGGTCCTTCCAATCCGCAATACCCGGCCTTGTTCGACAATAATCTGATCCTAGATCCGACGGTTCTTGCCACAGTTATCACTCCAGAGAACGCGGCGGAACGTGTTAGGGATTTGGACGTAGCCCGTCGTGCATTGGAGCAGCAGAGAAGGCAAGTAGAAGCAGAAAGGCAAGGGATGGCCACACGGCAACGCGAGCTGGATGCACTCGAAACTCGGCTCCGAGAGGAAACGACTAGAATACATCAAAGGCACCAAACTAGATTACCAGCATTGGGAGGAGTCATAAACCCGGCCGCACTACTTATCACGCCTCAGGATCAGCCGATTCCAGCGGCAAATCAAGGAACCGCCCCTCAGCCGACAACCGGAGGAGCACAACCGGTAGATACGCAGGCCGGATTATCTGCACCACAGACTGGAGTTACTGCCGGCAATACTGTGCCGCCGCCACCATCACCACCACCATCGCGTTTTCGCACACCAGCGGGTCATTACAACAATCCCATGGACAACGTGTACGCGGCAACGCTTGCACTAAATCAAATCCCCGTGAGAGAGTCACCCCACGCAGAGGAGACCCGGCGGGCGATAGATATGCTGCGCACCGCGGTGGCGCAACAGGTTAATTACCCGGATCACAGAAGTGGAATGCATGGGACGCCATATGTCAGCCAACAACAAGGTAACGCTGGAAACATCCAAACAAGTTCGGCACGGCGGAGGGAAGAGCAGCAGCAAATGCCGCCTCCTCCACACATTCAGGCAGTACCAGCAGCATCAGCAGCACAGGCCATCGTGGATAGTTCCAGAGCCAGGAGAGCCGTGGCCGGGTCTGCGGCACATGGGCCACAAGCGGTACCGCAGCCAGCTGTACCCCCTGCAGGATCACATGTTTCCCGAGTAAGACCAGCTTCAACCATTCTTGCAGGGCCTAAGTGTCTTTCGGATAGCATCAGAGCTGAACCTTACCCGGAAAAGTTCAAAGAACCGGGTAAAGTGGTGAATTATGAGCCGACTATGGATCCGGAAACATGGTTGAGCAGCTATGAGATGGCCATGTCGATTCGCAATGCGTCCGAGAATCTTCAAGCCAAATTCATGTATCTAATGATGTCAGAGGGGGCAGCAAAGTTATGGTTCGCCAATCTACCGGAAGGATCTATTAAGTCATGGGAAGAATTGAAAATTGCGTTTATCAAGCACTTTCACGGGACGTGTAGAAAGTTATTCACTATTAACGACTTAGAGCGATGTGTTCAGAAGAAGGGAGAGTCGACGCGCAGCTGGGTCCGCCGGGTTATTGAAATTCTTCACTCGTCTACGGATATTCAGCCCAAGGATGCGCTGCAAGCTATGGCAAAGACATGCAAGTACACACCTTTAGTACAAAAGTTAACCCGCATGAAATCTAGTCGGAATGCTTCGGAGGTTACAATGGGAGAATTGATGGATGCATGCAACAAACATGCCGCAACGGACACTACGGAAGAGGAAACTGATGATAAAAAAGCAAAAGCAAACACAAGTAGTAACGGAAGAACCGGCAACGGATCAGCGCCGGGTAACAACAGCCAGAACAAGCGTCCGTTTGAAGGAGGCTCCGAGTTTGTCGCCAATACTGAAGCTGGATCTTCCAGACCCAGGGCAGAAGGAAATTTCAATGCTGGAAATCACAATGGAGGAAACTATCAAGGGCCACCAAGGCCGAGTAATAATTGGGACATATTCAGAATGGCATGCCCGAAGCACAGCAGGAATGGTAGGCCAGCTAACCACTCCTTGGAGCAGTGCGCCGACCTACAGAGATGGAAGAATGAGGAAGTGAACAGAGCCATGCGAGGTGCAGGACGGGGAGGAGGACCGGGTCCAGGTGGAAACCCGGGTAACCGCCCACCCCCAGCCGGTAACCCGGCAGCTGGAAATCAAGGTAATAACCAAGGGGGAGCAGGAGGTTTCCAGGCTAACCCCAAACAATTGGGTCAATATCACGTGCATACCACAGGAGGTTCTAACAAGGACAAAAAGATACTGAAACAAGCGGTCAATTCAGTTTCTTCGGCTATCCCGAGATACCTGAGATGGTCAGAACAGGATGTAACATGGAGCAGAAGGGACCACCCGGAGAGAGTAGAACACCCGGGAGTCTTAGCATTAGTAGTCGCACCGCAGGTCAATGGGTATGAGCTGAAAAAGGTTTTAATGGATGGTGGAAGTAGCATCAATATACTGTATTGGGAAACCTTCTTACGCATGGGCCTCAAGGAGTCTCAGCTACAAAAAAGCTCAACATTTTTTCATGGGATAGTGCCGGGTCATTCAGCGTGCCCCGAGGGAAAAATCGCATTGGAGGTAGCTTTTGGGGAATCAAAGGATAACTATCGAGTTGAGTGGCTCACTTTTGAGGTGGTCAAGTTGCGCAGTCCTTATCACGCGTTATTCGGAAGGCCGGCTTATGCCAAATTCATGGCCAGGCCGTGTTACGTGTATCTACAGCTAAAAATCCCGGGTCCTAAGAAGACCATTACCATACATGGAAATCGAGACATAGCAGCTGAATGCGATGAAGGAGACGCAGCAATGGCCGAGCAAGCCTGTAAAAAGAGGAGCTCAAGCATTACCGGTCTCAAGCAGACCCGGAGGACAGAACCACATCAAAAAGGCCGAGTACTGAAGGCGAAAGAGCAAAGTCCAAGGCAGCACAAGATGCTAAGATGGTGGCTTTTGTCAAGGATGATTCCCCCAAACAATCTGCCATAGGAGAAGAAATTGCACGGCCGCTCGCAACCAGCCGCGTTATGGAAACACCTCACCCGGGTTGGCTAGTAAACCCGGTACTCATCATGAAAAAGTCCAGCAAATGGAGAATGTGCATCGGTCACGTCAGCCCGGGGCCGGTTCCCAAGAAGAACTAAAAACAATGTAAAGGGCAGCAGGTTTCAGACGCACTCTTTTCCTACCCAGGGTACCTAAGGGGACTGGAAGGTTTTTAATGAGGCGGCCTGCTGATCCAAACTTTCTCGTATCAATAAAGAGATGGTTATCAAGTCCTATTTTGTTACGATCTTTACTTCAGTTACAGGTTAGTAGTATCCACTGCTACCAATACATCAGTATCATTAAGTATGTTGAGTATATATAGGTCTCGGGGGCTAATTGCTTAAATAGCACGGCCACAAACCCAAAGACCCGGCCTTGATGCCTATGAGTTATAAGGGCCGATTACTCGCAAACGAGTACGGCTGCAATCTTATAACCGGACAAAGGAGCCAAATTTTCTTGACTTTTCTTACTTAAGCTCGATGTGACTCGCACTAAAGTGGCATGATTTGCTCGCTTACGATTACAATCAGCCATGAAGCCCAATGGGACTTGCCTGGCCCTGTTTTCGTATAGATGTAACAACATGGTATCCACGCGAAAGTCGGCTTACAGTACAAGATAGTCAAAAGGGTCATCTAAACCACAAATTATGCAGAGTACAAGGCTAATAGCTGGAAACTCAACGTTTATCAAGCATAACTTCATTATCTGTATGAAATAATTCCGGGTTTCGGCTTAGCAACAACAAGTTTGTTCTCTTCGAAAAGACCACACACCACAGACTCGGATATTTGGGCCTTGGGGACTGTGGGTTTCGAAACAGGATCAAGTTATTTCGTTGCTAAGCTCGAAAGACCCCAATGTCTGAGTCGTGGGGACTTGGGGACTTAAAGAAAAGTCCACCTGTCAAAACTCACGATACTCGGAAATAAGGAGGGGAATAAAAAGAAATGAATAGAAAGTTGGATTATCAGGAATAAGATAGACAAGTATCAAGTTCATCAAAAAGCCTAGAAAGGCACGAAGTGCATCACAGAATTAAAGTGCGTTACAAGTTGCGACACCAGTATCAAGGGTGCAGAGGCGCACCGTCAAAAGAATACTTGTTTCGAATAACAGTATCAGACGATCGAGGTATTTCGATGGCAACTGCCTATTCGGCTTCCTGAGTAGGGTCCACATCTTTGCCCTTGGCCTCCGGGTCTTGCTCCTGGACTTGCTCTTTGGCTTTATCGGCATCATCACCCGGATTCTTCGAGGCAGGACGGACAGGCGGAAGAACAGCTGGTGTAGAGGTGGTCGGTCCTGATCCTAACTCGGCCTATCTCTTTGTAGTTTCTTGCCTCTTCCTGGCCGAGTCAGCAGCCCATTTCTCCAAAACATCAAAGGGCGGGGGTGCGTCCTCTGTAACGATTTTGCCTTCAGCATCGTATGCGCTCATAATTGTGTTCAGATCCATACTATCGGCCAAAGTGGTGGCCGAGTGACGCACTGCGGACTGTATGGCCTTGAAGTCCTTGGGTGTAAACTTGGAACCATCTGCCTTGAATTCTGGAAACCCGGATATTACCTTGCCGGGTCAAGCTTTTGAAAGTAAGCCTTGGCCAGGGTAAAGGCCCGGGTCATACCAATCCGGCATGCCGAGCGTTTCCAGATTTCAATCCAGGCAGGCACAGTGGAGCAGGCTTGGATGAGATTTTCTTCACCCGGGTATACCTCAGTAGGCCACTTCACGGCATCCAGTATAAACTTTGTGCCGGCAAAGAAAGTCCGGAGCACAGTTTTTAAGGTTCTAGCCTTGGCAATGGTATCCTCCTCTGGGGCCGCAAGGTTGGCACCTACAGTTGAAACAAAGGAAGAACGTATCAGTAATCCCGAGTATCATATAATAAAGTAAAGGCATGAAGTCAGTTGGCAGCAAAAACTTACTAAGCAAGATGCGATAGGTATCGGTAACCTGGTCCGATAATTTTTTCAGTGCGGTTTGAGCAGTAGTGCACTTCTTCTTGTATTTCGAAACATCCTTCTTCAAGGTTTCCATGTCAGCCTCAAGGGTTTCTCTACGCTTCACCTCCGCAAGAAGAAGTTGTTCGGTCTTGAGCAAAACTTCGTCAGACCGGGTCATCTGTGCCTGTAAAGAACAAGGGGCACAAGTATCAGTCGGGTATCATGGCAAGCCGACTATTGAATGAAGTACCAAGCATAACTTCAACAAAGTTATGCTCGGAACTTGGGTACTAAGTGTATACTGTGAGATATCAAGTGTTGTTACCTGGTGCTTGGCGGCCATGCGCTCCAGAATATTGCTCTCTGAGGTCTTCATATTGAGGAGAGCGCTCATCAGTTCATCAAAGGTATCATTACCCGTATTAGAGGACCCGGGGCCTTGGAACCTCGGAGAAGGAGTTTTCTTCTTAGCAGAAGGCAGCCTCCGGGTCATTCGAATGTCGGAATCCGATGCTCCCTCTCCCGCACCCAGAGTTGCAGTTTTGCCCTTCTTTCTTGCATGAGAGGCTATCGGATACTCGGCTTCTTGTCTGGCCGGGTTTATTGGTGACGCTTGTTCTTCGCCGCTAGACGCGGCTGTTGTCTTATCAGCCAGGTTCCCCTTACCCGGGTCATCGGTCTCCATATCCTCTTGGTCGCTAATAACGACCGTGGCCCTATAGATATTATGAGTGAGCAGTTAGTGTACAATCAGGAAAGGGTGATGAAAATGTGATAGAGCATCAGGAAAGGGATTTTACCCGGTATTCACCGCAAAGTCCGAAGGGAATTCGCTGCTGGACCCGGGCGAAACTGAAAAGTATCAAGCAAGATTTCATAAGGGCATGGTTCAGGAAGATTGTTTCGTCCGAGAAAGGATAGGGTAAATACCAGCCCGCCGAGTCGGAGACAATGAAATACCCGGGTTAAGAGCATCATCACCCAGGTAATTTCGAGTCGCTCTGCGCTTGGTCATGGGCGACTCCTTCAAATATGGCCAGTGGAATAACGTCAAGTTAGCTCATGTATATCATCAAAGGAATACGAATTGAATGCAAGGAGGCGATATGAAACCTTGAGGGCGGCCCCTCGGGGTTTTCTCTTGGATCCGACTTTGACTGTCGGCTCCACTTCCTCCTCGTCACTGGCAGATTCTACTTTGCCGTCAGTCTCTTCTCCTTCGTCCTTGTCCTCTGACTCTGGAGGTTATCAAGGTCACAGTTGGAAAATGAAGAACGGGACACGATGAACTCAAGGGAATTACGTGAAGTTCGAAACGTACCTTCATCCGAGTTAATGCCATCCTCTTGCTCCTCTGGGTTCTCGGAGTTAGGAGGAGTTTCAATCTTCCAAAAAGGATCATCAGCCTGGGAGGAAGGTATAAGAGTAAGGGTTATTAGTCATATCGAGTGAAAGGTGTGAAAGAAAGAGTACGAAAATTGAGTCTTTACCTTGGGGGCTGGGTTCTCCCGAGTGAAGGGTTCTAACCCGGCTATGTTCCGGATTACCTCCATCTTCTCTGTCAAGAAGCTCTTGATGGTTTTGTTGGTGTCTCCGGCTGCAAAGCTGTGGGTGGAGTACCGGAGCGAGTCCGTAGCGTGCCCTGAATACTCGCACATTAACTTAGTGCGGATGGAGTTGGGTTGGATCCAGAAATCGACCCAAGTTTTCACCAGGTTAAGCCCAATGAGACCTTGGGCCGACAGAACAGAGATTTTGGCTAATAAAAGCCGGATGGCCTCCCTGTCCGAGTCAGGGGCAAAGGCATTAAAAGACTCGGAGATATCGAGAAGGCCTTCCGAGTAACCCGGCAGTTTCTTTTGGCCGGGTGGGGAGGTGTCTCGGCAGTAGAAGTACGAGAGTTGCCAGTGTTTGACGTGGGAGTTGAGAGTGAGGGGTGGCATCAGAGAATTCTTGCGGCGCTGGATAGAAACCCCGCCGCAAGCGAGAAGTGCCCCGTCACCGCTTTCGCGGCACGGTTTGCACTGGAAAAGCTCGACAAAAAGAGCCAAACTTGGCGGAGTGCACAAGTATGACTCGGAGAGAACGATGAAGTGGGAGATATTTAATACGGAATTAGGCCCTATGTCAAAAATGCGAAGGCCGTAATGGCTTAGAATATCGCGGAAGAAAGGGTGACCCGGAGGACGGAAGCCCCGGGTCACGTGTTCCACGAAACATATTACCTCGTCCTTCGCCGGGGTAGGCCGGGTCTCGTTGCCCGGCACCCTCCAGTGGATCTCCTTTTGAGGGGGTAGAACCCCTAACTCGGCCAGTTCTTCTAACTTGGCCTTGGTGACCGAAGATCGCGCCCAGTTGGCGGATATGGAATTGGTGGTCTTGGCCTTGGCTGATGTTTTTCCCTGCTTTTTGGGAGCCATGTGACTGACCTGCAAAGCACAAGGTAGAAGGATACAAGGAATAAGACCCGGAAACCATAAACTGGTCGAGTATTGGTGAGTGGCATCGAGACAATATGGAAGTTACATACTATCCGGGTGTCATTTCGTGGAGCAAGGTTCAAGCTATCCGGGTATCAAGCGTCATTATAAAAATCATGGAGGCTTATGCATTGAAGGAATGTTTGAGGGTGATGGATGGTTACACAGGTACCTATTACGAATAAAGGGAGTCGGAAAAGGGAGGATTTTCCGGATGATAGAGGTGAGGGCGGAAAAATTGGGCGGCCCGAGCCCAGGTTAGAGATTCTATTTCTGGATTTCTGGCAAAATTAGCAGCTATGGGTAGTAGGGGAGTAAAGCAAAGTTAGTATCTAATCCATTGGATGAACTAGAGTGAGTACAAGTAACTTAATTCGGCATGACCGGGAAAATGACCGGCGGGTTGACCTAGATCTAATCTGAAGAAAATCAAGAAATTGCGGAGGCCAGTTAACGGGTATGAGAGGCTTACTGGAGGAGATCGAAGCGAAGCTCGACGAAGGCAAATAGCGCAAGATTGGTGCCCCTTTGCGATTCCCGGCGGGCCGGTCGGGGGTTTGGCGGCGGATCTTGGCGGCGGTGTAGAGTGCGCTGTGGCGGAGCGTAGCCGACGGCCAATAGGCTCCGGTGATGCGTGCGGGATTTCCGTGGTGGCGCTCTGTGAACTTGAGCGCGGAGGAAGAAAGGAAGAGGAATGGGGGGAAGTGAGCCGTTGGGGTTAGGGTTACCCCTACGACCATATTTATAATGGTTCATGTGGATAAGTTTGGTTCCACGAGCGGGAGCCGGGGATTACGGAGTAACGGCTATCTCTTTGAGTTTTGCGAAATACGCTTTAAGTGCTGAATGTGATATCTGGGCAGAAATAAGAAGGAGATACTCTTCATAATATCAAGATCAATTATCGAGTAAAGTGCAGGATCTTGACACTTTTATCAGGGCTTAGACCCGGAAAGCTAAGCCGGGTATTTGGAGAGGAGCCGGGTTACTATATGGCCACCGTGGAGTTGGGCCTAGCTGTTTATCGAAGCGTTTTAACCCGGCCTTCATGCATTTGGGCATTTGATGTTTTTTCAGGGAATAGCAAGCGCTTCAAGGAAGGATCCGTGAAGCCCAAGCTATTCTGTGGACTACTGATGGAGGGATGCTAACCCGGTAGGCCAACTCCAAGGCATAACCCGGCCCAAAGGACGATGCGCAAGATCCGGCTAAGGGTAAAGAAACTTCTGGAAGGCCCAAGTTTGTAGGCCTCGTAACCCGGATTGTGGGTTACGGTGAAGGAAAGTTAGAGTTCGTATGCGGTGTCCGGGTGGGATTCAGGGTGCGCCTTGGAGAGTAAGCCAGGGGGGTACGGGTGCTTTATAAACCGACCCCCAGGTCTAGTTGATTGAGATCTAAGAACCCTAGTAGTACCGTTTGATATCGAGCATCCAGTGTATACGAGAGATTGAGTTAATATATTGAGATCGGAGACTCGGCGACTTGATTGCCGGCTACCAGATCGAGTTCCATCATGTTTTCCTCTGAGCTAAACCCTCTCCCAAACGCCTGTGTCGTCTTGCCCCAAGATCAGTTACCCCCGGTAACGTCTGCCGTGATAATCCCACGACAAGATCCGAGTTACGTCAAAGGAGAACAGGGTTATGGTGAGTATAACCCGGACTGGATAAAGGTACTGGCCCAAGGCCCGGGAAGGAAGACATGGAGGCCTGGGAACCCGGAAGACAGCCCAAGGCCGGTAAGGAAGAGCCGGGTTATGATGAGAGCCGGAACGAGGTGGCTAAGAGTCGGAAGGGATTAAGACTCCGAGGACGGGCGTGACCCGGACTCTCCTTGTAACCCGGAGGTATCGTCCATTATATAACGCAAGACCCTGGGACGTAGAAAGATAAGTTCTAAGTTGATAGCCAAGGAGCTCGAGACATCGAGAGCCAGAATCGCCCCTTGTAATCGAGACCTTGTTCCCCGATAGTAAGAAGGCAGGAGTAGGTTTTTCCCTCAATAGAGGGGCCGAACCTGGGTAAACTCACGTCTCTCGTTTCCACCTTAACCCTTTCGAAGTTTCTCTTAGAAGCAATGGCCTCGCAATCTAGTTCTCGCATGAGGACACTTGCCATGACAAAACCACAACAGTTGGCGCCCACAGTGGGGCCTGGTCGCGGAAGCGTCGTCTTTTCGGAAGGAGCACTACCCGGGATCGAGAAGCTCGCGATAGGCCGGCTCAGGAGGAGTCGGCTTGGGAACTATTACAATCATGACACGTGGGGCCCTGAGTTCGCCTCTGTGGAGTCAGGACTTCACGTCTCCTTTGGGAAGATCCATGTCTTCATTGGGTACGTCGGGACAGCAACTTTAGAACCGGACCAACTATCAGATTCGGTGTCTGAGAAGACCGTGGCAGTAGATTCCGATGGGGAGTCCTCAGTTGGGAACAATGATGATCACGATGAAACAGGATCGATCCACCAGCTCTTCGGAGACCGGTTAGGAGGAGACCCAGAATTGGATACGCAAGGTTCCGCTGAGACAACCCATCACGCCGCTGTCTACATGGCTGGTCCCACACGACCAACCGAGCCCAGATATGACTCGGAAGGAAACCTGGTTATGAACGAGGCTTCAACCTCAAATTCGGTTCTGGGAGCACCAGGCGTTACAAGCACAACACCAACCGGGCCAACGGCAGCCCCGGGCGGACCAGCGGTGACACCCTCAACCGGACGCGGGGCGACTAGCACCAGGCTAGGGGAAGCAGTGATCGACCTAACCGGACCTGCGTCATATAACCCAAGGCCTGAGTTGATGACCGCAATGGATTCATCGAATGAGATTCTAGAAACGCCAATCACCCCGGAAAACCTAGACAACGCAACGCAGAGATAGAAAGACTCTGACAGGAAATAACTCATGCCCGTCAAGAGATCGAGACGGAGGCAACCTGCATAAACAAAGCTCGGTTAGAAGTTCTGGATGAGGCTACGCGTCTGGAGAGGGAAGGAATTCGCCTCACTTTTAGGCAAAGGGAGCTAGACTCAATACAGAATAGGAGTCATAGTACTCGTCTGAACAACGAGTTCGGGGTAGGGCTCGAGCCCACTGATCTCCAGAGTTTATTCACACCCCCCGCTGGGAACCCAGCATCTCGTCACCCGGCTGGCCCAGGTCACAACATGAAGCCGCCGGCTATCCCTGTTCCAGTTCATCCATCCCGTTTCCAGCCACCCATCCAGCCGCACGACGGCCCGAATCCAGTGCCAGCTGCAACACAGCCCCTACAGGAAAGGTTTTCATACGCCACCGGGTCACTTCAATAATCCGATGGATAACATTTGGGCAGCAACCACTAGTCTGGCGCAGATCCTAGTTGACCCCAATAATCCTATGGCCGTTGAGGCTCAGAGAGCTATTGAGATGTTACAAACAGCAGTAGTTCAGCAGTTGAATTACAGTAACCAGGACAGGATACACTTGAGCCCCTATCATAGTAGAACGGATTTTCCAAGGAGTCACCATGAAAACTCTCCAGCCCCAGCGGGATCTAGCAACGCTAGCCGACAGCAGCTTAACCCACCCAGACAAGCAGTATCTTACGCGCCCCGAGTCCTAAATACAGGACACAGGATTGCAGAACCAGAAAACCGGAATCCAGGTCATATTCAAAACCCGGTTCAAATCACGGTCTCAAACCCATCTATAGCCGGGTCTCGGAGGATTGGAATACAATGCCTTGGTCCTGCAATCAGGAACGAGAGAATACCAGCCGATTTCAAAGGACCCCGCAGGGTTGTGAATTATATGCCTGACATGGAGCCGGCAGACTGGATAGAAGGATATGAGATGGCCATGGAGATACTAGAAGTAAGCGACGCGGTGTGCGCGTGATACTTAAGCGTGATGCTGGAAGGGCCTGCGAAGTATTGGTTGGAAAACTTACCGGCAAACTCGATCAATAGCTCGCAGGACTTGAAGGACCAGTTCATCAAAAAAATTCAAGGGACCTGCAAGCGGCCAAGGACCATTACTGACCTAGAAAACTGTGTCCAGAAGGAAGGGGAGTCTGCTCAGCACTGGTCTCGACGTGTCGCAGAAATCATACATTCATCGGTCGGACTTACCGCTCAGCAAGCAGTCATAGCGTTGGAGCGGAATTGCAGATTTGATCCGTTAAAGCACAAGCTGGGTCGCATGAAACGATACGTAAATGATATGAGCAAATTAATGGATGCAATGACCAAGTATGCAGAGTCTGACAAAACAAAGGATGCAGACGCAGACGATGAGAAGTCTGTTAAAGCAAAGAAAGATGGAAACAAGGTTAGCCAGAACCCGAATCCGAGTATCAGCAATCCCTAGAACCTGAATAACAACAAGCGCAAAAATGGGGAAGGGACCTCAGATTTAGTGGCTAACACAAATACAGGTTACAGAAATCAGCGTCAGGGGAATAACTTCAGAGGAAATCAGAATTTTCGACCTAACAGTTTTGCTCAGGCTCAACAGGCTTTGAAAGGACCATGCCCCACACATAGCAAAAACGGGAAGTTCGCAAATCACTCCAGGGAAAATTTCTTCATTATGCAGGGTTTCAGGCCTAGTGGTAACAATAACTATGGACCAAGAAACAATGGAGGAGGTAGTTCTGGCAATATGGGAGCTGGGCATTCGGGACCTGGCAATCCAGGACCCGGAAATCAGAATCTGGGTCACCATGGTCAGAGTAACCTGGGAAACACTCAAGGTGGAGGTCACCAAGGAGGAAATTCCGGCTTTCAAACAAAGCCGAAACAGTTAAGCTCAGGCCAATATCATGTGTTTACTACAATTTCATGCAGAAGGGAACACAAGGTGCAGAAACATGCAATCAATACGGTAGCTCCTGCTGTCCCTAGATGGCTCAATTGGTCAGAGCAGCCCATAACCTGGAGTCGGGCAGATCATCCTCCCAGAGTTGAAAGTCCGGGAAGCGTGGCTCTCGTCGTGGCTCCACAAGTTGGAGGTTATAAACTGGACAAAGTGTTGATGGATGGAGGAAGCAGTATAAACATACTCTATTACGACACGTTCAAAAGAATGAACCTGCAAGAGAAACAACTCCAGCCATCATCAACTATTTTCCATGGGATTGTACCTGGTAAGCCCGCACAACCTATTGGGAAAATATACCTTGAAGTCTCCTTTGGAGTATTTGAAAATTACAGGACGGAGATGCGAGCGTTTGAGGTGGTAAAATTCAAAAGTCTGTATCATGTTTTGTTTGGACGACCGGCTTATGCAAAGTTCATGGCAAGACCTTGCTACGTCTACCTCAAGCTAAAGATGCCAGGACCTAACAGAAACATAACTGTTAATGGGGACAGAGACATAGCCTTGTAATGCGAGGAAGGTGATGCAACATATGCAGAGACTGCATGTGCAGAAGAAGAGTTGAAACTGTATAAGTCGCAAGTTGATCCAGAAGATATGACTTCGCTCGAAAAGCCATCAGCCAAGTCTAAGTTAAAATTCCAGTATGCTCAAGACACCAAGTTGGTGGACTTTACCCCCGGGGACTCGTCCAAGCAGTTCAGCGTGGGGGCTCATATGAAAGAAAAATAGGAAAGCGCGCTCATCAATTTCCTCCGTGAGAATTGGGACATCTTTGCATGGAAACCTTCTGACATGCCAGGTGTCCCAAGGGAAGTTGCTGAGCACAGTCTAAGTGTGGATCCTAACCTGAAGCCTATTCGTCAATTCCTTCGTCGTTTTAATGATGAGAGAAGAAAGGCAATTGGAGAAGAGATAGCAAGGTTACTTGCTGCAGGGTTCATAGTTGAGGTGTTACACCCAAAGTGGTTAGCCAATCCAGTTCTGGTTCTCAAGAAAAATGGAACCTGGAGGATGTTCATCGACTACACAGACCTGAACAAAGCATGCCCTAAGGACCCGTTCGCTCTACCCCGTATCGATCATATTATAGACTCTACGGATGGTTGCGAATTGCTATGTTTCCTGGCTTAGGTTATCACCAAATCAAAATGAAGGAAGAGGACCAGGAGAAGACATCATTCATTACTCCGTTCGGAGCCTTTTGTTACACGTCAATGCGTTTTGGGTTAAAAAAATGCAGAAGCAACTTATCAGAGATGTATTCAAAACTGTTTGGAAAGTCATATTGGGCGAAACGTGCACGCTTATGTGGATGACATAGTGGTAAAATCCCAGAAAGGTGACACCTTGATCTCGGACCTAGAAGAGACGTATGCCAGCTTACGCAAGTACCAGATGAAACTTAATCCGACAAAATGCGTTTTTTGAGTGCCAGTTGGGAAGTTATTAGTTTTCATTATTTCAGAGAGAGGTATTGAAGCTAACCCGAAAAAAATTCAGGCTATACATAACCTGAAGAAGCCGGCTTTCCTGAAGGACGTTCAGAAGCTTGCAGGTTGTGTCGCTGCACTAAGCCGGTTTATAAGAAGGTTAGGTGAAAAAGCTATACCCTTGTATCGACTCTTGAAGAAAACTGACACCTTCGTATGGAATCAAGAGGCGGACGAGGCTTTGGAGGCTTTGAAAAAACAACTTTCTAATGCACCAATCTTGGTTGCGCCTGAGAAAAAGGAACCAATGTTATTATACATAGCAGCCAACAACAGGGCAGTCAGTGCAGTCGTAGTTATGGAATGTGAGATGGAAGGAAAGGAGGGTCTTTTTCAGCGCCCGGTTTACTATGTCAGCGAGGTCTTGACAGAGTCCAAGCAATGTTACCCGCATTGGCAGAAGTTGGTTTTTGGAGTATTCATGGCTAGTCGCAAGCTGAAACATTACTTTCTGGAACATCCCATTACCGTTTCCAGTTCAGCGCCCTTGTCAGATATTATTCAGAACAGAGAAGCGACAGGGAGAGTTGCCAAATGGGTTATTTATATGGGGCCATATCATATCAAATATGAGCCCATGACCGCAATAAAGTCTCAAGCCTTGATCGAATTTATAAATGACTGGACACAGTTACAGGTTCCACCGGATAGGCCCGATACAAAATACTGGACTATGCATTTTGATGGGTCTCGACAGCTGGAAGGTTCAGGAGCTGGTGTGGTGTTAACATCCCCAAGAGGTCATAAATTTCGCTATGTCTTACAAATTTCATTCAAGTACACAAATAATGCAGCAGAGTATAAAGCTTTGCTTCATGGACTTCACCTTGCAAAGGAGATGAGTGTAACCCGGATTCGATGCTTGGGTGATTCAGACCTTGTTTCTCAACAAGTTACAGGAACCTGGGATTCTAAAGACCCAGTTATGTCAGCTTACAGGCAAGCGGTTACCCAGCTAGCCGGACATTTTCAGGGATATCAGGTTGATCACATTGATCGACGTCTTAATGAGGCAGCTGATGCACTAGCTCGTTTGGGCTCCCAGAAGAAAAAAGTTCCACCCAATGTTTTCCTGAACGAACTTAATAGTCCATCGGTCAAGATTCCAACGGAGGAAGACCTAGCAAACCCAGACCCGGAAGCAGAATTGATAGCAGTGTTGCATACAAGACCAGAGTGGACTGAACCATACCTAGCATACCTTACGAGAGGCGAACTTCCGCAAGACGAGGTTATAGCTCGACAGGTTATAAGAAGGTCAAAATCATATACAATTAACAATGGTGAGTTATATAAGAGAAGTGTAATTGGAATCTTCCAGAGGTGTGTTTCTCCAGAAGAAGGATGTCAGATCCTGAGGGAAATTCATTCAGGAGATTGTGTCCATCATGCAAGTTCAAGGTCTTTGGTTAAAAAAGCCTTTAGACATGGTTTTTCTGGCTTACCGCAAACGGTGACGCAGAAAACATAGTGAAAACTTGTGAAGGATGTCAAAGATATGCAAGGCAGGATCATGTACCAGCTCAGGATTTACGTATGATTCTCATAACTTGGCCTTTCGTGGTCTGGGGACTTGATATGGTAGGACCTTTCAAAAGCTCATCAGATAAAAAGACTCATCTTCTGGTGGCAGTGGATAAGTTTACAAAGTGGGTAGAAGCAGAGCCAATCAGCAAATGTGACGCAGTTACATCAGTTAAGTTCTTAAAAAAAGTTGATTTTCAGATTTGGTTACCCACACAGCATTATAACAGACAATGGAACAAATTTGTCAGAAGGAGAAATGCAGAAGTTTTGTGAACAAAACCATATATGACTTGACCTTGCTTCGGTAGCACATCCACAGTCCAATGGACAGGCAGAACAAACTAACCAGGAATTGCTCAAAGGTATCAAACCTAGACCCCAGGTACCATTGGAAAAAACTGCGGGGTGCTGGGTCGACGAGTTACCAGCTGTCTTATGGAGCATACGAACTACTCCAAACAGGTCAACAGGTTATACACCGTTTTTTCTGGTCTATGGAGCTGAAGCAGTTTTGCCAAGTGATATTTGTCACGATTCACCACGAGTGGCTGCTTATGTGGAGACTCAGAACGAGTTAGCTCGTCAAGACTCGCTTGATGCGTTAGAAGTAGCGCGCGATCTTGCAGCATCTAGGTCAGCCATATATCAGCAGGACCTGCGTTGCTATCATAGCCGCATAGTTAGAACTCGAAGTTTTCAAGAAGGGGACTTAGTGTTATGGTTGATCCAAAAGAAGGACAGGATGCACAAGCTAAGTCCTCCATGGGAGGGACCATTTGTAATAAGTAAGAAACTACACAATGGGTCATATTACCTCATTGATATGCGTGATGCTGATAAATCACGAACATTTGAGGATGAAACTGGAAGACCATGGAACATAGCCCATTTGAGGCTATATTATACATAGGATCATTGTAATCACTATGTTATGATCGGCAATAAAAGGCAGACTTAGACAAAATCTGAGTTACTGGCATTTGTCTCATAATTTTATCATTATAGCGAAATATCTTTTTACGCATGATTACTTGGGGGCTGATGCTAGAGCATAGTCTATATCTCAAGAATCTGGCATACGCCAAAATATATTGGTTATACTTGCCTGCCAGTCACGGTTACACGCAAATTTATGACCTAGATGTTTAAACCCGGATGAGTCAATCATGCTATAACCCGGCAAAACCGGGTTACTATGACCCTGAACTCACCAGAGTTAGAACACTAGAATATGTCATGCGAAAAACCGGTTGAGCTAGATAGCAAAGAAAAACCAAATCAAGAATTTTTTTGAAAAACAAGTTAAGGGTACTGCAAAAATTTGTAACCCGGAAATAAAAATTTCCCATAACCTTGCAGGAAACAAGGTTATCACAAGCCAAATTGTATAGTAAAGCGCACATGCGCACTTTCAAAAATAGGACTAGAAATAAAACAGTTTATCTAGCCTATTACAGACCCATCATGGCCAAATTATTGTTTCTCAAAAATTCAAGGATTACTCCGCAACAGTTTTCCTTTCTGCTGGGCTAGGTCTTCAGCTGCCGGGTCTTGTATCTCCGGCTGAACGACCTCTGTCTCTTTAACCTCATCGGCACGAACATATTTCCACTCCATCTGATCCAGAGCATCAGTAGTGTTCTCCGGTTCATATAAAGGACGAGGTGGAGCGGAAACAGATGAGGTAACAGTATGAGGAACGCCAGACAAAGATGCTACTGAAAGACGACTCTTCTGGGGACTTGGCGGACAGCAGCTATTGTCTGGGGACAAAAGGCCGTCTTACGCTCACCTGATGATGTATAGACAGGACACATCTCCTTCAGCTTCAACTTTTCAGCAATGGTACAAGCTTGGAACCGACACTCTTTCTCTATCTTGGCGAAGTCTTTCTTCTCATATTTGGACATATCAGCTTTATATTTTGTGAAACCTTTTGTGAGAAGACCCGGATCCAGTTCCGGGTGATAGGCTTTCGCCATAGACATCACCTTGATAGCTCCATGGCGGCAGGATGATAATTTGTGCTCTTCTATCCATTGACGAACATGAGATAGTTCAACAAGCATATCACTGAGCCTCTGGGGAGGACTATCCCAATTCCGGACAACTTTAATACACTCACCACCCCCAACATATAACTGCCGGATCAGGGTAAACAGAGCTTTCAATTTCATGTCGGGGAGTTGGAGGTTATTGCCTTTCATCCTGCCTGCAAGATTGAAGTAATACTTTTGATAAGAACCTAGTTATGGATAACTTAGAAAATAAGACTAAGAAGCAGAAAGGTAAAACATTAAGCCAGAAGACACAATCCGGGTTAACTTACCAAAAACGCTGCTAGTGATGTCTCTCAGCAGATTCTTGACAGTGGTAAAACTGGTGCGGGTTTCCTCCAGATCTTTTTCAGCGTTTTCAGCCCTTGCAATAAGGGCCTTTTCCCGGGTTTCAAAATCCTATTGCAGCACAGACCAAGTCTTAGCTTCCTCAGTGTTTTGATCTTCAAGCTCCCTCTGCCGGGTCCTCGCCTCTTCAGTCTTTTTTACCTCTTGGGCAAGCAAGTTCTTCAGATTGGAAACCTCTTTTTGTGAGGAGCATTCAAGACTCTGCACAATTATTGGTTACATTAGAACAAGTTATCATTAAAGTTTCAATTATAAGACAAAGGGATTTATAACGTGACAGCTTATAACCCGGACAATGACAAGGTCATTACAAATTCAACATTTTTCAGGATTACGATAAGTCCCGGGCAGCAGCAGGCTTGCAACCCAGCCCTTGGGGGCTACACAATTTCAGATTTAACTATTATAAGCTTGGTCTAAGACCCGGGAAGCAGCAAGCTAGCAATCCGGCCCTTGGGGGCTACACAATTTTAGCACAGCTAATAAAGATTAAAAGCACAAATGGAGAACAAGTCCCGGTTTATAATAAAATTATAAACCGACACTTGGGGGGTTACAGGCATTCAGTTTTTCAGACGAGTTATGTCACAAAATCTTCAAGTATACATTACAGAATATAAACTAGAAGATTGGGGGCTACAGGTTATATACATCAAGGTTACCTCATATCTTTGTTTCAGAAATTCTATGATATCATCGGTACGACGCCGACTTTCAGTAAGTCCTTGAGTCAGTGCGTCAAAACCTTGACCTTCAGTGTTTAGGCTAGGAGAAGTCCTTTTCTCTTCTAGCTTCACTTTTAGGTCTTCAGTAACCTTGGAGAGCACCGTTGAGGTCCCAATAACTTTGGTGAGTTGAGACCCGGTGATGACCAAATCTGGATCTTGAGCAGCCTCTTTTTCAACTGGAGGATCATTACCCGAGATATTATCAACAGGGTTCACCTCTTCTTGTTCTCTAGTGGTCACATCCATGTGATCCAGCGATGGAGCAGCCGGTTCATCTTTTTCTTCCTCTAGGTCTCTCCTCTCAGGGTCCAGGGCTGGGGCAGCGGATGAGATAGGGTTCACCTTTAGCACGGCTTGATCTCTACGGTGACGAAAAAACCAAAAGTTAGGTCTACAAGCAAAGAGTCGACACAAGTAAAGGATGAGATGGAAAAACTAACTTACCCAGAGTTAATGGAGAACTCACTGGCACCACTAAAATGGGATGAGTCCGAGACAAGAGAATCTAAATGAAAGGTTTGACTCAGCTTGGTCCTTAATTTTCTAGTTAAAGGATGAGATGCAGTGGGACAAACTCAAGCTTGGGAGACCCGGCGAAGCGGAGTTTTCTCAGGCAAACCTGGTTCTAACTCACTTGAGCCGGAGCTCCGGGTCCTTCTTCTCTTGATCCCCTCCTCATCATCCTGCGTTTTCTTTACATGAGAGGATGGTTTCAAGGGATTTTTGGACAATCTAGAGATAGGCACCTTTCCAACTGCTTGCCGGGTTCTCTTGTGGCCTATGGGGGAATCTTTCTCAATCACCACGTTGGATCTGGTGATGGGAGTGGAAGGATCAAGACCCGGGGGGCTGTGAGCCAGTGATCCATGACTCGGCGCCTCTTCAGTTCCATAACCCGGCGCCTCTTCAGTTGCCTGACCCTCAGCTAACCCGGCGCCTTCCTGCTCTACCTGCTCACCCTGCGAGTAATCAGTGTCAGACAGCTGATTCAAGTGACCGAGGGAATCAAATTCAGAAATCTCATCCTCGTCGTCACTCGATTCTTCCGAGTCTTCTTCTTCAGGAGTAGCAGGGTCCTCTGTGGTAACCCAGAAGGAATATGGCTGTAACCCAGACAAAATCAGGGTTAGACTATGCACAGTTATGAAAAGCAAAGGTTACGTAAACAAAAGGAACTTACAGGAGGAGCTGGGTTGGTGGACTCATATGGTGCCAGGCCAACATCGAAGAACTTATCTTGCTTAACTCCAACTAACAGTTTTAGGGAGTTTATCATCTCCGAGCTAGACACAATAGACTCTGAATATCGCACGGGGTCCACGGAACCGGAGTATTCTTGAAATAGCCGGTTCCTAACACTGAGGGGATGGATACGCCAATCTACCCAGGTCTTGGTCAGATCTAAACCAGTAAGCCCGTGAACTATGAGCGAGGTTACGCGTTTCAGCAAAGGCTGGATCTTGACTCTATCAGAGGGTTTGGCAAAGGAATTCATGGTACTGGTGTAGGTCAAGCGTTCAGAGCGGTAACCCGGCAAAGCCGGTTCACCTTCGGGAGAAGTGTTTTTTATGTAAAAATATGATTTTTGCAACAGTTTTGGGTGACTAGCCAAAGGAATGTCCGGATAGGCAATATCTTTGCGCCTCTGAAATGAGACCCCCGCAGTGCGTAAGTTCGCCACCAGTGACCTCTGGATGCTTGTTGCCATAAAAATACTCGTGAAAGAGATCTAGGTTTGGCTCTATTTGGAGGTAGTCCTCGCAAAGGACTACGAAGTTGCTAACATTAAGAATAGAATTTGGAGGGAGGTCTTGAGGATGGAGGCCATAGTAGTTCAGAAGCCGGCGGAAAAAAGAGACCTGGGTGGACAGAACCCGCGGAGAATATGGGCTTCAAAAATTATTACCTCGCCTGGCCCGGGTTTGGGCCAGATCTCATTCCCAGGAGCGCGCCAAGACAAGTTCTTGGGCAATAACCCGGACTCCTCCATCTCCGTAAGCCGGCCCTGGGTCATGTCCGACTTACACCAGTTCACTTGGAGTTTGCCTCTCCCTAAGACGACAGCTCCAGAACCGGACGTTCCTCCAGCTTTCTTCTTCCCCTTAGCGCCGGGTTTGGACTACTTTTATCTTTCACCATTTTCTTCTGAGGCAAACGCCGGCGATGCTCCGCCTGCGGCGGCGCGGGAGAGAAAATAGAGCTCGTAAGCAAGGAGCTGGAGGTGGAAGATGAAGTGGGGAGAATGGGGGGCGAATGAACCAAGGGGGGGCGTACCTACACTATTTATAAGCGGGGCTAAAAACCTAGGGTTAGGCGGTAATTTTGCACAAAGGCCCCTCCATATTAACATTTTTAAAGGAAATTTACGGTGAGATTGGATCTGAGAACTAAAATCTGTTTCGAGGAAACTGCGCCGAGAAGAATCCGGGACAGGTCAAAAACTTTTCGGTTATCAGGATCTTGGTGATGAGATGCGGAGTTATCTTTCTGAAATTTGGAAAGATATGATCCTGATAATAAATGACGGTTCCCGAGTAATCCGGGGCATATATCTTTGGAAGGTTATTTTTCTTAGACTTAATATTATCATTTCAGGTGACGTGGAAAAAGCTTAACTTGAACTTCTTAAGCTCAAACTTAGGCGTTCATGTTAACCTGGGGGCTAATGTTGGGGGAGCAGGTAAGGGGGAGCCTTACCAGTCACCAATATAAGCCGGAGATCGTCCAGGCGAATGGAGGTTACGTAATCCGGGTTATAACTCGTAGATCCGGGTTACGTCAAAGGAGAACCGGGTTATGGTGAGTATAACCCGGACTGGATAAAGGTACTGGCCCAAGGCCCGGGAAGGAAGACATGGAGGCATGGGAACCCGGAAGACAGCCCAAGGCCGGTAAGGAAGAGCCGGGTTATGATGAGAGCCGGAACAGGGTGGCTAAGAGTTGGAAGGGATTAAGACTCCGAGGACGGGCGTGACCTGGACTCTCCTTGTAACCTGGAGGTCTCGTCATTATGTAAGGCGAGACCCTGGGACGTAGAAAGATAAGTTCTAAGTTGATAGCCAAGGAGATCGAGACATCGAGAGCCAGAATCGCCCCTTGTAATCGAGACCTTGTTCCCCGATAGTAAGAAGGCAGGAGTAGGTTTTTCCCTCAATAGAGGGGCCAAACCTGGGTAAACTCGCGTCTCTCGTTTCCACCTTAACCCTTTCAAAGTTTCGCTTAGAAGCAATAGCCTCACAATCTAGTTCTCGCATGAGGACACTTGCCGTGACAAAACCACGACAGGTAGGTTTCCCAAATTGCGAATGGTGGACACACTTTTCCGACTTAATCTTTTCCCACTCTTCCTTTGAGTAGGAGATAGGTTTTGTGCTTCTTCCTTTCCATTTGCCGCCATTATCCTTTCCAAAGGTTAAGTTCACTTCCTTGGGTTTTGGCTGTGCTTCTGGAGTGGCTTCCTTTTCAGAACGAGGCGTCTTTTTGGCCTGAACCAAAGCGTCAACATTTCCACCTCTCGCTCTGATATCATCTTCGGCTGTTGCATACTCATTGGCGGCAGTAAGCATAGATCCGAGATCTTTACGCTCCTTTGATCCAACCATGAATGATACAAGGCCGGGTTTTAATGCATTGATGAAAGCATGCATTGCTTGTACATCACTTACTCCAGAGCAGCTATTTTTCATTGCTGTCCATCTTGATATAAAGTCGACATATGACTCATCTTCAAACTGGACGCAGCGATTTAGCTGGTTGATGCTCTTAGGGCATTTGTACGTACCCCGAAAATGCTGAGCGAATACTCTAGCCATATCATCCCAGCTATCCACGGTTCTTGACGGAAGCCCGTTGATCCAATCTCTAGCTCCATCCAGTACATTAGGGGGAGGAATTTTACTGTCTCCAGGTCTGTCCCTTTGTTGATCTCAATGGCAGTATAATAGTCTGAGAGCGATGTATCCGGGTTTGTACTTCCGGTATATTTTTGATAAGTTGGACCAACTTTGGCAAAGCCAGAATGTAGGATTATTCTTCGGATCCTGTCAGTGAAGCACTTGGGTCCAAAGTATAGATCATCTCTTTCCGCCTTATCGACGTGAGCGGAATATCTACCGGCTGAATAGACAGAATGGGGTCTGCTCCTTTCTGGACCATTGTTGCGCGAGTGCGCTTTTCTGGGATCGTCCCTATTTTGTCCGTTGTCATGTCCTTTAGAATAAGATGGAGTTCTACTCCTTGGCCTTTCTTTGTTCCTAGGAGGAGTACGGAATCTCTCACGCCTGTGAGGATTGTCATATCTTCTGGCTTTGTCAGCTGGGCGTCTTAGAGGCGGCATCATTTTTCCGTATTTCCATTTTTGTTCCTCCCGTTCCTTGTAATCACAGGGATTATTTCCACCTTTTGGCGGATGGGATCCTGTCCTGGATGCTACATCCTTATTATCCGGGATTTTCTTGTCTTTTTTGGTATCTCCCTTCTTTTCCTTAGAATCGTCTGAATCTCTAGGTTCGCCTGGTCCAGGTGCTCAAGCGACACAGGTGGCAGTTTTGCATAGGGCCGAGTCATCGTGCAACTTCCCTAATCTTGCATGTCCTCGCTGTTGCTGTTGCAATGCTTTTTCTAGGAAAGCATACACTCCCTGAAGCTTTTCATCGTTGGAGTACAGATTATCATTAAGGATGGCGAACGCGGCCTCCGCGTTTTCAGCTGCGGTTTTGTATATGTGCGCGCCCTTGGCATTGGTGTCGTTTACCTGCCTTTGCCAGGAAGGTTTTGGAACCTTTCCTTTGGTGGCAGTACATCCGGTTTTGCAATTCCAGGTAACCGTGTAGGTTTTATGCCAGATTTATTCCTTCTTTCATATTCCTCTATTTCTTCCTGTTGTAACTTAATGTCAGCCTGGGTTTTTAAGAGGTTTTCCCGAGTACGGAATAGATGTTGTTGATGTTGTTGTAGAGCTTGTCTCCTGGCTTCCAGCACTTCAGGGGGTTCGTCTCGTCCCACTGGTGTTTGAATTAGATCGATTTCGTCTTGTTCCGACATTTGTGGGACAAGGATTTCTTTCTTTTTCTTCTCCGCCGGTGTGACTCCGCTTTCTCCTCCTACTTCCAGGTTTTGGTTAGCAATATCTGCCAACTTTTTCTTCTGGATTTTATACTGGAGTTTCTTGGCACTCTTCTTTTTCTTCTTGGGAGAAGAAGGCTTTTTACCAGGTTCGTCCTCTGTCAATTCTTTGACATTGGGGTAGATTGGACTGGTTTCTCCATCATCTCTTCCCTCGTGTTTTCAGCCGGTTTTGCCATAAGTACTTCGTGGAAGCTCCCCTGCATATATTTGACCTTTCTCTCGAAAGCGTCTTCATCTTCTTCTTCGGAATCTATGTCTTCAGATCCGGGTTTCGACTCCAATCTTGCTTCTATAGCGGCTAACACAGAGTCGGCTTCCGAGTTCGTCGTTTCACTGACGGGTGTCGGATCTTCCACTTGTTCTGTGGGATTATGTTTTTCTGCTTGTTCCACAGAATTGCTTACTTCCGTGTTTTCAGCAACCTCGGACTGCACCATGACAATAAAGTGAGATCTGATTGCCGGCATCTCCGAAGAGGCAGAAAATTCAGGGTTTTGGCGATCTGAGCAGAACCCGGTATCATAATTTTCTTCAACTAGGTATAGGGAGGGTGGGATAAATTTACTTCCACCATAGAATCCCATTGCCTCTGTTGTTAATCCGATAAAAATATTTGCAGATCCAATCGGTAAAACGCAGGCACTTACTAGGTGATTCCTGCTGGCATGTATGATCCGTTGTCGAGGAAGCGCCCGACGTCGTTGTTGAATTCCAAGCTTCCGACAGTTATTGTGCTGCCGATTCCGCTGAGTATTCCCGATAGAAACGTAACTCCTGACGCCGCTGGCCCCACGGTGGGCGCCAACTGTCGAGACATCGTAGTAAGGATCATAGATGGAGGTGCCATGAGCCTACGGGTAGAGACGTGGGGGACGTGGTAGTACGACAATCGAGAACACCGAGTTTTACCCAGGTTCGGTACATCGCAACTAGGCGGTGTTCCTACTCCTGCAATCTCACTAAATCAGGGCTGAAGCCTGAAGTATACAAAATACAATGTGAAAAGGGTTTCGCTAACTCACGAGGATCAACTTCTCGGCGAGTTGGCTTCTAGCTAATTGTATGTTGTCTTTCTCGTCTCCTGTATGGCTTTATATAGATAGTCGGGTTAGGGCTTACAGAAAGGAAACCTAGAAGACTACACAAAGTATCCAACTTGTCAAGTAAGGAATCCGTCTTCTCCTCCAAGCCGCACCACTTTGGGCCTTGGTCCGGGTTCTTCTAGAATCCGGCTTCCTGCGCATCAGCTTACGGGGCCGCCTAATGGCCTGTGATCCATTACCAACAGGCTACCCTGGTAATCCGGCTCTTTAGGCCAATGCCGGACATACCCCTAATCGGTACATATCCAACAATGACATAAAGTGTATAGCAAATATGTAGCAAATAACATAAAAACAACATGGAACATCAGAAATTATAGATACGTTTATGAAGTATCAATACTCCCTCTTGGAGTTACTAGCATCTACTTGGACAGAGCATCTACTAATAACGGAGAGCATGCAAGATCATAAATAACATACACATGAACAAAACATGATAGAATGATAATCATTGGACATAGAATTCAATAATCATCGGATCCCAGCAAACACAACATGTAGTATTACAATAAGATGATCTTGATCATGTAGGGCAGCTCACAAGATCTAAACATGAGGCATAAAGAGGAGAGAAAAACCATCTAGCTACTGCTATGAACCCGTAGTCCAAGGATGAACTACTCACGCATCATTCCGGAGGAGAGCATGGTGGTGTAGAGCCCACCGGTGATGAATTTCCCTCCCGACAGGATGCTGGGGAGAGCTCTAGAACCCTCCCGAACTAGGGTGGACGATGACAGCGGCTGCGGATGTTTTTGGTGGAAAAGGATCTGCTATTTAGGGTTAACCCGAGGAGGAGAATATATAGGCGCGAGGGCAACATCGGTGGGCGACCAGGGTCTCATACCATCCCTGGGCGCGGCCAAGGGGGGCGCCTCATGTTGTGGGGCCCCTGTGGCCCCCCTCCGTATCCCCTCCGGACTCCGTGTGCGTGACATATTTCTAAGACTTCTGGGCTTCGAATCGTCCAATTCCGAGAGTATTTCCAGAACAACTTTTCCGAAACTAAAAATAGCAGAAAACAAGAACTGACTCTGTGGCATCTTGTCAATAAGTTAGTCCCGGAAAATCGATAAAGATGTCATAAAGTGTATAAGAAACATGTAGCATATGGCATGAAAACAACATGGAACATCAGAAATTTATGGATACGTTTATGACGTATCAACATCCCCAAGCTTAGTTCCTACTCGTCCTCGAGTAGGTAAACAATAAAAACAAATAAATAATTTCTCAGGTGACATGCTACTAACATAAACTTGATCATCAAAGTAATTTAAAGCATGTAAACTAGGATCAAATGAATAAAAGTTGCGGTTTATAGTTGATATCAAATAGAATAATGTATAAACCTTTAGGAATAACAAATTAAAACTTTTCAATGAATCAATACTAAAAGACAATCAACTGTGCAATGGTTTATTAAAGATGGGTTAAGCTTTAAGAACAATAATGTAATCATCCAAGGCATCAAACTCTCGCAACAACTTCTGTTAGGATCAAGTCGAGTGACAACAATATGCAAGTAGGAAAATCATTAAGATATTTGTGCACTCAAAACAAGTAAGCGTTCTATATGGGGTTTGGAAGGCCAATGGAAGAAAGTCTCACACAACTGAAAGTGATCATTAGACAAGAGGAAGTCTTATAATCAAAGTTATCCAAGGAGTAGTGATTGCCACACAACGGATGCACCTAGAGCTATAAGTGTATGAAAGCTCTCCAATGGAACTAGTGGGGGTGCATCCAACTTTCTTGCTCACAAAGACCTAGATCACATTTGAGGAGGCTCATCATTAGAATATACAAGCCAACTTCTATAACGTTAAGTTCCCCACATAGTTATGCAAGTCATAATATGAAAACTCTCTCCAAACTGAAGCATTGGTGCTAACAAAGCACAAGTGTGGAATAAATGATAGTAATGTTGCCTCCCTCTCTTTATTATCTCTCTTTTGCCCTTTCTTTATTTTTTATTTTTTGGGATTTTTCACTTTATTTTTTATTTTTTTATATACATAACCTCACTGGTAGGGGCAATACTCTATTTTGCAATGAATCATCACACTTTTAGTACTCATAAGTCAAACTAAAATATCTTTGATGTATATAAAACTAAATGCTCCTGCTAGTGTAGCAGTATGCAAAATAACAATGAAGCATGACATTAAGTAACACAATGAATATGGATGTTGTATGGCAATATATCTCGGAATGGCTATGGAAATGCCATGGTAGGTAGGTATGGTGGCTGTTTTGAGAAAGATATTTTTTGGCTTATGTGTAGAAGAACAAAGTTCTCCCACGGGGTTTGGATGCACTGGCGAAGTTTGCACCAAGTCTCAATGTGAGAATGAGCAATGCACAATACCAAAGAGGCTAGCAAATATGGATGGTGGAAGTGCCAGAAAACCGTAACATAGAACTCACAAGTTAAAAGATTACAACAAAAATCATGATCTTACAAGGAATAATGAAAATCACTCCAAGAGGGTCTATGGCAGTGACAAGTCCCTGTTAGCTACCCCGACCGTAGCGCGTAACAAAAAGCCATCACGATTGCTATCAGCAAAGGAAGTCATATACCATTATTCGATCAACTGGTTATTTGAGTGTGACACGGTTTCAAGCTTTTAGAGCAACCATTAATTGTTTTTACTCTACTAAACTAGCACGTTTACCATTAAGCATATCAATATCTCAAAACAACAACAAATAATCAAGTGAAACAATTTAGCGATCTACAAGAATATGAAAGTTTTTTCCGTTATACCATCTACCACATGTAGCATTTTCTACTTCCGTCAAGCACCATTCAATATATATTTTGACACAAACTCTCCAAATGATATAGAAATGAAACAAGAGAGTACTAATACTACCCTACTAGAACTAACAACTCCGAATGAGAGATGTATGAAAAACATTAGCTAAAAGGGATTGCAGCAGCTAGAAGAAAAACTAAGAATGCGAGCATAACAACTATTCATATGAAAAAGCGGAGCGTGTATCTCTCCCACACAAGAATGCTAGGTTCCAACAATATTATTTTCATCGAAGAAAACAAAAGAAAATAAAATAAAAACAAATAGACGCTCCAAGTAAAATTCATATGATGTGACCGAATAAAAATATAGTTTCATTAGAATTGACCTGATAAATTGTTGATGAAGAAGGGGATGCCTTGGGAATCCCCAAGCTTAGATGCTTGAGTCTTCTTAGAATTTGCTGGGATGAACCACGGGGCATCCCCATGCTTTGGCTTTTCACTCTTCTTGATCACATTATATCACCATCTTCTCTTGACCCTTGAAAACTTCCTTCACGCCACACTCAAAGTAATTCGCATTAGCGGGTTAGTGCACAATCAAAACTTCATATGTTCTGCATGGGCACAAGAGTTATTAATACTTTTAAACATTACCTACAGCCACTGATGTTTCTTGAAGCAAATAAATCCACTCAACATAGTAAAAGAGAGAATGCAAGTAAAAAGGAAGAATCTGTCAAAACCAGAACAATCTGTAAAGACGAATTTTTTAGGGGCACTTACATTGCTCAAATCGAAAAACTTAAATAACAAAAAAGTTTCGTAATTAGCCGATACATAAGAACGAAAATTTGCAGGTCATTTTGATCTTTTTGTGAATTATGCAATTTTATACGATGGACAGCAGAAATTTGTTTCATGCGCAGAAATCCAAAACTAACACCAACTTTCGCTAGAAACTTTACTTGCCACAACTAATACGTGAAAATAAAGACACAAAGGAGTTGCTACATAAGTATATGACACCTTGACTCAAATAAAACAGAGAAAAACAATGCAAAAATAAAAATATGGGTTATCTCCCAAGAAGTGCTTTTCTTTAACGCCTTTTAGCTAGACACATAAAAAGAAAATCAAGTGTTTTCAAGTGAAGAAACATCCAAATAAAAAATTCCTCTAAAAAACATCATGTAGAAATTGGTACTTTAGATACCCCTGAAGATGATGAAGTATTTAAGTTACTTGTAGTTTCACTAAAAGTCTTATCAATTTTAGGCGTATTGCGGGGTTTTTGTTTAGACACCTTGGGGACATATATGAATTTTTGTTGTTTTCCCATAGAAGATTTCTCCCTCGTAAACTTAAGAGAAGAAAAAGTTAAACTTAAAGTTTCCATAGCTTCCTCTAGTTTACCAATCCTGATATTTTGATTATCATAGATATTGCTAGCCTCTAAAACAGTCATTCTCTTATTGATACTTACTATTGATTCATTAATTTTGCTAGCATTATCAAGGAAATTTGGCAAATTTTTCTCCATAGAGTTCAGCTTCTTTATAACATCATCTAAAGTGGTCTTAGGTTCAACAATTTTAGTGGGTGGTGTTCCAACTAAACTTTCAATTAAATTACAGGCTTCCAAAATAGGGGTTCCTAGAAAATTACCACCTGTAAGAGTTTCTAGAACATGCCTATACCAGATAGTAATGCTAACATAAAAATTTCCAAGAAGAATTAAAGTGGAATACTTTTTAGTGCATCTATGATGGGCATCACTTATTCTATACCAAGCATCTATCAAACTTTCTCTCCCTTGTTGCTTAAAAGAACGAACCTAAAATTCAGAAATACTCATTTTAGCAAGATTAAAAAGAGGATAAAAATAACAACTAGAATAAGAACTATTTTTTGTGTGTTTTTGGTATAGAGAAGCAAACAAGATAAAATAAAATAAACTAAGCAATACTAAAACAAAGTAAAGAAATCCTCTTTCTCCCCGGCAACGGTGCCAGAAAATAGCTTGATGGTGCAGGTCTTGCACTCATTTGGAAACCCCAAGAGGAAGGTATGATGAGCACAACAACAGTTTTCCCTCAGAAAGAAACCAAGGTTGAATTGACCAGTAGGAAAAAGAAGCAACTTCTGAAGGTTGATGCAATTGGGATGGTAGGGCGCACTACCGGTTCAGCAGCAACGTGTAACCTACACAACACAATAAAATCACTTTGCCCCAACGAAGCAGTGAGGTTGTCAATCTCACCGAATTTTGCTGAAAACAAAGAGGTTAAACATATGGTGTGGAAAATAGTAGGAAAACAATAGTAACAGTATAAAAACAGTGATGGTAGTGGTTATATTATCAGTATGAGGAAAATGGACCGGGGTCCATAGTTCACTAGTGGTGTCTCTCCATGAAAGATATATAGCATGTTGGGTAAACAAATTACAGCTGACAATTGACAGATATAAAGGCTACACCATTGTGCATATGCATGACATAATGATTACTATGTGATTCATGCGATCATTACAACAAAATACATAGACCGTTATCCAACTGCATCTATGACTAATAATCCACCCTCAGAGTGGCATCTGAGCAAACCTTGAGTATTAAGTTGCAAGCAAGAGATAATTGCATTAAGCAAAGTGTGTAATATAAACAATGCAAACATAGTTGTTTTCTCCCTAATGGTAACAACACATCCCCCACCCATTATGTTTCTGTCACTCAAGCGTGAGTGAAAGAGAGGCATGAACCCACTACCGAGCATAAATACTCCCTCTTGGAGTTACTAGCATCTACTTGGCCAGAGCATCTACTAATAACGGAGAGCATGCAAGATCATAAATAACATACACATGAATAAAACATGATAGATTGATAATCATTGGCCATATCATTCAATATTCATCAGATCCCAGCAAACACAACATGTATCATTACAATAAGATCATCTTGATCATGTAGGGCAGCTCATGAGATCTAAACATGAGGCATGAAGAGGATATAACAACCATCTAGATACTGCTATGGACCCGTAGTCCAAGGATGAACTACTCATGCATCATTCCGGAGGCGGGCATGGTGGTGTAGAGCCCTCCGGTGATGAATTCCCCTCCCGACAGGGTGCCGGGAGAGCTCCAGAACCCTCCCGAACTAGGGTTGACGATGACGGCGGTTGCGGATATTTTTTGTGGAAAAGGCTCTGGTATTTAGGGTTAAACCGAGGAGGAGAATATATAGGCGCGAGGGCAACGTCGATGGGCGACCAGGGGGCCCACACTACCCCTAGGTGCAGTCAAGGGGGGTGCCGCCTCATGGTGTAGGGCCCCTATGGCCCCCCTCAGGGTCCCCTCTGGACTCCGTGTGCGCGACAAATTTCTAAGACTTTCGGGCTTTAAATCCTCCAATTCCGACAATATTTTCAGAACAAATTTTCTGAAACTAAAAACAGCAGAAACAGGAACTGGCTCTGTGGCATCTTGTCAATAGGTTAGTCGCATAAAATCGATAAAATGACATAAATTTTATAATAAACATGTAGCATACCGCATGAAAACAACATGGAATATCAGAAATTATGGATACGTTTATGACGTATCACCCGACTCCAAGAGCTCGCCACCATTGCAAACGTCCCCCGGGAGCCGTGGGGAGGCGACGCCGGCCAGTGTAGGAGTACGGAAGCTCATGACACGCCGCCCCCTTGTCACGGTGTAACCTTGCACTATGTTTGTTGACAAGGCAACCACCACAAAGGTGTCTGACAAGAGCAGCAACAACTGCTAGATCTTGCGCACTCCTTCTGGTGCGCGCGTACAGATCGAACGCTGCCATGAGCGCGAGTGGCGCCCGTCCGCGACCTCGCAAAGGCCGGCCGCGCCAACCGCCTGATACGTTATAAACGTATCTATAATTTCTGATGTTCCATGTTGTTTTCATGTTATTTGCTACATGTTTGCTATACACTTAATGCCATTTTTATCGATTTTTTGGGACTAACCTATTGACAAGATGCCATAGAGCCAGTTCATCTTTTCTGCAATTTTTAGTTTCAGAAAAGTTGTTCTGGAAATATTCTCGGAATTGGACGTTTCGAAGCCCGGAAGTCTTAGAAAGTTCTCGCGCCCACGGTGTCGAGAGGACACCCAGAGGGGGGCCACAGGGCCCCACACCATAGGGAGGCGCGGCGAGGGACATTGCCCTTTCGCCTATTTAACCCCCTCGGGATGTTAACCCTAAAATAATCCACCTATTCCACCAAAAACACCCGAGGCCACTGTCATCGTCAACCCTAGTTCAAGAGGGTTCCGGAGCTTTCCCCGGCACCCTGCCGGGAGGGGAAATCATCACCGGAGGGCTCTACACCACCATGCCCGCCTCCTGAATGATGCGTGAGTAGTTCATCCTTGGACTACGGGTCCATAGCAGTAGCTAGATGGTTGTTCTCTCCTCTTTATGCCCCATGTTTAGATCTTTAGAGCTTCCCTACATGATCAAGATCATCTTATTGTAATGCTACATGTTGTGTTTGCTGGGATCCGATGAATATTGAATGCTATGTCTCTTGATTATCAATCTATCATGTTAACTTCATGTGTATGTTTTTTATGATCTTGCATGCTCTCCGTTATTAGTAGATGGTCTGGCCAAGTAGATTCTAGTAACTCCAAGAGGGAGTATTTATGCTCGATAGTGGGTTCATGCCTCCCTTTTACTCACGCTCGAGTGACAGAAACGTAACCGGTGGGGGATGTGTTGTTGCCACTAGGGTGTCATAGATGGTCTCAACAACACCTTTATCAAGACACTCCAAGAAGAGGGATTCATATGGTACATGAACAAGGCAAAATACTGGGCGGACCAGACTACATGAAGGTATACTTGGGTGAAACACCATGAATGGAAACACCATCAAGATAGTCCTTGGATCTGATCTTGATTTGACGATAGCCCAAATCAAATCAACAGCTTTGTTAGATAGCATGTCCATGAAGGAGATACTATCATACTTCAATACGAAGGAAACTAGACATCCCTGAACGAAGGATCAAGTTAGGTGGAGCTTTTGTCTTTCAACTCTCCAAGTTGTTAGAGCAATATCGCTAGGTATCGAGTATCCAGTGTAATACGAGAGCTAAGTTAATAGATCGGAGACTCGGCGGCTAGATTGCCGGCTACCAGATCGCATATCGTCATGTTTTCCCTTGAGCTAAACCCTCTCCCAAACACCAGAGTCGTCTTGCCCCAAGATAAATTACCCCTGGTAACGTCTGCCGTGATTATCCCACGACAGTTTAAGCTCAACCAACTAGTACAGGGTATCCAGCAGATTTTCTTGGAGAGAGGAGTAGTTAAAATTACCCCTTGATTGGACATCACAGTCAGGTGACAACCTAGTGATACTTCTAGAAAGACAACCAGAATATCACGAACCACCAAAATGTCTCAAAGTTCGAGGGAATTCTAGCTTTTCAAAGCAACCGATATGGTCTTGAAAGCTTTGGCATAGACCTAACTCTCTGACCAAGAATGTGCACCAGAATTAACGGATTTGGTTTCGCGATCAACTTCAATTAGATACCGATATCCAATAGTGCTAAGAAGAATACAGATGTTTCTTAGACGTTTCAAAGCAATAAGAATTGTTGGGAATATCTGATACAAACATCAATGCACACCCAACATTCTCAAGCATTCAAGCTTGAAGGAAGGGTAGGTAAAGACATATAAGAGCATCACTTCATCAATAAGGCCATGGAACTAAGAACGACCTCTTGATATAAAAGGGTGTGATACTCGAAGGTGGAACAGAACAGAAACTGGTGGAACTTCTTTAATCTGCGAATTACAAAATTTTGACATGGTCCTTAAGATGAACGAGGTACTGAGTTTGTTTCTCCTGACATTCCAAGGTGAAATGTTCTGACATAAAACAAGATCAAATGCATTGAAAGAATCCAACACACATATGCAGGTTGTTCCAAACAATGGACGAAGTTCGGGAAACAACTAAAGATTAGGAACATGCTTCGGAAAATCCTGAGATCACGGGAAATACAGAGGGTAATACTCATTTGTAAAACCCATGCTAGGTAGATTGGTATAGCTGAATCAAGAAAAAAGATGTGGTAATCATAAAGAACACTCATATCACGATCCTTATGATTCCTATGGCTATGGAAGTTGAAATTACCTATCCATCCCGAGTTATGAAAATTTTACTCAGGCTCAACATAACGAAGCTTGGGTTAAAGGCCAGCATCATGTACTGATAGCGTGAGCATCGTGGATGCCTGCGACGAATCACCGCGGCCTAGCACGCGTGCGATAGCTCATTAGAACCAGCGTCGTGCGGGCTACTAACTAGTAGCGGCGCCACCCTCCAATGGTCACTGGAAGCTCGCCAGCGTCCATGACCGCGACGGCGCACTACGGTGAGCGGCGTGGGGGAGTTACAAAGGGGAAGGAAAAATATGGAGGGGTCCGGGAGGACCAGTAGCTCACCATGAAGGTGGTGGGATAGACGGCAAGGCCGAAGGAGCTCGCAGTCGACGTCAATGGCACGATGGCGGCGCACGGCCGAGGCAAAGGGAACGGCGGATTCCGGTCGACTCCGAGCTTTTCGGCTCACGTGCGTGCTTGAGGAGGAAGAGGGAAGCACGGTGGAGGCATTGTTGTGCTCAGCGGGGCGCAGGAGTGGCCAGAACGACGGCGGCAAGGGGTGGTCCGCCGGGTTAGGGTTTCCGTCGCGGCGAGGTACAAAGAGGAAGAAGCTGCGAGGCGAGGAGGAGAGATGGGGACGTCTCTCGAGGGCCTTATCCCCGCGAGGAGGCAAGCAGGAGGTGGCATGCGCTCGTCGGCGTCGTGCCTGCCTGCCTGGCATGAGGAAGGCGACTGGCAGTAGGTTTTCTGGAAAACCCCTGAAGGAAAATTGAAATTACCAAAAAGCCCCTGGCAGAAAAGGATAGCACTGAAATTGCATGTTTTCAGGACCTTTTTGCAAAGATAAAATTTAGCAAAAATATATTTTGGAAACCTTATAAAATTTCCAACCAAAAAAAATTTGAAAATGTTTTTAATTCAAATTTGGGGTGACCACTTTAAGTGGTTTTTGTTCAAATTCTTATTAAATTCAAATTCAAACTTGGTTTAAATTTTACATGCATGTATGAGATGAACACAACACCACCAACCCTTTATAAGCAAAATTGTGATGTTACAAATCTACCCCCTTCCAATGTAATTGTTGTGAACTCTGTACGTTAGAGCAGAAATAAACTTTTTTTTTAGATAACAGGCATAAATGCCCAACTTCGAATTAACAAAGTTCAGAATTTTACAACAACAATCACAGAAGAAACAAGGTGTTCAAGAGAGCCTCTAGAACTGCAGACAAAGGAAAAGCTAAAAATAAAAAGGGTATGAACTACGTCGAGCACCAGGTTCTTGCATAAAACAGCTAGCCAAGAGACAGGACCGGACCACTAGCGAAGACACACCACCACTAGCGCATAGCTTGACATCGGCGCAGAAAGCCGGAGAGAAAAGATCAGAACCTTCAACAGAAGGCGAGCGCGAAGGAGAGAATGACGAGCATCACGGCGTCAGGCGGAGACCACAACATTGGTAGCGGCGAGCAACGAACTGTTGCGTAGAGAAGCATCCAACCTCCCAAGTGGCAGGATCGGACATCACCAAGCGGCAGACACCAAACTCTTGCGTAAAAACGGCCAGCCACCAAAGGGGCGGGAACGGACCACCATGTCCACCGGAAATGTCTCAACCAAGGCACAAGCGCACAACAACATCACTTCAGATCGTCGGCGACAGAAAGGACCTAGCTTTGCACCCAAAACAGCCATGGCGAGGCGAGTAGACCCCTGCTAAAAAACGGTGCGTCCAAGGAGGACACGACGCAGAAGCGCCACCACCGCCAGGTCGAAGACCAGGTTTTCACCCGGAGAAATCATAAGGGGGTGAGGTGGAACCACATTGTCGTCCCCAAGAGGGAAAACGACGCCCACGAGTGTCACCGACACCGGCGTCACAGACGGCTTGAGCTTTCGCTCGGCCCCACTCCATCAACCCATCGACAGGAAACACCGGCGCCAACCCCAACCGTGAAGGGTAGAGGGAACCATGGCTGCACCAGAGCCTCCTGATTATTATATGGGCGAGGAACAACCCTCCCACCTTGCCACCCTCACGGCCAAGGGGCACAACCAACACCACACAAAGCGGAACCTGCCGTTAAGGCACCATGGCACCCATCGTCGAGGGTCGCCACCCCCGCGTCCAAACTCCCCGAACCGAGAGGCGAGACGAGCACCACCGCGACGACCAGACTTACAGCGACCGACGACTGCACCACTATTCGCTACCGCACCACCACGCAGGACCCACGGGCCCGTCCGGGCAGATCGACTCCACCACAACCCCAATGGTTGCTGCTGACACCAGATCTGAATGGTGGGAGGTGGCCGACGGCAAACTCCGGCGAGTGAGAGCGGCGACCAGCCGCGCCGTCGGTCGAAGCAACCGGCGCCATGGCACACTACCGCCTGCCAATAGGAGCCACTCCAAACGGCCAACAGAGGGCGACCACCACCACGACGGGAAGTGTACCGGAGCCGACGAGGAGGGGCACGGGGAGGCTTACCGGCAGGCAACCTTAACGACGGCGAAAGCACCCAACGTAGCAGAGACCTCCATGCCGCCTCGCGGGGCCCAAGACCAAATCCCCGCCGCCCCCATCACGGCTTGTCCGGCGGCGTCCTCCGGGAGCGACGAGGCAGGGGAAGGAAGGAGGAGGGGGCGGTGGCCAGCTCTAGGGACGAAACCGCAAAGTTTCTGAAATTCACCCCGCATCTCGAGCAGAAATAAACTTGCCAAAACGTCCCATCGAACTACTGAAGGTGCTGCCAGACAGCACTAGTGCTTTAGCTTCTGCCTGGATCATGATGGAGCAACTATCCCTGCAGCTTCGATCCTCCAATTCCCGTCGCTGGAAGGCCGGTAGAACCTCCACGAGGCATCTGCAAACACTAGAGTTCCTGAAAAAATTCTATCAGTTCCCTTGCAGAGGTACACTTCCTTGGCTACTTCGATCCATCGTAGTGTTCCCCTGCAGACTGCAGTTTGATGTCAGCTAGAAGTAACTCGAGATTGTTAGCAAGTGCATATCATTCATGCCCTTTTTGTAAACGAACATTAAGCTTCTCGTCCTTTGATGGCTGCAGAGCATGCTTCGCGCAAACTTCCAACTGCTTCGCCGGCGCCGGCCGCTCCTCCTCCAGACCACCTTCTACCGCCTCCATGGTGCCCATCCAACCCACCCCAACCCGTACCCACGGCTCCCAGTTCACGGCGACCTGCGCCCTGTCGACGGCACGCCCGCCGGCCTCGCGGCGTTCGACCAAACGCCGCACCGCGACCCCGTCGCCTACGCGGCCACGGTCGGCCTACACCTGAGGCGCGGCGACCTCCCACGCGCCGAGGCGCTGTTCCGCGCGGCGCCCGCGTCCGCCCGCGGCCCTCATCTGGACGCCGTGATGCTAGACGGCTACGCCAAGGCCGGCCGCCTCGACCGCGCCCGCAGGCTGTTCGACGGAATGGCGGAGAAGGGCGTGGTGGCGTCGACCAGCCTGCTCTCCGGGTACTGCCGCGCTGGGCGCGTCGACGAGGCACGCGCGCTGTTCGACGCGATGCCGGCCCGCAACGTGGTGTCGTGGACGGCGATGGTGCAAGGGTATGCGCGCGCTGGGATGCTTAGCGAGGCGAGGGATGTGTTCGACGCGATGCCCGAGCGGAACGTGGTCACCTGGACGGTCATGGTCAAGGCTTATGCCGACAGCGGTCATTTGGAGGACGCGATGGAGCTGTTCGGCAGGATGCCGTGGAGGAACTCGTATTCCTGGAACGCCATGGTCTCCGGTTTCCTCCATGCCGGGAGAGTGGACGAGGCGGTCGATATGTTCGAGAGGATGAAGGATAGGAATGTGGTTTCCTGGACTCTGATGGTCACCGGCTTGGCGCAGAACGGCCGTGTTTCGATGGCGAGGGAGTTCTTCGACCGAATGCCGGAAAACAAGGACATCGCGGCATGGAATGCGATGATCACTGCGTATGCTAATGGTAGCCAGATGAATGAGGCTCGGAAACTGTTCGATTCAATGCCCGCAAAGGACCAGGTGACCTGGAACATTGTAATCGACGGCTACGCCAATAATGAGCTTAAGGATGAAGCCATGGAATTGTTTCTTCTCATGATCCGGTCATCTGTATCTCCTAACAGCACGACAATGACCAGTGTCTTGGTTACATCTGAGAGCACAGCTGAAGTTGGGCAAATCCATGGCATGGCTACCAAACTAGGTCTCCTGGCAGAAACCTCATTAGGGAACGCTCTGCTCACCATGTACTCGAGGAGCGGCGACCTGTGCTCTGCCTGGCAAACTTTCAAAATGTTACAGCAGAAGGACACCATCACATGGACTTCGATGATGCAGGCCTTCGCGAACCACGGCCGTGCCTCAGACGCCTTGCAAACCTTCGCCCAGATGCTGCGACATGGACACAGCCCTAGCTCGACCACCTTCACCGCCGCACTGTCGGCCTGCAGCCACGCTGGCTTCATCGAGAAAGGCCAGAACATTTTCGGATCGATCCACCGCGCCTATGAGCTTGAACCGACCATCGAGCACCGCACCTGCCTCATCGACATCCTCGGCCGTGCAGGGCGCGTGAGGGAGGCCATGGAGGTTGTTGATGCCACGCCGCCGGAGATGCGCGACGAGGCTGTTCTGAGGACGCTGTTGGGGGCCTGCATGATGCACGGCGAGGTTAATGTGGCGAGGGAAGTGGGGGATGCTCTTAGCAAATCTGCTGATGGCCCCTCTGGTTCAGGTTCAGGTACAGATTCAGGGGCCTACTACACTGTCCTGGCAAATGTTCTTGCGTCAGGTGGACTGTGGGATGAGATGGCAGGGGTGTGGAAGGCCATGAAGGGGAGCAAGGAGAGGAAGACGCCTGGGGTTAGCCGGATCGTGGTGCACGCTAGGAGCCATGCGTTCTTCTCCGGTGATAAGATGCATCCGCAGTGTGTAGAGATATACGAAATGCTGGACGACACCCTTGTACCTCAGATGAAGAAGGGGAATTTGATAAATTACAACATTCTACTTTGACATAAAAGATGCATACCAACCTAGAACTCTATGTTCATCTGTATTTCTCATTGGAGAGGTGGACGCAGCGAGGGAGGTGGGAGAGGCTCTTGGCAAATCTGACGAGAACACCTCAGGTTCAGGAGGCTACTACACTGTTCTGGCAGATGTTCCTGCGTCAGGTGGATTGTGGGATGAGATGGAAGCGGTGTGGAAGGCAATGAGGGAGAGCAAGGAGGGAAGACACCTGTGGTTAGCCGGATTGTGGTGGACGTGAGGAGCCACACGTTCTTCTCTGGTGATCAGATGCATCCGCGGTGTGCAGAGGTGTATGATGCTGGATCGCACGCTTGTCCCTCAGATAAAGGATGTCGATGAATCAGTGTGTCAAGATTGCAATTGGTTGATCCATTCGATGAACAAGCTTCTCAAGAATTTCTTTGATGAAGGTCATCATTCTGAATTAAACACAGGTTGGTACCACTGACTGCAGGTCCCTGTTGCTGAGTGTTTTTAGTAGAAAACTATTCTTTCATTCTCAACCAGTCTTCTCCCGGTCCACATGGGCAATGAGAATCCAGCACGAAATGCTGCCTCGCCTCTTCCACATTTCGCATAGATCCACGGTCCACCGTCGGTGGTGACAGAGAGCATACGCCAAATAATTTTCTTTGCATTAACATTGAAACTGATACTGGAAGCAGCCTCTTGCAGAAATGCAGGGAAAAACTGCGTACTATAGACCAAAAGTGGTCGGACCCTTCCCCAGACCCTGCGCAAGCGGGAGCTAAGCTACGTTTTTAATCTACAGATCATGCACATACTATACCCCATGTTCTCAGACGCTCAAAACTCACCATCTACTCGATAATCTGCCAAAACTCACCTTCTACTCGGTAATCTGCCAAACCTAAACCTGGGGCTTCATTGGAAGAAAAGAATGATCATTTCTCTTTGGTCTGCACTCTTTCCAAATGAACTGAAATTGAGGGGATCCCTTGCACAAGCCTCATCCTATAAATTGCACATAACGTGGAGGAGAAGGTATGGTTCGAAAATTAATAGCACGAGAAGCTCATATTATTATGCTATTGTGGTAGTCATCAAAGGGAAAAAATTATATTTGAGGTCATTAGACTGAAAGTGCACAAAAGATATCACTTGTCATACATTAGTTGGATGTTGATATGCATCACATTGGCCTGTTATATGCTTTTGTCAAAACTATCCCAATTACCCTCAATAGTCCAAACATTTGTACACTTATTTTGCATTTATTCCTCTGTTTCATATTATAAGCCGTTTTGGCAAACTAGTTTAGTTAGCCAAAACGGCTTATAATATGGAACGGAGGGAGTAGTAAAGAAAGTTGAGAGAAAGACACCATTTAGAAAATTTTCAAACATATCAATGTGTAAAGATTATTACTCCGTATATGATAATAAACTCTAAACTTTACTGTTGACACAGACATAAAAAATGCAACCATACGTAGTAAAGTTATTTGTTGAAAAGTGAGGAAGTAGCAAGCACAATAGATGCATCCCAGAGAAACTATCCGTGCCTACAAAGTGAACATGCGGACAAATAAATAATAGCACAATTAACCTACAGAGCATGAAAGATGCATAAAACTAGAAATGAGAATCAGCCAATCATACATTATAGTCCGATTCCACGAGAGGTCGCTAGAATGGTCCCTTGAAAGATAAACAAGGAACACCAAATTGGACAAATACAGTCCTGCAAATTAGGAAGAGAAAGAAAACACCACATAGTTTAACCCATCTCAAAGCATGAGGAAACATGACCCGTGTTCCTTGTCTTATGCTGCTTCCTCCTATGGCTCAGCTCTGCCCAAACAGTACAAAATGAAATTTAGGTGACTTTGAAATATTATAATTTCTGATCCTACAACAGGAACACGAGAAAATAATATATCAAGGTCTATATCAGTTGCATCTGAAGTTGTTGTGTCTGATTCTAGCAAAGCTAAAAGGCAGAATGGAGCTATAAGTTGCATGGAAATAAGGTAGTAATCCCAAGACATTTGCGCACATAGTAGTAAGCCTATAATGTGTAAAACTTGAACCTGAACTATTGGATTCAGACTTGAGCTCATAAATGCAGAAAATGTCAGTAATTGGTCTGCAGGCATCCAAGAAATGAAGCTAAAAATGTAGTTAAACCTCTTTATCGGTTACCGTTGTGTGTAATGTCACTGATACTTGTGATGTGATGTTCACAGAAAAGGAAGAGTTGAGAAGATGGTCGATTGGCAATAGAAGATGCATGCAGGTTGAGAAGATCATGCTGCTGCTGCTACTCAGAGCACAGGGCCTGTGAGTCAAGGTAAAAACTGCTGCCCCCTCCGGTTCACAAATAAGTGATGTTTTAGACACTCATGCATTTAGATTGGGGGAATTTGATGTTTTGCCACGTCCGCTCTTTACTTTGACATCCTGGATGGTTTGATTGACATTGTGCTCTGCCATGTGAGGAAATCGCTGGTCTTGATTTTTTTTGAATAAAAAACTCTTCTTTCCCTCTCGTCTAATCCCATCAGTCTCCCGGTCCGATTTCCAACGTGTTGTTATCTTCATCATCTCCTCCAGACCCGGACCATTCCCAAAATCTGAATTGTTTTCCGTCTCTGCTTAAACCGTGCTGCTCTGCTCCCATGGCGGCGGCGGGCGAGCCGGAGGTGATCCGGGACAAGGCGGCGATGAGGGCGTGGTCGCGGCGCCGCCGGGCGGAGGGCAGGACGGTCGTGCTCGTGCCCACTATGGGCTTCCTCCACGAGGGCCACCTCGCGCTCGTCTCCGCGGCGGCCTCCGTCTCCGGCCCCGTCGCCGTGGTCGTCTCCATCTACGTCAACCCCAGCCAGTTCGCACCCACCGAGGACCTCGCCACCTACCCCTCCGACCTCGCCGGGGACCTCCGCAAGCTCGCGTCCACCGGCGCCGTCCACGCCGTCTTCAACCCCCCGGACCTCTACGTCCGCGGCGGCGGGGCTGCTGGAGGCAGCCGCGCTGAGGCTTCTGGTGGAGCGATCTCCTGCCTGGAGGCGGTGGCGGGCAGGGATGGTCACGAGACGTGGATTCGGGTGGAGCGGCTGGAGAAGGGGCTGTGTGGGAGCAGCCGGCCCGTGTTCTTCCGTGGTGTGGCCACTGTTGTGGCCAAGCTGTTCAATGTCGTCGAGCCTGATGTCGCGGTCTTCGGAAAGAAGGACTACCAGCAATGGCGTCTCATCTGCCGAATGGTAACAGATTTGACACTAGTGGTTATTTGCAGTTTGCTCGCATGTTTTGGTTTGGTACTTTGGTCCAGTAACGTCATTCCTTACATTGCTTGCTTTGAAGTAAGTTGTAAGCTAGCTGACATGATAATAGGCAACACATGGTTTGTGAGTACAGCGGACAAGGAGTCTTGAAGTAAGACATATCATGTTATCAATCAAGAAGGAAAGTAATTTCTTTTATTTGTCCCGAAATGGATGTCAATGTACACACTGAATATATTCTGAGCGCAGTTCTTCTGTCTGCTCTCATCCTGTCAGTACCCTCTTCTTGTGGTTATGTGTGTCTCTGCAACTATCTGCTCGATTGACTTATCTGGGGCATAGTTTTAGGTCCATTAGATTCCTTGTTGGGCAGCTGGATAACCTGATGCATTCTTTTGGACGGCCCAATATGTTTGGGGAATCGTTTTGGCTCCATCTGAATAACTATTTGGAATTGATGGTCGTCAGTTACATTTTTCAAATGCTTACTATTTTAGCTCGGAGTATTTTCAGCCGCTTCGGTTACTGAGATATGCTCATGTTGTTTTCAGGTTCGTGACCTTGATTTTGCCATAGAGATAATTGGATCGGAAATAGTGCGTGAAGCCGATGGTCTTGCCATGAGCTCTCGCAATGTGCACCTATCGCCTGAGCAAAGGGAGAAGGTTTGTCTTATACCGGAACTCACAAATTTTGTTTTCACAGACGACTATTCTGACTTTTGTAGAGTGCATTTGCATTTGTAGAAGGCGTCGAAAAATTTCAGTGTCTCATCATATGGAACAAAACGTTTTGATGCTACTATATGTGACAGATCTTTAAACTGTGTTTCATTTTTTTTAGGCATTATCCATCAGTAGATCACTGGTAAATGCTAGAACTGCCGCGTTGAATAATAGCAACAGCGCTAGCGAACATCTAAAGAATCAAATAGTGCAGACACTGACGGAAGCTGGCGGTCAGGTTGATTATGTTGAGGTAATATTGCAGCCTTTTTTCTTTCTTTGTATAAGTGTCCTCTGTGTTTCCTTGAAAGCAGTTTACTTAGCGATCGAGTTCTCAAATATGTCACTATAATTTCTTTATTTCCTGTTGTAATATTATTGATGCTGGTTGTCTGCGGGAGAATCTTTGGAATCTACATGTTTTAGTTATGGTTTGTAGTATCAGACGGCCCAAATTCAGCATAAATAGTTATTTCTTCTGGAACAACATACCGCTGTTTCGATAAAAAGTAGTAGTACTACCACTTTGGCTATTTTGAAAACTAATGATGCCATGCTGACCATTCATGCCCTTTCTGAGTCAACTTGTCAAATTTGTATCAAGTTATCCATCATCTCATCGTGTTTCATTTTTTTTCCCTTTTGTCGCAACATCGATGCTGGTTGTCTTTTGGAAATCGACGTTAGTATATTTGTATTCAGCATAATTATCTACTTTTCCCTTAGGACTACTATTTTGATAAAAAGAACACCACTGCAAGGGGAATCTCAAGGAACATGTTGACATCAATTGATTACCATAAACCTTTTCATTTTTATTGAATGATGGACTTGTGTGCCATGCAGATCGTGGAGCAAGAGAGTTTGGTATCTGTGGAGACGATTGATCGCCCCGTGGTCATCTGTGTTGCCGCATGGTTTGGAAAGGTGAGGCTGATCGACAATATCGAGATCCATCCGCGGCCGTGAGGATTCTTCAGTACATATGTGTATCCTTTGTCAGAATGATAAAGAGCCATGTTGTATGTGCACTGCAAGTACTCCCTCCGTTCAACAATAGATGACTTGCATTTGTCTAGATATGGATGTATCTAGACACTAAAACATGTCTAGATACATCCATATATAGAAAAGTGGAAGTCATCTATTGTTGAACGGAGGGAGTATGTAACAGTCACATGCAGAGAAGTGGTAGGATCCCTTAATGCATGTCCATAATATATTCCATACAAGAATAAGAACTGTGAGACTCTGAACATGATACGTTCAATAATTCAGAATGGCTTGAGCGAAATTGTATGATCAGAGTTCTGAGACCTGGAAACTTTGCCCCTTGGTGTATCGGTGGAAGCGAAAATTTCTTTGGGCCTCGATGCATTAACATGCCAAGTTGCCAACTGAAGGTATGATCCATGGCAAACACCAGGTCATTTATTCCTTTTGCGCCAGATCGACCAAACTACGGCACGGTTGACGGCTTCCTTCCACTAGTGTTCATGAGTCCGCCTTGATACAATGCTAGGCGTTCAGGGATGAGAAAAGCCAGAATTTTCAAACGATGTTGAAATTCCATGGTGTCAAGCCAGAATGGACAAGAAACTGGTCCAGCAGGCTACTATCAAAACGGGGATATATAGAGCTCCAAGATGTCGGTCAATATTTAGCGGTATTTTGTTAAACTAGCATAGCTTTAGTGATGAACTGTGACTATGGAGAAATGTTTTGCGCCCTCATCGTGTAACATGTAGTCGACAACACAAGTTTAATACTAGAGAAAAATTAAAAAACTAAAGCAACTATTGGGGCTAGTGTTTTACAAAACCACAACCGGAGGGAATATTGGGGGGTCAGATAACCCAAACCTCGTAATTTTGTAAGTTTCACACTGTTTCTGACATAACACCGGGTCATTGGGTCAAAGAGCTGAACTTCCCAACATCTTCTTTCTTTTGAGCCCTTCCATCTCATTTCGAAGCGTTGTTGTGCCTTCTTGGCTGAAAGTTGTCCTCCCATGACCTCTAATCCATACAATACCGCCGACTGAGCAGATGTTTAAACTCAAGATTGGATCTTAGAAAAGGAATCAGTCGATTACGCCCAGGCCACAAGTTAGGTGCCACAATGCAAAGGAGGCGCTTCCAATAACATGGACCTGCAAGTTTGATTTTTTTAAAACAAATTTTGGCCAAAAGTTACAAGAATAATTAAAATACAGCCCAGTTTTTGTTATGTCTGCAGAAAACTGAAGAAAAGGACCTCCTCTACCCACGTGCCACCTTACTTGTGGCCTGGGTTATCGAAAACAAAAATAGCGTCAAACTAATTGTGATATTTGAGTTCTTCGAAACCAGAGATAATAGCATAAAACCACCACATTTGTGCCTAAATTTCGGAAAACCACCACTTTACAATTTATTCACCAAAATCCACCACTATTGCGCTGGTTTTTTGCAATTCGCGCTAAAACTCGATTTGAAGCCGATTGACACTCGAACTGACATGCGGGACCCACTAGCAGGTCTGACGTGGAAGCGGGGGGAGACGACCGTGAGCTGCCGTTAACGGCCGTGTAAGGGGCCCACTTGTCAGGCGCGTGTGGTTAACCGTTACTGCACCGCTCGCCTCCTCTCTTCAGTCTGTCTCTCTCTCTCTCTCCCGCGAATAAGCTGGTGTGCCGCCGCCCCCGCCGCCGTCGAGGAGACATTGCCGCCGCCGCCCGTTCTTCCTCGTCGTTCGCGGCCGCAATGCCAAGCTGGGACGAGGAGTGCTCGGAGACAGACGTGCTGTCGGTAAGTTTCCCCAATTTCTAGGGTTAGGGTTAGGGTTTGGCTCTCTCGATTTGGGGATTTTCGATTTAGCTTTGATCTGTTGGATTATTTGATGATTCATTCGATTTTTTGCTTCTATAGGACGTCGTGTAGGCTGACTATGCGCCTGATACGATCGAACACCCCAATTTCAAAGGTCTTGCGGTGGGTTGCACCGAGGTGTGCCGCGGGCACAAGCTGATGCCACAAAGGTGTGTGGCATTTGGTGGGTCTGACACAGGCAGGCGATTCCATATGTGCTCAGTTGAAAATGTAAGTTTCTCTAAGTTCAAATCTCTGTTAATGTTACTGTGAAGCTAGTGTTAGTGTATTACTCTGTTAATTTTAGTGTTTAGTGTATAGCAAGTACTGTTAGGTTAGTGTGAGTGTATTACTCTGTTAGTGTGAGTGAATTAATTTTAGTTCTTATAGCTACTACTGTTAGTGTTAGTGTGAGTGTAGCTACTGTCAGTGTTTTATTGTGTTAATGCATACTGTCAGGTTCCTTTCCCTGTTAAAGCTACTGTTAAGTTTCTTTCCCTTTTTATAATGTTAGTGTATAGCATTCTAAAGCTAGTTTATAATGCTAGTTTATGCATAATTTTTGTTAATTAATGGACTGTATAAGTTTTAGGTTAGCTCAATAGTCTCCACTTCATTTTGTTGATTAATAGACTGTAAAACTGAACCATTTTGTGCCATCTTGTGCCATTGTAGCAAGTGAACAACTGTGGATTTGTATCCTGGGTTGATGGAGAGTGGCCACCAAGTATGAAGCATGCTATTTGTAGGTTGTGGCAAATGTATGAAGAGAGCAACAGTGCCAGGATTGAGGACCAGATTAAAAATGGTAAGATGTTTGAGGAGTTCTATATTGAGAAAACCAAGGCTGAGAAGGATTATGCCAGACTTATGGCTGATGTTAAGAAATTTGTTCAAGACACAGAGAAGAGGGTGATGGCTGAAAACTACAAAAAGATTATGTCAGGTCATGAGGATGAAATGGAGGAGTTGAAGAAGCAAGTGTCAGTTCTTAGGGCTGATCTGCTAATGCGCAAGAATGTGCACATGACTCAGGCAGAGGTGATGAAGAACAAGCAGAAGCAATGGGATGAAGAGAAAGAGACTTTGAAGGAAGAGAAGAAGAAGCTGGAGTACATGATCTTTGATCTGCTCAAAGTTAGTGATGCAAACAAGGAGAAGTTGAAGACAATCAAGTCCATCTGTGATGAGTGATGTGAGTGCAGGGGGTTCTGTTAGATGTAATGGCAGTGTTGTGTTCAACTATGTGATGTTTTAAGCAATGACTTTGTGTTGGATTTTAATTCTGGACCTATTTGTGATGTTGTTGTACTGCTAAGACAAGTTAGTTAATTGAGCACTTGGTTCTGTTGTGAATTTATCCTCTGTGTGGTTGATTTAGTGGTTGTATGGATTTTATTGAATTTGTGCATTTTATACTAGTTATTTGTGCATTTTATACTAGTTATAATAGGACCACTTAGGGTTGTCGATGAACCCCGGTGTTTCTCGGCACTATGTTAAAGTAGTTATAATAGGGTGGCTTAGGGTTGTCGATGAACCCCGGGGTTTCTCGGCACTATGTTAAAATAGTTATAATAGGACCACTTAGGGTTGTCGATGAACCCCGGTGTTTCTCGGCACTATGTTAAAGTAGTTATAATAGGACCACTTAGGGTTGTCGATGAACCCCGGTGTTTCTCGGCACTATGTTAAAGTAGTTATAATAGGGTGGCTTAGGGTTGTCGATGAACCCCGGGGTTTCTCGGCACTATGTTTCACTAGTTATAATAGGGTGGCTTAGGGTTGTCGATGAACCCCGGTGTTTCTCGGCACTATTTTTCACTAGTTATAATAGGGTGGCTTAGGGTTGTCGATGAACCCCGGGGTTTCTCGGCACTATGTTAAAATAGTTATAATAGGACCACTTAGGGTTGTCGATGAACCCCGGTGTTTCTCGGCACTATTTTTCACTAGTTATAATAGGGTGGCTTAGGGTTGTCGATGAACCCCGGGGTTTCTCGGCAGTATGTTAAAATAGTTATAATAGGACCACTTAGGGTTGTCGATGAACCCCGGTGTTTCTCGGCACTATGTTAAAGTAGTTATAATAGGACCACTTAGGGTTGTCGATGAACCCCGGTGTTTCTCGGGACTATGTTAAAGTAGTTATAATAGGGTGGCTTAGGGTTGTCGATGAACCCCGGGGTTTCTCGGCACTATGTTTCACTAGTTATAATAGGGTGGCTTAGGGTTGTCGATGAACCCCGGTGTTTCTCGGCACTATGTTAAAGTAGTTATAATAGGGTGGCTTAGGGTTGTCGATGAACCCCGGGGTTTCTCGGCACTATGTTTCACTAGTTATAATAGGGTGGCTTCGGGTTGTCGATGAACCCCGGTGTTTCTCGGCACTATGTTAAAGTAGTTATAATAGGACCACTTAGGGTTGTCGATGAACCCCGGTGTTTCTCGGCACTATGTTAAAGTAGTTATAATAGGACCACTTAGGGTTGTCGATGAACCCCGGGGTTTCTCGGCACTATGTTAAAGTAGTTATAATAGGGTGGCTTAGGGTTGTCGATGAACCCCGGTGTTTCTCGGCACTATTTTTCACTAGTTATAATAGGGTGGCTTAGGGTTGTCGATGAACCCCGGGGTTTCTCGGCACTATTTTAAAGTTGTTATAATAGGGTGGCTTAGGGTTGTCGATGAACCCCGGGGTTTCTCGGCACTATTTTAAAGTAGTTATAATAGGGTGGCTTAGGGTTGTCAATGAACCCCGGTGTTTCTCGGCACTATGTTTCACTAGTTATAATAGGGTGGCTTAGGGTTGTCGATGAACCCCGGGGTTTCTCGGCACTATGTTTCACTAGTTATAATAGGGTGGCTTAGGGTTGTTGATGAACCCCGGTGTTTCTCGGCACTATGTTTCACTAGTTATAATAGGGTGGATTAGGGTTGTCAATGAACCCCGGTGTTTCTCGGCACTATTTTTCACTAGTTATAATAGGGTGGCTTAGGGTTGTCGATGAACCCCAGGGTTTCTCGGCACTATTTTTCACTAGTTATAATAGGGTGGCTTAGGGTTGTCGATGAACCCCGGGGTTTCTCGGCACTATGTTTCACTAGTTATAATAGGGTGGCTTAGGGTTGTCGATGAACCCCGGGGTTTCTCGGCACTATTTTAAAGTAGTTATAATAGGGTGACCATAATAACTGTTTAAATGGATAATGCCAGAATGATCAAAAGCAGATAACAACACAAATTTAAACATAGTCTTAAACATCAAAATAGAACATAGTCTTACATGAACAGATGCATAGTCTTACAGAAACAGGAACATAAAGTGGTCTCAAACAGATTAAAACATAGTCTTAAGCATCAAAATAGGCAAACCACAATTCTTTTCACCACGTTGTGTTAATCCAGAACCTAGTCCTAAGCCTGTTCTTCTCCTTGTCCTCCTCCCTGTCCTCCTCCCTCTCCTCTTTTCAACACATTCTTTTGACCACATTTCTTATATGAGGAAGCCTTCCCTGCATTCAAATAACTCTCCATCCTCCCTGTCCTCATACTTGGCCTGGTGCTGACCCTTCTAGTTGCTAGTTCATCATGAACACTTCTTGGGGCAGAAAATGGTGCCCTTGCTGCAGGAGCACCTGATACAGCACTTGAACTTGGAGAAGGACTTGCTGCCCTTGGTGCATATGAAGGCCTGGAACTTTCACCAGCACCTGAAACTGCAGCTGCACTTCCAGGGGCAGAGCTGTTAGCACTGCCTCTTGGTGCCCTTGCTGCTGGAGCTGCTTGAACTGGTGGAGCAGGAGTAGCTGGTGCAGCAGAAGTACTCTGTGATGTAGAGGCCTCCTCCCTGGTTGACTGGTAGAAAAAAATGTAAGTTCCTGATGAAACCAAGTGCAATGAAAACAATAGTACAGTAACTAACCATGTGCCCTTGTTTTCTAAGTTGTAGCTCTGGCCTTAACTGTTGTGGACAGTTAAGGTACCTATGACCCACTAGGTTGCAGTTCCTGCAAGTGATACTAGCCATCCTTGAAGTGTCCCTAGGAGCTGGAACCTCACCAGGGCCTTTCCTCCTTACTGTTTGTTTTCTGCCAGGGCCTTCTTTGAAGACACGAGGCTCAATATCTCTTGTGTTGGTTCTAGGCCAATCCTCAGCTCCAGGAACAGGGTAAACAACATACTTGAAGGCTTCCTTGTACATTGGTTTCATGAAAAAGTCATGCACATAGTCTTCTGGATGCTGCTTGAGCTTAACTATTACAGATATTGCATGGTTGCAAGGGATTCCAGTTACATCCCACTTTCTGCAACCACAGGTTCTTGCTCTCAGGTCAACTGCATGTACTGCAGTCCCACTAGTGCTAACTTGCCACAGACCAATTTCTGCATTCTTAGCCCTGCATTCCCTGGAAAACTTTTTGGCAATTTCTAACTTCTCAGAGTAGAAAGGTGTGATCTCCCATCTAGTGTTCTCTGCTTTCTCTCTTGTCCCACTGTATTTCACCATAAGCTTGTCCTTTATGCCATCAATCATTGTTTGAATTGGCTTGTTCCTGACATCTAATATCATCCTATTGAACACTTCACTAAGGTTGTTCACCACTAGATCTGTCTTGCAGTTTGTGTCAAAGGCATGCCTAGCCCATGCTTCAACAGGAATCTGCATTAGCCAATTATAGGCTGCCTCACAATCAGTCTTCATTGCTTCCATACACTTGTCAAACCCACTCTTAATGTAGGAATAGCTAGCCCCAAACATGTTTTTCTTAAGCTCTGTTCCTTTAAACCCTGCCCTCTCAAAATTGGCAAAGATATGCCTAAGGCAATATCTGCTAGGAGAATTAGGGAAAACATGCCCTATTGCTTTCAGCAAACCCTGCAAAAAATTGGAAACAAGACAGTTAGCACAACAAGCAAATTTTGTATCACACAATTGAAACATGTTGGAAACAATTGAAGCAATTCTTGTATCACACAATTGAAGCAAATATTGGAAACAAGACAAATTTCTTATGTACCTTTTGCCTGTCAGATATAATTGTGTAAGTGCCAAATTTTCCTGCTTCTCCAATGCAATATTTAAGCTGGGTTAAAAACCATAACCAGCTAGCAGCATATTCTTTGTCTACCACACCAAATGCAATTGGATAAATGTTGTTATTCCCATCTCTCCCAGTTGCAGCCAATATTTGTTGACCTGTGCTTAATTTGATGAAACATTCTTCTAGGCCTGCAATAATAAGCATATTAAAAACAGTGAACAAGCTATTGTGCTAGCCTACAATGCTATCTAATATATTAAGCCATATCTTACCTAAGAAAGGCCTGCAACCATTAAGAAAACCTTGCTTGGAAGCATTTAGACAAATGAAAAGTCCATGAAATCTTGGATTCATACTAGGGTGTCCCAGCACCTCCTTGGTTGTAACAATGCACCTGCTACCTGGATTTGTGTCCAAGATAGCTTGCAGGTAATCTCTCAGCCTAGTGTACTGTTTCTTCTGGTCACCAATCACTTTACTGAATGCCTTCCTTCTAGCTCTGTAAGCTTTGCTCTTTGGCACTTCCACTCCAAATTTCTGCTTTGCATTGTCAATCAGTGTGTCAACAGTAGTGTTAGGATTTTCTCTAATTGCTTGCTCAGAGTGACTTGCAAACCAATTTATTGACACCTTGGTGTTCTCTCCATGGGGCAGGCAAGTGTGGAGGGGTTTGAATTTTCTTATGCAGAAAGTTTTCTCATGAGCTATTATAGAAGCAGTAAGCATGAATGGACAACCTTCCTCACTGCATTTAGCAATAATCCTATCACTATTGTTTCTGTGATAACTAAAATTCCTTAGCTGAGCAATGTGATAGTTCCTCAGAGCTAATCTGAATTGGTACACATCTTTAAAGCATAATTTGATGGCAAACTGTTCATGGGCATCTTCCCTATCTGGATCATAGTATACTCTCTTCTTCAACTTCTTGAGCCTCCTTTTCCTGCCACTAGCCAGGACAAACTTTCTCACACATCCATCATTGTCACTCCCAGCCAAACCATCAGAGCTGCACTCCTCATCACTAGAAGGCATAAAGAAACAATCTTCTTCACCTTCAGGCTCATGATGAGACCTTGTTGATGGCCCTGGATGCAGAATAATCTTCTTGCTTGAAAGAAAATCCTCTTCACACACTTCCTCAGGCTCTGACTCTTCCTCTCCAGAATAAAACTCTTCTACATCTGTGTCACCTTCAAAGTGTACTGAAGAATCCTTCTTCTGCTTCTTGAGTAGTTGTTCTTCAGCTTCTTTGTCCTTTTCCCTGGCCCTCTTGAATTTTTCCACTAATTCTGGCTGCTCTGCTAATGCTGCATCATGTTCAGCAGGCCTATACTCACCCATGTCAAACATGAATTCATCATCATCAGAGTCCAGGACATCAACAGGCACCTCATAACCAACTACTGTTTTTTTTCCTTAGCCATGTTACAGCTATGCTGAGTACCAATGAGTTGAACATCTGAAACATCAATTGCAATTGGGAAGAAGTTTTCATCCTGACTTATATGTGCTACTCCTTCCTTGTCCACACATAGTTTAACTTCCTCAGTAAGAGGCTCTGCTTGCACTTCCACCATGTTCAGTCCATATGGTATTGCTGCATTGTCCTTAAGTACAGTCAAATGGAGCACCTTGTCATCCTGAAATAGGGCAAGCATTTCCTGCACTTTTATATGGTTGTCAACAGCTTCCATTCCTGCAAATCCTGCCCCCTTTCCCTAACATAATACAGACTATTTTCATATCCAAACCCATGTTCTTCAATCATGTTCATCAAATTGATCAATGTAATGTCACTACTGCAACTGAACCACTCTACATTGTCTCCAGTAGGGAAATAAAACCAAATATCCCATATCTCATCATCCATTCTGCACATTAAAATTAATTTTAGACATCAATGTAAAGCACACTATTGACTAAATTCAGTAAGCACTAAATTCAGTAAGCAGACATTCAGACTAAAATTCAGCAAAAACATTCAGTAACAAAAACATTCAGACTAAATTCAGTAGTGCTACATTCAGTAAACGCACATTCAGTAACAGACTAAATTCAGTGGCCCTATATTCAGAAAAACACTAACAGCATGTGGCCTAAAACAGAGATTCAGACTATATTCAGTAACAATACTAATCCAACCCCTAAATCACTACCTAACACTACCAATCCTAAATCCAGCCACAGTCCTGCTAATCCAACCCCTAAATCCAGCCACAGTCCTGCTAATCTAACAGCCTCCAGATCCACTACCAATACTCGCAGCAACACGAAGACATAGAGGGGACAGAAGGTACTCACTGCTCGCCTGCCTGCGAGGACTCGAACGCCGCGAGCCCAGCCGTCGTTGAGCGCTGCAGTGACTCCTCGCCGACTGGAGGAGACGACGGCGGCTGGCACGGTCCTTCTGCGCCTCCAGATCCACTTCTCCGAGAAGAGCCGCCGCAGCCAGAGTCGCCGCCAGGGTCGCCGCCGCCAGAGTCGCCGCCGAGAGGGTAGCCGCCGCCGGCGGCGGGAGTCGGCGTCGCCATTGGGGGAGCAGGGGCGCGAGGAAGAATAGCGCGCGCAGAAATGGGGGGAACTGAAACCTAACCTGCTTCCCCCCTCCCTCTTATTACACGGCCGTTAATGGCAGCTCACGGTCGTCTCCCCTCCGCTTCCACGTCAGACCTGCTAGTGGGTCCCGCATGTCAGTTCGAGTGTCAATCGGCTTCAAATCGAGTTTTAGCGCGAATTGCGAAAAACCAGCGCAATAGTGGTGGATTTTGGTGAATAAATTGTAAAGTGGTGGTTTTCCGAAATTTAGACACAAATGTGGTGGTTTTATGCTATTATCTCTCGAAACCACTTACCGTAAAAGTTGTATTATTTTGATAAATTTTCTCCGGTTATAGTTTTGTGGACCCTAGCCCTAATTGTTATGGCTTTGTGAAATTTTCTCTTACACTATTTTGTGTTTCTTAGGATGTGTAGCTCGACGGAGCTCCACTTCATAAGGTTTGCATAGCGTAAATAAACTGCATATTTTCTATTGCAAGAGTTCTTGTAGTAGATAATAAACCTAAAAAATAATCCTATATATTTTTGGTGATGCCTATTTTTCCTATAAAATAGTGCTAGAGTTATAATATTTTAGTTGCACTAAAAAAATCCTATCGTGTGAACGTGGTGATTCCAGGTTTGCTCTCTATTACAGTGACTCGTTGAGACATTTTGCAAGGAAAAAGTTTGAACTGATCACATGTACCGATGGACCTTCATTGCACCACCATCAAAGCATGAACCAAAAAATCTTCACTTCCACAATCCCCCTCCTTCTCCACATCAAAGTTTCATCTCCACAACTCCTCCTTCTCCACCATCAAAGCTTCGTCTCCACAATCAAAACTTCATCTCCACAACTCCTCCTCCTTCTTATCCACTATCGTAGCTTCATCTCCACAACTCATCCTCCATATCAAAGCTTCGTCTCCACAACTTATTCAAAGGTTGAACCACAAAAATGGCCACCACTACCTTCTCCTCCATATTTATATGCTTCTTGTCATGGAGCTCACCGTCTTCGGCGGGACTGACGATGGTGGAATTATCACTTGGGACGACCTTGTGATCAAGGATGGCTCGGCGCCGTCCATTCAGGTGGCCCAAGACGGCTCTGCGGACGTTCGGACGATCGAAGGGGTGATCGATCTTGTGCCAGCAAGCAACATGCAACAGATAAGAATCCTAGTGATGCCCGGGATTTACAAGTAGGTGCAATATTCTCTACTTTAACCGATGAACTTTTCTTGCACGATCTTTCGATGAACTTTCGATTTAGTTGCCGTTGCTATCTAGCCTTATATGATGTCCGCCGCCGACTCCGGCTCCCCTTATTTATATTTTTTATTGTACCCCAAAGCCAGACTGAACATTTCTATAACAACCAGGGAGAGCTTAATGTAGGTCAAGGGGGCCACTCCCTCCCCCCCCCCCCCCCCGGCGGCCCCCTTCGTTGGATATTTACCTTACAAATTCTTATAATTTTTCTTTGCCCCTACATTTGACAAATAATCTATGATTTCAGCCATTTAGCCTATTTGGCCCCTCGAGGATTTGATCCAAGCTCCGCCACTTACGTGTAGTACAATTTTTCATTTTAAAGGAGGGGTGCACGTAGGAGAAATAGAGAAACATGGTGAAAGGAGTTACAATATTTGAGCTACACTGAAAAAATCCTACCGTGGGAACTGGTGATTCCAGCCCGATGTGTCAGACGGCCGTTTAGTTTCTACTATGGTGACTCCATGAGACATCGAGCGTAAAACGTTGAAACATTCACTTTTACAATCTTCCTCATTCTTGTCCGCGTCAATTTTTCATCTCCACAACTCCCCTCCTCCTTCTCTACCATAAAACTTCATCATCACAACTCCTCCTTCGTATCCACTATCAAAATTTCATCTTCACAACTCCTCCATATTAAAGATTCATCTCCACAACTTCTTCAAAGTTTGAACCAAAAAATGGCCACCACACCTTGTCCTCCATCTTCATATGCTTTCTTGTCATGGAGATCTCCGTCTTGGGCGAGCCAAACGGCGTTGGAACTATCACTTGGAATGCACTTGTGATTAAGGAGGGCTCAATGTAGTCCATTCGGGCCTCCCAAGACGGCTAAGGGGATGTTTGGATGATCCAAGGGGCGATCGATCTTGTGCCAGCGAGAACGTGCAACGAAAATTCTAGTGATGCCCAAACTTTACATGTAAGTGCAATTCTCTACTTTTTCTGATAAACATTTTTTTTATGATTTCCCGGTGAAATTTTGATTTAGTTGGCGTTGACATCTAGCCTTGTTTGAGAAAACTATTGTAGTGTGTAGAATTTTACCACAATATGACCCCTGTAAAACCAGTTAGTATTAGGCTATTCTTAAACATGATGTGTGCCGCCAATTCCGACTTCCCGTATTTAAATATGTTTAATGTAACTACAGTGTGCCAACGCCAGCTGAACATTTCTATAACCAACTCAAAGTGTTGCATTCGTGGAGCTTAGTGTAGGTCAAGGGGGCCACCACACCCCCCCCCCCCCCGGCGAGATTTAGTCTACAAAATATTATTAAATTTTCCCCATATTTGACAAATAATCACTAGCTTCAACCTTTTAGCCTATTTGCCCCCTTGGGGATTTGGTTCAAGCTCCGCAACTAAAGTGTAGTATGATGTTTCATTATAAAGGAGGGGGTGCGCGTAGGAAAAAAATTGAGAAACATGGTGGATCAAAGGACTTTAATATTTGAGCTGCACTAGAAAAAATTGTACCCTATGAACTTGTAAGTCCAGCCTGATGTGTCAGACGGCTGTTTAGTTTCTATTACGGTGACTCGGTGAGACATCGAGAAAATTTGCAAGGAAATTTTTTGGACTAATCACATGTATCGATGGACCTTCACTGCACCGCCATCAAAGATTGAACCGTTGAAAGCTTCACTTCCACAATCTTCCTCGTTCTTCTCCGCATCAAATTTTCATCTCCACAACCTCTCCTCCTTCTCCACCACCAAAACTTCATCTCCACGACTCATCCTCCTTCTTGTCTACTATCAAAACTTCATATCCACAACTCCTACTCCATATAAAGCTTCATATCCACAAAGCATTCAAAGTATGAAAAAAAAAATCGGCACCGCTACCTTGTCCTCCATCTTCATATGCTTTTTTTCATGGATCTCACCGTCTTGGGCTGCACGGACGTTCGGCCGATCCTAGGTGCGATCGATCTTGTGCCAGCAAGGAACGTGCAACGGATAAAAATCCTCATGATGCCCGGGATTTATAAGTAAATGCAATAGATTTCCGTGCAGTGGAAGACACTCGAGGAGGATGTGACCTACCGTCTATGGCTCTGTGAATTTCGTGTTAAATAAGAACATGCGTGAATCTCAAGCGTATAGTTTAATTGTGAGGCAAGGGGATATAATGTGATAGATTTTCAATGTCGATAAAAAGTTACCCCGTCGAACCTTGGTTCCATTGCTTGATGTGCATCGAATATTACTTTGGATAATTATTGGAACTGTTTTTAGGCGGAACACACAACAAGTGCTATGTTGATTTAAGTCTTGATTGTTCGCAAAAGACATCACGGAACAAGCGTCACATGGTGACCTGGTGAGGGTTAGGGAATCACGCAACAAGGCCGCGCGTGGAACGACAAATCTAACCTCCTAACAAAACTTTTTAGTCCGAGATAAAACAAAAAAAATAGCCGATCGTAATCCCTTTCCTAAACGCTAACGCTTCACCGGTAAGGTTGGAGAGGTATCCTTAAGGGCTATGGCGGTATGGTTCATGATTAGAAACTAAGTAGGGTGACAATCAAAACTTCAGAAGACATGATAGATGCCATGGTGGCTAGGCTTGTCTTCTTTACATCTTAGGTCACCGACTAGTTTGAAATCCACCGACACATTTCCTTTTTTACGGTGCAATCAATTTTTGTGCGTCGGGTACATAGCTAAAAAAAAATCAGTTATGTGGAGATGAACTCACTAGATTTTGGGGCGTAGCTTGTCATGTTACCCCCAGCTTTCGCATCGGTAAACAATTGTTAAAATGCTACTATGTGGATGGACAATAGAAGCAAAAAAGAAGTTCGATCATTTCCTATGTTGGTTTTTTACACAAAGCGCATGTGAGATGTTTCACCAAACGATGACTAAATATAGATAAATGGTGGTAAAATATCCACCGAATTAGTTAGATACCATCAAATCACTTGTCAAATGAACAAGGTTGAGTCAATGACAGAGCAAAGGGCATTGAGGAGGATCTAGGCACGACGGGGATGTTAATGGTGGGAGGTGAGCTCGATGGATGGATAGGAGCAAAAATCGTCGATATGGAAGGGGGAAGTCAAGGTCTAGTGTTTTCCTCATGTGCTTGCTAGCTCTGATCGATCCTCCAATTCTTGTACCTGCATCTCGAATCCCTAACTTTGTATCCATCTCTCACGTCACGACATCGCCAACAGCAAGGATGTGTAACATGGTGAAGTCGGGCTCTAAGCCAGCAATGGCGATGATGCGTGCACAGTGACACCAACAGTGAAAAGGCGGGACTAGAAAGGTAGGGAGCGGGCCAAACTCCAAAGCTAGAGGGTTTACAGGAATTATCTCCCCAAATAATGTTGGAGAAAAACTCCAAGAAAAACATGAAACAATTCGGCAGAAAAAGAGGAAGGCAAGGGAATGAGTGGGGATGCGTTTGCCAGAGGCTGTTCACTGGCACCATGTCAGCGAAACCAGGGCGGCGAACAGGACGTCAATCTTAAGATCAAGATCCAAATGGTAATATGAAGCTGAGCGTAACCAGAAGCTACGTAACAGAATGTAACAGTGTGGCAGCAAAGCGGTTCAAATGAGTCTGCTGCAGTTGTGGGGTCATTGATTGATTGAGACCAGGATTTGGCACTCGATGGCTAGAGTATCTTGTGCTTACTGTTAGTACTATGGATCTGCTTATTCTGGATACGTCTGAAGATGTATACTTTTTCATGGTCTTTGCTATCGTGCCAGATGCGTGCCACAAATGGATTAGTTTACTTACTTTTCTTGGGTCTGCTTAGGATTCAATCTCATTTATCATATCTTACTATGGATACATGAGCATTTGCTGGTAGATTGGTGTAGCTCATTACAAGAGTTGTTTGTTTGTTTAGTTGATTTGCAAGTATTTACCATGGCTGCATAATGGTTCGAATCTGAATAACCAACGGTTAACATTTCCTAACCTAATTAACCTAATGGTTAACCTATTTTATCCCTTTACTTTAAATGATTATTTAGGTTCGAATCCGAAAGATACATGGTTAACCAAATTGCACCAAGATTTGAACCGATTCAACACGGTGTGGAGCATGACTTCTGTGTGCCAGAAAATAAAAGCGGCTTCCAAACCGATAAACTAAGAAAAACAATGCACAAAGGAGGACGTACCACTCTTAGTTTTGTTTAATGTTTGTTGGGGTACACGTACACTGCAGTAGGACGAGAGAAGCGACATCTTACACTGCAGCAAACTCGGCAACGATTCAAAGATTTCAACTTTATGCCTTGAACCGGCGCAACGGTGTGGCTGGCCTTAAGAACAAGAGGTCTTTCATCCACTGCGTCTGCGTTCTCACAAGCAAGATGACAGTACTGAGAGTTTAATGTTGCTGCATGCATCATAGCGATAAACATGTCGAAAAGCTTCCAGTAACTTACTGCTGCCTCTACTGTTTCTATAGTCTAGACTGTCACCAATATGAACAACACGAGCCATTGTTTCGAGCTTCTTAACAGCTACCACCACTATCGCATACGCACAAAACCCTAGCAGCAATCCTCTAGTGCTACTACTAACCCTGACTGAGAACGTCTTTAACCATCTCCAAAAAAAAGGGCTTCAATTCCCGCCGACGTGCGGGCATCACTTCTTCTTCAGCTCCATCGCCTCCCTGAAAGCGCAAACCGATCAGAACATCAAACAGACCGGTCGCTCTGTCCCAATTTCATTAATCTCTCTATCCTTTTGTTGGTTGGAGAAAAGTAATCTGTGGTAAATTCAATTGGTGCATCTCTCTTACCAGAACAGCTTGTCCATCTCGTCGTTCTCAGGGTCCAACTCGAGGCCACGCGTAAGCACCTCACAAGCTTCCTCATACTCCTGAGAGAGGGGACACGTACGGTTTAAGCGCATTCTCATAGTCAAGCGAGATGAGACGACAGGAATGCAAAAGGAAAACAAAAGGTGATTCCTAGTGCACCTTTAGAAGCATATGAGCTTCTCCTTGGCGATGGTGCGCCTCTGCCCAGTCCTTGTGACTTCTCTTGCATTTGATCGCGTCTTCCAGAGCCTTTTGTCCGTCGCCTAGGCGCAGCCAGCAGCGGCTTCTGTTAGCCAGCACTTTGCGGTCAGAAGGATCAGCCCTGAGTACCTGTGATGAACCAGACAATGTTAATGCATTGTTGCTGCCATGTTAGGGAAAAAAATGATGCTAGCTCAGGGATTCGTCATGTTTTGCTGGGTAAATTAGGTTGTAAATAAAAATGATGTAAGGTTCCTTCAGAAGAAAAGAAAAATGGTGGACACATCATCCAAGATTGATACAGCCACTCAAGTTTGTACTGGATCATCAAATAGCTGCTCACCAAGGCCTATGAAAGGGTGCATGAACTTCATTGCATATTTAACCATCGCAAGTTCTATACTACTTCTCCTGTTTTTAAAATAGGCTATGTGCTAAGTTTGCAGTTCACACTTCACACGTAATGCTACATCCAAGGAGATGATAATACTAGTCATCCAGCAGATTAACTTTCTAAAGGTAGACCAACACAATAACGTACCTTTGTGTAGAGCACTGCTGCATTTGTGTAATCCTGCTTTTCAAATGCTTCATCCGCTTGTTGTTTCAGGTCTGACTTCCTCATGTTAACCGCATCATCATCCTGAACAACATACAGTATCTTTAGTCATATATTAACAAAACCAATAGTAAGTAATTGAGAATCTGAGGTAAAGTCCAAGAGCATGGCAAAAAGTTATTTTCCATTAATAGAGTTTCTCCAAAATTGCATGGGCAGTTAGAACTGTTGGGGAATGAGCAACTATCTTTGCCACAGAAACATACCATTAGCTGCAGGATCTCCAGTTTCGCATGATTGATTATCCCATCAACGCTCCAGTCTGCCACATTTGGGATTGGGGAGGTGAATGGAAATAGAAGCTCAACGTCTTCCCTTGTAGCATACGCAGCAGCTAACTCTATTGCCATTCTACCACACTGTAAGCAGAAGAATAAAGCTTACTGAAGAATACTGAAGATTAAAAAACAAAGAGAAAATGACTCCTTTGTAATCAAAGAATTACTATGCTAACTCAATGGGCATTCTACCACACTTTCAAGCAAATGAACAAAAGCTTACTGAAGATTTAAAAATAAAGAAAGGAAAATGGTTCCTTCATAATCAAAGAATTACTATGCATGCTAGCTAAATGGACATCACACATTGATGTAATACCACCAAACAAATGCCTAACGAAGCCATTAGTCTAGAATGCAGCTTCTACTTCTTGCTTTTTTTTCAGACTATTAGTTTGGTACCATTAAGATAAGCCTAGATAGTGACCGCAAAAAGAAAAGATAGGCCTAGATAGTATCCTACAATTTTCTGTACATATCTGACAATAAATATATAATAGATGCCGAACAAAAAAGGAAACATTAACATGCTTCTCTAGACACTATAAAGGCAGCTGATAGGTGCCAAACATATTTATCGTAATTGCAAAATCAGCCCATTGAACTGACACCCAAATGCTTTAAGATTCAAGTACTATTTTTGACAAAACTGGACTTATTGGCCTTCGCCTTTGTTTCCTTTTACATATAAACTTGTACTGCCATATTTTTCAGAAGATACAAGATATTATGTAACAAAGTCCAGAACTTTTGGCACTACAGATTCAAGCAGCTCATTAGGGTGCCATAAAAAAATAGAGAATGTCACCTCATCAGGACGATTTGGGTTTGCACCAGCCTCCAACAAGCACTTAACAACTTCAGTTAAGCCTTCGCTTGCAGCTCTTGCCAGAGAATTGTTAAGACCATTTACGTTAGCTCCAGCCTACCAAGCATACATATAGAAGAGTTGATAAGCATATAGTTTCTCCATAGAAATTGATGGAAATTTGATTTGAAAAAACTTAACATCAGTAGTTAATTAGAGAGAGCCCCTCTTGTGAGGAAAAAACCGACTAGCAGATAATTCCATACCTGAATCAATAGCTTCGCGCATGGTGTGCTAGCAGTACATATTGCAATATCTAGAGGTGTTATTAGCCAAGAAGGCAGAAGGTTGTTGACCTGTAAGAAACAAAGACCATTATGAACATTTTTATACCATAGTAGTGGCAGGTCCTTGATAGAGCAAATTTTAGGCCATAGCATATGTGTTTATTCCGTTGACATAACTATTTCCAAATTAAACTTACAACACAAGTCATGTAGGGTCAACAGATAAAAGATGGTATAAGCATAGTACATCTGCATGGTGTTCCACCAAAACCTCCACAGTACTTTCATGTCCTTTAAATGCAGCAGCATGAAGTGGTATCCCATTTTTTGACTTGCCATTGACGTCAGCTCCTTTAGAAATCAGCAGTTTTACTATTTCACGCTTTCCTGAAGAAGTATACAGAAAACTGAAGATCAGGACACTTAAGAAACCATATTTGGACAACCAAGTTTTGACCAGATAGAGCAAAAAAAGAAATTACAACTAGAAAATCATGGGGCAACAATATAATAGCACAATGTAACATTTTTGGATGAACAAGTATCAATGTCTATAATAGCACAACGTAACAATTTTGAATGAACAAGTTTCACTGGCTAGAATATGTTTGGACGAATATGCAAGTTTCAATTGCTAGAAAGAATAGCACAAGATAACATATTTGGACAAGCAAGTTCCAGATGAGCTAGAAAATCAGAAGTTTGAGTGCCTAGAATAATGCAGAAGTTAACATTGCCATGACAATGACAGAACCGGGCACCACACCACACAAATACTATGAAATTGAACTTATACTATGAACAGGCAGATGTACATATAATTCAAGACCAGGCTATGATCTTATTTACAGCAAAGTATTACATCCTTGAGGAAAAGCAAGAACGACTAGAGGTTGGAGCAGGATTTACGACTAAAATAGTAAGGACAGAACATACACCCCATATATAATCCAGGCAAGTAATGGAAAATTAATCTGATCCTTGGCCGAGGAGGAAAAAAGGAACAAATGGATTAACCAATATGTCACAAGTCCATTTCCCGCTGTTTGTAGCTTACCTTTCATTGCAGCGACATGAAGAGCACCGGCGCCTTGTTCATTTTCCTGATGGAGATCGGCACCGTGGTCAAGAAGGAACCTGACGGCCGGCAGGTTGCCGCCGGACACGGCATGCTCTAGGGGCGTCTTCTTGCCTAGCGGAGACACAGATCCATGGATAGATGCAGTTAATCACCTAGCTTAGCCTAACCAGGATAATCAATTGATCAACTAAGTAAGGGCGCTGCGCGTGCTGGATGCGAGTAAGAAGAAGCATAGGGTGGGATTGCAGTACTTGGGGAGGTGTCCCACATGTTGACGTCCATCCCGACTTCGTCTACGAGGTAGCGGCAGGCGGCGAGCTTGCCGAGGCCGCCGACGGCGGCGTGGAGCGCGTTCATGCCGCGGTAGCTGGTGGCGGCCACGGTGGCGGCGACCCCGCGCTTCCCGTCCGTGTCCAGTGTCTTGGCGATCTCTGCATTCATTCATCGTGCGCGTGCATACACGGATTAGACGACCCAGATGGATTAGCAACCAGAATCGGAGCCCGGCCCCCAATAACCCGAATCGGCAGGCGAGTGGGAGTCAGATTAGTTACCCTTGAGGCGGCTGACGTTGCCGCGGTGGGCGGCGATGATGAAGCACGCCTCCGGGGGCCACTCGTCCTCGTCTGTTGAGAAGAGAAGAGGGGGAATCATCAGCACAAGAAGAAATTACTAAAAAAAAAGGTTTGGCGAGCGTGGTGAAGGAAGGACCTTTGCCGAGGATTTGCTGGAAGATGAGGGTCAGCGGGATGTCGAGGAGGTCCATGGCCATGGTCTCGCTCCGGCGGCGGCGGCGGCGGCCTAGGGTTTCTTCTCTGGTGTGGTGGAAGGGGAATGCGGGAGAAGGTTGTGGAAGGAAGCGGAGAACTCGAAATGGAACGGAGAGAGAGTGTCCTGTGTAAAAGGCGGGAAGGGGAGTGGCACTGCAGGTGGGAGACGCAATGGGCTGTCGACACGTGCCCCCTCCGCTCTGACATGCCAGCCGGCCCTTCTTGGACGCACTTGCTTCACCACTCCGACCCTCGCGTCCGTGCTTTGCGTGTTAGGCTACGTCCGTTTCAATGTGTTTTTGAATTCGTTCACATGCCGAGGGATTTAATCTAAAGGAATAGTATAGGATTCTTTAGGACTGCATCCTGTAGGAACACTAATATTTATAGAACTTGTTCATAATATTGTATTCCTTAGAAAATAAATTCATATGAGAATCTTGTAGTGTAAAACATATAGAAAAATAACATGAGACCTCATGGAAAAATTTCTTCACCACAATCAAAGTAAACCCCTCTTTCCATAGGATTCAGCTAGACATGTCATCCCAAACCTGTAAAATTCCTATTCCTACACGTTTTCTTTCCTATGAATCAAAAGAGCCCTCACGGTTCGATTTTCATGGGCACATAGTCTCTATATCGATGCCCTATGATAGCCTTAATAATTAAAAAGAGTGACTTCAACATTTTACCTTCTAATAATATGCATTTGTGGCACTCATTACCTATCTAGTGGAAAATTGTCTAAAATAACTATTTTAGAAACTTTGGATGTTATTTTCTAATTTTTTCGTTACGCGAGATGTGATGTGACGATTCACTCTCAGAAATATCAAGACAACAATGAGAAATTGAAGAGATGTCAAAGAGAAAGAAATCGATGATGCGCTTCCATCTTTACATATTTTGACACGCACATAGATCGAAGATGTCAGTCTATTCTAGTGAAACATGAAGAATGCTAAAATGGTGCAAAACCTTGTTCAAAATTTTATATATGGTGTATTATTTATTTTGTTTCGCTAAATGAGATAATAAGTGTCAAAAAATAACTCTAGGGTAAAAATGTGAAAATCACTCTAATAGAAGTTATAATATCTATGCAAAGTACATAGCGCTTCAAACATAGCAAGCACGAGACGTTGAAAAACAACTTGCATCACTACCGGATTTTCCGTAGTAGCCACGTCTTTGCCGAGTGTCTCTTTTCCGCGTGTTTAAGTGCGACCCTCGACAACGATTGGCACCGTGAAAAGGAAATTAACATGACGAAAGATGACTGTCATCAAGATTTACCCGAGTGTTTTCTAAAAAACACTCGGCAAACTAGACAACGGGAACAAAAGAAATTTAGTTCAGTTAAGCCCATGTCAACTAGTTGTTATTGTCGAAATATTTTATTAGCACAACATATGTAGTTCCACATTATAGATAGGAAGAATACTAACAATGTACAACCAGTAAGAAACACCCCATCATATCTCTGTTTTTCATCATCATTCTCGTTTCATAAAACAAATGCAACAATTTAAGAAACACAAAACCAAATCAACAATTTTAGACGGTTCATTTCCACATGCTGAAGCAAAAACCCCTTACATAGTTTCAAATGGAAAAAAATACCATGTACTTCGTCTATGATTCATGTGCTGCACTACGAAAATGATACATAAAGCTTTGATCATTCAACATCTGTTGGTAGCAAACATAAAGGGCATGCTTTACTCAAGCAGAAAACATGAAATAGAAGTGCAATTTGGTACTGAAATTATGAGCATGAATAGGAAATAACAAAGATCGATAGCATTCAAAAATGAAAAAAAGGAAACAGATAACATGAACAGTAGATCAATCTGGAACTGAAAATGGCACTATGAATACTCTTGTTTGGCCCCTCGCAATTGTGCCATTCGGCAAGATTTCTCCCAACGTAACCATAAAGATTACTATGGAGATAACAACGCATGGCCATAAATACTGTGATCTACTATATGACTCAAGGGCAGCGGAATAAAACGATGTAGTTGTAATAGATTCTGAACAATCGTAGATCTTCACAACTAGGCCTATTTGTAAAGATATCGCTAAGATTCCTTCCTAAAAAATCACATGTGTAATTCCTCTTATAATATCCACACATCCACTTGCGCCAATCCGCCAGCGCTTCGCCATCCAGGATTCGGCACTAACGAATAGAGAAGAGCCTTTCGATGTAGTTATAGCGGTAGATCTAATCAACGTGATTAGAGCTATATGAAACTGGTGTTCTCAACACATGAGAGAGAACTAGAGATTAGAGCATGATCTAATTGGGAGAGGACACCTAAGAATTCCAATTAGAAGAGGTTCTAATTCTACTAGAGAGGGAGATAATAGGTACAAGGCCAATTGTTGTGCTTTCCCCCATGGGGTTGGGGTCCTTTTTGTAGGTGGAGAGGAGGAGGTGCTTGCCTTGGGGGGGAGGAGTCCCCCGCCTCCCCAATCCACAGCCCAAGGAGGTGGCCGCACCATCCTCCTCCTCCAACTCGGATTGGACTCCTAGTCAACCTAGGAGTCCTTTCCTAGTGGGAGGAGACCTCCCTCTCTTTTTCCCCTTCCTTTTCATTCGTCCTTTTCCTTTTCTCTTCGAAACCAAAATTGGTAGATGCAGGGGGTGGTGCGCCTTGCCTGGGTGGGACCAAGACCCATGCGGGCAGCCTTGAGGCGCAACCCCAGGTCATCTTCTCCCCTCTGGCAGTCCCTCCCCCCTCTTCTTGGTTTTTGCCTGGAAATCTTCTGAAACCCCATGGACCATATAGATAAATTCGTGCGATCTTATCTACTGATGTCAAAAACATATTCCTAACATCACTTGTCCTATGTAATTTCTCTGAAATAATTCTCCCTCTCCCGGTATTATTTCTCTTTCATAGTAAGTTCAGCATAACACCTCTGAATGACTCCCGAATTGTTCCCGTGACATCAGAATGACTCCAACCTTTCTCAAAACAACTTTTACTACTAAAATACTCTCCATTAAAGGTTTACAGAGATTAAGCGTGTGACCCATAAATGTTTGTAATACACAGACATGTTCGGTAACTTACCGAACAATAACCAACTTCGGAGCCATGGACGCCCATGATGGCTCATGTGTGTCCACGAAGAATGGGGGAACTTTCACTTATTCCCTTAACTTCACGATACTAATGATATCACGAAGTGAGAAATGTGCTCTAGTCTGATCAAACTCTTTGATCATAACACATATAAAATTTGTACTGGTAATGTTTTCTTTTCTCATACATATCCTTGATGTCCTTGTGATAAACCACAATGTCTGGCCAGACGATTGGTTGATATTGGTGATAGTGAGAGGGGCCAGAGGATATATCTCTCCATCGTATGAAGGAGTTAAGTATTATTTTTGAACGATCTCGGTTCCATTACACGCTCTAGATTATACCCAGATGTCAACGTTATAATCTCATGTTACGTTAGACGTTTGAAGACGTCCAAAGAATAACTGTGGATTTTGAGGTCACTAGATATCATCATGGTATAGAAATTCTAGCCAATGACAGCTCCATATTCTTTTTTCTAAATACATTGCAATTGCCAGTCTCTTAGCAAGATCATATACTTGGGTCAGTTCAATATTATTGTTACCCTAACAATAAACTCTTATGTTTTCTAGAGTTATCAAATTCCATGATCATGAAAACATGATCATCTCACAAACCATAAGCTAATATTAGAGACAAGATTAGTAACTCTTATTGTTTTATATTTTCACACTTGATCAAAGATTTTCCTTTGAAAACTCACTTTTCAAGTGCTATAGGAGTTATATCATCATGATATAAACTTAATAATGAACTTGGAGATAGAATAAAAACTGAATATGACTGTATCTAGGGTATATCTCCAACAGTCTCCCACTTGCACTAGAGTCAATAAAACTCTAGTTAGTATGATGCCATAACACCTATGGAAGTCTGGTGTTTCGCACACTTTTCATGTGGTTCTTTAGACCATTGTGTTTCACCTTTTAATCTAATAAACTTGTGATAAACTTGTTAGATGTATGCCCAAAGGCAATAATATTTGTACATCTGTTTTATAATTATGATTCATATTACTATGCTATAACCGACATGGCTCCTAAATATGATATTCAGGTGAAAACTCACGCTCACGTGAAGTTACATGAAAAAAAATTAAACCATAGTCTTGCCTTTTACGACTAATTTATTGGATGCTTGATGGTTGTGTTTTCCTGGTCATGGACATTGTTTGTGTCAGCATCAATGAATAGCATATTGTTGGAAGAAAATAGTATGGCTGGGTATACCCTAGCAGTGGCGGATCCAAGGGGGCGAGCGGGGGCTAGTCCTCCCCCATGGTTCGGCCCCCTCCAATGCCCTGGAGTAGTAGTATTAGCCATTAGCCCTAACTCCGGCTATTAGGAAACAAATTAATTAAAGGGTTAATCCTCCTAAGCCCAGCGTTCTCACTTAGGCGGGCAAGACCAAAACGATGAGCCTAGGGAAAAGTCCCAAGCCCAAAGGCGTACACGTATTGAAGATTAGGCAAGATAGGAAATGATCGATTGACGACCATGGCATATCATATTCTCTGCCTCCCCCTCACAGGGTTTGTGAATCGCATTGTGCATATCGCCACCGCCACCGGGATTGTCACATGGATACGACAATCGAGCATGGGTGACTAATGAAACCGCAAAGGCACATCTCATGTCATCCTGTGTCTGTAAAACACCTCCTAGACTCTATCAAATTGTTGAAGACAACTACGATATGCCGTCGTGCCTCGCTTCATAGCAATCGCCAATTTCTAGCTTGATAGTTCGGAGGTATTGTATATATGCTACTTGCTAGTTTGATTACCGAACCTAATTAATCACTACTTGCAAGTTTGATTTGCTGGCCAATTAATTAATTTGTATAAGTACATTTTTTTAACTGACGCTGTCGGTTAGTAATTATTTCAAACTGGTTCAACCTCCAACTCTATGGCTGAAAATACAAATTCAACGGCGGAGACATGTGATTTAGAGCAACTTACTGTATATTATGATTCAAATCTCGATCCAGTCTATATGGCCCGAGAGGTAGATCTACATTCAATCTTGTAAAAAAATAGCTTTCTTTTCAACTGCAAAACATATATTATTACATTTAGATATCCATGGGATATGTATCAGAATCGATATATTTTTTGTGTTGTATGACTTTTATAGTTGGTGTCTTCTTCGCCCCCTCCCCCCTATACTCAAATCCTGGATCCGCCCATTGTAGTTGATATGCTAATAGATTCCATTAAGACATCTTTGTCCTTAGCAACATATCACAACACGTTTATATTACAACATATCCTTTGACCATGAGTTTATTCGGAGTTGTATATTATGCAGGTTTTACTTTGGTACTATCTAGAATCACACCATATACTGGGTGAAAATAACGGTAGCCACTTCGTAATTCTAAAGAGTATATTGTCTCGATGTTTTGAGATGGGAATTACTCCTCCGTAAAAGATACAAGCCTCGGCCCACTTGGTATTATCGATATCCATAAGTTATGCAGACAATTCATGATGATGATGTTGGATGTATGCAAAAAAGGCAATAATATTTATACATTTGTTTCATAATTATGATTCATATTACTATGTTGTAACTGACATGGTTCCTGAATATGAGATTTAGGGGAAAACTCACACTCACGTGTAGTAACATGAACACAGAAATGAACCCTAGTGTTGCCTTTTACGACTAATTCATTAGATGTTTGATGACTATGTTTTCCTGGTCATGGACATTGTATATGTCAACATCAATGAATAACTTTTTGTTGGAAGGGAACAATATGGTTGGGTATTCCCTAAGTAGATTGATATGCTAAGAGATTCCACTAAGACATCTTTGTCCTTAGAATCATATCATAACACAGTTATATTACAATGCATCCGTTGACCATAAGGTTATCGAGATAATATATTCTGGAGGTTTTACTTTGGTGCTATCAAGAGTCACACTGTAAACTGCGTGAACAAAAAGATGGCCACTGGGTAATTCTAAAGGAGTATATTACCTCGATGTTACGAGATGGAAATTACTCCTCCGTAAAAAAAAGATACGTACCTGGGCCCACTCGGTATTCTTGATATCCATAAGTTCTGCAGACAATGCATGATGATGATACATCATGCGGGATATCATAATACAGTAACAATAAAGAGAAAACTTATCGGATAACGAGACAAGACAAATGTATAAGTGAACCAAAGATTGTTTCACGACAATACCAGAATGAGTAGTCTCGGTTAAGTTCGGTATCGTGAGTAATGGGAGAATTGTATAATAACCAACATGTTTAGCAGTTTATTCGTTTAGTATCTGGGAGTCAATATGGGTGTCCACGGCCCCGCTATTGATTATTGAAAATGAATTAGTTTCCAGTTTCATGTCCATGTTGGATGTATGCCCAAAAGACAATAATATTTATACATTTGTTTCATAATTATAATTCATATTACTATGCTATAAATCAAGTGGTTCCTGAATATGAGATTCATGGGAAAACTCACGCTCACGTGTAGTAACATGAACACAAAAATAAATTCGAGTCTTGTCTTTTACAACTAATTCATTGGATGTTTGATGACTATGTTTTTCTGGTCATGGACATTATTTATGTCAAAATCAATGAATAGCATATTGTTGGAAGGGAACAATATGGCTGGGTATTCCCTAAGTATATTGATATGCTAAGAGATTCCACTAAGACATCTTTGTCCTTAGAATCATATCACACCATGTTATATTACAATGCATCCTTTGACCATGAGGTTATCGAGATAATATATTCTAGTGGTTTTATTTTGGTTCTATCAAGAGTCACACCGTAAACTATGTGAACAAAAAGGTGTCTACTAGGTAATTCTAAAGGAGTATATTACCTCGATGTTCTAAGATGGAAACTACTCCTCCGTAAAGAGAGAGATACATACCTGGGCCCAATCGGTATTCTTGATATCCATAAGTTCTATAGACAATGCATGATGATACACCATGTGGTATATCATAATACGGTAACGAAAAAGAGGAAACTTGTCGGATAACGAGACAAGACAAAGTTATAAGTGAAACAGAGATTGTTTTACGGCAATACCGGAATCAATAGTCTCGGGTAAGTTCAGTATCGTGAGTAATAAGAGAATTGTATAATAACCGACATGTTCAACAATTTATTCGTATAGTATGTGAGAGTCAATATGGGTGTCCACGGCCCCGCTATTGATTATTGAAAAGAAAAGAGTTTCCAGTTTCATGTCCACACACTATCGAACCTGTAGGGCAAACCCACTTAAGTTTGGGCTGATTTTTGTGTATATCGGTAGGTCCGGATCAAATAGGAGTATCATTGGAACAGTGTTTTTGCGTGATAGGCATATTTAATATATTGGAGAGAATTTATAACAAGGGCATTTCATGTCCCAGAGCAATAGAAACATTTTCTATTACTATCGGAATTTATTCTAGAGTTGTTCTAAAAGAGAAATTGAGGTTGCATGCTTTATTGAGCAAATGAAGGGGGGCATGAGATGTCCCGGGTGTCGAAAATATATCTCTGACATTGTTACATAATATCGATGATTTTATCTATAGGGGTTAAATTGTTCAAGAGAAGTTTCGAGGACTTTCTACATAAGAGGGGAATATCGGGAGGGGGAAGATTTCCCCCTCATGGACGAACCCTAATTTTGGGGTGTGCTAGGTGGGTCCCACAGACTTCACATAATGGTACTCATCGTCCCGGTATTTTTCCTGAATTATTTGGAGAGAAAAGGAGAAAAGAAAAAGGAGAAAAATAAAAAGGGAAGGAGGGAGGTGGAGTTGGACTCCACCTCACCCCAATCCGAGTTGGGCTAGGGGAGGGGTGCGGCCACCTCCTCCTAGCTCAACTAGGACTCCTCTCCCTTATGGCAAGTCTGAAAGATCAAGAGGTTAACTAGAGGGGGGTGAGAATAGGTTAACTACAAATTTTAGCTTCTTTTTCGATTTAACAAGATAGTGCTCAAATATAGATTGTCTAGATTATGCAACTAGGTGAACAATCATATATGTAGAGCAAGTACGACTAGCACAAGGTATATATATATAACTAAGCTAGTAGCAACAAGTAAAGGTAAGTTGAGGGATAACCGAACACAATGACGCGGAGATGTATCCCGAAGTTCACTTCCCAATGGAAGCTAATCTTCGTTGGAGTGGTGCAGTGCCACCAATGTGGAACACCGAGTAGCCCTCAAATGGCACACCGTATCTCCTTCTAGTCCTTCCACCGATGTGGAGAGGCTCGAATCACTATGTTGCCGTTGAGGTTGACAACTAGAACCTTTACAAGGATGGGGCACACTCCACAACTTTGGAGGGTCCTCACCAAATCCCTGGAGCCACCAAGACACCGGGAAGCAAGATCCACGAGCACAAGAGCCTCGGGGAACAACAACAAGGCTTCAAACTCCAATGAGCTAGAAGCAACAAGGTTCTTGGCTCCAATGAACCAAGAACAATAAGATCCCTAGGGGATGAGTTGGTTTATGGGAATCGGCTTGGTGAAGTTGTAGATCTAGATCTTCTCCTCCAAATCCCAAGAGATCGATGGCTTTGGTTGGGTATTTGGGGAGAACCTTGAGCTTGGAGGTGGTCAACAATGGAGGTGAGAGAATGCTTATTTGACACCTCCAAAAGGTAGGTGACAAGTCCTATTTATAGTGGGGGAAAGGAAGTGGTCGTTGGGGGGTCCCTTTGAGCTGCGTAGGGTGCCTGGCCTGGCCGGCTGGGAGGCTGGCCTGTCGTGCAGGGAGCCTGGCCTGGGCGCAGAGGACCCAGCCTGGGCCGGCTGCTAGTCCGACCAGCACACCGAAGAGCCCGGCCTCGATGAAAGTATAGTATGGGCACCTAGAGGAGGGTGAATAGGTGCTACGACCAATTTTAATTTTTCTACACAATTAGGCTTGACACAAAGGTAAATTCTCTAGATAGTGCAACTAAGGTGAATTTACCTATATGACAAGGATAGCAACTAAAGCAACTAGTACAACAATAAATGCAACAAGTACAAGTGAGTAAAGATAAGGGAACGAGATAACCGATAGGAAGCACGCGGAGACACAATGTATTCCCGAGTTCCTCCTTGTTAAGGGAGTACGTCTCGTTGGAGGGGTGTGAGCTCGCCACAAAGGCCTACTCAACGCCACAAAGGCCTCACCCTATTCTCCGATGAACCTCGCCACAAAGGCCTAGTTCACCTTCCACTATTGATCCCCTTTGAGACGGGAATCGAATCCTTTACAAACAAGCTTGGGGCACACACCCACAACCAAATTGGGGGCTCCCAACTATCACAAATCACCAAGAGTAGCAAGAAGCCTAGGTTCTCCACAAGAGGAAACCCCAGGCAAGGATCCCTCAAGCTAATGAGGGGGAAATGGAAATCCGGTTGGTGAAGATGTAGATCCGATGCTTCTCCTTCAATCCTCCAAGTTTTAACGAGTTTGGGTGGAGGGAATGGGAGATCTATCTTGGTGGGTGAGATCCATTAATGGGGAGTTCAATTCTGGACGAGCTAACGCTTGGGGAAGAATGAAGGCATCTATTTATAGCTCCCCACAAAACTAGCCGTTTTCTTCACTGTCCACGTGCAATCCGGAATCACCCGGAATAATTCCGGAGCAACCCGGATAGCAACAAAAGTTGTTACGGTCATGTCGGAATCCCTCCGGATTGATCCGGAATAATTCCGGATGGCAACAGAAGTTTTTACGGTCATGTCGGAATTATCCGGATTGATCCGGAATCACCCGAATATTCCGGATTGTAACAGAGACTTTTGCGGCCAAGTCGGGATCATCCAGAATGGTCCGGAATAATTCCGAGATGCACATAAAAGATCTTCTTGAGGCCAGAAAAACTTCTGTTGATCTTTTATATTCTTCACCATTTCTTTGACACTATTTTTGTGTTGATAATGATTATAAACTTTCAACAAATAGCACACACGGTTAAAACTCCTTTATGCTGTTAACAAACACACAAAACATAGAGATATCGAAAATGCACTTTCAATCTCCCCATTTTTGGTGTTTGATGAAAACATAAAGATTCACGGGGATAATCAAGGTGAACATAAAGAAATGGTCTCCAAAAAATAGACGGAGCTCATCCTCGATATGTTTCGTGAGGCACACACTTCATAGGCTTTGCTCCCTTATGTTTTAGACACCAAGCAGTCTAAACAAGTTCACAATACATGCATATAGATAATAATAATTTAAGCAAGCATGATAGTAGCATAACCACGTGTAGGGTGACACAACCAAGTCGCAAGGTTCCACACGAATAATAAAAGTTTGCAATGACGAAAACGAAACTAAAGAAACCGGAGCACAAGCCTAAAATATCGAAAACAAAAGGAAAAAGACTCGTGCTCCCACCCTTGCAAAGCCCGTGAAATCCTAAATAGGGGACTCCTTCTCCCTCTTTGGCATCAAAGACGCCAAAAAGGGAAAACGAGTCCAACTAGCGTCCCAAGAGATCACTCGACGCCAACATCTCCTCCGCGGTTCTCATCTTCCTCTTCCTCTTCCTCCTCTTCATGCTCACGATCTCCAAGGTTGCCAGCATCATCAAAGTCATCCTCCGCAGATTCATCCTCATCATCAACATCAGCTGGAGGCGCCCCAAAGTAGAAATCGTCATCATGGATATCAGGCATCTCAGTGGGAATATAGACATCAGCAGCAAGAGATGGAGGATCTTCAGGCACAACTATCCCAACAGCTCTACGGTTAGCGTTCTGAATGCGGCGATTCTCCTTGGCCAACTCCCTAGCCTCATGGGCAATCGCCCTAGTGTCACTGCACATACTGAACATGGACTTGAAGAACTTGGCAATGCCACTAGATGGACGCTGAGAGGCACCACTCGAAGAAGCAGAAGGTGTAGCCATAGGTGACTTGGACTTGGCCCTGGTGTAATCAGGAATCTCCAGATCACGAATGAGAGAAGGCACCATCTTCTTGCCCTTTACCACTGGAAATTCATCCATGATACCAACTCCCAGCTTGGCATTAATGAACCTCTGAATCAACAGGCCATAAGCAGGCTTTCTCTTCTCCATGATCCCAATACATATCTCACGGTACAGAAGGTCCATCACATCAATCTTCCTCTGATTTTGAGGCCTACTAAGCATCATGAGGTTCACCATGAAGGCCCTGATGGCAGAGTAGTCACCAGCCTTGACCACAATTGTGGCACGGAAGATCTTGGACAAAAGGTTGTAGTAGGGGTACATGTTGGAGTTGAATGGCCTAGTCTTACCCTGAACATCAGGAGGATAGCAGAAGTCCAAGATGGAGTTATCAAACTCTGGGTTGTCATGAACCTTGAAACCATGATGACCATAAGTGGTCGTCCATGTGTAACCCAGTGCCTCAGCAAATTCAACCAAGTTGCTCGAGATCTTCTGTTCCCCGGACATCCAATTCATAGTGTGCACGGCATCACCCGTGCAGTGGAGAGTGCAATAGAACTGAGCTATCAAGTCCGGACAATACTCACACTCAAACTCCAGAAGTGGTGGCACACCCAGTTTCACCAAGCAAGAATGAACATGACGAAGATCACCATTCTTGTGCCTATGATAGAAGTCCATGTCAATCTGCGTCTGCTCACACACAAGAGCATTCTGAGTGGAATAGAAATCATCCCACGTCTTCTGCTGAAGATTTGTCAAAAAACGTGGATCCTGACAAGTGGACTCAACAAAACGGTATGGGTTCTTACTCTTGATATGCTTCGACTGAGAGATGGAGTAAGACTTCAGATCCCCTTCGGGAAGCTTCTGAACCTGACTATCATCACGATTCCCGCTATGATGACCGGAGGTGCGACCCCTTGTAGGGCGAGCACCCCTTCCAGCGGAGGACTTCCTCTTGGTACCCGTACGAGAGCCAGTACCTGTGAATAGAGGACATAGAGATAGCAGGAGATGAGTGCATATGCCAAACGGGAAACAAGAGAACCCCAAAAAGTTTGATGAAGTGCAAGATTTCGAAATTTCTGGCAGGATCCGGAATTTTTCCGGAGGGTGGTCCGGAATTATTCCGGAGGGATCCGGATTGCTCCGGATTGATCCAGAATTATTCCGAGACCCTCGATTTGACTCGATAAATCCCCAAAAACTCGATTACTTGGCTTACTAACTGCATCAAACTTTAAGGAAGACCTTGGAAACGATCCTAGAGTGGAACTACAGTGCGGGAAATCGTGGGAGTGACAAATATGAGATAGATCTAAGTCTAGATTGGGAGTTGTTTATGCTAGATCTAAGATGCCATCAGAACTAGGTAATGAGATTAGCCAAGGATGAACTAGTTGATAGGAACTCGGATCTAGATCAAACCCTAGGTGAGATTTCATCTAGAACCAAAATCAACCAATAAAAACGAGAGAGAAGGGATGCCAATTGTCGTGGGATAATCACGGCAGACGTTACCGGGGGTAACTTATTTTGGGGCAATTCGACTCTGGTGTTTGGGAGAGGGTTTAGCTCAAGGGAAACCATGGTGATATGCGATCTGGTAGCCGGCAATCGAGTCGCCGAGTCTCCGATCTGAATATATTATCTCAACTCTCGTGTTACAAAGGATACTCGAATATCTCGCGATCGTATGATTTTCGCTAATCTAACCCTAGGGGCCGGCTTATATAATATCCGGACCCCCTGGCTTACCGTCCAAGGCATACTCGGAATCCTACCCGGACACTGCTTACAAACCCTAAGTTTCCCTATCGGAACCCACAAACCGGGTTACGAGGCCTATACTCTTGGGCCTTCTAGAAACTCCTTTTCCCTAAGCCGGATCTTGCGCAGCGCCCTTTGGGCCGAATTACACCTTGGCGTTAGCCTACCGGGTTATCATCCCTCCATCAGTAGTCCCCAGAATAGCTTGGGCTTCACGGGATCCTCCTTGAAGCGCATGCTATTCCCTGCAAAAATAACAAACATACAAGTTCATAGAGGCTGGGTTAGGTTGCTTTGATAAATAGCTAGGCCTAACTCCACTGGTGGTCCATATAATAACCCGGCTTTCTCCGAATCCACCTTCATTTTCCCGGGTCAACACTCCGAGGAAAACGCAGAAGACCCGGCTTGCTTTGCTTGTTAACTAGTCCGGATATCGCGGAAGTGATTTGCTCTGATAATTTCCGGATATCGCGCGTGGGCATTTAACGCTTATCCCCAGAAATCCGGGCGGGTATCCCTCTCCAAAAATTTCGGATCCCGCCCCTTAGTCTAGGTTTCCCCACCCGCACCTATAAATAGGTGCCCTAGGGGGTGACCTAAACCTAACGGCTCATTTCCTCCATCTCTCTCACCCATCTCGCCTTTAACCTCCAGTGACGCTCCCTTGCTCGAGCTCGCCGTTGCGCCGCCACGGAGCCTACCGGAGAGCAGCCGGAAGCGAGCCGCCGCCGTCTACGCTCCGCCTCCGCTCGCGCCGCTCCGCCGTCAAGCTCCGCCACCGCGCCCGCGAGCTGCCCACCGGAAGACCCCGCAGGTCACCGCGGCTGCGCCATTTGCCGCCGCCGCGCCCTCCTCCGGACCTCGCCGGTAAGCTTTCCTCCGCCATGAATTTCACTTCAAGTTCTTTGCTCAAGCTAGATTGGATCTAGGTCCGCCTGCGGGCTATTTTCTCGCTCTATACCGAATTAGATTGTTCAACCCCATCCTTGCTTGTTTAATCGCTCAATAGTAGATCCAATAACATTCTCCTATTACTTGCAACCGTTAATTTCTCCATAGATTTCTCTGCAAATTTCTCGATCTAGATGCAAACTGTCAAAAAATCTTCCGTAGTAGTTCTTCGATACCCGGATAATTCACTATTTTCCGGGTCTTTCATTCACTCTAGTTGACCCTCTTTCATAATCGCTTACTGATACTTAGATAACTCATAGCTTCCACACTGCTTATTGATACTCGGATAACTCGTAGTTTCCGTACTGCTTATTGACACTCGGATAACCTGTAGTTTCCGGGTCTTAATTACTCATGTTTTGTACTCTTTGCCTTGTGTTTTGCAGACCGAACAAATGGCTCCCAAGAACAAGGGCAAACAGCCGACAAAACCAAAGACGACCCAAGCTATTTCCGCCAACTGGGCTCGGTCCACCGTGACCCAGGCCAAGCTGGAGGAGCTCGCCGAATCAGGCGTCCTCCCTCCTCAAAAGGAGATCCATTGGCGCGTTCCGGGTGACGAGACCCGGTCATCCCCTAATCCAAATGAGGTAATATGTTTCGTAGAGCATGTGATCCGGGGATTCCGTCCCCTGGGTCACTCCTTTTTCCGCGAAGTCCTCAGCCACTACGGCCTCCGAGTCTTCGACATAGGGCCTAACTCTATGTTGAATATAACTCACTTCATAGTCCTTTGTGAATCCTACCTGTGCATCCCACCAAACCTAGCCTTATTCATCGAACTATTCCAATGCAAACCGTGCCGCGAAAGCGGTGACGGGGCCCTTTTGGCCTGCGGCGGAGTTTCCATCCAACGGCGAAAGAATTCGCCAATGCCGACTTTGAGCCTTAACTCCCACGTTAAGCATTGGCAAAAGTCCTTTTTCTACTGCCGGGACATTTCCCCACCCGGCGAAAAGAAACTGCCGGGTTACTCTAAGGGACTCCTCGATCTTCCTGACACCTTCAATGCCTTCGCCTCTGAGTCGAACAGAGAGTCCATCCAGCCCCACCTAGCCAAGATAGCCGTCCTTTCCGCCCAGGGTCTCCTTGGGCTTAATTTGGTTAAGACTTGGGTAGATTTCCGGATTCAGCCCAACTCCATTCGTCCCAAGTTGATGTGCGAGTACTCGGGGCATGTCATGGATGCGCTCCGTTATTCTTCAAGGAATTACCCAGCTGGCGACACGAGCAAGATCATCAAGAGCTTCCTGACTGAGAAGGTGGAAGTGATCAAAAATATAGCCGGGTTAGCGCCGTTCACTCGGGACAACCCGGCTCCAGCTGTAAGATCCAATACTTATTCACTTACTCTTGTACTTTTACTTGATACAACTACTAACTCTCACTTTTATGCCTTTATCTCAGGCTGATAATGCTTTTTGGAGCATCGAGACCCCCCCAACTCCGGGAACCCGGAGGAAGAAGAAGAACCGGCTGACACCGATGAAGGTATCATCCGGGTTTTAATCATCTTAACTTCTATTACTTTGCTTTCCCATTTTTTCTCTTTTTCCGACTATGTATTTGTGCCTTTCAGGGATGGATGATAAGGATGACAAGGACGACAAAGAAGACCCGGAAGAAAGCAAGAGTGATAAAAGCGAGGCCAAGCCGGAAGTTGAGGTCGGAGCCAAGAGGAAAACCCGAGGGGTCGTCTTCAAGGTTCCCTACTCCTCCATGTCTTCCAAACCCTATTCTTTTGCTAATATGCGTGAGCTTAACCAACAACTGTCCAACTCGCCAAACTTGAAGGATCCGCCTCCGACCAAGCGCAGGGTAGCCCGGAATTCCCCGGGTGACGATCCCCTCAACCCGGGTATTCCCACGTCCCCAGCTCGTCGCACTGGTACTTCTCCATCTCATCCCTGCAACTCACCTCAAAGACATCCTTCCCCAAATCATCCATTAGCCGGACAGTTCCGGGTCTCACTCTCGGATTCTATAACAGCCTCGTCCGCGTCTAGCAGCGAGCTTCCGGCGGATTTTGTGGTGAATGTCGGGTAAGTTATATTTCCTGCTAAGCGATATACTAGTCCTTTTGATAACCTTCACTTTTTGCTACTAACCACTTCTATTTTCTTTCCTTAGCGCCCAGGTCTTGATCAGTGACCCGGATAACATGGACACGGATAACCGGGAGACTGAAGGGCCAGTTGATGATATGGACGCCGCAACTGGCGGTGCTGGTGAAGAAAACCAAGAACAAGACCCCCTGACAGACTCGGCCCGGCAGGAAGCCGGGTCTCCCAAGCCATCTGAGGAACCTGAGGATGACGACGTCGAGATCCTGGACACGAGGATGGGCACTCCCAATCCTGACACTCAGGCAGCCCGGGTCTCGACCCCAAAGCCGGAGAAGGTTCCTCCTCCGAGTGATCAGGCCGCCGGCTCTTCCGGTACCAAGCCCGAAGATATGACCTTTACCCAGATGCTCGACGCCCTGCACACCTTGAGGGTTGACGAAGAAAATGTCCTAGAAGCCTTGATAGCCAAACATGAGGTAAATTCGAGTAATATTGGTTGTATATTTGTCTAGTCCCCAAGTTCCGAGTGAACTTATTGATAATTTGCTTGGAACTACCATAGCGTATCCAACTGATAGTTTTGCTTTTATCCGGCTAACCCTTCCTTGTGTTTCCACGCAGGCCTTCGTATCCCACTCTGAGAAAGCATTGGCGAAGGCCACCAAACTCCTCGAGACGGAGGCGACTCTGCGTGAGTCGGCTGAAGCTGATGCCAAGAGGACATGGAAACTTGCAAGGAAATATAGAAAGAGGGCTCATGCAGCAGAAGATGAATTGACCAAGCTTTCTGTTCAGATTGCCGACACATATCGTGCTTTGACTGGTAACTATTCCTGACTTAATAACTATAACCCGGATTCTCATTCTGATAAATAGTCGGATTTCCTTACTTAAAGCTTTTTTCTATTTTCTGCAGGTCGGATGATGTAACTCCGGATGAAGATGACATAGCAAAACTGAAGATGATAAAGAGCACGATCCGGCAACTCTGTGCCGGGACCAAATGGATTCTTCAGGATTTGAAGTGGCCGGGTGTTGGACATGGTAGCTTGAAGACACTGCTTGACGCGTGCTCCACTATCCCCGAGTGGATCGAGCACTAGAAACGCTCGTCCTGCCGGGTTGGAGTAACCCGGGGGCTTGCACTGGCTAAGGCATATTTTCCAAAGCTTGAGCCGGCAAAGCTCGTTGGCGGGTTTCCAGAGTTCAACCATGACGGCTCCAGGTTCTCAGCAAAAAACTTCAAGGCAATCCAGAAGGAGGTTCGTCACTCGGCCAGTATTATTGCCGATAGTCTAGACGTCAGCTCGATTGTTCCACCATACGATGCTGACGATAAGGCAATTAAGTCGGATCTTCCAAAGCCGTATGATATGCTGGCACGGTGGAAAGCGGAGGCTGCTCAGGCGAGGGAAGAAGCCGCGAAGAGAAAGGCTGAGGCCGATTCTGCACCTGCTACTTCCACGCCTGTTGTTCCTCCTCCCGCATGGGCCGGCACTACTGCTGACCCGGGTTCTGCCGCCGCAAAGACTGCTGAAGAACAAGGCAGGGAACAAGACCCGGCCGCCAAGGGCAAGGGCAAGATGGACGACTCGACCCAGGAGGCCGAGTGAAATTTTACCTGCTATCGTCTCGAACACTTTATTCGGCCAATGGGCCTTTTTAAAACAATTATTCTTTTGATAGTGCTCCTGTGCACTTTATGATACTACTATCCTGGTTTGTAATACGTTTTAAAACCTTATAATCTTTCATGGCCCTTCTGGCCTTCGCGTGAATTTGATATTTCTTAACTTCGAGCTTTTTTCATTCCTGATTTTCCGACTTTCTGCTATGGTTCCTTTTATGAGACTCGGTTTCCGGGTCTCGTGGGTTTTGACTAGTGGAATTTTTTCTAAGTCCCCAAGTCCCCAAGACTCGGATTTTTGGGTTTTTGAGCTGAATAGCTAGATAATTTGTTTCTTTTTTCAAATTCCCAAGTCCCCAAGGCCCGAAATTCCGAGTCTAGGGTGTTGGGTCTTTCGAAAGGAATAAATTGTTTCTACTAAGCCCCAAACCTAGAGCCGTTTCACATAGGCTTTGAAGTTATGCTCAATATGCTTTGAGTTTCCGGTTATTAACCTTGTACTCTGCATAACTTGTGGTTTAGATGACCCTTTTGACCTTCTTCTACTATAAGCCGGCTTTCGCGTGGTTAATCAATGTTGCTACAGCTGTACGAAGACAGGGTCAGGCAAGTCCCATTGGGCATCATCACTGATTGTAATCATACGCTAGCAAAGCATGCCACATTAGTGCGAGTCACATCAAGCTTAAGTAAGAAAGGTCAAGAAAGTTTGGCTCCTTTGTCCGGTTATAAGCTTGCAGCCGTACTTATTACAAGTAATCGGCCCTTATAACTCAATGGCATCGTGGCCGGGTCTTTGAGTTTGCAACTGTGCTATTCAAGCAATCAGCCCCCAAGACCTAGATGTACGCAATTTACTAGAGAAACTAATAGACTAATAAATAATACTTACCTGGAAGAAAAATAGAAAAACAACAGGAATATAAAAACTGAACAAAAATACATAGGAAAGAAACAAGATACTGTTGAACCGTCTCTTTGTTGATATGAGAAAAGTTAGGTCAGCAGGCTGCCTCATTAAAAACCCTCCAGTCCCCTTAGGTACCCTGGATAGGAAAAGAGTGCGTCTAAAACCTGCTGCCTGTTACATCGTGTAATTCCACTTGTGAATCTAGCCTAAACTAGGTATATTAGGGACGCAGCTGAGCCATGTTCCATGGTCTTTCTCTTTCTTGCATAGATGAGGTGGTATGAGTGCTGTCGTTAACAGCAGCCGACTCTTCCCTTGCATCTACCAAGTAATATAATCCATTGTGCAGATTCCGGCTTATGATGAACGGTCCCTCCCATGGTGGGGATAATTTGTGTTTTCCTTCCTTTGACTGTACCAGGCGAAGAACCAGGTCTCCTTCCTGGAAGACCCGGGTTTTGACTCTCCGGCTGTGATATCTCCTCAGATCCTGCTGATATATGGCCGATCTCTCCAAAGCTTGTTCCCTGTGTTCTTCTAACATATCCACGGCGTCCTGCTGGGTCTTCTCATTCTCCACCTCGACGTAAGCCGACACTCGAGGCGAGTCATGGATGATATCACTCGGCAGCACCGCCTCTGCACCATAAACCATGAAAAACGGTGTCATCTGAGTAGATCTGTTAGGTGTGGTGTTGATACCCCAAACCACTGAAGGTAACTCCTCAACCCATGCTCCAGCAGCTCTGATGCAGGGGACTCGCAGTCGTGGTTTTAATCCACGAAGTAACTCCTGATTTGCCCTCTCCACTTGTCCATTGGCTTGTGGATGGGCTACGGAAGCTATGTCAAGCCGGATTCCACTGTTACCACAGAATTTCTCCATCTCACCAAGGGACATGTTGGTTCCATTGTCGGTAATTATGCTGTGAGGATACCCGAACCGGTAGATAATCCTTTTCAGTAACTTGACTGCCGTAATCGCTTCACAATTGGTAACTGGCATAACTTCAACCGACTTGGTAAATTTATCAATAGCCACCAGGAGATGTGTCTTTTTGCAAGGTGACATGTGAAAGGGGCCAACCATGTCCATACCCCAAACGGCAAACGGCCAGGTTAAAGGAATTGTTTGCAACTCCATAGCCGGCACATGGATTTGGCGGGCATACCTTTGACATCCATCGCACCTTGCCACCAAGCGTTCCGCGTCTGCTGAGGTTGTGAGCCAGAAGAAACCGTGCATATATGCTTTGGCCACAAGGGACCTTGTGGATGCGTGATGCCCACAGTCGCCTTCGTGGATCTCTTTCAGGATTTGCCGGCCTTCTTCTGGTGCCACACAGCGCAAAAATACTCCTGCAGCACTCCTTTTATATAACTCCCCATTGATAATGGAATAACCTTTTGCTCGCCTCAGAATTTGCCTTGCTAGTACCTCCTGCTGTGGTAACTCGCCCCGTGATAGGTAAGCCAGAAACGGCTCTGTCCACTCGGGAACAGTGTGTATTGTGGCCACGAGCTCCGAATCCGGGTCTTTGTTTGCCACCTCTTCTTCAGACTCGGTTTTAACCGATGGCCACCATAGCTCGTCCAGGAAAACATTCAGTGGAACCGACTCTCTGCGCGAGCCGAGTCTGGCGAGTGCATCTGCTGCCTCGTTCTTTCTTCTATCTATATGCTCCACCTCATACCCGGAAAAACACCCAGCAACCCTGTCCACCTCTCTGCGGTATGCTGCCATAGTTGCATCTTTTCTATCCCAAGTTCCCGAGACCTGCTGTACCACAAGGTCCGAATCTCCATAACATCGTATCCTCTTAATGTTCATCTCCTTGGCTATCTTCAATCCATTCAATAATGCCTCATACTCGGCCACGTTGTTGGAACAATCAAAGTGAATCTGCAACACGTAGCTCAGCTTGTCTCCTTTGGGCGATGTGAGCACCACTCCAGCTCCTGATCCCTCGTATTGCTTGGAACCATCGAAGTGCATTATCCAAGACTCGGAACTTGGAGTCGTTGTGGGCATGCATGTGTGAGTCCAATCATTAATGAAGTCAACTAGAGCTTGAGATTTGATTGCTGACCTGGGCTCGTAGTTGATGTGATAATCTCCCATCTCGATTGCCCACTTGGCTATTCTATCTGTTGCATCCGAGTTTCTGATGATATCCGACATTGGTATAGAGCTAACTACTGTTATGGGGTGTTCCTGAAAATACGGCTTCAATTTCCGGCTGGCCATGAAGACCCCAAAAACCAGCTTCTGCCAATGTGGGTATGGCTGCTTTGCTTCTGATAATACCTCGCTGACATAATAAACCGGCCTTTGAACCGGGCGATCTTTCCCATCCTCCTTGTGCTCAACAACAACCACTGCGCTAACCGCCCGGGGCCCGGATGCAACGTATAATAACATGGGATCTTTAGGACCCGGGGATGCTAGGACCGGTGCTTCAGATAGCTGCTTCTTTAGTGCCTTGAACGCCTCGTCCGCCTCTTGGTCCCAAACGAATTGGTCGAATTTCCTCAAGAGCCGGTACAAGGGTATTGCCTTCTCTCCGAGTCTTGATATAAACCGGCTCAGCGCTGCTACACACCCGGTAAGCTTCTGAACATGCTTCAGGTTTTCCGGCTTTTTCAGACTCTGGATAGCTTTGATTTTGTCCGTGTTTGCCTCAATCCCTCTCTCTGACACGATAAAACCGAGTAACTTCCCTGCTGGAACTCCAAATACACACGTTGTCGGGTTAAGTTTCATTTGGTATCTTCTCAGGTTCTTGAATGTTTCCTTTAGATCATCAATAAATGTTTCCGCTTTTATGGTCTTGATCACCACGTCATCCACATAAGCATGAACATTGCGTCCGATTTGGTCCTCAAAGCACTTCTGAATGCACCGTTGATAAGTTGCGCCAGCGTTCTTCAATCCAAAAGTCATGGTCTTGTAACAAAAGGCTCCAAAAGGAGTTATAAACGACGTTTTCTCCCAGTCTTCCTTCTTGAGGTTGATCTGATGATACCCGGAATATGCATCCAGGAAACATAATAGGTCACTTCCAGCCACTGCATCTATGATCTGATCTATCCTCGGGAGTGCAAATGGATCCTTTGGGCAATGCTTGTTGAGACTCATATAATCAATGCACATCCTCCACTCATTGGTCTTTTTCATCACGAGAACCGGATTTGCCAACCAATCCGGGTGAAATACTTCCATGATAAAGCCGACTGTCAACAGCCGAGCAATTTCTTCTCCTATAGCTCTTCTTATTTCCTCATTCATTTTTCTCAGGCCCTGCTTCACAGGCCTAGACTTGGGGTCAACATGCAAGCTATGTTCTGCCAACTCTGTGGGGATACCCGGCATATCGCTAGGCGTCCAAGAAAACACATCCTGATTCGAACGAATAAACTCCACAAGTGCTTTTTCCTGCTCATCGTCCAAGTTAGATCCTATAGCAAATTGCTTAGAGGGATCACCTTCGACAAAGGCCACCATCTTGGTATCCTGTGCTGCGTTGAATTTTGCTCTCTCATCCTCAGTGTTTGGCCTCTTCAGCGCTGTCCTGTCATCCGGGTCTACTTGAGACCGATAATACTTGAGCTCCTCCTTTCTACAGGCTTGTTCTGCCATCGCCGCGTCTCCTTCGTCACACTCAGCCGCTATATCCCGGCTCCCATGTATGGTGATGGCCTGCTTAGGACCCGGGATTTTTAGCTGTAGGTATACGTAACACGGCCTGGCCATGAACTTGGCGTAAGCCGGCCTTCCAAATAGCGCGTGATAAGGGCTGCGCAACTTTACCACTTCGAACGTGAGCCACTCCACCCGGAAATTATCCTTAGATTCTCCAAAAGCAACCTCCAAGGTAATCTTTCCTTCAGGGCACGCTGAGTGACCCGGCAGAATCCCGTGAAAAACTATTGAACTTTTCTGTAGCTGAGACTGCTTGAGACCCATACGTAAGAAAGTTTCCCAATATAGGATGTTGATGCTGCTTCCACCGTCCATTAAGACCTTTTTCAGCTCATAACCGTTAACCTGTGGCGCAACCACCAATGCTAGGACTCCTGGGTGTTCTATCCTTTCCGGGTGATCTCTTCTGCTCCATGTTACATCTTGCTCCGACCACCTCAGGTATCTCGGGACAGCCGAGGAAACCGAGTTTACTGCCTTTTTTAGTATCTTTCTATCCTTGTTAGAAGTTCCTGTAGTGTGAACGTGGTACTGGCCCAATTGCTTGGGGTTGGCTTGGAAACCTCCAGCTCCTCCCTGGTTATTACCAGGATTTCCAACTCCCGGGTTACCTGCTGGGGGTGGGCCATTGCCCGGGTTTCCACCCGGACCCGGTCCTCCTCCCCGGCCCGCACCTCGCATAGCCTTGTTTACTTCCTCGTTCTTCCATCTATGCAAATCCACACACTGCTCCAATGAGTGGTTAGCCGGCCTTCCGTTCCTGCTGTGTTTCGGGCACGCCATTCTGAAGATATCCCAGTTGTTACCCGTCCTTGGTGGCCCTTGATAGTTTCCTCCGTTATGATTTCCTGCGTTGAAATTTCCTTCTGCTCTGGGCCTCGAAGACCCGGCTTCTGTGATGGCGACAAACTCGGAATTCCCCTCGAACTGGCGCTTGTTCTGGTTGTTCCCATTGTTTCCTCCATTGTTACCCGGCGCAGACCCGTTGCCGGCTCTTCCATTATTGCTCGTGTTTGCTTTTGTTTTCTTGTCATCAACGTCCTCTTCTGTAGTATCCGTGGCGGCATGTTTGTTGCACGCATCCATTAGCTCTCCCATCGTAACCTCTGAAGCATTCCGACTAGATTTCATGCGAGTTAACTTCTGCACTAAAGGCGTATACTTGCATGTCTTGGCCATAGCTTGCAACGCGTCCTTTGGCTGGATATCTGTAGATGAGTGAAGTATCTACATAACCCGGCGCACCCAGCTGCGCGCCGATTCTCCCTTCTTCTGGACACACCGTTCTAGGTCATCAATAGTAAATAGCTTCCTGCACGTTCCATGAAAGTGCTTGATAAACGCAGTTTCCAACTCACCCCACGACTTGATAGATCCTTCTGGTAAATTGTTGAACCACAACTTTGCCGCTCCTTCTGACATCATTAAGTACATGAACTTGGCTTGAAGATTTTCAGATGCATTGCGAATCAACATGGCCATCTCGTAACTGCTCAACCATGTTTTTGGGTCCATAGTCGGCTCATAATTCACTACTTTACCCGGTTCCTTGATTTTATCCGGGTAGGGCTCAGCCCTGATGTTATCCGACAGACACTTGGGCCCGGCGAGATTAGTCGGTACTGGCCTCACCCGGGAAACATGCGATCCTGCGGGGGGTACGGCTGGACGTGGCGCTACTGCTGGCCCGTGCACCGCAGACCCTGCCGCGGCTCGCCTGGCTCTGGAACTATCCACAATAGCTTGTGCTGCTGATACTGCTGGTGCTGCTTGAGCGCGGGGAGGAGGCGGCATTTGCTGCTGCTCTGCCCTCCGCCGCGCTGAACTTGTTTGAATGTTGCCAGTATTGCCATGCTGCTGGCTGATATAAGGCGTTCCATGCATTCCACTCCTATTATCCGGGTAATTAACCTGCTGTGCCACTACCGTACGCAGCAAATCGATCGCCCGCCGGGTCTGCTCCGCATGGGGTGACTCTCTTACGGGGATCTGATTCAATGCTAATGTTGCGGCATACACATTATCCATGGGGTTATTGAAGTGACCTGGTGGCGTACGAAATCGTGATGGTGGTGGTGGTGCCGTGTTGCCGACGGGGGCCCCAGTCTGCAATGTGGGTAACCCGGCCTGCACGTTTGTCGGCTGTCCTCCTCCGGTTGCCGGCTGATGCACAGTTTCCTGATTCACAGCCGGAATCGGCTGATCCTGGGGTGTGATGAATAGTGCGTTCGGGTTTATGACTCCACCCATCGCCGGTAATCTTGTCTGGTACCTTTGATGCATCCTGCTTGTCTCAGCTCGGAGCCGGTTCTCCAGTGCGTCCAGTTCGCGTTGGCGCGTGGCTACCCCTTGCTTTTCTGCTTCCACATCCCTTCTTTGTTGCTCCAGCGCACGGCGTGCTACCTCCAAGTCCCTGGCACGCGCCGCGGCGTTCTCCGGGGTTATCACAGTAGCTAACACTGTTGGGTCCAAGACCATATTGTTACTAAACAGGGCCGGGTGTTGTGGATTCGAAGGACCCGCCCCTAGCGTCCTGTTAGCCAGGAACCCAAACATGTTTGCCTGCAGCTCGCTATCCGCCGCTCGGCTGGTGACTGAAGCCGACTCTCCGTCAACCCGGGTCAGAACCGGATTTCCGTCAGCCGGATTTTGCTGCTGGGCTAATTCTTGCGCCGCTCCGGCCGCGGCCGTAGTCACGTTCCCCTGATTGAGATTGGTTGCAGGGTCCGTGTAGACCGCTACCTAGCGCGCAATGCTTGGCGAAGACTCATATTCCTCCTCATCACAGCTATCTTCCTCGTACCGGTCCTCCAGCAGGTGCAAGATAGACTCGGTATCATCTTCTCTCATGACCCGGCCACGCGGGGTCCATGCCAGCTCCTCCGGCTGTTCCCTCTTCGTGGTGGGCTCTTCTATCGGATCCACCGTCCCGACCGATTCTTCTCCGTCCGACTGAACGTGGGTGGCCTCTCCTGACACAGAATCAAATCCAAAATCGCCAGGGATTGAACCGGACGTACGTACCATTCCGACGAAGACGTTGACCCGGCCGATTGTGATGACAGATCCGGATTCGAGCAGATCCGACTCTGGCCCCCAGCCAAAATCGTCCACCATCTTCTCTCCTTCGGGGTCAGTGTAGATCTCGCCGATGACGAGGTTCTTCATGTTCTCCCGAGCTTCTCCCGTGATGTAAACACCCTTGGACGTAGGCCCCACGGTGGGCGCCAACTGTCGTGGGATAATCACGGCAGACGTTACCGGGGGTAACTTATCTTGGGGCAATTCGACTCTGGTGTTTGGGAGAGGGTTTAGCTCAAGGGAAACCATGGTGATATGCGATCTGGTAGCCGGCAATCGAGTCGCCGAGTCTCCGATCTGAATATATTATCTCAACTCTCGTGTTACAAAGGATACTCGAATATCTCGCGATTGTATGATTTTCGCTAATCTAACCCTAGGGGCCGGCTTATATAATATCCGGACCCCCTGGCTTACCGTCCAAGGCATACTCGAAATCCTACCCGGACACTGCTTACAAACCCTAAGTTTCCCTATCGGAACCCACAAACCGGGTTACGAGGCCTATACTCTTGGGCCTTCTAGAAACTCCTTTTCCCTAAGCCGGATCTTGCGCAGCGCCCTTTGGGCCGAATTACACCTTGGCGTTAGCCTACCGGGTTATCATCCCTCCATCACCAATCACAATACCTTCCATGGGGGATGTCCTTGTCCAAAGAGGGATAAAAAATCCTCCTAAGGGCAACAGGGACAGATGCAGTGAACTTTGGTGGCTAGGACACGAGAGGAGGGGAGAATGAGGAGGAAAAACTGCCTCCCGTGCGTGCGTGGCTATTTATATCACGAAAACTGTCAGATCAGGAATGGCCCGGAATTAATCCGAATGGTTCGGAATTATTCCGGAAGGATCCAGAATTTTTCCGGCTGGGTCGGATTCTTTCGAAATAATGCAGGCCAGTACAGGATTTGCTCCAAACAAGACCAAAAACTGGCAGTTGAAAAGGCTAGGATCAATGTGTCTTAGTGTGGAGTAAGGCATATGCATAGATGAACATAAGGAGAGGAAAAATGGACAAGTTAACATAAGGGGTTAGTAATTCCTAGTCTTACTTCTCAGGGAAGATGCAAATAAGATTCAACATAGCAACGGGAAGTAGTATTCGGAAAGACAACTCAATGAACCACTAGCAACCAACTAAGAACCAACTCTTCAAACGAGAAGAGGTTGGTGGCCTAAGCCACCATGTAAGATTTCATGGTATGCAACCGCGAAGATATATCTTGGGGGCATTGCCATTATGCAACATTGAAGCTAACAATTCAACATTAGAAAAAGAGAGATAACAATGAATTTTTTGCTTTGGGCATGATGGGGGGAGGGAGAACCCAATGTGTTAGGATAATACTCCCCCTATGTCCATGCCTACACCTAAACCCAAACACGTTTCATCTATAGGGATGTGTGCAAGATCCTCAAGTCAAACTCCTAGAATCAATGAGGTTTAGTTCATTCCTCAAGAACATGAATCTTGCATCGTCGATGGCTTCGTGAAGATATCCGCGAGATTATCCTTGGTGGGCACATAAGATAGTGCAATATCACCTTTTCCCACATGGTCTCGGATGAAATGATGACGAATTTCAATGTGCTTTGTTCTTGTGTGTTGCACGGGGTTGTACGCTCTCTTGATAGCACTTTCATTTTCACACAAAATAGGCACCTTATCCAAATGAACTTCATATTCCTTGATAGTTTGCCTCATCCATAGCAATTGGGTGCAAGCACTTGCGGCGGCTACGTACTCGGCTTCGGCGATGGAGAGAGATATGCAATTTTGCTTCTTGGAAGACCAACTCACCAAGGACCTACCAAGAAATTGGCAAGCCCCGAAAGTGGACTTCCTATCATCTTGATCACCCGCCCAATCGGAATCCGTGTAGCCCTTGAGAGAAAATTGTGCCCCCTTTGGGTACCACAAACCAAACCTTGGGGTATGAACCAAATACCAAAAGATCCTATGGACTGCCATTAAATGGCTTTCCTTAGGGGCCGCTTGATACCTTGCACACACACCTACACTCAAAACGATATCGGGCCTAGATGCACAATGGTAAAGCAAAGAACCAATCATAGTACGATACAACTTTTGGTCCACATCTTTACCCTTCGGGTTGTGAGATAGGTGGTACTTGACTTGCATAGGAGATGGCTTGATATTTGCATTTTGGAAATTAAACCTCTTGATCATGTCTTGGGTATACTTGGCTTGAGAAATGAAAGTCCCTCAAGCCAATTTCTTGATCTCAAAGCCAAGGAAGAATTTAAGCTCTCCCATAATAGACATCTCGAACCTGTCAGTCATAAGCTTTGAGAACTCATTATTAAAAGCTTGGTTAGTTGAGCCAAATATGATATCGTCCACATATAGTTGGCATATGAAAAGCTCTCCCTTTACTCTCTTGGTGAAGAGAGTGGGGTCGATCTTCCCAACTTCAAAACCACGGTCATCCAACAACTCTCTAAGGTGCTCATACCAATCACGTGGTGCTTGTTTAAGACCATAGAGCGCCTTGTCGAGTTTGTAGACATGGTTAGGAAAGTTGAGATTCTCGAACCCCGGAGGTTGCTTAACATATACCTCCTCTTTTAGTGGACCATTCAAGAAAGCACTTTTAACATCCATTTGTTGCAATTTGAAATTATGTGAAGATGCATAAGCAAGAAGGATACATATGGACTCAAGGCGAGCCACGGGAGCATAGGTTTCATCAAATTAAATGCCTTCAACTTGAGTGTAACCTTGATGTGACGCCCCGAGATCGGGCACTATGCAGATTTCAGCATTTCCGCCAAAATCCTCATAATAACCGATTCCAGGTTGCCACTTGTGATAACATTACAACAGTTCACGAATAATCCACAGCAACAACAGGAGAGGTATATACAAGACGACTCAAACGAGTCAAGGATACAACTGATACAATACAAAGATCCAAATAACAGCGGAAGAAACAACATAGTGTCCGACTACGGACAAGATACAAATTGGACTAAGAGTCCTGAAGATAACCGATGGCGTCCAATCCCTGCCCAGGCCAAGCCGGAGGGATTCCCAAGCTAACGTCGTCAGACTTCAAACCTGTTGACTACAATGTGGAATATGCAGCCACGAAATGGATTCGTGGGTCAGTACTATTAAGTACTGGCAAGTGGATAAACCATACTCACAAGATACCAGCGTAACCAATCATCACAAGATACAAATACTTTGGGTACAACGGAAAGGAAGGGATTATTGCAAAGAAGCGGCAGCTGGCTGCACTAACTAACTACAGAGACGCGCTACAACATCCGGCTAAAAGAAAGGGATAAGATAGCGTATCAGAACCAACTACAACTACTCACCAAACAATACCCATCCAATGTTACCCCCTACTAAGGAAGCAACCCAAGGAAACTCACAGGGTTGATTAAGGTGACATTCATTTTTATGGTGGAGGTAATCTATATTACTAGTCAAGTTATCATCGTTAAGTGTAAGTTGTCTGAGTACTTGTTAGCCAGCACTTTCACCAAGTCATCCATAACCGCGGACAACACGGCTTCTCGAGAAGATTTAACCCTGCAGGGATGCACCAATTTGGCCGTACACGTAAGAATGACCTGCCAGATGGAAATGCACTTCCACCAAGCGAGCCACTCAACACAACCCAACTCTTCTTCGCATCAAGCCCAAAGAACCCCGTGCAATTGAGCGCACGACTAATCAAGCCCCACGAAGAAAAGGGGACCCTCATAGCACTCTAAGAACGTGTCTCCCTAAATACCGACTACAAAAGTTCCACCCTGGCGCCAAGGGTTCGCACCTGCATATGCATGCGGCAAATGGAAAACCCGAACTAAATGAGGCGATTTGGACGAGATGCGAATCGAATCAAAGTTGCGGGGGGCGCCCATACTCGCTTCCCACATGCGGTTAGCGCGCTCATCATGGATCGGAGGACAAGACCCTTTTCCTAATTAAGTTCGACACTAGCAGGCCTCAAAACCACGCCGGGCCTCCTGCCGGTGCCTTATCATCAAATTATTATTACCCAAAACATTAACATGTTGTTGATTAAGTTGAAACCCAACTATCAAACTAAACAGGTGATAAGACGGACAACAAGACTTGAGCGCAAACAACACTAAGCATGCAACTACGACACGAGGGCCAACAAGGTAAACAAGCAACAGTTGATAGGAAGTGGAAGGAAGGCTATATCATGGCTGCAAGGTCTACATATGATAGGATCGAGACACAAGCATCGAATCATAAGGCTAGCATAAGAACAACGGAAAGAATCGGTAGCAAGTGATGAAAGGCAGCCATAGGCAGCAAGTGAGTATACTTGCCTGAGATCCAGCAAGTAGAGGTACATCCAAACTTGTCATTGCTCACATCATCTCAGCGTCCTATCCGCGAAGAAGCAACGAACTAGAACAAACACCCGATGCAACAATTACTTCTACGGCAAAAGATCCAGCATGATCAAGATATGGATGCATGACAATTAATTGATGCATCAAAGTAAACCAGTTGACATGGTAAACATATTTAAATGGGCCCATATGCAATTTGGATTGCATATGGAAAAGCCCATGAATTAATGTTGAATTAAATGATCTACAAATAACCATCATGTGAAAGTTGATTAGAATGATGCATGGATGATGAAAACAATAAGAAAACAACAATAGCTTCAATTTGATATGTTGTTTACCAAGTTTGGAATTTTATTTATTAAGTTATGAACTTTGGCATTTTAAATGATTTAAACAAACATTTGTTGTTTTCACCAATTTTAAATGTTCAAAACAGATAACAAAATTTATATTTGGAAAGAACACAAAATTTTAGATGGAATACATATTTCATTTGTTGAATTTGGATTTTTGATGAGCAAGTTATTAAATTGACAATTTTAAATGCATTAATTAAGAAATAGTTGTTTTCAGCAATTTAAATTGTTCAAAACAGAAAACAAAGTTGATATTTGCAAAGTTCATGAAAAATGGGATGGAAAACATATTTTACATGTTCAAAAAGAATTTAGTTTGACCAAGTTATTAATTCAGCAATTTTAAATGAATTAAACAAGATTTAAATTATTTAACCAAGGTTAATTATTCAAAACAGGAAACAAAGTTTATATTTGGAAATCTTATTCAATTTTGCATGGAAAACATATTTTACATGTGCCATTTGAATTAAATTTGAATTAATTATGAATTTGACCAAATTTGAAAGAGTTGTTTGAATTTGAATTTTTGAAACCATTTGAAATGTTCAAAACAGTATACAAATGGTTTAAACATGTAGATAATTTAATTTGGTGTGGAAAACATATTAAAATTGTTGGATTTGGAATTAACATTCAAAAGTTATGCAATTTCAAAGTGTAGGGTGTGTTCTGCCATTTTATTTAACAGCCAGGGACCTGATGGTGAAGAAACTGTGGAAACAAGGGCTTGTGTGCGAAATCCGGGCAAAAGATGGATCTGCACCGCGCCAGCAGCGACCCTAGGTCACTGACAGGCGGGCCAGTGCCACGCTGACGTCCACGTGTGCGCGGGTGTGGATGAGGTGGCTCCCAGGGTCACCGACTGGTGGGCCCTGGCTCCTGTGCGCGATAAAACAAGGAAAAAAGGGGGGGGGGCTTGCCTCTCCCAGGGATCGAACCGGAGACCTGGAGCGCGCGCGCGGGGTGGCTTAGCCACTGGGCTGCTGTGCTGTTTGTGATTGGAATGGTGCGTCGCTCGTTTTGAAATAGATTTGTGGCACGCTGGGATTTTTAACTGACGAAGAACGATTCGTTCTTCAGTTAACAGACGCCGGAGAGAAAAGCTGTCGGGGTTTCGGTGACAGGCCGCGCGAAGGCTGGCCACAGAGCATGAGGGGGAAGAGGAGGAAGGGACTCCCGAAGGCAGCTGCTCACCGGGGAGGAGTCGTCGTTGCTGCGCCGTGCTCGACAGGGAACGGAGGCGCGGGAGCACCGCTGCTGCTAGCAGCAGCAGGCAGCGGCACCGGAGGAAGATGATCATGGCGTCGCGGCCCCGGGCTTCCCCGGCCCCGGCTCTTCAGCGTGAAGGACGAGGCGACCACGGGGAGTCCATTCCCGTGGACGGCGGGCCTCGTCGTCAAGCAGGGAGGCGACGGCGGTGGAGTCCCTGACGGGGTTCTTCTCTGCAGTTGGGTTCAGAAAAGGAGGCAGAGAGGGAGGAGGAAGAAAGGGGGCGGCGGCGGCGTTGAGAGAAGGAGTAGGGGTTAGGGCGAGCAGAGGGAGGAGTGGGGGTTTTATGGAGGTGGAGGAGGTTGCAGCGACCGTCGAACCGCAGCAGTGGCAACGTGGACCTCCTGGATGCAGCGCCGTACAGAGGAGGAAGAAGGTGCGCGTGGGGCTGAACTGCGTTTGGTCTGGTGGGCTGCAAGGAGAGGGAGATGGGCTGGGTTGTAGGTGGGCCTTGGCCTGCCTCCCCAGCCCGAGAGGTTTTCTTTCTATTTCTTTTGTTTCTTTTTTTTGTAAAAGAATAGGAAGAGAGAAGTAGAAATAGGTGTTAGGGTTTTATTTTTATGAAATATTTTTTTATTGATTTACAAAACAGTAAAGTCAAAGCATGTTAACATTAATTTCAAAATTTTGAAATGTCAACTTGATTTGAATTTTCTATTTGAATTTCAAATAGGGTCTCATAAGGATTTGATTTTTGAAATAACCAATTTTTATTCAATAAGCTCAACCAATTATGAAAACTTATTAAATTTAAATGTTTGCAAGATTTTAATTCTAATTAATTTTAAACCACAATTGGAACATGCCAAGTATGAATGATTTGATTTGAATTTGAACTTGAATTTACCATTAGGGTGTTAATAAAAAGGGGATTTTATTAACAAGCAATTTAATTGATTCAAATTCAAAACTATTGAAACCAAATTGAGTTGTTTAGTTTGCAACTTTCAATTGGAAACTTTGGACATGTTTGAAGTTTAAATTGGTTTGAACTTTTTAAGTTGTTTTGAAAACAAGGTGCAATGCATATGATGCATGTGATGCAAAGCAAAAAGAAAAAAAACAACCAAATCCTATTTGGGGGGAAATCCCCCGGGTGTTACAGACGACACCACTAACAAGGGATTGCGCCCTCGCAATCCACCCACTAACCCGGGAGGGGAAAGAAGTTCGACTATCGATTCTTCATGCTTCCAGTTGATCTCCTCGATACCACTAACAAAAGTTTCTCGACACCACTAACAAGAGATTCTGGCTCGGGTTGATGACGATCTTCTTCCACCAGGAATCTTCCGATGATCGAATCTATTGGGTTAAAGGCTCAGAAAACGTCCAACCCACGTAGGATCCTAAAACTTTGAAAGATTGAGAAAAAGAGAGACTCCAAAACAAATAAGATGAGAGGAGAAATAGAATAGAGATAAGGAGAAAACAAGAATCCTATTGAGATGTTTCCAAAATAGGTTTTGCATAAATAGTTTTTGACACTCTAGAAACATGACCGTTCGCGAGGTTATCCTACAGGCTTTGCGGACCCGTTGCTTCGATAACCATTCGTATCGAAACAACTTTGGGAATCGGAAACCATGCTCTGATACCATTTGTGACGCCCCGAGATCGGGCACTATGCAGATTTCAGCATTTCCGCCAAAATCCTCATAATAACCGATTCCAGGTTGCCACTTGTGATAACATTACAACAGTTCACGAATAATCCACAACAACAACAGGAGAGGTATATACAAGACGACTCAAACGAGTCAAGGATACAACTGATACAATACAAAGATCCAAATAACAGCGGAAGAAACAACATAGTGTCCGACTACGGACAAGATACAAATTGGACTAAGAGTCCTGAAGATAACCGATGGCGTCCAATCCCTGCCCAGGCCAAGCCGGAGGGATTCCCAAGCTAACGTCGTCAGACTTCAAACCTGTTGACTGCAATGTGGAATATGCAGCCACGAAATGGATTCGTGGGTCAGTACTATTAAGTACTGGCAAGTGGATAAACCATACTCACAAGATACCGGCGTAACCAATCATCACAAGATACAAATACTTTGGGTACACCGGAAAGGAAGGGATTATTGCAAACAAGCGGCAGCTGGCTGCACTAACTAACTACAGAGACGCGCTACAACATCCGGCTAAAAGAAAGGGATAAGATAGCGTATCAGAACCAACTACAACTACTCACCAAACAATACCCATCCAATGTTACCCCCTACTAAGGAAGCAACCCAAGGAAACTCACAGGGTTGATTAAGGTGACATTCATTTTTATGGTGGAGGTAATCTATATTACTAGTCAAGTTATCATCGTTAAGTGTAAGTTGTCTGAGTACTTGTTAGCCAGCACTTTCACCAAGTCATCCATAACCACGGACAACACGGCTTCTCGAGAAGATTTAACCCTGCAGGGATGCACCAATTTGGCCGTACACGTAAGAATGACCTGCCAGATGGAAATACACTTCCACCAAGCGAGCCACTCAACACAACCCAACTCTTCTTCGCATCAAGCCCAAAGAACCCCGTGCAATTGAGCGCACGACTAATCAAGCCCCACGAAGAAAGGGGGACCCTCATAGCACTCTAAGAACGTGTCTCCCTAAATGCCGACTACAAAAGTTCCACCCTGGCGCCGAGGGTTCGCACCTGCATATGCATGCGACAAATGGAAAACCCGAACTAAATGAGGCGATTTGGACGAGATGCGAATCGAATCAAAGTTGCGGGGGGCGCCCATACTCGCTTCCCACATGCGGTTAGCGCGCTCATCATGGATCGGAGGACAAGACCCTTTTCCTAATTAAGTTCGACACTAGCAGGCCTCAAAACCACGCCGGGCCTCCTGCCGGTGCCTTATCATCAAATTATTATTACCCAAAACATTAACATGTTGTTGATTAAGTTGAAACCCAGCTATCAAACTAAACAGGTGATAAGACGGACAACAAGACTTGAGCGCAAACAACACTAAGCATGCAACTACGACACGAGGGCCAACAAGGTAAACAAGCAACAGTTGATAGGAAGTGGAAGGAAGGCTATATCATCGCTGCAAGGTATACATATGATAGGATCGAGACACAAGCATCGAATCATAAGGCTATCATAAGAACAACGGAAAGAATCGGTAGCAAGTGATGAAAGGCAGCCATAGGCAGCAAGTGAGTATACTTGCCTGAGATCCAGCAAGTAGAGGTACATTCGAACTTGTCGTTGCTCACATCATCTCAGCGTCCTATCCGCGAAGAAGCAACGAACTAGAACAAACACCGGATGCAACAATTACTTCTACGGCAAAAGATCCAGCATGATCAAGATATGGATGCATGACAATTAATTGATGCATCAAAGTAAACCGGTTGACATGGTAAACATATTTAAATGGGCCCATATGCAATTTGGATTGCATATGGAAAAGCCCATGAATTAATGTTGAATTAAATGATCTACAAATAACCATCATGTGAAAGTTGATTAGAATGATGCATGGATCATGAAAACAATAAGAAAACAACAATAGCTTCAATTTGATATGTTGTTTACCAAGTTTGGAATTTTATTTATTAAGTTATGAACTTTGGCATTTTAAATGATTTAAACAAACATTTGTTGTTTTCACCAATTTTAAATGTTCAAAACAGATAACAAAATTTATATTTGGAAAGAACACAAAATTTTAGTTGGAATACATATTTCATTTGTTGAATTTGGATTTTTGATGAGCAAGTTATTAAATTGACAATTTTAAATGCATTAATTAAGAAATAGTTGTTTTCAGCAATTTAAATTGTTCAAAACAGAAAACAAAGTTGATATTTGCAAAGTTCATGAGAAATGGGATGGAAAACATATTTTACATGTTCAAAAAGAATTTAGTTTGACCAAGTTATTAATTCGGCAATTTTAAATGAATTAAACAAGATTTAAATTATTTAACCAAGTTTAGTTATTCAAAACAGGAAACAAAGTTTATATTTGGAAAGCTTATTCAATTTTGCATGGAAAACATATTTTACATATGCCATTTGAATTAAATTTGAATTAATTATGAATTTGACCAAATTTGAAAGAGTTGTTTGAATTTGAATTTTTGAAACCATTTGAAATGTTCAAAACAGTATACAAATGGTTTAAACATGTAGAGAATTTAATTTGGTGTGGAAAACATATTAAAATTGTTGGATTTGGAATTAACATTCAAAAGTTATGCAATTTCAAAGTGTAGGGTGTGTTCTGCCATTTTATTTAACAGCCAGGGACCTGATGGTGAAGAAACTGTGGAAATAGGGGCTTGTGTGCGAAATCCGGGCAAAAGATGGATCTGCACCGCGCCAGCAGCGACCCTAGGTCACTGACAGGCGGGCCAGTGCCACGCTGACGTCCACGTGTGCGCGGGTGTGGATGAGGTGGCTCCCAGGGTCACCGACTGGTGGGCCCTGGCTCCTGTGCGCGATAAAACAAGGAAAAAGGGGGGGGGGGGCTTGCCTCTCCCAGGGATCGAACCGGCGACCTCGAGCGCGCGCGCGGGGTGGCTTAGCCACTGGGCTGCTGTGCTGTTTGTGATTGGAACGGTGCGTCGCTCGTTTTGAAATAGATCTGTGGCACGCTGGGATTTTTAACTGACGAAGAACGATTCGTTCTTCAGTTAACAGACGCCGGAGAGAAAAGTTGCCGGGGTTTCGGCGACAGGCCGCGCGAAGGCTGGCCACAGAGCATGAGGGGGAAGAGGAGGAAGGGACTCCCGAAGGCAGCTGCTCACCGGGGAGGAGTCGTCGTTGCTGCGCCGTGCTCGACAGGGAACGGAGGCGCGGGAGCACCGCTGCTGCTAGCAGCAGCAGGCAGCGGCACCGGAGGAAGATGATCATGGCGTCGCGGCCCCGGGCTTCCCCGGCCCCGGCTCTTCAGCGTGAAGGACGAGGCGACCACGGGGAGTCCATTCCCGTGGACGGCGGGCCTCGTCGTCAAGCAGGGAGGCGACGGCGGTGGAGTCCCTGACGGGGTTCTTCTCTGCAGTTGGGTTCAGAAAAGGAGGCAGAGAGGGAGGAGGAAGAAAGGGGGCGGCGGCGGCGTTGAGAGAAGGAGTAGGGGTTAGGGCGAGCAGAGGGAGGAGTGGGGGTTTTATGGAGGTGGAGGAGGTTGCAGCGACCGTCGAACCGCAGCAGTGGCAACGTGGACCTCCTGGATGCAGCACCGTACAGAGGAGGAAGAAGGTGCGCGTGGGGCTGAACTGCGTTTGGTCTGGTGGGCTGCAAGGAGAGGGAGATGGGCTGGGTTGTAGGTGGGCCTTGGCCTGCCTCCCCAGCCCGAGAGGTTTTCTTTCTATTTCTTTTGTTTCTTTTTTTTTGTAAAAGAATAGGAAGAGAGAAATAGAAATAGGTGTTAGGGTTTTATTTTTATGAAATAATTTTTACTGATTTACAAAACAGTAAAGTCAAAGCATGTTAACATTAATTTCAAAAATTTGAAATGTCAACTTGATTTGAATTTTCTATTTGAATTTCAAATAGGGTCTCATAAGGATTTGATTTTTGAAATAACCAATTTTTATTCAATAAGCTCAACCAATTATGAAAACTTATTAAATTTAAATGTTTGCAAGATTTTAATTTTAAACCACAATTGGAACATGCCAAGTATGAATGATTTGATTTGAATTTGAACTTGAATTTACCATTAGGGTGTTAATAAAAAGGGGATTTTATTAACAAGCAATTTAATTGATTAAAATTCAAAACTATTGAAACCAAATTGAGTTGTTTAGTTTGCAACTTTTAATTGGAAACTTTGGACATGTTTGAAGTTTAAATTGGTTTGAACTTTTTAAGTTGTTTTCAAAAACAAGGTGCAATGCATATGATGCATGTGATGCAAAGCAAAAAGAAAAAAAACAACCAAATCCTATTTGGGGGGGAAATCCCCCGGGTGTTACACTTGAGCTACCAATCTTGCCTTGTTCCTTATAACAATGCCATGCTCATCTTGCTTGTTCTTGAATATCCACTTAGTGCCAATAACATTGTGGCAATCTTTGGGCTTCTCAACTAATCTCCAAACTTTGTTGCACTCAAAGTTATTGAGCTCATCATGCATTGTTTCAACCCAATCGGAGTCCTCAAGAGTTTCAAACACTTTCTTTGGTTCCACCATAGATATGTGAGCTTGATGCTCACTAAAATGTGCCAATCGCCTTCTTGTGGATCTTCTACCTTGAATATCTTCCAAGACCTTGTTGTCTTAGGCATCAATATTCTTCAAAGAACTTCTTATCCTTTTAGCACGACGGGCTTCGATCTCCTCATTATTTCGAGGAGGGATCACTTGATCATCTTGATCATTTGGATCCCCGTATTTACCAACTTGGCCTTGATCATCATCATCAACACTAGCTTCAACTTGAGGAGAGGATGAAGAGGATGGTTGATCTTGGCCTTGACCTTGACTAGCATGAATGATAGGAGTGGTAACATCTTGCGTAGTGACTTGGTCAATAAGAGGAGGGTCTTAAACATGTTCTTGGGTAGGTGCATCACTTGGCTCCTTGGCTTGTTCTTCTATTGTAGAGGAGGGCTCCACTTGAGTAGAGCATATTCCTTCTCGAGTCGCCACAAGGTGTCTCTCGATGGGGCGGGAAAATCCCACACCCATCCTTCCTATGGCTTCTTGAGGCATTTCAACATCTACATTAGAAACATGAAATTGCGCCACTTGGGAGCCATCATTTTCCTCGAAAACCACACTACAAGATTCTATGACAATCCGTGAGGCTTTGTCAAAGACTCTATAAGTGTGGGATTCGACACCGTAACCAACAAATATAGTCTCAATAGTTTTGGATTGAAATTTAGACAACCTAACACCCTTGATCAAATAGAAGCACTTACAACCAAATACACGGAAATAGGAGACGTTGGGCTTATTGCCGGTGAGGATCTCATATGGAGTCTTGTCCAAGCCCTTGCGGATGTAGAGGCGGTTGGAGGAGTGGCATGCGGTGGATATGGCCTCGACCCATAAATATTAGGGAGAAGAATACTCCTCCAACATGGTCCTTGCCATATCAAAGAGAGTGTGATTCTTCCTTTCGGCAACACCATTTTGTTGAGGAGTGTAAGTGACGGAGTATTGATGACAAATGCCTTCTTCACTAAGGAATTCATTCATAGTGTAGTTCTTGAACTCCGAACCATTATCATTCCTAATAGCCATGATTTGCACATTGTGTTGATGTTGCACTTTGTTGGAGAAGTCGATGATGGTTTGTTGAGTTTCACTCTTGCACTTGAAGAAATAAACCCAAGTGTATCTTGAATAATCATCGACAATCACCAAGCAATACTTCTTGCCACCAAGACTTGCCTCGGGCACGGCACCAAAGAGATCAACATGGAGAAGCTCCAAGATCCTCTTTGATGAAATAATAGTCTTGGCCTTGCGCCAGATATCATGCATCTTTCCTTCAACACACGACCTACAAACGCGATCTTTGGAAAAGGAAACATTTTCTTTTAGTCCGAAAATAAGGCTACCTTTGTGAAGACTTTGCAAAGTTCTCATGTTGACATGGGATAAGAGGCGATGCCACAACCATCCCACGTCCGCCTTTCCGAAAAGACACATTGATTGAGAGTTGGTAGAGTTCGAAAAGTCCACCACGAACAACTCATTTTCAACATGTCCCACGTATGTGACATCAAGAGTCTTGATCCTCAAAAGGACCACAATATCTTCATCAAAAAAGACGGAGAAACCCATCTTTCCAAGAGAGTGAACAAAAAGTAAATTGAAACCAAGGGATTCGACAAGAATGACGTTCACGATAGTGATATCGGGAGCAATCACAACCTTGCCGAACACGGATACCTTGGACGAGGGCGAGTCTCCATAAGTGACGGTTGCTTGTATTCCATTTGGGAGCAACTTCGTCACATGTTCTTTGCTTCCGGTCATATGACTAGTGCATCCACTATCAATTATCCATTTAGACCCACCGGAAGCATAGTCCTGCAAGAGATCATTGACTAGAGTTATGACCCGAGGAGGGTCCCTTCATGTTAGCAAAAAGGGTCTTTGGAACCCAAATGGTGTAGTCAATGTAACCCTCAATAGGACCAACATATTTAGTTTGCACAACACCATAATAATCAACATATAAGAAATGGTGTGGATTGTTAGTTCCCGCGGAGATGTTACGAGTAGCGTTGTCCCTTATGACACTACTACTCGAAGCAACGTTGCCTGCTTGTGCAGGAGTGCTACGAGTAGTGTTGTCCCTAATGACAATACCACTCGAGGCACCATTGTTGGCATTCTTCTTGTTCTTCTTCTTGGCAACATAGCCAAGATCTTGCTTTCCCACTTGTGGCCTTGGAGCACTCAATTGTGTTCTAGCAACAACCACATTAGGACTAGGGGCCACCACTTGTGGGGTAGAGACCAAAACCTTCTCAACTTGAGGGCCTTTGCCCTTGAGCCTTGCAATCTCATCCTTCAACCTAGCATTTTACTCAATAATATTTGCATGATCACAAGAAGAAGTAGAGGTGCTATGGTTGTTAAGTTGATTAAGTTGAGTTTGAAATTGTTCATGCAACTCTTTGAGGGAAGAATGTTGACTCTCCAAAGCTTTGAGAGCCTCGGTTAGTTTTTCAAACTCCTCGGTTAGTTTAACATGACCAACACCAAACTCAACCTTATCCTTTTTAGCATTTTTATATTTAGCAATTGCAAGGTCACGTTCCTTAGTGATATTAGAAGCAAGTTCATTATGAGTTTCTTCAATAGATTCAAGTTCCTCCTCAAGAGGAACTCTACCATAATGCTATTCCTCAAGAGTCATAGTGAGGGATGCAATTTCATCCGCATCCCTTCTTTCAACCTCACATTTCTTCTCAAGAGCTTCTTGGGCCTCTCCCAATTGGCTCATGAGATGTTCGAAGTACTTCTTGGTCTCCCCTTGCATGTTAGACATAAAACTTTCAAAAGAGAGCATTTCATCTTCTACTCTAAGACTAGAAAGATTTTCTAGTTCACTTGGGGTCTTAGAGTTGGGAGAAGGTGATACCTCAGAGGCCTTGGCCATGAAGCACTTGGCATTTGGGTGAGGATGATTTTCATTGGGGGATTCAAAGAGAGATGAAGATGATGGAGTAGAAGCAATAGCTAGAGCGGCCACTTCACTTGTGGTTTCTTCTTCTTCATCACTCCCGGAATCATATTCCTCTTGAGTCACTAGCACAAACTTGGTGGGAGATTTCTTGTTGAAAGGTTTATTCTTGAAATGAGGTTTCTTGTACTCAACCTTGGACTTGTCCTTGCGAACGAGTTTGCCACAATGGTGTTCTCTATTTTCATAGGGACACTCCGCAATGAAGTGGTGCTTATCTTGGCAATTGAAGCAAGACCTCACTTTTTGAGCCCCATCATTGCCATAGCGAGACTTGGTTTTCTCCTCAACAAATTTCTTGGCCTTGGGAGGATTCCTCCAAAACTTTTGCACGGTGAGAGCAATGATATCCTTGAGCACGGGATCATACTCTTGATCCTTCAATGGAGCCAACACCTCATTGCCTTCTTCTTCATACTCAACCTCTTGTGACACAACCTTGGCCTTCAAAGCAACTGATGCCCCTTTGTGCATTACTATGGACCTAACATGGTTGTCAAGAGCATTCTTGGTTTGCACTTTATAGGAGCACATTTCTTGCATAACTTGAGTTGAGGTCATATTAGGGAAGTCATGTCTTCCTTGAATGCTCTTCAAGTCCGCGCCCTCAAATGGAATGAGGGAAATCATGTACTTCCTTTTGATCCAAGCATCATCAATGTACTTGGCACCAACATTAGTAAATGCGATGGCAAGTGTCTTGAGCCTTCGGTACATGTCTTCGTGGTTCTCTCCATCATGCATATAGAACCCTTCTGCCTCATTGGTTAACGCATCATATCTATTCCTTTGCGTGCTCTCATTGCCCACAAACATGACGACAAGAGCGTCCCATGTTTCCTTGGCGGTGGAATATTGTTGAAGATGCGGCATGTGGTTAGGACCCACGACTTGTTGAAGAATGGAAAAGGCGGTGTAGTTGAGTTGACAATCTACGGCTTCTCTTCTTGTTAGGTTCTTGGGGTCATGAGGCTTGTATCCATCGCGAGTGACCCTCCAAAGCTCTATACAAGAAGAGTTCAAGCGAGTCTCCATGTAATATTGCCATGCACGAAAAGAAAATGCATCAATTTTAGGTGGATCTCCCCTAGGGATTATATGAGTATATGGGATGAGAGGATCGGGAGAATAACTTCCGGGAACGGAGTGAAATTCTCCATCTCCTTCTGTACCCTTCTTGGTGGAGTTTTTGGCGGAAGCAATTTTAGATGGATCACCATCTACCCCTTTCTTGGCGCCCTCCGGGGGTACTTCCGGAGGAGATGAGCCGGTGACCTCCGGTCCTTTGGCTTTCAAGAGTTCCATCAAGACTTGACGCAACTCATAAATTTTGGTGTCTATGGATGAGGTCAATGAATTTTTCAACTCATTGAGATCATTCATGGACACCGGTGCCGCGGAACCTTCGGTATCCGATTCATCACCCATACTTAAACTCTTAGGAGGTTAAGCCCGATACAAGAACCGAGGCTCTGATAGCAATTGAAAGTATAGTATAGGCACCTATAGGGGGCGAATAGATTCTACGACCAATTTTAATTTTTCTACACAATTAGGCTTGACACAAAGGTAAATTCTCTAAATAGTGCAACTAAGGTGAATTTACCTATATGACAAGGATAGTAACTAAAGCAACTAGTACAACAATAAATGCAACAAGTACAAGTGAGTAAAGATAAGGGAACGAGATAACCGATAGGAAGGACGCGAAGACATGATGTATTCCCGAGTTCCTCCTTGTTAAGGGAGTACGTCTCGTTGGAGGGGTGTGAGCTCGCCACGAAGGCCTATTCAACGCCACAAAGGCCTCACCCTATTCTCCGATGAATCTGGCCACAAAGGCCTAGTTCACCTTCCACTATTGATCCCCTTTGAGGCAGGAATCGAATCCTTTACAAACAAGCTTGGGGCACACACCCACAACCAAATTGGGGGCTCCCAACTATCACAAATTACCAAGAGTAGAAAGAAGCCTAGGTTCTCCACAAGAGGAAACCCTAGGCAAGGATCCCTCAAGCTAATGAGGGGGAAATGGAAATCCGGTTGGTGAAGATGTAGATCCGGTGCTTCTCCTTCAATCCTTCAAGTTTCAACGAGTTTGGGTGGAGGGAATGGGAGATCTAGCTTGGTGGGTGAGCTCCATTAATGGGGACTTCAATTCTGGACGAGCTAACGCTTGGGGAAGGATGAAGGCATCTATTTATAGCTCCCCACAAAACTAGCCGTTTTCTTCACTGTCCACGTGCAATCCGGAATCACCCGGAATAATTCCGGGTCCCGGAATAATTCCAGTGCAATCCGGATGGCAACATAAGTTTTTACGGTCATGTCGGAATCCCTCCGGATTGATCCGGAATAATTATGGATGGCAACAGAAGTTTTTACGGTCAGAATCATCCGGATTGATCCGGAATCACCCGGAATCACCCGGAATTATTCCGGATTGTAACAGAGACTTTTGCGGCCAAGTCGGAATCATCCGGAATGGTCCGAAATAATTCGGGATGGTCCGGAATTATTCCGGGATGCACATAAAGATCTTCTTGAGGCCAGAAAAAAGTCTGTTGATCTTTTATCTTCTTCACCATTTCTTTGACACTATTTATGTGCTGATAATGATTATAACCTTTCAACAAATAGCACACATGGTTAAAACTCCTTTATGTTGTTAACAAACACACAAAACACAGAGATATCGAAAATGCACTTTCACTCGAGCCCGGCCTGGGCCTGCGCAGGGGAGAGCCCGGCCTGGGCTGGCCGCAAGGCCTGCCACCTAACAGAACCCCCTAATGGTGCAGACCTTGCACTCCTTGGGATACCCCAAAAGGAGGGTGTGATGAGCACATCGGTAGGAGTTTTCCCCTTAGTTAAGAACCAAGGTTATCAATCCAGTAGGAGAAAGAGGCCCTTCGTAAGGTTGATGCCACTGACGGTGCTGATGGCTCACCGGTGTCAGCAACAACGTGGAACCTGCACACAACACAACCAAAATACTTTGTCCCAACAGTACAGTGAGGTTGTCAATCTCACCGGTCTTGCTGAAAACAAAGATTAGACGTATAGTGTGGAAAATAATGTATGCTTGCAGTAAGTAAAGAAAGCAGGAAATTATGGTGGTTTGTTTTAACAGTGTAGGAAAATGGACCGGGGTTCATAGGTTCACTAGTGGTGTCTCTCCATAAAAGATAGCATGCTGGGTGAACAAATTACAGCTGGGCAATTGACAAATAAAGGTTGCACCGTAGTGCACATTCATGAAATGATGACTACTATGGTATTTAGTGCGGGCATTACAAAAATATACATAGACCATAATCCAACTTCATCTATGACTAAAAATCCACCCTCAGGTTATCATCTGAACCCCCTTACGTATTAAGTTCCAAGCAACATATAACTGCATTCAACGAAGTGTGTAATGTAAGCAATGATTATGCACGCGGGCACTCTCACTGTTGTTTTCTCCCTAATGGAAACATCACATCCTCCCCCTTCACGTTTTTGTCACTCGAGAAAGGCGAAGAGGAGGCATGAAGCCACTATCAAGCATAAATACTCCCTTTTGGAGTCACTAGATACTACTTGGCCAGAGCAACCACTAGCAAAGAAAAGCACGCAAGATCACAAATAACCTATATGACCTGAGCTACAAAGGAAGACCTTGGACCTATGATAATAAACAGTATGGTCAAAATAATGTCAGAGTGCGCTTAGATAGGGCTGTTGCTAATCCAAGTTGGTCAAATTTATTCAAAAATGCTCAGGTAACTCATTTAACTTCCTCTAGATCTGATCATTGTCCTATCATTTTAAATTTGGACTATGCTGCTGCTGTGAGACGTGTTCCTCCTATTCGCAGGTATGAGGCGTATTGGGAAAGGGAGGATTCTTTGGCAGAGGAAATTCATACGGCATGGTCCTTGCATAAACCTCCTACAGATTTGGGAGAGATTGCTAATAATTTAAAAGGGATGATGGAATCCCTGCATTCCTGGAGCAGGAAGACTATTGGCTATATTCCGAGGCTGATCGAGAAGAAGAGAAGAGAACTTGATAAGATCAGTGCTAGAAATGATCTTAATAGCATAAGACAGGCCAGGAAAATTAGTGCAGAGCTGGATGACCTGTTAGAAAAGGAGGAAATTAGATGGAGACAACGCTCAAGAATTTCTTGGTTGCGGTCTGGCGATAGAAATACCAGGTACTTCCACCGTAAGGCAACCTGGAGACACAAGAAGAACAATATTGAGAAGCTTCAAACTAGTGATGGTAATGTTATCTCAGACACGAGTTTGATGGAAAATCTAGCTACTGGCTTCTTCACGGATTTGTATACCGCAGATCCCCATGTCCAGCCTTCTATTGTTGCTGATTTACTGCAAAAGAAAGTACATGAACAAGATAATGAAAGGCTGTGTGCTGAGTTTTCTGACGAAGAGATTAGCTTTGCCCTCTTCCAAATTGGCCCGTCCAAAGCGCCGGGGCCGGATGGCTTCCCGGCAGGTTTTTTCCAGCGGAATTGGTGTCTTCTCAAACAAGATGTGATTGGGGCTGTTAAAATGTTTTCCAGTCTGGGTCGATGCCGGATGGAGTGAATGAAACTTCTATAGTGCTTATCCCAAAAAATAAGAATCCCTTATCATTGAGAGACTACAGGTCGATCAGCTTATGTAATGTCATATATAAAGTGGTTTCCAAGTGTTTGTCGAACAGGTTAAGACCCCTGCTTCAGAACATTATTTCTCCGACTCAGAGTGCCTTCATTCCGGGACGTTTGTTGATGGATAATGCTCTTATTGCCTTTGAATGCATTTATGCTTTGCAAAATGGATCTAAGAATGCTGGAAATTTCTGTGCCTATAAGCTGGATCTTATGAAAGCTTATGATCGTGTGGATTGGAACTTTCTGGAGATTGCCTTGACAAAGCTAGGCTTTGCGGAGAAATTTATTAGTTGGATCATGCAATGTGTTAAAACAGTGAGGTTCTCTGTTCGTTTTAATGGCAAGCTGCTACAGAGCTTCGTACCTTCTAGAGGTCTAAGACAGGGGGATCCCCTTTCTCCGATTCTCTTCCTCTTTGTGGCTGAAGGCTTAACCTCTCTTATTCATAACCACATCTCGAGTGGAAATATCCAAGAGTTGAAAATTTGTAGAAGAGCTCCGGGAATATCTCATCTTCTTTTCGCTGATGATAGTCTTCTTTTCTTCAATGCTTCTGAAGAGGAAGCAAAACGTATTAATGGGATTCTTCGTGCGTATGAGGCAAGTACTGGACAACTTCTTAGCCCGGCCAAATGCTCTATTTTGCTGGGCAATATGTGTCCGTTGAAGTGGGGACTACGGTGGCGTCTATTTTAAATGTTCAAAGTACTTCCTTTGAAGAGAAATACCTTGGTCTCCCGGTTCCAGAAGGGAGAATGAAGGATGGTAAATTTCAACCTACAAAAGATAGGCTCCGGAAGAAATGTTCAGACTGGTCTGAGAAGTATATGGCTGGTGCTGCTAAGGAAGTTCTTATAAAATCTGTGGCCCAGGCTATCCCTACACATGCTATGAGCATTTTCAAATTTTCGGCTGGTTTGTGTGAGGATTTGGCACAGATTATGAGGAATTTCTGGTGGGGAGATGAGGCGGATCAGAGGAAAGTACACTGGATGGCCTGGGATAAAATGACAAAACCGAAATCTCAAGGTGGCATGGGATTTAGGGACTTAAGGGCCTTTAATCAAGCCTTATTGGCTAAACAGGCTTGGCGTCTGATTGAGTTTCCGAACAGCTTATGTGCTCAGCTCCTTAAAGCGAAGTATTTCCCTTCTGGTCATTTGATTGATACTGCTTTCATTAAAAATACTTCTCCATCTTGGCAAGGTATTGTTCATGGCTTGGACCTTCTGAAAAAAGGTATGGTTTGGAGGATTAATTCAGGTATGCAAGTTAAGATTTGGCGGGATAACTGGATCCCGAGAGGGAATTTGAAAACAATTGGTAAAGCTTCCCCAAATAGATGGAAATGGGTGTCTGATCTCATTGATCCAACTTCAAAACGGTGGAAGGAAGACCTGATTCGAAAAATCTTTTTCGCCTCAGACGTTGAACATATCCTACAGATTAATTTACCTTCTTTTACCGGGGATGATTTTCTTGCGTGGCATTTTGAGAAATCAGGTATGTTCTCTGTTAGGAGTGCGTACAAACTAGCTATGGATATTAAATCTTTGGGTGATGAATCCGGTATGAGTAATAACCCTCCAGGTGTTAGAGATTTTTGGAGCATGTTATGGAAAGTGCAGGTTCCACCTAAAGTTAGGATTTTTGGGTGGAAGCTTGCTACTGATAGTCTTGGTGTACAAGCTCACAGATGTAGTAGAAATATGGACCAGACTCCTACATGCCAAATTTGTGGCATGGAACCAGAATCGAGTCACCATGCTATGATCAGGTGTACAAAAGCAAAAGCCCTTCGACATTGTTTAAAAAAAGATTGGTCTCTGCCTGATGATCATACCTTCAGATACACTGGTAACGACTGGATGATTATTCTTCTTAGTCATGTGAATGATCAGATGCGGGCTAAACTTCTACTACTTTGGTGGAGGACTTGGCATCTGCGTAACAATGTGATTTTTGATGATGGAAAATGCAGAATTGATCAATCTGCTTTCTTTCTGCAATCTATGTTAGCTTCAACTCTTGATAAAAGGGATGTGGAGGGCCTATCGAATCCAAAAGGTAAGTGGCCAGTAAACTGGGATGACGTAACCACGGTTTCTCTTCAAAAAGAAACTCCTGGGTCTTGGTCAAGACCAGAGCTGGGTTGGGCTAAACTGAATTGGGATGCAAGTTTCTGGGAAGAGGAAAACAGAGGAGGTTGGGGCGCTATCCTCAGGGATGATTATGGTAAGGTGTTGTTAACAGCTTGGGGTAAGTTTAATAATTGCAAAAATGCTGAAATGGCTGAAACTAATGCCTGTCTTCAAAGTGTCAAAGCAATTTTACCAAGTTTTGCTGGTCTGGTTCATTTAGAGAATGATTGTTCGTCTCTTATTTCTGAGCTAAATGGTGAAGGCAGTAGCAAGTCCGAGATCTCTGTTACTGCAATGGATATTAGAGTGTTGCTAAACTCTATGCAAAAGTACAAGGTGTCAAAGATCAATCGCTCTAAAAACAAAGTGGCTCATCAGCTTGCTAGGTTGTGGCGTCTTGGTTGGGATGATGGTATCTTGGTTGGGTCTGCGCCGCCCTGCGTGGTGAGCCTGATTGACCATGATTGTAATGACTCGAATATGTCTTGATTCCTTTATATTTAAAAATTCAAAAAATAAACAAATAACATATGCAAATAAAGACTATAATCAACTTGGCATAAGTTCAATATTCATCGGATCCCAGCAAACACAACACATAGAGTTAGATAAGATCAATCTCGATCATGTTAGGCACCTCACGAGATCTAAACATGGAGGCACATGAGGAGAAGACAACCATCTAGCTACTGCTATCGACCCGGAGTCCAAGGATGAACTACTCACACATCACTCCGGAGGCAGTCATGGTGATGTAGAGGCCTCCGGTGATGATCTCCTCTCCAACAGGGTGCCAGAGACAGCTTCAGAACCCCCCCTGATCTAGGGTTGACGGTGACGGCGGCTCTGGAACTTTTCGGGGATATTTGATCAGGTCTTTAGGGTTTTCCATCCGAGGTGAATAAATAGGTGAAAGGGCAGAGGCGAAGGAGCCCGGGGGCCCCACACCACCCTCTGGCGCGGCCAGGGGGGCGTGCCACCCCATGGTGTGGGCCCCATGATGCCCCTCTTCGACCCCTCTTCGGTATTCTGGATGCTTCCGGGGAAAATAGGACTTCCGGGCTTTGAACTTTCCAATTCTGAGAATATTTCCAGAACAAATTTTCTGAAACTAAAAACAGCAGAAAACAGGGAACTAGCTCTGTGGCATCTTGTCAATAGGTTAGTACGGAAAATCGATAAAAATGACATAAAGAAGGGAAAAACATGTAGCAATTGGGATAATATCATCGTGGAGCATCAGAAATTATAGATACGTTGGAGACGTATCACCCCCTGGCCTGAGGCCCGGCTAGGCCGGCCAGGCAGTTTTCTTCCTTTCTTCTTCCTTTCGATTTCTTCTTTCTCCTTCTTTCTTTGACTATTTTCTTCAACACACAAGTGTTTTGACTTGTTTTTCTTTCTCCATTTTTGTGCTTTCATAGCTTTGTATATTTGTCATTTGTTCCCTATAACACTTAAGCACAATGGTCAAATACTTCCAAGTGTTGTAATCAAACATCAAAAACTAGGATTAGGAAACATGTCCTTTCAAAGTCTCCCCCTCCTTCCACTATATAAAGCACCCCACGGCTCCGAGCAAAACATACACTTATTTCTCAAGCCTCTCTCTCTTTCTCTAGAAGAATTAGAGGGTCAACCTAGAGTTTCTAATTAGAGCCTCTCTAATTTAATTATTGCTTCCTGTAATTGAATTAGAGATTCTTCTAATTGGGTTTTGAGGTGTCCTTTCCTGATTAGACCTAGCTTATAATTACTCTATCTTTCTCATATGTTAAGAAGTCCACTTACATATAAACCTGCGGCGTCTAGTCCTGGATGGCGAAGCGCTGCAGAATTTGCCCCGACGTATTGTGCATACTCTCAAAGGGGTAACACGTGAGACCCTCACTCTACTGGATCAAGGTGCTGGATACGGGGAGTCGGCAACATCCTCACCCACAGGCTAGTGCGTGAGGATCTTCTACAGGATTCATTGACATCGTCACCGACACCTCTTCTGCTACTACGATGTCTGGTACACGATCTCGGGAACTTGATCTTGGAATTTATATTCACTTGTATCTGTATAGCAAGGTCTTGGTTGTTGCATAGCATGCATCACGAAAATTTTAAATTCCCGTTGCGCAACTGATAACCCACAAGTGCATGGGATCGCAACAATATTCGTGGGTATGTGTAACCCAATTTATTGATTCGACACAATGGGAGCAAAAGAATACCTATAAGCCTTAGCAGCTGAGTTGTCAATTCAGCCACACCTGAAAAGCACTTGACAAAATATATTAGTAATAAACAGTGCCAGAAAATAATTGGAGGCGTGGTGATGGGACAATTCTCTTACGTCCTCAACACACCTAATACAATGTAATTGTATAGATGCATTGGTTTGGGAAGCGACAATGAAAGTGGTGTAATATGAAGTGAATGAGGTGATATGTGTAGTCTGAAATAATAATGGAAGCAAGGTAACATATAGAAAAACTAAGAGAAAACGATGTAGCAATGATTGGAAACAATATTAACATAATTAAATACAATATTTCACTAGTGGTAACTCTAAACAATATTAACATAATTAAACACAATATTTCCTCTAACAATATGCATGATGGATGTTTACTCGGAAATCGTTCCTAATGGATCAAATAGGATGAGAATCGCGTAGGGCTACAAAAGCACGCCTTAAAGTTCACGTTCCCGTGAATGGACACCCTAATTGTGTCACTTTGAGAATCCAAAGATAGTACTAACAAACACCACAACCTATCTCTTGAATAGTCTCTTTCTAATACATCCACAACATACACACTTTCACCTTGACACTATAGAGATTATACTAAACACAAGCATCAAGAAACCTCATGATTCCATAATTCAATCCAACAAAATAAGAACAAGTTCATGATAAGTATCCCTTTAATCCATGATCCATAGAGTCATACACGAGACCCGCACTGTCACCATGGCACTATGGGACAAAGGTGACTCCAGACGATTATACTAGATAAAACCAGCTGAGCACATAATATCCAATACATAACAAAGGGGAAAATCATAGATTCAACTACAATAACATTGCTCACGGTCACAATCAAGATCACACCATGGGAGAGAGAGATAACCACATAGCTACTAGCATGAGCCCTCAGCCCCGCGGAGGGACTACTCCCGCATCATCGTGGGAGGCATCAACGTTGATAAAGATGGCTCTGGGGGGCACTTCCTCGTCCCGGCAGAGTGCCAGAACACAAACTTATGTCCCCCAAATTAGGGTTTTGTATGGCGGTGAAGCTTGGATGCGTTTCTGGAAAAATCCTCCGGTATCTGGGGTTTTTAGGTCAAGAGTGATTTTATAGGAGAAGATGCAACACGAGGCGGTGCCCGAGGTGACCCCACGGCGTGGGTGGGAAGGCCATGGCATCAGGTCACGTGGTCGTACTGGGGCCCATCTCCAGGTGCCCTTCTGGCTCCCAGAGTCTTTCATGAGAAAAAATTCCTCAAAAGTTTCCAGGTCATTCAGAGAACTTCCATTTTTTCCCTTTTTGCAACACACACACAAATAAACAGGAACTGGCACTGGGTTAATAGGTTAGTCCCAAAAAAGTAAAAAAACATGGAAAAACATATAGAAAACAAGGATGGAGCATACAAAATTATAGATACGTTTGGGATGTACATCACCCCCAAGCTTAACCTGCTCGTCCTTGAGTAGGTAAGTGATAATAAAATAATTTTTGAATTGACATGCTACCAACACAATCTTGATCAAGTATTAATGTAAAGCATGTAAACTAGGATGAAATAAATAAGAGCTGAAATTTATAGCTGACACCAAATGAATAATGTGTGAACTATCTGGAACAATGAAGTAAGAACTTTCAATGAATCAATACTAAAAAAATCACCAACTATGCAAAGTATATTTAATATGATTTAAGCATCAAGCATGATAATATAATAATTCAAAGCATGAAGCACCCACAATATTTTTTGTCAGGATCAAGCCAAGTGATACAATACATACAAGATCATCGTGTTATTTGTGCACTAAAAACGATCATGATTTTATGGCTAAGAGAACATTATGGGGGGGGGGGGGGTTTGGACGGTCAATGGAAGAAAGTATCACACAGCTGAAAGTGATCATTAGACAAGAGGAAGTATTATAATCAAAATTATGTAAGGAGTAGTGATTGCCACACAACAGATGCACACATAGCCATTAGTGTATGGAAGATCTCCAATGGAACTAGTGGGGGTACATCCAACCTGCATCCACGTGAATACCTATAGCACTTTTGATGAGGATCGTCATTGGAATATACAAGCCGAGTTCTATAATGTAAGGATGATATGTCATAAACGTGTCCATAATTTCTGACATTCCATGTTGTTTTCATGCCATATGATACATGTTTCCCTTACACTTTATGCCATTTTTATCGATTTCCTGGGACTGACCTATTGGCAAGATGCCACATAGCCATTTAATATTTTCTGCTGTTTTTAGTTTCAGAAAAGTTATTCTGGAAATATTCTCGGAATTGGACGATTCAAAAGCCAAAAGTCTTAGAATTCCCGACACGTCCAGGAAGTCCAAAGGAGACCCGTAGAGGGGCCCTGGAGACCCCACAACATGCCTCCGCGCGGGCTTCCCCCTGGCCACGCCGGCTAGTGGTGTGGGCCCTTAGGGCACCCACCGCCATCGCCCTTTCGCCTATATATGCCCCCGATGCATAAACCCTAAAAAGACCAGCCTTTTCCAGAAAAAGTTCTGTAGCTCCACCGCTGCTACCGACAAGTTTCGGGGGTGTTCCGGCACCCTGCCAAGACGAGGAAGTCCCCCGGATCCATCTCCATCGACTCCACCGCCATCTCCATCATCGTTGTTGTCTCCAATGATGAGGAGGGAGTAGTTCTCCCTCGGGGCTGCGGGCTCTACCGGTAGCTATGTGTTTCAACTCTCTCTCCCATGGTGTGATCTTTATGTGATCATGAGCTTTGTAATCTAGTTGAATAAGTAGATGTTACTGTTCATCTGTTATGCTACTCAAGTGGTTTTGTTATTGAGATATACGTAGACACTTTGATCACGGTGTAAAGGTGACAGTGTGTGCACGGTGTGGTTTAGCATGATATTTATATCTTCTGTTGGATGACCCTATGAAATTGTGGTGTTTGTCTAGTACCTTCTAGGGCGCTCATAGTGACAGCATGGGGTTAACTAGACATGGGGATGCGACTTTGAGGAGTGTTGTTACAGCCCTACACAATGAAATTGTGTTTGTTATTCGACCAGAGAGTGGTTTAGATTAGCAAAATGAAGAGATATATTTATTCATTCAATTATGTTATCATTGTTGAGAGTGTTCACTAGTGAAAGTATGATCCCTAGGCCTTGTTTCTAAACATTGAAATAGCATTTTCAACCAGTTCTGCTACATGTTTGCTTTCTTCCATTTTTATTTCAGATTTCTATTATCACTTATAATTATCCATATCAGTTGTATTTCACTCTATCTTCGCCAAACTAGTGCACCTATACAACTGGCAATTGTATTGGGTGTGTTGGGGACACAAGATACTTCTTGTATCGTAATTGCAGGGTTGCTTGAGAGGGATAACTTTGACCTCTTCCTCCCTGAGTTTGATAAACCTTGGGTAATCCACTTAAGGGAAACTTGCTGCTGTTCTACAAACCTCTGCACTTGGAGGCCCAACACTGTCTACAAGAATAGAAGCGTGCCTAGACATCAAGCTCTTTTCTGGCGTCGTTGCCGGGGAGGTAAGGTAAAAGTTACTCACATCCTTGGGTGTGAGTGATCGAAGTTATTTCCTTTAGATTATGCAATTATATATTTTTGTTTCTTGTTTTTATTTTCACTAGTTAGGCTTAATGGAAAACAACAAAAATATGAGAGAACTTTATAATATTTATCTTGAGTTAGGACGTGAAGTGTTTTAAGAGAAAATTAAAAAACCTATGGAGCTTTATTTGCATGCTTGCAACAATGTTATTAGTTTGAATTCTTTGAACACCATTATTTCTAATGCTATGGAAAATTCTATGCTTGGGGAATCTAGTTTTGATGAATATCATGTTTTTAGTCCCCTAGGTTTTGAGGAGGAAATTTTATTTGATGATACTTTGCCTCCAATATATGATGATTACAATGATGAATATGTTATTTTTAGTCCACCTACTTTTGAGGAGAAAATTAATTATGATTACAATATGCCTCCTATATTTGATAATTATGGTGATGAGAATAATAATGATAGTTATTTTGTTGAATTTGCTTCCACTACTATTAATAAGAATGACTATGCTTATGTAGAGAGTATTAATTCTTTTATGCATGTGGCTTATGATAAGAATGTTTCTTGTGATAGTTATATTGTTAATTTTATTCATGATGCTACTTAAAGTTATTATGAGAGAGCGAAACATAATTTTATGCATCTCAACAATATCAAGTTTCCCCTCTTTATGTTGAAATTTCTGAAGTTGCACTTCTTTTGTCTTCCTATGCTAGCCACTTTGTGCTTTATTGACTTGTTCTTCTACAAGATTATTTTTCATTGGAAGTGGGTTAGACTTAAATTTGTTTTACATTTGCTACTTGATGCTCTGTTTTGCTTCAATTCATATTTCTCATGTGAGCATCTTCTCAAATTATCATGCCTAACTAAAAGGCTTTAAAGAAGAGCACTTCTTGGGAGGTAACCCATGGTTTTATTTTTGCTTTGTTTTTCTCTGTTTTCTTTGAGTCAAGGTGTTGTATACTTATGTAGAAACTCCTTTGTGTCTTTATTTTCATATATTGTTTGTGCCAAGTAAATTTTCTAGCAAAAGTTGGAGTTGGTTTTGGATTTCTGCGCAGGAAACAGATTTCTGTTGTCCACCGTAAAAATCATATAATTCACAGAAAGATCAAAATGACCTGAATTTTTTTATGATTATTCCTAAGCTAATTCTGAAACTTTTTTCTTTTAGTTTTTTTTTATTTTAGCAACTTAAGTACCCCGAAAAAATTCGTCATTATAGACTATTCTGGTTTTGGCAGATTCTGCCATTTTTCTTGCATTTGCTCTTTTACGATGTCAAGTGGATTTCTTTGCTTCACGAAACATCAGTGGCTGTAGCTAATGTTTAAAAGTACCAATAGAACTTGTTCCCATACAGAACCCATGGATTTTTTATTGTTGCACTAACCATCTAATGCAAATTACTCTTTGAGTGTGGTGTGAAGGAAGTTTTCAAGGGTCAAGAGAAGAGGGTGATATATGTGATCGAGAAGAGTGCAAGGTCAAAGCTTGGGGATGCCCCTGTGGTTCATCGCAGAAAATTCTAAGAATACTCAAGCATCTAAGCTTGGGTATGCCTTGGCATCCCATTCTTCATCAACAAATTATCAGATCACTTCTAGTGAAACTATATATTTACTAGGTCACATCATATGAAATGTACTTGGAGCGTCTTCTATTTTCCGTTATGTTTTCTTTTGTTTCCTTGCTGCAATAAACATCACTGCAAACTATCATACTTGTGTGGGAGAGAGACACGCTCTGTTTTTCATTGCATAGAACACTCTAGTTTTCACTGTTATTGTTCTATGAGTGTTCACTTTTTGCTAGTACTGCCTTTAGCTCCTGTTTTTCATGCATCTCTTATTCAGAGCTATTAGTTTTAGTAGAGTTATGTTAGTACTCTCTTGTTTTCATTGCTATATATCTTGGAGAGTCTTTGTTGTTTGGAGTTTGATGGAAATAGAAAATGCTACATGTGGTAGATGTATAACGAAAAATCTTACATATTCTTGTAGATCACTAAACTGTTTCACTTGATGATTTGCTGTTGTTTTGAGATATTAATATTCTTAACGGTAAACTTGCTGGTTTAGTTGATTAAAAACAATTAATGGTTGGTCTAGAAGCTTGAAACTGTGCCACACTCAAATAACCAGTTGATAGGATAATTGTATATGACTTCCTTTGCTGATAGCAATCGTGATGGCTTTTTGTTACGCGCTACGGTCGGGGTAGCCAACAAGTGAATTGTCACTGCCACAGACTCTCTTGGAGTGATTTTCATTATGCCTTGTGAGATCATGATTTTATTTGGAATCTTTTAACTTGTGAGTTCTATGTTGCGGTTTTCTGGCACTTCCACCATCCATATTTGCTAGCCTCTTTGGTTCCGTGCATTGCTCATTCTCACATTGAGAGTTGGTGCAAACTTCGCTAGTACATCCAAACCCCATGGGAGAACTTTGTTCTTCTACAGATAAGCCAAAAATTATCTTCCTCAAAACAGCCACCATACCTACCTACCATGGCATTTCCACAGCCATTCCGAGATATATTGCCATACAACATTTATCTTCATTATGTTACTTGTCATGCTTCATTGTTATTTTGCATACTGCTACACTGGCAGGAGCATTTAGTTTTATTTACATCAGAGATAATTCAGCTTGAGTTATGAGTACTAAAAGGGTGTTGATTCATTGTAAAATAGAGTGTTGCCCCTACCAGTGAGGTTATATATAAAAAAATAAAAAAGAGAGAAAAAGCCCAAAAAGAAAAAAGAAAGAAAGGGCAAATAGAGATAATAAAGAGAGAGGGGGCAGCACTACTATCATTTATTCCACACTTGTGCTTCGTTAGCATCATTACTTCAGTTTGGAGAGAGTTTTCATATTATGACTTCCATAACTATGTGGGGAACTTAACGTTATAGAACTTGGCTTGTATATTCCAATGATGAGCCTCCTCAAAAGTGCTCTAGGTCTTCGTGAGCAAGCAAGTTGGATGCACCCCCACTAGTTCCATTGGAGAGATTTCATACACTTATAGCTCTATGTGCATCCGTTGTGTGGCAATCACTACTCCTTGCATAACTTCGATTATAAGACTTCCTCTTGTCTAATGATCACATTGAGTTGTGTGAGACTTTCTTCCATTGACCTTCCAACCCACCCTAATGTTCTTTTAGACATAACATCCTGGTGCTAGGGACCAATACAGAACGCTTGCTTGTTTTGAGTGCACAATTAATTGAATGGTTTTCCTACGTGCATATTGTTGTCACTTGACTTGATCCTAATAGGAGTTTTTGTGAGAGTTTGATGCCTTGGATGATTATATTGTTGTTCTTGAAGCTTAAATCATCTTTAATATACTTTGCACAGTGTATTGTATTTTAGTGTTGATTCATTGAAAAGTTCTACTTTATTTTTCCTAATGGTTTATACATTATTCTATTTGATATCAACTATAAACCACAACCTTTATTCATTTGATCCTAGTTTACATGCTTTACATTACTATGATGATCAAGTTTATGTTGGTAGCATGTCACCTCGGAAATTAATTGTTTTTATCGGTTACCTACTCGAGGACGAGTAGGAACTAAGATTGGGGATGTTGATACGTCATAAACGTATCCATAATATCTGATGTCCCATGTTGTTTTCATGCCATATGATACATGTTTCCCTTATACTTTATGCTATTTTTATCGATTTCCTGGGACTAACCTATTGACAACATGCCACAGAGCCAGTTCCTGTTTTCTACTGTTTTTAGTTTCAGAAAAGTTGTTCTGAAAATATTCTCGGAATTGGACGATTCAAAAGCAAGAAGTCTTAGAATTCCCGACACGTCCAGGAAGTCCAAAGGAGACCCGGAGGGGGGGCCCTGGAGCCCCCACAACATGCCGCCACGCGGGCTCCCCCTTGCCACGCCAGCTAGTGGTGTGGGCCCTTAGGGCGCCCACCGCCATTGCCCTTTCGCCTATATATGCCCCCCGATGCATAAACCATAAAAAGACCTGCCTTTTTCCACGAAAAGTTCTGTAGCTCTGTGTAACACCCGGGGGGGTTTTCCCCAAATAGAAATTGTCTGTTTTCTTTTTCGCATCATGGCATCACGCATTGCATCTCATTCAGCAACATACAATTTTTGTTCCTAAATAATTTTAATCACAAAAACAATTCTATTTTGGTTTGAGCTCATCTATTTTTTTCCAAACCCTTTTTTTCTGAAAAATAATAAAACAAAAGAAAGAAGAAACTTTTTGAGGCCTCCAGGCCAGCCCAGCACCACCGGCCTGCCAAGCCAACCCGACCCAAACCCAACCTGCAGCCCACCTCCTCTCCATTCTTCTCCGTCCGTACAAGCACGAGGAGGGCGTGACTGCATGTCGCTGTCCACCTCCACCACCGATCCCACCTGCTCCCTTTCCCTCCCTGCTTAAAGCCACCCCCTTCTTGCCGCGTGAACCCTAGCCCCTCTCCCCTCTCCCTCCTTTCCGCCGCCATATCCCTCCCTCTCTTCCTCCTCTGCTCCTTTCTCTGAATTTTTTCTTCTGAACCGAGAGGGACAGCAGGAGCTCATCGCCGACGACCCCGTCGCCATGATCGCCTTCGACCTCACCTGTCCGTCGGAACGGAACCGCCTCTCCGTCCTCTTCCTCTACGCTGAAGATCGGGAGCCGGAGCTGCCAGGGACGTCGCCGATGAGGGCGTCTTCATCCTCCGTTCACGAGTACATCAACGCCAAGGCCGAGTTCTTCTTCCTCGACGTCGCCCGTCTCTTTTGTCCTCGCGTCTACAGACCACGCCGGGAGCCTCGTGGTGAGCCTCCGTCCTTCGGGACACCTTCCCGCCCTTCTCCCCATGCTCTGCGTGTCCGCCGTCGAGCGGCACGGTCGTCACCATCGTTTTTTGTCCGTCGTCGATCCGCAGGAGAACGCACACAAAGCTTTCTTCGGTTTCGTCAGACAATATCCGCGACTTTAACCTTCTTCTCGCTTCAGATCTGTATACGTACACAAACAGAGCACCAGCCCAGTGGCTAGTATCCCGATCTGCTCGCTGAGAGTCCCAGGTTCGAAACCCACCGGACACATGCCCCCTTTTTATCTTTTTTCCACCGCGCGCAGCCGGGCCCCATTCGTTAGAGACTCCGGAGGCCACCTCAGCTACCACCGCACCTCGTCAGCGCCTGCGTGGCACCGAGGCCCGCTTGTCATCCTCTCTGGCTAGTCAACCCAGCGGTGAAATTCTCTCCCAGATCAAGATCTGGATCTGGATAATTTCGCACCCAGGTCCCTGTACTTCCTGTTTTTGCACCGGAGCCCCTCTCTGCTGTTTTTCCTCACGACCACGTCCCTGCCTTTTCCAAATAACACCCCAATTTTCAAATGCTTATAACTTTTGTTTTACTAGTTCAAATAATGCAAACTTTATGTCTATCTTGATCAGAAAAATGCAAGGAATATTAATACGCCATCCATGCTCATGTTTGCATCTTGCATCTTGCCTTGTTAGTAGTGTTATGCATGTCCATCTAATTAATAAACATGGAATGTGTTGGGCATTTAATTTAATTTGTGGCCTACTCCATTTAATCTTGTGTAGCTCATCTATATCTTGTTCTCCATGTTAACCAACAATTAATTTTAATGGTTAGATAAATAACTTGAACCTATAACTAATTGCTCGGACTCCTGTTCCGCTTAAATTGTTAAGTTGCATGTTTCTTTGCATCTCGCATGTCATGCATATAAAATAGGATCATGCTGGATCTTTTGCCCTAGTAGTAATTGTTGCATCCGGTGTTTCTTTTAGTGTTTTGCTTCTTCGCGGATAGGACGTTGAGATGATGTGAGCAACGACAAGTTCTGCTACCTCTACAAGCTGGATTCCAGGCAAGCTTTACTCACCTGCTACCTTTGGCTGCTGTTCCTCACTTGTTACCGATTCTTTCCGTTGTCTTTATTCTAGCCTTATGAATCGATGCTTGTGTCTCGATCCTATCCTATGTTTACCTTGCAGCCATGATATAGCCTCACCCTCCACCTCCTATGACATGTTTGTTTCTTGTTTGCCTTGCGAGTCGTAGCGCATGCTTAGGTTCTTTGGCGAGTTTGGTTCTTTGTCACCTTACTAGTATGATAGGTTGGTTCAACTTATTTTAAAATGATCTTAACGCTTGGGGTAATAATAAAATTTGAATTCGAGTTAAGACACCGGCGGGAGGCCCGTCGAGGCTTTTGGTCCCTCTGGTGTCGCCTTAGGAAAAGGTTTTTGTCCGCTAATCCAAGAATGAGTGTGCTAACCACATCGTGGGAGGAATGGGACTCCCCGCAACCTATTAGCCCCGCTGCACTCTTGTCCAGGATGCCACAACTTAGTTCGGGCTTTCCATTTGGGTACGCACATCACCAGTTCTGCAGGTACAATGTCAACAACGTGGAGGATGATGATGGTATGTTACCGATGTACGTACAATTATATAGGTCTCCGCGGTATGACGTGGAGCGGACAGTTCCGGTCAGGTTTGATACGTTTCGCGCGTAAACACAAACGGCTAGGTCCGCTTCGAAGCACCGGCCGAACTCTCGAGGCGGTCCTAACCTAGCTAGGTGGCTACCTGGACTTGTTTGTGGTAAGGTGAAGTGTTGTGCCGACAGTCTCGCGACAGTCTCGGTGCGTGTGGCTACATTAGTGCATCCCTGCAGGGTTAAATCTTTTCGAGAAGGCGTATCGTCCGCGCTTATGTGACGATCTTGGAGAAAGTGCTGGCTTACAAGAGTCAGATAACTTACACCTAATGATAATTGTTAACCTGTGCGATAACGAGATTACTATTACAACATGTGTGAGTTTTTCCTCGGGTTACCTCCTGGCATTGGTTGTTGGGGGGTAAATCCTGGATGGGTTTGCTTTGGTGAGTAGTTATAGTTGTTTTTGTCACGCTCTCTTACCTCTTTCTAATAGACCCCAGTACTGTGCGATAACGAGTATTTCTTTCCGCCTGCCGGTACCTCCAGTACTGACCCCATGATTCGGGGCTGTATTCACAATGCAATCACAGGTTTGAAGTCTGACGACGTTAGCTTGGGAATCCCTCCGGCTTGGCCTGGGAAGGGATTGGACGCCATCGGTTATCTTCAGGACTCTTAGTCCAATTTGTATCTTATCCGTAGTCGGATACTCTTTCGTCTTCCGCTGTGATTTGGATCTTTGTATTGTATAAGTTGTATCCTTGACTCGTTTGAGTCGTCTTGTATATATCTCTTCTGTGGTTGTTGTGGATTATTCGTGAACTGTTGTAATGGTATAAAAAATGACAACTCGGGATCAGATATTATGTGGATTCTGGCGGGAACGCCGAAATCCCCATAGTAACCGATCCAGGGGCGTCACACTCTGCCGCTTCCACCGACAAGTTTTGGGGGACAAAAATCTATGTTCCGGCACCCTGCCGGGACGGGGAGTGCCCCCGGAGCCATCTCTATCGACTCCACCGCCATCTCCATCACTGTTGCTGTCTCCTATGATGAGGAGGGATTAGTTCTCCCTCGGGGCTAAGGGTTCTACCGGTAGCTATGTGTTTCATCTCTCTCTGCCATGGTGTGATCTTTATGTGATCAAGAGCTTTGTAATCTAGTTGAATAAGTAGATGATACTCTTCATCTGTTATGCTACTCAAGTGGTTTTGTTATTGAGATATACGTAGGCACTTTGATCACGGTGTAAAGGTGACAGTGTGTGCACCATGTGGTTTAGCATGATATTTATATCTTGTGTTGGATGACCCTCTGAAATTGTGGTGTTTGTCTAGTACCTTCTAGGGCGCTCATAGTGACAGCATGGGGTTAACTAGACATGGGAATGCAACTTTGAGGAGTGTTGTTACAGCCCTACGCAATGAAATTGTGTTTGTTATTGGACCGGAGAGTGGTTCGGAGTAGCATAGTGAAGAGACATATTTATGCATTCAATTATGTTATCATTGTTGAGAGTGTTCACTAGTGAAAGTATGATCCCTAGGCCTTGTTTCTAAGCATTGAAATACCGTTTTCAACCAGTTATGCTACATTTTTTCTTGCTGCCATTTTTATTCCAGATTGCTATTATCACTTACTAGTACCGTGCCCGTGCGTTGCGACGGGAGAGAAAAAATATCAACTTTTAAAAAATTAACGTTTGAGCAACCAATTGGTGATGGTTCTGCTCGTCATCTAGAATCACCTCTTCGACCAACGCTGAAGCACTTGGCGATAGTGATCGACAATAGCTATAATTACTACTACGGCGAGTGATCCGCTATGGTGGTCGATCTCATCTTCAAGCGAAGGAGACTGAGATGTCCACGGGACGTGGAACTTGTCGGACCAGTACTCCTACGCCTCCAGGGAGAGCTTGGAGACCTTCATGACAATCCAAGCCATATCTGGCTGCGCCCATGGGGTCCTTGTCTATCGCATCCACGGGGAAGTGCCTAAATCTTTCAGAAGTTGATAAGCACAATAGGTGAAGAGCATAAGGATTAATCTTCACGCCAGTTAAGGTACTCGAGATCATTGTTCCACATCGACGCGACGGAGATGTTCCTGCAGAATTATCAATAATGCAAACCAACCTCTGTGTCAATTGAAACAACTTGATCTCTATTCGGAAACAAACTGAAGGTCTGAATACCGAGGAGTTGCAGTTGCACGAACAGAAATACGCTTTGCTAGTACCTCTGGACGTAAGCATACTCACTATAGGAGATCATGTCAAAACTCAAAAGTAGTAGTTAATAAAACATGGTAGCCTCCAGTACATGGGAATCATACACAGCTAGTGACACGGCATACTCCTGAAATCTATGAATGTACCCCTGATCAAATGTTTATTTGGTCTCTAAAGAGCTAGTTCCTGTATGGTGAGAACTATCCGACATGATTCTGCACTGACATTTTAACCGGGATATCCAAATCCGTGATGTTAAGGAGAATTAAGATAATATATTGCTACAAAGAGCACATATCATCGTTATCAAGGCCCCTCAAAACTCATCAGAAACAACAGAGCGACATAGGCCTCTCGCTCACCTTTAGCTCATTATCTCCAAGGACAGTTTGAGAGACTGCAGATTGTAAAAACAACAGGCAGAGTTCAGCTGTAGACCTTTAATTTGTATATTCAGTAAACCCGACATGCCCATGCTAAAAACAAATAATGGATCGAGTGGTTCTTTGTTGTACGTCGCTGACAGAAAGAGAGTCCTAGACCCCCACGAACTCCTACAGTGAGCAATGACGAGCTGACGGCGGCGGATGCCAAATCTGGAGGCGTCAGATAAGGGAACTCCGCCACGGGAGTGCCCAGAGGTCGGATGCTAGTACTGCGGAGCAAGCAGTGGCGCACTGACCTGCTGCGCTGGGCGGAGTTATGCTCGTTCTTCTCCCTCCATGCATCGACGTCGGGCTCCAGATCAAGAGGCGACCGTGGAGAGCATCTAGTTTGGATTCAGCAACGGCAGCCTCACCCCTCATCTGGTTCTACCTAGACCGAAACCACGAACCGCTCCCATCCAGTCGGTTACGCGCCAAATATCTCGGGCCGAGGCGAGGCACGCCGGGATCTCGTCGGAGCCGGGCGGCCATGGAGGCTGCACAACACATGGATTTCCCGCTCCCATCCAGTCGGTTATGCGCCGAAATTCTTGGCCGGAGGCGAGGCACGCCGGGATCTTGTCGGAGCCGGGCGGCCATGGAGGCTGCGAAGCGCATGGATTTCGGCTCTAGAGCAGGTCGCGGTGTGTAAGTTCGGGGAGAGAAGCCAAGCTACGCCACGGATGCTAGCCAAAGTGCCCGGAGGCGGCGCACTGGGAGCGAAGGGCCGCCAGGGGAAGTGTCGTTGGAGGGTTGCGACATTGCAAGAAAAGCGAACACGATGATAACGAAAGGAAAACAATCGAACCAGTACATTTTTTTTGAACCCAATCGAACCGGAACATGGTGACACCGTATTATGGGTTTTGGTGGGAGGGCAAACCAGTAATTTTATGTTGGACGAAAAATTTGCCTGAAACCTTAATGCCTTTATTAGTAGGTATAGATAATTATCCATATCACTTGTATTTCACTCTCTCTTCGCTGAACTAGTGCACCTATACAACTGACAATTGTATTGGGTGTGTTGGGGACACAAGGGACTTCTTGTATCATAATTGAAGGGTTGCTTGAGAAGGATACCTTTGACCTCTTCCTCCCTGAGTTTGATAAACCTTTGGTAATCCACTTAAGGGAAACTTGCTGCTGTTCTACAAACCTCTGCACTTGGAGGCCCAACACTGTCTACAAGAATAGAAGTGTGCATAGACATCAAAGGATCCCCCACATAGTTATGCAAGTAATAAAATGAATAGTGTCTCCAAAATAAAGTATAGGTGCTAAACATAAGCAAAATAAAGGATAATAATGCTCACCCTCTCTCTTTTTTTTGGTGGCCCTCGTGGCTCTTCTATATTTTTTCTCATTTGTCTTGTTTGGGTTCTTTACTTTCTATGGCCACTTTGGACTCTTTTTGGTAGTCTCTTTGGATTCTTTTAAATCCTCACTGGTAGGGGCAACATTCTATAATAAAAATGAATCATCACACTTTTAGTACTCATAAACCATAATGAAATCTGTATGATGTATCAAACTAAATATAATAATGAAGGACGTCATCAAGTAACATAATGTAGATGGATGTTGCATGGCGATATATCTCGGAACGACTATGGAAATGTCGTGATAGGTATGGTGGCTATTTTGAGGAACATATACAGGCTTATGTGTAGGAGAACACAATGAAGTCCTCCCACGGGGTTTGGATGTACTCGCGAAGTATGCACCTACTGTCGCACCCAGACTTCTAGGGGATACTCACAGTCCGTTAAACAGTAGATAAATGGCTTACGGGGCATACCGGCACCCGCATCTCAATATGAGCAGGCCAACACGTAAACGTGTGACAACCATTCTCTTACTATTCATCGTCTGCGCAAACCATCCCATAGAAATCCAGATACTTCCATTGACGTACTTCAAAACATACACACATGGTACGTCAACGACATTGGAACAAGTGATATCACAACAGATCTCTATGACACAAAAGATTGAAATAAGTTGCAAATAGCTCTCACTAGAGCAGAGATAGCAAATACAATCATACAGAGGACACATGTCCCAACATAACATCATTACATCACAGCGGAAGCATTCAACATGTCTGAGTACAGACAAGATCCAAATAGGCCTAAGAGGCCGGAAACGAAAAGACGGAGCCCATCCACGAAGTCTCGGATCCTGCCTGGGTCCGTTATTTACTCGTCAGCAGCCTCGTCAAACTCCACGTAGTAGCCATCACGGGGATCCTCGGAAACGTAGTCTGCGGAAACCACAGCCCCAAAGGGGTCAGTACATAAACGTACTGGCAAGCAAGACTCACAGTTCACCAAAGTGTAACCCGTCAACACCAAGCACAGATGCTTTGGGTTCGACGGAAGAAAAGGGATATCAAAGATGCTGCTACTGGCTGCTCTAACCAACTACAGAGTTGCTATAACTTCCGGCTATCAGAAAGAGGATAAGATAGCGTATCGTAACTAACCAACAACTAACTCCAAACAAACCCATCCTGGATCTCGCCCCTTATCCAAAGAAGCAATCCGAGGATAACTCACACAGTTGGATTAATGATGGTTCAAGTTATTGTGTCAATAAGACTATTACAAGTCAATTTATCATTAGTTAGGTGTAAGTTGTTCTGAGTACTTGTTAGCCAGTACTTTCACCAAAGTAAACCATAACCGCGGAAAACACGGCTTCTCGAGAAGATTTATCCCTGCAGGGGTGCACCAATTTGGCCGTACATGTAAGAATAACCCGCCAGATGGAATGCCTTCCACCAAGCGGGGCACTCAACACAACTCAACTCTTCTTCGCATCAAGCCCAAAGAACCCCGTGCAATGAGCGCACGGCTAATCAAGCCCCACGAAGAAAAGGGGACCCTCATAGCACTCTAAGAACGTGTCTCCCTAAATGCCGACTACAAAAGTTCCACCCTGGTACCAAGGGTTCGCACCTGCATATGCATGCGGCAAATGGAAAACCCGAACTAAATGAGGTGATTTGGACGAGATGCGAATCGAATCAAATTGAGGGGGGCGCCCATACACGCTTCCCACATGCGGATAGTGCGCTCATCATGGATCAGTAGACAAGACCCTTTTCCTAATTAGGGTCGACACTAGCAGGCCTCAAAACCACGCCGGGCCTCCTGCCGGTGCCTTATCAGCAAATTATTATTACCTCAAAATTAACAGGTTGTTGTTTAACATTGAACCCCAGAACATAATACAAATATGATAACAGAAAGTAACTGACAGCAGACTCGAGCAAAACAACCCTAAGCATGCTAGTAAGACACGAGCACAAGCAACGGGGTTATAGGAGTGGAGGTGAGGCAATATCAGGGCTAAAGGATAACATGTGATAGGTTCATAACAGAAGCAACGATTCATAGGGCTAGCAGAATAGACAACGGAAAGTATCGGTATCCAAGGTTGAAAGGAACACAGTGGTTCATGTGAGTGAATACTTGCCTGCAAACTCAGCAGCCTGGTACTGAGCTAGATCCTCAGAAGGGGTGTCGTAAAGCTCGTCTGTCTCAACGTCATCGTCTATTCGAGAAGAAGCAAACAAATAACGCAAAGAGACAAACAATCAATAACATGGCATAATGCACAATCATGGGATGATGCATGACCATTTAATTGATGCATAAAAATAAACTAGTTGACATGGTAACAACATGATTAAATGGACCCACATGCAATTTGAGTTGCATATGAAAAGCCCATGAATTATGGTTGAAACAATTGTTTTACAACTAACCAACAGGTGAAAGTGGATTAGTATGATGCATGGATGAGGAAAACAGAAAAATAACAACAATAGAACCAATTGGAAATAAGGTTTACCAATTTTGGAATTTTAGTTATTAAGTTATGGAATTTTGGTTCCTTAAAGGTGTTACACAAGCATTTGTTGTTTTCATCAATTTTAATTGTTCAAAACAAATAACAAAATTCATATTTGGAAAGTACACAAAATTTTAGGTGGAATACATGTTTCAATTATTGAAAAAGGAATTACCATGATTTAATTATGAATTAAACAAGATTAAACAAGTTTTAATTGAATTTAAATAAAGTATGAATTTATTTGAATTTTTATTTGTTCAAAACATTAAACCAATTTCATATTTGAAAAGTTTAAACTTTTCTGGTTTGAAAACATATTTTATATGTTCAAAAATAATTTAATTTGAGCAAGTTATGATTTTAGCAAATTTAAATGATTTAAACAAGGTTTAAATTATTTAAGCAATTTTAATTATTCAAATCATGAAACAAAATTTATAATTGAAAAGGTGGTTTGAAATAGCATGGAAAACATATTTTATTTGCATTATTTGGATTGAGTATGAATTAGTTATGCAATTATACAAATTTCAAATGAATTGTTTGAATTTGAAATTTGAATGCATTTGAATTATTCAAAACAGAATACAAAAGTTATAAACAGGTAGAGAATTAAATTTGGTGCAGTGTACATATTTTATTTTTATTATTTGGGTTTATAAAATAAAAGTTATTAGGGTTTTAGTGGCAGGGACCAAACTGTAAAAGAATTGGACTTGTTCTGGAAAAAAAAAGTTGAAAACAGTTTTACACCGTGCAGTGACCTAGCCTGGGTCACTGCCAGTGGGCCCTGGGGCCAACGTGGCAGCAGAGCGTGCGCAGCAGCTGACAGGGGGGGCCACCCTGTCAGTGCACCGTGCAAAAAATTGTGGGGTTTTTCTCTGCGGCGAGGGGGATCGAACCCTCGACCTGGGCCTTGCGCGCGCAACGCTGCTACCGCTGCGCTGCTGAACCTTGCTTGTCAGGTAAGCATGTGCAGCTAGGTTAACATTCAGAAAAAGTTAACTGAACTTTTTTAACAGCGCGCGCGTTCTGAAACTTGGCAGAAAGCGACGGCCGACGGCGAGCTGCCGTGGCTGCTGTTGCGGTGCCGATGGGCTCGTGGACGCGTGCGTGCTGGTGTGCATGCTTGCGATGCAGAGGGATAGGAGGAGAGGGTGAGGAGGAGGTGATCACCCTCGGTGTAGTCGTAGCCGCGGCTCGGAGCAGAACGGCGGCGTCGACGTCGAGGACGGCGGCGTGGCTACAGGAGGTCTCCGGGCTCGAGGAGGTGTCGTCGAGGGAGAGGGAAGCACGGCGGTCTGATCCCCGCGGTCAGCTAGGGTGGAGGAGCACGGCATCGGCGGCGAACTCCATGGATTCAGACAGGGAGCTCGGGTGGTGGTTCAGAAACGGAGGGGCTAGGTAGCAGAGAGAGGGAAAATGGAGGCGCAGCTCGAGGGAGGAGGGAGGTAGGGGCTAGGGCAGCATCTCGGGCCTAGGGTTAGGCTAAATAGAGGGCTAGGGGCGCTGCTGGCCGTTGCACTGCTACTGCCGGCGATGTGGCATCGCCCGATGGCCTGCCGTACGCGGAGAAGAAAGAGAGGGGGGCAGCGAAGGGGTACCAGGCCGCTGGGAGTGGGCTAGGCCGTGCTGGCTCCCCTCCTCTCCGTTTTTTTTTGATTTTCTCCTCTGTTCTTTTTTTTTTGCAGAAATAGAATTAGGAAGAAAACTAGAGTTTTGAGTTAGGAAAAATTTTGAGAAAATTTGGTATGGTTCAAGACATGTAACAGCAACACTTGCCAAGCTTTGATTTTCAAAAAGTTCAAAATAACTTGCTGTTTGCAAATTGGTTCAAATTTGAATGAATTTGATTATCAAGTGATTATTGAAAACAAAATTTTTAATAGGGTGAACCTTATTGTTTAATTAGAACAAATGATTAGAATTGTCTTGGTAATTTTCATAATTTGAAATTGGGTGTTGTTTGTGATTTGATTTGAATTCTGAATGCAAGTTGGAATTAAGTGGATTATTAAAGAACCACTTAATAGTTGAGCTTTTTATTTTCATGGAAGCAAATGGGAGTTTTATTTGAACCTTTTATTTGGAAAGATGTAACATAACAAGTATGAAACAAAGCATTTGAATAATGTTTGAATTTCAACTATGAAAACAAAGAAAAACAGATGCAAACAAGAAGAAAACAAATGCAATGATTAAGATGCCATGATGCAAAACTTTAATTAAACAAGAAACAAACATTCTAGGGGTGGTTTTCATACTTGGGATGTTACACCTACTCCCAGTGTGAGAAAGGGAAATGCTCATCACCGAAGAGGCTACAAATATAGTGTAAATACCATAAAACCGCAACTTAATTTGAATAAAAAAAGAACTCATAAGTTTAAAGATTACAACTAGCATATGATCTTGCAAGACATAATGAATATCACTCCAAAAGGGTCTGTGGCAGTGGCAAGTCACTGTTAGTTACCCCTACCATAGCGCATAACAAAAACTACCATCGTTGCCATCCACGATGAAAGTCAAATAAAATCATGCTATCAACTGATTATTCGGGTGTGGCACGGTTTCAAACTTTTAGACCAACCATTAAATGTTTTTACTTGTTTAAACCAGCGATTTTAATCATTTAGTATATTAATATCTAAAAACTCCAGCAATGATTCAAGTGAAATAATTTAATGATCTACAAGATTATGTAGTTTATTCTCATACCACTACCACATGCATGACAATGTTCAGTACAATCAATCACCAAGCAACTTGAAACAAGTATCTAAACAAATATTGAATAAATACCAGAGAGACAATCATATTTAAATATAGCAAACAAACAAGCTCTGAACAAAATAAGCAATAAAAACAAGAGCTAATAACAGCAGTAACAAAAATTGAACGCTCACAAAGTAATAAGAGTGAAAACTAGAGCGTTCTAAACAATATAACAGAGCGTATCTCATTCCCAAACAAGAATAATAGGATCAATCATAGCTATTACAATCAAGAAAAAACAAAACAAAACTTAAAGAAAAACAAAAAGACGCTCTGGAATAACACATAGTATGTGAAGCAATAAAAATTTAGCGTCTTCGAAGATGACCTGGTAATTTTGTTGATGAAGAAGGGGATGCCTTGGGTACCCCAAGCTTTTATGCTTTTACTTCTTTTATATTTATTGGGGGTGACATGGGTATCCCCAAACTTGAGCTTTTTCCAGCATTCATATTCTCATATCATCCTCCTCTCCTTACACTTCAAAACTTCCTTCTCACAATCTTGATTAGCGGGGTTAGTGCATCAAATAAATAAATCCACTTAGTTCAGTTTGAACACAAGACAGGCAATCAATTTAAACATTATCTATTGTCACAACTTCTTTTAAAGCTTTCCATCCCTAGAGAACCCAAAAAAGAAAAATATTAAGAGGCAAATGCAAACAAAGGTAGAAATCTGTCAAAACAGAACTGGTAGTAAAGAAGAATTTTGTAGAGGCCCTTCCATAGCTCAAATCAAAAAGTGGTCTACTAATGAAAGTTAGATAACAACCTGGGGTCACCTCCAGATTTTTCCAGAATTTTATCGCACTCTGTCTGAGAGATGCAGATTTTTTGGCGAGGTGCAAAAATCTGGACAGAAAACGATAAGTTGCACTTCATCTCAAATAGAGGTTATTCTTGGCATAGAACGAAATAAAAGGGATAAAGATAGGTTGTTACAGAGGTAACAACTTCAAATAATCACATATAACAAAATAATAAAAAAAAAAACATGAGAAAACAAGGTGGGTTGCCTCCTACAAGTGATTTTATTTAACGCCTTTTAGCTAGGCATAGTAATTTAAAAGATGCTCACATAAGAATAAGAATTGATTAAAATAAGAAAGTATCAAGAAGCAAGTATAAATCACATTTAAATATAACCCACTTCCTATGCATAGGAATCTTGTAAGAAAACAAATCAATGAAGCACAAAACAACTAGCATAGGAAAAGAAAACAAATGTAACTTCGGAAATTTCAACATAAAGAGGGCAAACTTAATATTATTGAGATACATATAACCATGTTTTCCACTTTCATAATAACTTTAAGTATCATCATGAATAAAATCAATAGTATAAATATCACATAAAGCATCCTTATCATGATCCACATGAATAAAATAATTATTACTCTCCATATAAGCATAGTCATTATCATTAACATTGGTGGGAGAAAATTCAATAAAATGGCTATCATCGTAATCATCATAAATAGGAGGCATATAATAATCACAATAAATTTTCTCCTCAATTATATGTGCACTAAAAATATCATATTCATCATTGTAATCATCATATATGGGAGGCATAGTATCATCAAAGTAAATTTTCTCCTCCAAAATTGTGGGACTAAGAATATCATTGTAGAGGCCCCAAACCAGAAGGTCCAGAACCCCTCATATGCATACATTCATGATCCCAAGAAATACAGTTGTGAACAACATATGAAGTGGTACACAGATACATTATCCATTACACGAATAACAACAGTCTTACAAGCCAATGGTCACGTGACCAAGTCTTTATTAGCTGTCATGCAGGACAGGCGAAGTCTCACAACTCACACACACAACAGAAAGAAAACACACGTACATAGCCCATGTTACGCCGTCACCGACAGGCTGCTAACCGGGAGCCGGGCCTAGTTCGCATAATCGTCAGAGTAGTACCCTTCCTCGTATTCCTCCTCCAAAGGTGTCTCCTCAAAGTCTGGCCAAGTAAATAGCCAGGGGCGAAACCAATATGAGTACTTTTGAATGTACTCAGCAAGTCATCCTTCATACACTTACAAAATGCATCATGCTTATATGGTGGATAGGTAGGCTATAAATAGGGCTCACTACCTATGGTGTACATCTAAGATGACAGCATAGTTGCATTCATTTTATCTGTATCTTCGTTGAAGAAGATACTTCAGAAGAAAATAAAATAAGTTTTTCTTTCTCTTGTAGATATCGCATGTACAAGAGGTTTTATAAAAGAAGGTTTTCTTTGCAAAACTTCTTGGAACAACATGTCCAGATCCTTCATAAGTACCTCCCAGGTACAAGTCTTTGTTCAAAAACACATTTGAAAACTTGACACAATAATAGATACATGGCCTTTCAACTGCCCATATCCGAGGGCTCGGCTATTCTGAATAGTTTTACTCTGCAGAGGTGTACACATTCCACTAGATCCAATCATCTGCCATGAACCACCCATGGATCGACACACCGATATGCAAGCATCAGAAGAATGATCCTAACTGTCCACTCTGACACAAGCTAGTATATGGCTATCCCTTCAATCAAGTTTATTCCCCTGGCATCATGTCGCACATCGCCAAACAGGGAACCCAATTGTCTCTTCTGGGGGGTAACTTAATCCCTCACTTTATATGTCCCGTTACTCCCTCCTGGCGACACTTCGGTTCAGAAAATCATCCTATCTATAGCATCTTGGGATAGAACACACACTAACAAGTTCAAGTATCTAGATATGCCCCGTACCCATGTTGGGGTAGAGTGGCAGAACTTCTTGGTTGTCCAGCGAAGACTAGGTTATGTGTCTTTTGTAAACATTTTGAAAACAACTCTTTAGCTCCCCCGGTGAAACAAGGTCTCACCTCTTCACCGTGGACTTTTCATAGAACCCTTTTGTTTGCAAAAGCACATTTTAAAGGTGTCCACTTAGTGACTCAAGATTATTATCTTAGGCTGTATTTATATACCTTATGGTGGCTAAAGGCTTGGTAACACCAAGTTGACTAATGGCAAAGTGATAATATACTATATATTAGTATTAGTAATATTCACTCAATAAAAATAGTTTTTGGTAATCAAGTTTTTGAAAACTTCAGAAGTAGATGTTGCATGATAGATAATGATAAGTAGGAATAACAGCAAGGTTTAAGGATGGCTTGCCTGAGAGGAAACGAGGGTCTTGCTCGTGATCACAGCAGGAGTGGTAGTAATAACCTCCTGCTCCAACTACCTCTTCTTGGGTTTCTATCGTCGTAAAATAAAAGTAATAACACTCAATCAGAACCAAACTAAGCAAGAAATTACACTCAACTATAACATACAGCAAGTAATGAACACACAAAAATAACACACAAGTTCACAAAACAGATCTACACAAGCATGCATCAAAAATAATAATAATCATTATTATTACTACACTACTATGGTTGAGATAAATTATTTCTCAACAAAATGAGATGGAACTAGTGGGTGTTCCACTAAGTTTCCATGTCATTTAAGAGGTATTTAGCCTTTGGTACAACTTGTGGAAAACCAAATATTCTAAGTAAAAATACTACAAGATATTCTAGTGAAAACAATACTACTAGTAATAAATATTAAATCTACACACGCATCCCTAAAGAAATAAAAGTAACCTTACAGAGATGAAAACAAGTAATAACCAGTACCAAAATGGTACTGGATCCATGTGAAAACTCTCATAATTACTTGGACAAAATCTAGCTAAGTATTTCCATTGACAAGATTAAGTAGAAATAAACTAGATATGACTCCTATGCTCATACTAGTTTCAAATAATCCTAAACATGCATAAACTTTCTAACATGGTATATCTGTGAGAAAAAAACATGATAACACTCAACACAACATTTAGACATGCTAGAAAACAGAATAACACTAGCAAGCAATTATTTACAAAACAAATCCACACATTTTATTCCTAACAGAAAAGTACAATTTCTTAGATCTGTTGCCAAAATAAATCTAAAGATCTAAAAATCACACAAAGATAGGATATCATAGATATATCCAATATCTAACAGATCCAATTGGATTCACTTCAAAAAGTGTTGTAAAATAAATCCTAAAAATCATAGAACATGCTACTGGACTTTTACCAAAGTGGATGCCATTTCCAAATGGTAGCTCACCTTGAGGTGAGATCAAGTTCTGCTGGTAGATATTGTCAAGGGATACTACAGGAATTTTAGTTTGCACATTTTGAGGATTCCAATTAAAAGTTATTTCACTTTTTCCTTAACAGACAGTGCTAAATTCATCATTTTTCATTCGTTCATACAAGGTTCAAATCCAGTTCTGCAAGTTGCATCCGTTCAGGATTTTGTTAATCCATCTCGGGTAATTTTGGTTCATTTTATTTTTGAGTTTAACTTTTTTACCACGATTAAAGCAAACAGGCAGATTCAGTTCATTTTAGAAAAGGAAAAAAATAAAACTGCCCGCGGGCTGAGCAGCACACGGGCGCACGGCCCATTTGCGCTCTACGGCCCGCCTTGCTTCCACGGCATGCGCGAAGCGCGTACCGTTTCGCGGTTCAAACGCGACCATAGATCTTTAGATCGACGGCGCACGGTCATCGTTTCCTCTCCTCTCTCTTTCTTTTTCTTCCCGACGAGAACGCGCGCGGCCGGCGGCGAACTTGGAAGAAATATCACACCTAGGGGGGTTAGAGACCGGTGGAGAGTGGTCGATGAGGTCGCAGGGGCTCGGGGCTGTGTAGGGGCGCTGAGTTCGTGACTCGGGGTAGCTCCAATCCACGGCGCAGTGCAGGTGTCCCGCGGCGGATCCTGCAAACGAGGAACCACGGGAAACGTCAGACACGGTCTACGGAGGGTGGGGGTTCGTGTGAGAGTGACAGAGAGGATTGGGGTGGCCTGAGGCGCGCGTATCGCACCTCGACTGTCCGCGGTGGTCGCGGTGGTTCTCCGGCGATTCCGGCTAGCTGGTGGCTTCTCGAGCTCGTGGGTGAGTCTAGGGCGAGTGAGTGAGTGTGCGTGTGGTGGCGAGGGTTGTGGCCTTGGCAGTGGCTTTATAGGGGCGGGGCGGCAGTGTGCACGCTCGGGTGGCCACGGGCGTCAGTGAGACGCGCCCGTGCGCGTCCTGGCATGCCCATGCCGTGCCATTTGCCTCTTGGGCGTGGCCAGGGGCATGACTAGGCGAGTCAAAGGCTAAGAGTCGAAGAAAATGGAAGAAAAACGGTGGGGTGGCACTGTGGCACGCGACAGGGGTGAGCCTGTCAGGCCGTGCCCATACTGCCTCCTCCCGTTTTCACCTCTGTTATTCACTCTCTCTCTCCCTCTATGGTCAAAGCAACTTGGTGGCTAAGAGATGAAAAGGATGGGTGCTGACTAGGCTTCTAGAAGGTCCAACCCGTGCAACATTTGGTTCATCCAATAAAAAGTTATGATCATTTGAATTTTGTGAAAACTCACTGTTTCTGAAGAAAATTCAGTTTTCAGTTTCAGACTTAGAATTTTTCTAAGTGTTAGTTTAACAGAGTGGATTAGCCAAATGTCTTAGTTCTTTTCAAGAACCAAAACTTATTCAAATTTTTTTTCCAAGTATGGTTGCGTTAAGAAACATTAGTACTTTCATAAACAGCAAAAGAAACCAAATTTGAAATTCGAATGATCAATGAAAACAAGGTGGAAAAACAACTAGTTTGGGTTTTTCTCTGTTTTCTAAAAATCACTAAATCTGTGTTATTTTCTTAACACAAAAACATCAAGCAATTGATTGTTTCTGTGATTCCAATTTTCAAACCAAGTTAACCAATTTGTAGTCCATATAATAGAGATCACATCCATGCCAAGAAAACACAAAATGTGACTCTCTAGCATATAGATAACAAGTGTGAAAAACACCTAGTTGGCTTATTTTTCAGAAATGTTTTTTTAATAGAAAACCCTAAGGAAAACATTGGATTAATCTTATGCCAAATTGATTTCTTGATTCTAATCAAACCAAACATTAATTATAAGTTGATTTCAACATTTCCACATGAATTTTGATGAACAACTTTGGAAACACCAGGTGGAAAATAATCCAGAAATATTCAGAAAACATCAGAAACAAAATGAATGATTTTTGAATCAAATTTGCTTGCATTGCATAGATAACCATGGTTCAATACATAATGTTGGATTACACAAGGGCATTAATTTTTTTTGTTGGCTCACAAAAATGGTCTCCCTCATGTGTTACAAGTGTCCCAAATCTGGGGTGTGACAGATCTCCCCCCTTAAAAGAATCTCGCCCCGAGATTCGCGGGTTTAGTCTTTAAGGAGACCAGGGATCTCCTTCCTAATATAATCTTCACTCTCCCAGGTTGCTTCCTCCTCTGAATGATTCGTCCACTGAATCTTAAGGAACTTGAAAGGATTTCTCCTGGTAGCACGAACATTTTCCTCAAGTACTCGCAGGGGTCGATCACGGTAGGTCAAATCATCATTGAGGTCAATGGTCTTGAAGTCAGTGTCTTGGTAAGTGATTTTCTTCTCAGGTACATGAAGACACTTCTGGAGCAATGACACTTGAAAAACATCGTGAAAGGCTGACAGCTCTTCATGTAGCTCCAGCTGATAAGATACCTCTCCATGACGGGCTAGGATCTTAAACGGGCCAATATACCGGGGTGCAAGCTTTCCCTTGACATGAAAACGCTGCATCCCTTTGAGCGACATAACACGAAGATACACGAAATCTCCTATAGTAAAAGAGACATCGCGACGCTTACTGTCTGCATAACTCTCCTGGCATGATTGTGCGGCTTTAAGACAGTCACGGATTAAACGCACTTGCTCCTCTTCAGCTTTCGGAGTATCAACTCCAAAGATTTGACTGTCTCCTATTTTAGTCCAGTTCAGAGGTGTATGGAATTTCCGTCCATACAATGCTTCAAAAGGTGCCATCTGCAGGCTTGACTGATAGCTGTTATTGTAGGAAAACTCCGCAAACGGCAGGCAGTCTTCCCAATTAACTCCATAGGACAAAACACAGGCACGAAGCATGTCTTCCAATATCTGGTTCACACGCTCTGTCTGTCCATCAGTCTGCGGATGGTAGGCTGTGCTAAAGGCTAGCTTGGTTCCCAAGGCTTCGTGTAACTTCTTCCAGAATCGAGAGCTGAACTGTGATCCTCGATCTGACACAATCCTGCTAGGAACTCCGTGTAGACTGACTATCCGAGAAATATAGAGATCAGCAAGCTGGTCTCCAATATGTGGTCTTGACAGGTATAAAGTGTGCAACTTTGGTGAGCCTATCAACGACTACCCATATCGATCATTTCCTCGACTGGACCGTGGCAGTCCAGTAATGAAGTCCATCCCAACTTCGTCCCATTTCCAAACAGGTACTTGCAACGGCTGTAACAACCTAGAGGGACGCTGATGTCCAGCCTTCACTTGCTGACAAATATGGCACTTGGCTATAAACAAGGCAATATCTCGCTTCATTCCGTGCCACCAAAACTTTTCCTTCAAATCTTGATACATTTTAGTTCCTCCAGGGTGAATAGAGTATAAAGTGTCATGAGCCTCAGTCATGATTGTTTGCTTCAACTCAGATTCAACCGGAACACAAATGTGTCCTTCATACCATAAGACTCCATCAGAATCAATGGTAAAACCGGAAACTTCTTCTTTCTCCATGCGGGTTTTTATTCCCTCAATACTCTTTTGGCCCTTCTGAGCTTCTTTGATTTGATCAACTAGAGTTGGTTTAACTTCCATGGAGTCCAACATGCCATAGCTGACCACCTCGATACCAAGCTGGTCAAGTTCTTTCCGCAACTCCGGTTGTCTAATCTGAATCATAGAATTCAGAGAGACCGACTCTCGACTTAGAGCGTCCGCAACAACATTCGCCTTTCCAGGGTGATAGTGGATACTAAGGTCATAGTCCTTGATGAGCTCTATCCAACGGTGTTGCCTGATATTGAGTTCACGCTGTGTGAAGATATACTTAAAACTCTTATGATCTGTATAGATTTCACACCTTTTCCCAATAAGGAAATGTCGCCATGCTTTGAGAGCATGTACAACAGCAACAAGCTCTAAGTCATCAGTAGGATAATTCAACTCATGTGGTCTCAACTGGCGTGAGATAAACGAGATGACTTTTCCTTATTGCATGAGAACGCTTCCAAGACCAAGCTTAGAAGCATCACAATACACATCAAAGCTCTTGGAGACATCCGGCATAATGAGTACCGGGGCTGTCACCAGTCGATTTTTCAACTCTTGAAAACTCTCAGCACATTTATCCATCCAAACGAACTTTCTATCCTTCTTGAGAAACTGAGTGAGTGGTCTGGCTATACTGGAAAATCCTTGAACAAACTTGCGATAATATCCGGCTAATCCCAGAAAAGATCTGACTTTAGTCTGATTTGTCGGGGCAGCCCGATTAGCGACAGACTGAACCAGAGCAGGGTCAACAGAGATTCCACCTCCGGATACTACGTGTCCAAGAAATCCAAGTTCTTTTAACCAGAATTGGCACTTACTGAACTTAGCATATAGTTGATGTTGGTGAAGTATTCCGAGAACAATTCTCAGATGTTCTTCCTCACTCTTGGAGTAAATAAGAATGTCGTTAATAAAACCCACGACAAACTTGTCCAGGCATTCCATGAAAACCTTATTCATAAGATTCATGAAGTAGGCGGGGGCGTTGGTCAGACCAAAAGACATCACGGTGTACTCATACAACCCGTAACGTGTGGTGAAAGCGGTCTTTGGAATATCGGTCTCACGAACCTTGAACTGATGATAACCAGTACGAAGATCGATCTTTGAGAAAATTCTTGCCCCATTTAGCTGGTCGAACATGTCTTCAATTTTGGGCAGAGGGTATTTGTTCTTGATGGTAACATCATTCAACTTTCGGTAATCCACACATAGACGTGACGAACCGTCCCGCTTGTCCACAAAAATGACAGGCGATCCCCATGGTGATGCACTAGGGCGAATCAGACCTTTTCTCAACATGTCATCCAGCTGCTTCTTCAACTCATCTAGCTCCTTCGGGTTCATCCGGTAAGGTTTCTGTGCTATGGGTCCAGTACCGGGTATCAACTCAATCACAAACTCGATATCCCGATCAGACGACATACCGGGTAACTCCTCAGGAAACACATCCGGGTATTCACATACTACCGGAACTTCCTCAAGTGCAGGTGTGGCTATACCAGTGTGGCAGTGAGTCTTTGACTTTGACTTGGTTGCGGCGAAGGAAACCCTTTCCCCATCACTGGCATTCAATGATATGTACTTTCTGGTGCAGTCAATCACACCTTTGTACTTGGTCATCCAATTAATTCCTAGTACTACTTCTATCCCTTGGGATCCCAGTACTATCAGATTGGCATGAAAAGTTTTCCCGTGTATGTCCAGGGTTACCTCATTGCAAATGAAGTGGGCTTGGGTTTTGTTTCCAAGTATTTGTACTGACATAGGGCCAGGCATACGTGTAGACTTCATACCACTTTTCTCAGCAAAGGGCATAGTAATAAAGGAATGCGATGCGCCCAAATCAAACAATACTTCAGCAGGTACAGAGTTGACAGGAAACGTACCCATCACCATCTCTGGCGTGTTCTCAACCTCCTCAGCAGTGACATGATTCAGATATCCCTTGGTCATAGTCTGCTTCCTGGGTGCTGGTGCATGTGTCATCTCGGTAGCATTGTTCTGAGCTGGTGGAGTGGTCTTGCTTGGGCACTCCCGAGAAAAATGCCCCTCCTTCCCACAAACAAAACATCTTCCACTGCGTTTGGTGTTCTGGTTTGGCTTGGCAGCATGGTTGGGCTTGTGTCCATTCCCATTCCCATTTCCACTGCCTCCAGGCTTGGGTGCATAGGATGCACGGTTGTTGTTGTTGTGGTGGTTGTTGTGGTTGTTGTGGCCATGGTGGTGGTTGTTGTTGTTGTGGTTGTGGCTGTTATGGTGGTTTCTTGGCGCAAAAGTAGGCGCCTTGTGTGGTGGTGGCGTGGTATATGGGGTAGTGCGGTTTCTGGGTGCACTTGGTCCTCCTTGGAACTGCATCTTCCTCTTTCTCTTTTTAAAGACATTCTGTCTCTAGTGCTCCATAATCATCGCGGCATCCGCGAGTGACTCCAGATCCACAAACGGAATGACCATAAGGGTACACTGCAACTCATCGTGCAGCCCATTCAAGAATCACTCCTTCTTCTTGGCTTCTGTGTTGACTTCATCTGGTGCATACCGGGCTAGCAGAGTGAACTCTTCCCAGTACTTTGACACAGACATTCATCCCTGCCTCAGTTTCAGCAACTTGTCCTTCATGATGTTCATCACCCCCTGAGGGATGTGATACCTGCGAAAACGGGCAGAGAAGTCTTCCCAGGTGAACACGTAATCAGGAGCGACGGTGTCACAGGTGGTCTCCCACCAAGTCCTCGCTGGCCAAACAAGAAAATGGGTGGCGAAAAGCACCTTGTCATTCTCATCAACTCCTACCACTTTCAGATCGTTGGCGATGGTGCGAAGCCAGTCGTCAGCGTCAAGTGGTTCCACGATCTTGGTGAACACCGGAGGGTTGGTCTGCTGAAACACCTTCAGCTTCGAGCGCCCGCCATTACCATTGTCATAGCCATTGTTGTTATTGTTGTTGGCGCTGGCAGCGGCCAACTGCTGTAGAGCAGCAACTGTGGCAGCACTCTCGGCTCTAGTGGCCTGGAGATCCTCCATCATAAGTGCTAGCAATGCCTCCATTGACGGCGGGGGTGGTGGTGGTGGTTCCCGACGCGGCGGCATGCTGTTTAGTGAAACATGTGTAAGACTATGCAGCAAGACTTATTGTTTTTAGAACGCTAAAAATTCGAACAACCAAAAGAGTGTCTCAAAACCAAACGGAAAAGACAATTTATTTAATTAGGGTAACGATTTTTAAGGGTTGAGATAATTTCCAAACATAGTTATCATACAGACAAACATCATACTCATAGCATCAAGTCCTACATAGCACAACACTCCAACAGACATCTACCACAACTACGCTCCTCAGAGCTACATCGGGGGAATTCGTCTTATAGGGTCGGCGTACATCTAACTGGCACTACTCCACATCTAAGAGGCACTATGACTAGTCCTAAGTGTTGTCGACGTTGAAGAGGATCTCCTCTGGGTCCTCCTCCTCAACTGAGTCGTTGTCCTCCTGCAGACTCTGTTTGCTCATGTCCATGCCCTTAGCATCGGACAGGACGTCGTCGTCAACAAGGAGATCCTTGTTCTCCCTGCGGAGCTCGGAGTTCTCCTCCTCTAACTCTTCGAGTGTGGAGTCTCGAGTGGCCAAGTCCTCCCTAGCGGTCTTCAGGCGCTCACGCAGAATCGCGTTCGCCTCCTGAAGGGATCCCACCTTGGTGGTGAGACGGGTACGGGCCCGGCGAGTGGTCCGTAGCTCTCTGTCCAAGGCTCGGGATCGCACAGTAGCTGTCTCTAGGTCGAGCATCGTCTTCTCCAGATGGGTACAGAGAAGACGGCACTCTGCAGCAGTGGTGCGCTGCAGGATGCTCATATCGTCCAGACGACGCTGCGTGCGGTCAAGCAGAACCTCCATGTCATCCTGGTGTGCACCGAGACCCGTGAAGTCCTGAGACACGGCAATAGGTGTGCCGGTCTCGTCCCTCCTCCCGAGGAACTTGTAGCTGGACCCCACGAACTGGTAGTCCCGTACGTGAGCCAGACGCGCTATGGCCTCCTGGATCACTCGTACTACTCCCTCCTGCCAAGAGCGCTCGACGGTGGCGAAGAAGAAGCCTCCGCAGTAGGATTAGTAAGTGGAGGGCGTATCATACACTCCACCAACCACTCTCCCTCTATGGGAGTCCCGGTGATCATCCCTCCCCGCAGCTCGGGAACCGGACGGTCGAGAAGCTCGGTCATCGCGACGAGTCTCTGCTCGAAGCAAAAAGGGAAGTCCCTGGCCAGTCCCAACTAGCACGCCTCCGTGTAAACAACGTCCATCTACACAAAATTTTAAGTGAGATTTAGTTAGACCCAAGTGTGCAAAATTTTAGAGTCGAACATGATATAACTTAATGTAAATAGAGTTTGAGAAAATGGGGAAGATAGCTATAACAATCTTTTAAAGCTTAGTCACTTAAGTATATATTATATATATATAGTACTCGTTGACGTCCATGCTAACTAAGGGCTCCTAGGGTCAGGAAAACTCTGATACCAACTTTGTAGAGGCCCCAATCAGGAAGGTCCATAACCCCTCATATGCATACATTCACAATCCCAAGAAATTCAGTCGTGAATAACATACGAAGTGGTACACAGATACATTATCCCTTACACGAATAACAACAGTCTTACAAGCCAATGGTCACATGACCAAGTCTTTATTAGCTGTCACGCAGGACGGGCAAAGTCACACAACTCACACACACAACGGAACGAAAACACGCGTAGATAGCCCATGTCACGCCGTCACCGACAGGCTGTTGACCGGGAGCCGGGCCTAGTTCGCATAATCGTCAGAGTAGTACCCTTCCTCGTATTCCTCCTCCAAAGGTGTCTCCTCAAAGTCTGGCCAAGTAAATAGCCAGGGGCGAAACCAATATGAGTACTTTTGAATGTACTCAGCAAGTCATCCTTCATACACTTACAAAATGCATCATGCTTATATGGTGGATAGGTAGGCTATAAATAGGGCTCACTACCTATGGTTTACATCTAAGATGACATCATAGTTGCATTCATTTTATCTGTATCTTCGTTGAAGAAGATACTTCAGAAGAAAATAATATAAGTTTTTCTTTCTCTTGTAGATATCGCATATACAAGAGGTTTTATAAAAGAAGGTTTTCTTTGCAAAACTTCATGGAACAACATGTCCAGATCCTTCATCAGTACCTCCCAGGTACAAGTCTTTGTTCAACAACACATTTTGAAAACTTGACACAATACTAGCAACATGGCCTTTCAACTGCCCATATCCGAGGGCTCGGCTATTCTGAATAGTTTTACTCTGCAGAGGTGTACACATTCCACTAGATCCAATCATCTGCCATGAACCACCCATGGATCGACACAGCGATATGCAAGCATCAGAAGAATGATCCTAACTGTCCACTCTGACACAAGCTAGTATATGGCTATCCCTTCAATCAAGTTGATTCCCCCTGGCACCATGTCGCACATCGCCAAACAGGGGACCCAATTGTCTCTTCCGGGGGGTAACTTAATCCCTCACTTTGTATGTCCTGTTACTCCCTCCTGGCGACACTTCGGTTCAGAGAATCATCCTCTCTATAGCATCTTGGGATAGAACACACACTAACAAGTTCAAGTATATAGATAAGCCCCGTACCAATGTTGGGGTAGAGTGGCAGTACTTCTTGGTTTCCCAGCGAAGACTAGGTTATGTGCCTTTTGTAAACATTTTTTAAAACAACTCTTTAGCTCCCCCGGTGAAACAAGGTCTCACCTCTTCACCGTGGACTTTTCATAGAACCCTTTAGTTTGCAAAAGCACATTTTAAAGGTGTCCACTTAGGGACTCAAGATTGTTATCTTAGGCGGTATTTATATACTTTATGGTGGCTAAAGGTTTGGTAACACCAAGTTGACTAATGGCAAAGTGATAATATACTATATATTAGTAATAGTAATATTCACTCAATAAAAATAGTTTTGGGTAATCAAGTTTTTGAAAACTTCAGAAGTAGATGTTGCATGATAGATAATGATAAGTAGGAATAACAGCAAGCTTTAAGGATGGCTTGCCTTGGAGGAAACGAGGGTCTTGCTCGTGATCACAGCAGGAGTGGTAGTAATAACCTCCTGCTCCGACTACCTCTTCTTCGGTTTCTATCGTCGTAAAATAAAAGTAATAACACTCAATCAGAACCAAACTAAGCAAGCAATTACACTCAACTATAACATACATCAAGCAATGAACACACAAAAATAACACAGAAGTTCACAAAACACATTTACACAAGAATGCATCAAAAATAATAATAATCATTATTATTGCTACACTACTATGGTTGAGATAAATTATTTCTCAAAAAAATGAGATGGAACCAGTGGGTGTTCCACTAAGTTTTCCATGTCATTTAATAGGTATTTAGCCTCTGGTCCAACTTGTGGAAAACCAAATATTCTAAGTAAAAAATACTACAAGATATTCTAGTGAAAACAATACTACTAGTAATCAATATTAAATCTACACACGCATCCCTAAAGAAATAAAAGTAACCTTACAGAAATGAAAAAAAGTAATAACCAGTACCAAAATGGTATTGGATCCATGTGAAAACACTCATAGTTACTTGGACAAAATCTAGCTAAACTTTTCCATTCACAAGATTAAGTAGAAATAAACTAGATATTACTCCTATGCTCATACTAGTTTCAAACAAATCCTAAACATGCATAAACTTTCTAACATGGTATATCTGTGAGAAAACAACATGATAACACTCAACATAACATTTAGACATGCTAGAAAACAGAATAACACTAGCAAGCAATTATTTACAAAACAAATCCACACATTTTATTCCTAACAGAAAAGTACAATTTCTTAGATCTGTTGCCAAAATAAATCTAGAGCTCTAAAAATCACACAAAGCTAGGATATCATAGATCTATCCAATATCTAACAGATCCAATTGGATTCACTTCAAAAAGTGTTGTAAAATAAATCCTAAAAATCACAGAACATGCTATTGGACTTTTACCAAAGTGGATGCCATTTCCAAATGGTAGCTCACCTTGAGTTCTACTGGTATATCTAGTCAAGGGCTACTCCAGGAATTTTAGTTTGCACATTTTGAACATTCAAATCAAAAGTTATTTCACTTTCGCCTTAACAGATAATGCTCATTTCATCATTTTTCATTCATTCATACAAGGTTCAAATCCAGTTCTGCAAGTTGCATCCGTTCCAGATTTCATTCATCCATCTCAGGTAATTTTGGTTCATTTTATTTTTTGAGTCTAACTATTTTTACCACATTAAAGCTGTAGGGCCACCCCTTCGAACCACTGTTCAAGGATGCCCTCGATATGCATACATTCACGATCCCAGGAAATTTAGTCGTGAACAACATATCAAGCTGGAACACAAATACAATATCCATTACACGGTTTGCACAAACACTTACAAGGACACATGGTCACATGACCAAGACTACACGGTTTTCACGCAGGACAACACACAAAACACACAGCAGAAGACTAAACACACACAAAACGCGGTAGAGCCCAAGTCACGCCTTAACCTACAGGCTGCTGACTCGGAGACGATCCTAGTTCGCAAAGCCATCAGCTCCATACTCCTCTTCGTTGATCTTCTTCTGAGACTCCTTCTCAAAATCTGGCAAGTTGATACCATGGACGAAACCAATATGAGTACATTTGAATGTACTCAGCAAGACACCCATCATGTAACTTACCAGATGCAAGTATGTTTATATGGTGTAATAGGTAGGATATAAATAGGGTTCACTATCAATGGTGTTCATCTAGGATAACACCACAGTTGCAGTCAGGTTAATCTGTATCTTTGTTGAAGAAGATACTTCAGAAGAAAATAATATAGTTTTTTTTCTCTTGTAGATATCACATGTACAAGAGGTTTTGTAAAACTTTGTTAAAAGAAAGTTTTCTCTTTGCAAAACTTCTTGGAATCAGTTTCCAGATGTTTGTTTAGAGAAGAAAGATTTTCTTTGCAAAACTTTTTGTAAAACAACTTATGGCTTTTCATCATCGGTACCTTCACGGTACAAGATTGCATTCCTCTTCGAACTTCCCGAGTTCAACACCTTTTTGAAAACATCCTTTTGAAAACATTGACACAATGCTAGCTACATGGCCATTCAACTGTCCATATCCGAGGACGCGGCTTCTTCGAAAAAGTTTTACTCTGCAGAGGTGGACACATCCACCAAATACAGTACACCTGCCGTGAACAACCACGGACTGTATCAACAGTATGTAGAACATCAGATAACTGATCATAACCTTCCACTATGTTCAAGCTAGAATGTGTCTATCTCTCAGTTGAGTTTTACCGTCATCCCCGGCACCGAGCTATTCCCCGCCAGCCAGGATGCCCCAACTGATGCGACCGGAGGAGAACTTAATCCCTCACTTTTTATGTCTCAACATTGGGAGTTTTGACGACATTCGGTTCGAGGGTACGACGCCCCTTATAGCGATTGAGATAGAACACACACTAACGAGGACAAACTTCCAGTTAAGCCCCGTGCCCATGTTGGGGTAGGGTGGCAGTACGGTAAAGGTTGTCCGGCGAAGACTAGGTTATGTGTCATTTTTGAAAACACGTTTTTCCCAAAAATGACCACTTCCACATTCCTCCGGAGAATAAGGATCCGCCTTTTCTCCTGGTTTTTCCATAAAGCCTTTGTTTTGTAAAAACACAATTTTAGGGTGTCTACTTAGGGACTAATATTTGTGATGGTAATAAATACCATATGGTGGCTTATGGGCTTGGTAACACCAAGTATTTATTACTGGAAGAGTAATAGTATACATATAATAGTAGTAGTAGTATTCACTAAAAAAAATAGTTTTTGGAAAACAAAGTTTTGTAAAACTTTTCAGAAGTAAAACATGCATGATAGATAATGATAAGTGTATTATAACAACAAGCATCAGGATGGCTTGCCTTAAGTCTCTTAATGTCCCTGGCCTTGAAGTAACTTGAACTTGACGCACAGCTCCACAACTGCTTCTTCCTCTTCTTCGTTTTCTAGCGTCATAAAAGAATACACGACACACACTCAGGTCTAAAAGACAAACAACTAAGCTAGGAAACACATACAACAACAAAAGCTCACTCACGAGTTCTCTCGAAAAGATGACGCGAAAACTATCTCAGATAACGCTCACGGTCCAAAACTATCGTCAGGCACACATACGGTTTAGGAAACCATATCCCACATCTTACATACCATATATGGAGTGGTGTACCACTATCATAATAAGATATACAAGAAGATAAAAATATAGCTTTGGGGTGCAAAGGGGTTAGGTTGCTAAGGTAAAACAAACAGACAGGACAATACCCATGGCAGTGGGTATTGGCAACACACAAGCAATTGTCGCTTAATAAGTTTATTATTAGTTTGGATGCTTAGTTCACAAGATACTCCTAAACACCACAACAACACTAGCAAAACAAATAACACAAGTACGACACTCATGCTAAGGTACACACTCAGACAATTTCCAAACAGCAGATAAACACACCACAGATGAATAGACTATTTATTTACTACCTTAGTGTTTACTTGAAGTTATGGAAACCATCAATCATGAAAATTTAGCAAACAACCAGTAGCTAATAACCAAAGAATCAAGTCATAAAAATAGTCTAAAACACAATCATCACTCAAGATAATATTCCTATTACACTAGCATAAAAATAGGACTGCACTAATAGCATACTAGTATGGGAATTTCTACACAAGCATGCTATAAGAGATAATTATTAATCTACAACCATAGCACATGCAACTAAATAATTCATGGCATGATAACAGAAGTAATAACTTCCTAAACATGCTATAATAAACTCATACACTCATAAAATAAAAGATGACAATACTATAGCAAAAATCACCATTTTCTAGTGGTGACACTAGTTCAACACTATAGAAGCAAACAAGGCTACCATGATGCTTAAATATAAAAAAACATGCCATGATCATAAATTTACCTAAATAACAGTACACACATATTACTCATTCTAGTAAGCACAACATCAAAATAATCCCATGAAACAACTATTAAGCATGCATAAATTTACTCTAGCAATTTCTGTTTTCTTAAAACAATTACTAGCAAGCAAGCAAGATATAACTCACACAACCAGTAGCTATGATCTTAAAGAAAAGTTATCTAAACCTTTTCAAAAATCCAAACACTCAATTTAAAATCATTCACAAACAATCTATCAATCATAGGAATTTAGTTTATTTGCAAACAATTTAATTTAGCACTCAATAGTGAATCATTTCTTAACATGATGCTCCTAAGGAATATTATGCTAACAAATGGATCACATCTAACATACTAGTATCTTCTGATAGGAAATAAACTTCTCACTTGTATAAGTGAAAACAAACAAATATATTTTCCATGGTGGAAAAATAGAAATCAATCATATAATTAAAACATGTCGATTTCTCACATGTGCATGGTTGGGGATGTTCATCCACAACCAAGATGCAATGGTACCAGTGGGTTATGGGCCCACTAATACCAAGGCAAAATAGGTACTAAGCCTCTGGTTACTCATGACAAACATTAGCATGCAAGATAAATATTACAAAGCCATTTATTCTAGTGAAAACAATACTAATGCATAAGAATAACAAGGCTTACACATGCTTTACTATAACATGATATGAAAAACTAACAGAGACATTAACTTCAGAATAACAGTACCAAAATGGTACTGGATCCATAGCAATCATAGCACAAAATTTATCAAAGCATTCACACAAAGATCTAGCTCTCACAATAATTCCAAATAATAAAACTAGAAGGTAACAAATGCTATTTCATTTTTATTTCAGTTTCCAAACATGCACACACTTTCTAAGGTAGATGTACTATAAGAAAACAACTTAATAACAAGTCCTAACAACTTCATACATGCTAGGAAGCAAGATTAAATCAACCACACTATTTATTTCAAACAAGAACACATTCCAAAACAAAAACAGAAAAGCTGTTGTTTCAAGATCTGTATACCAAAAATAATCTAGAGCTTCAAAAATTAATCTAAGCTAGGATAAGATATATCTAGTCAATACCAAACTCATCCAATTGGATTTGCTCCAAAAATCCTTTTTAAACTCCCTATAAAAATCCTAGAAGAGCTTACTAGTTGTTTAGTAATCTGGATGGAATTTTCATTCTATAACTCACCTTGATGTGAGGTCAACTGCATTGGATATATCTTTTCAATACATATCCAGAACATTTTAGTTTGTTCCATTTGGTTACATATTTTAAAAGTTATGGTCAAAACATTCTCACTGATAGTCTGTGGAAAAACATTTCTTGTGCCCAAAATATTGTCCAAAAGTAGATCCGCAAATTTTATATGGTTTAGATTTTATATCTTAGGGTCCATGAATTTTTCCAGATTTTATTTTGCAGTTTTCATATATTTCACAAGTCCAAAGTGATGGTACATGTTTCTGTAAAAAGTTAAATGAATAAAACTCGGGCAGAACGGGCTGATTCGAGAAGGGCACGGCCCAGCTAGCGTCTGCGCGGCCCAGCTGCGCTCGCGTGCGCGGACAGGCGCGGGAAACGCACGCGTTCAACCGCGGCCGTCAATCTGAGATCGAACGGACCGCTCGCTTTCTTCTTCCTCCTCTCACGTTCTCTCTCTGACGCAAACTGAGAAGAAAAGGGGCGCGGCCCTAGCTCACCTTGGGGAGGCTCGGGGAGGGCTGCGGGCGCTCGGTGGTGTAGTAGGGGTGCAGGGGCGTTGAGGGGCGGCGACGGCAGCGACCGACGTGGCCGCAAGCGGCGGAACGCGGCAGACGTCCGCGGCGGCGCCTCCGGTGGTTAGAGAGCTCGGGGACGTGTCCGGGAGGCTCAGGGGAACATGGGGGTTCGTTCTAGGGTGGTGGGAGGGTTTGGAAGGGAGTGGTGCGGGCAGGGCTTCACCGTGGCCGTGGTGATCACCCAGCGGCCAGAGCACGGGCTCGGGGTGCTCTAGGGGGTAGGGCTCGGGTCCAAAATGACCAGGGGATGTAGGAGGGAGGATGAGAGGTGCAAAGGCGCAAGGGTGTGGCCTCTGGCCATTTATAGGAGAGGGAGTGAGGTTGAGGGCATTTTGGGGAGCTCGGGTGGATGCCATCCAATGGCATTGGCGTGCCCTGGGGGTTTTAGTCTTTTCCACATGAGAGCACAGGTGCCCCAGGTCAAGGCCACGAGTGGTCAAGGTTTATCCAGGCCATAGAGAGCAAGTGGGCAAGTGGCAAGGTCAAAAATGTCAAAGACAAGTGTGAGCCCATACCTGTCCTAGTCACCAACTTCTCTCTCCCTTATCTTAGCCCACAAGGCTTCTAGAAGATAGATAAAACATGCTGGCTCGAGTAGATACTATGGTTAACAGGTTAGTTCATGCCATGCTTCCAAAAGATCAAGGAAACATCAAGAAAACAAAGGTGCAAAACTGTATCTCCTACTGTTCACAGAAAAATTTAGAAAATTCAGTCTTATGACTTAGAAATTTTCTAAGTGTTGAAAACAGATTAAAAGTGCAAAAAGTTGAGTTTGTTTTCAAGGTTCAAATGATTCCCAAAATTGGTTTTCAAAACATGGACTTGTTAATCATGTTATATACTTTCATAAACAACTTCTAAAAACAATTTTGAAATAATTTAAGGCCATGAAAACAATGTGGAAAAATGTATACTTTCTGTTTTTATCTGTTTCTCAAAACTACCTTTTTCTGCCTTAATTTTATACCACAGAAACAACAAGCAAAAGATAGTTTTTATTTCTCCAAAAATAAAAGTGAGCTTATGGGTTTGTAGTACATATATCAAGGATTAATTAAAATTCAAGAAACCATAAAATAACAATTTATAGCCTAGTGAAAACAAGGGTAGAAAACAGGTACTTGGATTATTTTTCAGAGATTGTTTTCCATAGAAAACTTAAAAGAAAACTTTCATAACTCATTTTGAAAACTTGTTTTCTTGGATCCAACAAAGTTAAAAGTTTGTTTTAAGATACAAACAAGAATGATCCAAGTCTTTTAATAAAAATCCACTTAAGTAATAATAGGAAAACATCAGGGAAAATTTCAGGAAAAGTAATAGGAATGTTCTCCAGAAACATTTGGTATTGGTTTTATCAAAAACAAAACTTGTGTTGCAAATATGTTTTAGATCATAAACATATGTTAGTTCAAACAATCATGTTATTATAAAAAAAAATTATTGGCCCTAATTTTTGTCTTCTTGAGCATAGTCCAAGAATCCAAAAACTAGGGTGTGACAGACCTTCCCCCCTTAAAAGAATCTCGTCCCGAGATTCGCAGGAAAGCGAGAAGAGGGTATGGTCAAAACAACAATGTTAGATGATTTGTTTACAAAACAAGTGTTGGTGATTTGTAACATTATTTACAGGGGCTTCCCCCCTTTGATTAATCCTACCAGAATTCACCGGTAAATTTGTTTTCTTCTCAAAGGTTTGGGTGCCATGTTCTAAACCTCGAACTTATTGTTCCTCAAAACCATGCTACCAAACCAGGGTTTACTTTGTAGATAAAAACCTATTTTTCCCAATCTCAAATGTTCAATTTAATGGACATCCACCAACATCTATTTAGCATGAGCTTTCCATTGCTCATCTCCAAAATCCAGGAAAATCCACTATCTTCCTCTTACTTCCATATAATTGATATCTCCAATCATTTGTTTTCCCTCAAAGGTGGTTTATCAAGATCATCAAGATATACCAACACTGTATACTACCAACTCTGTAAGGTCTTTTCAAAATCTCCAAACTCCTTTCTCGTGATCGAAGCTAAATCATTTTCCTCCAACAATCTCAAAAGAGTGTGACAAGCTCCGAGAATAAACCATCAAGAACAATCATCTACTAAATCCAAGCGATATTGATTTTTCCTAAAATACAAAATCATCTCTAAACCTCAAACATTCCTAAAAAAAACTACAAATCTTAGTTGCTGGTAACTTCCAAATCTTTGGGGTCCACAACTAGTTATCCCCGGATATTATATCATAACTCTACTCCACTAAAAATCATATGATCCTCAATCTTTCCTTCCTAAGATAAACCTCAATGAGTCTTCCACCATCTCATATTCTAAGATCTGGTTCCTCCAATACATACATACGAGAGATCTTGTTGCCTAGTAACGATCATAGTTTTATCCGTCCAATATTTTTTTTCCAACCTTTCACTTTCTTCAAAACAGCTATAGAATCATCCTAAGGCACCTTTCTCTTTGTTTTTGGAAAAAGTTGATTACACGTCTTCTTTTAAATGGGTGATACCAACTCTATAACATATCAACTCTGTAAGGTACCCGGTGAGGTATCAGGCTTTAGATACCAACTCTGTAGGGTATTAAAACGAAAATTGATGAGCCAAAACTATAGGGTTTTAAGCTTAAGATTAGAGGAGGTTATATTACCAATTTTGTAAGGTCTCCAATTAGAATTAGATAAAGCCATTTTACCATCCCTGTAGGGTGGCAATAATTTTATGTGGCAAAAATTTAATTTACTCTGTAGGGTGTTATACTAAAATAGATGAGATTTTGTTAGTATCGTTAATTATTTAAAATTTCATTTAGTCCGACGTGACACTTCTAGTGTTCCATTTACGCCGGTTTTTTCAGGGTACGACGACACACAAACAAGGGGGTTCACAAGTTTGGTTAAAAAACGTACCATTGGCTATGGCATGAGTCGCAGATGCTCCTGCAACATCATCTTGGTCTCAAGGTCCACTCATCAGATTCTTTCGTTTCTTCTGGGATGGACCCTGGCGTTCTTGGGGTTCATCAGGATGAGCTAGAATGTGGTTCTTCTTGGGACAATCACGAGCAAAGTGTCCTTCCTGTCCACAGGTAAAGCAACCCGTGGTTCTAGGCTTGACCTTCACACGTCTCCTTGAAGATTGTGGCATCGCAGGCAAAACGCTGCGAGTCACCCATGAACTAGTTTCTCCTGGCGTCACTATCTTCCTTTTGCGGCTATCTCCAGCAAGCAGTTGCTGGTATTCTCTCATAAGGAATGCAGTATTCTCAGCGTTGGTGATGACAAGCTAAGTCAACTGTTCTAGGGCAGCATGGGTGGCAATGTGTTCAGCACGAGCGGCTTCACTTTCTTCCCTCAGCAGAGCAAACAGTTGAGCCACTGTCGGCTCAGGTGAGGGAGGTAGATCGCTGGCCATGCTGAAGACAAAGAACGGTGTAAGGCGAGAGCAACTAAAGGTGGTTTTGTGTTTTGAAAACTTGTGAGACATACCGGCTCATAACGGAGATGAGAACGGTAGATACCACAACAACAAGCAAACGTCGAAGAAACAAACGCCAACTCGAAACAAGATTAAAATACGCATGAAACAGAGTCTTAACAAGCATAACTTAACTTAAAGGTTCACAAGGCTAAAGCATAAGGCTTACAACACAACTAGCACACACAAAGTTCTAACAGAGTTCACACAATACAGACAAACAAGCGTCTGGGGTGGAAATAACACAACTCCTATCATCCTGCTGCAATCCTAAGTGCTCGAGGAAGCGCGTAGCTGTTCCTCCAACTCTTCAACTCTGGCCTTGCTGGCTTCAAGCTGGAACTGAAGGTCTCTCACCTGTGCACGGATATGGAAACCAACAAACCTCATGGTTTTTCCTTGTGCCGCGAGACGAAGCTCGGTAGCAGTGGAAACTCTTAGGTCCTTGGTTAGCTGGAGGATCTCTCTTCCCTGATTATCGAACTCTCCTCTGAGCCTGTCAAGGGAAAACTGAGTGTTGTACAGCTGTCCCTCCAAGTGCTGGAAATGACGAGCAAACACAAAGTCTTCGGTGACATCTACTGGCTTGTCGTCCTCATCGCGCCTCCCATAGTATCTATAGGGGGTGCCTTCAAACTTGCCGCGAAAGAAGTTTGCGAGTTTGGCAACGGTCAGCTGCATCACTCTAAGGATACCATCTTCCTAGCTGTTCTCCTTTACTTCATACGTGATCTCAGGGGTTGACGGTGCTAGCAACGGTGCACGGATGGTGCAGACCACCAACCAAGACAACTCTCGTCCATCATGGTGAATCTGGGCTCCCTTCAACTCAGGTGTGGGACGACCGATAAGATGAGTCATCTTGATCAAATCCTCCTCAAAGCGGCGGTAGCAAGGTGCATGCGATCCCAGCCGGAAGGACTTGGTGAAGACAACTGCCATCTACACAAGATTTTAGAGTAGATTAGGTTAGGTAACAGTGTGCAAAATTTTAAGATGCTCCTTTTTAACTTTAGTGTAATTAGATTTTTCGAAACCCAGAGGGGATGGGGTATAGACTTCTTTTTAAAAATAGTCATCTTAGTGACCTGGGGTTATTAACTTTAATTAGTAGAGTACTAGCTAACGTCCATGCTAACTAAGGTCTCCTAAGGTCAGGATAGCTCTGATACCAACTCTGTAGGGCCACCCATTCGAACCACTGTTCAAGGACGCCCTCGATATGCATACATTCACGATCCCAGGAAATTCAGTCGTGAACAACATATCAAGCTGGTACACAGATACAATATCCATTACACGGTTTGCACAAACACTTACAAGCACACATGGTCACATGACCAAGACTACACGGTTGTCATGCAGTACAACACACAAAACACACAGCGGAAGACTAAACAACACAAAACGCGGTAGATCCCAAGTCACGCCTTAACCTACAGGCTGCTGACCCGAAGACGATCCTAGTTCGCAAAGCCATCAGCTCCGTACTCCTCTTCGTTGATCTTCTTCTGAGACTCCTTCTCAAAATCTGGCAAGTTGATACCAGGGACGAAACCAATATGAGTACATTTGAATGTACTTAGCAAGACATCTATCATGTAACTTACCAGATGCAATTATGTTTATATGGTGTAATAGGTAGGCTATAAATAGAGTTCACTATCAATGGTGTTTATCTAGGATAACACCACAGTTGCAGTCAGGTTAATCTGTATCTTTGTTGAAGAAGATACTTCAGAAGAAAATAATATATTTTTTCTTTCTCTTGTAGATATCACATGTACAAGAGGTTTTGTAAAACTTTGTTAAAAGAAAGTTTTCTCTTTGCAAAACTTCTTGGAATCAGTTTCCAGATGTTTGTTTAGAGAAGAAAGATTTTCTTTGAAAAACTTTTTGTAAAACAACTTATGGCTTTTCATCATCGGTACCTTCACGGTACAAGATTGCATTCCTCTTTGAACTTCCCGAGTTCAACACCTTTTTGAAAACATCCTTTTGAAAACATTGACACAATGCTAGCTACATGGCCATTCAACTGTCCATATCCGAGGACGCGGCTTCTTCGAAAAAGTTTTACTCTGCAGAGGTGGACACATCCACCAAATACAGTACACCTGCCGTGAACAACCACGGACTGTATCAACAGTATGTAGAACATCAGATAACTGATCATAACCTTCCACTATGTTCAAGCTAGAATGTGTCTATCTCTCAGTTGAGTTTTACCGTCATCCCCGGCACCGAGCTATTCCCCGCCAGCCAGGACGCCCCAACTGATGCGACCGGAGGAGAACTTAATCCCTCACTTTTTATGTCTCAACATTGGGAGTTTTGACGACATTCGGTTCGAGGGTACGACGCCCCTTATAGCGATTGAGATAGAACACACACTAACGAGGACAAACTTCCAGTTAAGCCCCGTGCCCATGTTGGGGTAGGGTGGCAGTACGGTAAAGGTTGTCCGGCGAAGACTAGGTTATGTGTCATTTTTGAAAACACGTTTTTCCCAAAAATACCACTTCCACATTCCTCCGGAGAATAAGGATCCGCCTTTTCTCCGGGTTTTTCCATAAAGCCTTTGCTTTGTAAAAACACAATTTTAGGGTGCCCACTTAGGGACTAATATTTGTGATGGTAATAAATACCATATGGTGGCTTATGGGCTTGGTAACACCTAGAATTTACTACTGGCATAGTAATAGTATACATATAATAGTAGTAGTAGTATTCACTAAAAAAAATAGTTTTTGGAAAACAAAGTTTTGTAAAACTTTTCAGAAGTAAAACATGCATGATAGATAATGATAAGTATATTATAACAGCACGCATCAGGATGGCTTGCCTTAAGTCTCTTAATGTCCCTGGCTTGAAGTAACTTGAACTTGATGCACAGCTCCACAAATGCTTCTTCCTCTTCTTCGTTTTCTAGCGTCGTAAAAGAATACAAGACACACACTCAGGTCTAAAAGACAAAAAACTAAGCTAAGCAACACATACAGCAACAAAAGCTCACTCACGAGTTCTCTCGAAAAGATGACGCGAAAACTGTCTCACATAACGCTCACGGTCCAAAACTATCGTCAGGCACACGTATGGTTTAGGAAACCATATCCCACATCTTACATACCATATATGGAGTGGTGTACCACTCTCATAATAAGATATACAAGAAGCTAAAAATATATCTTGTGGGTGCAAAGGGGTTAGGTTGCTAAGGTAAAACAAACAGACAGGACAATACCCATGGCAGTGGGTATTGGCAACACACAAGCAATTGTCGCTTAATAAGTTTATGATTAGTTTGGATGCTTGGTTCACAAGATACTCCTAAACACCACAAAAACACTAGCACAACAAATAACACAAGTATGGCACTCATGCTAAGGTACACACTCAGACAATTTCCAAACAGCAGATAAACACACCACAGATGAATAGACTATTTATTTACTACCTTAGTGTTTACTTGAAGTTATGGAACCCATCAATCATGAAAATTTAGCAAATAACCAGTAGCTAATAACCAAAGAATCAAGTCATAAAATAGTCTAAAACACAATCATCACTCAAGATAATATTCCTATTACACTAGCATAAAAATAGGACTGCACTAATAACATACTAGTATGGGAATTTCTACACAAGCATGCTATAAGAGATAATTATTAATCTACAACCATAGCACATGCAACTAAATAATTCATGGCCTGATAACAGAAGCAATAACTTCCTAAACATGCTATAATAAACTCATACACTCATAAAATAAAAGATGAAAATACTATAGCAAAAATCATCATTTTCTAGTGGTGACACTAGTTCAACACTATAGAAGCAAACAAGGCTACCATGATGCTTAAATATAAACAAACATGCCATCATCATAAATGTACCTAAATAATATTACACAAATATTACTCATTATAGTAAGCACAACATCAAAATAATCTCATGAAACAACTATTAAGCATGCATAAATTTACTCTAGCAATTTCTGTTTTCTTAAAACAATTACTAGCAAGCAAGCAAGGTATAACTCACACAACCAGTAGCTATGCTCTTAAAGAAAATTTATCTAAACCTTTTCAAAAATCCAAACACTCAATTTAAAATCATTCACAAACAATCTATCAATCACAAGGAATTTAGTTTATTTGCAAACAATTTAATTTAGCACTCAATAGTGAATCATTTCTTAACATGATGCTCCTAAGGAATATTATGCTAAAAAATGGATCACATCTAACATACTAGTATCTTCTGATAGGAAATGAACTTCTCACTTGCATAAGTGAAAACAAACAAATATATTTTCCATGGTGGAAAAATAGAAATCAATCATATAATTAAAACATGTCGATTTCTCACATGTGCATGGTTGGGGATGTTCATCCACAACCAAGATGCAATGGGACCAGTGGGTTATGGGCCCACTAATACCAAGGCAAAAGAGGTACTAAGCCTCTGGTTACTCATGACAAACATTAGCATGCAAGATAAATATTACAAAGCCATTTATTCTAGTGAAAACAATACTAATGCATAAGAATAACAAGGCTTACACATGCTTTACTATAACATGATATGAAAAACTAACGGAGACATTAACTTTAGAATAACAGTACCAAAATGGTACTGGATCCATAGCAATCATAGCACAAAATTTATCAAAGCATTCACACAAAGATCTAGCTCTCACAATAATTCCAAATAATAAAACTAGAAGGTAACAAATGCTATTTCATTTTTATTTCAGTTTCCAAACATGCACACACTTTCTAAGGTAGATGTACTGTAAGAAAACAACTTAATAACAAGTCCTAACAACTTTATACATGCTAGGAAGCAAGATTAAATCAACCACACAATTTATTTCAAACAAGAACACATTCCAAAACAAAAACAGAAAAGCTGCTGTTTCTAGATCTGTCTACCAAAAATAATCTAGAGTTCCAAAAATTAATCTAAGCTAGGATAAGATAGATCTAGTCAATACCAAACTCATCCAATTGGATTTGCTCCAAAAATCATTTTTAAACTCCTTATAAAAATCATAGAAGAGCCTACTGGTCTTTTAGTAATCTGGATGGAATTTTCATTCTATAACTCACCTTGATGTGAGGTCAACTGCATTGGATAGATCTTTTCAATACCTATCCAGAACATTTTAGTTTGTTCCATTTGGTTACATATTTTAAAAGTTATGGTCAAAACATTCTCACTGACAGTCTGTGGCAAAACATTTCTTGTGCCCAAAATATTGGTCCAAAAGTAGATCTGCAAATTTTATATGGTTTAGATTTTATATCTTAGGGTCCATGACTTTTTCCAGATTTTATTTTTCAGTTTTTATATATTTCACAAGTCCAAAGTGATGGTACATGTTTCTGTAAAAAGTTAAATGAATAAAACTCGGGCAGAACGGGCTGATTCGAGAAGGGCACGGCCCAGCTAGCGGCTGCGCGGCCCAGCTGCGCTCGCGCGCACGGACAGGCGTTGGAAATGCACGCGTTCAACCGCGGCCGTCGATCTGAGATCGAACGGCCCGCTCGCTTTCTTCTTTCTCCTCTCACCTTCTCTCTCTGGCCCGAACTGAGAAGAAAAGGAGTGCGGCCCTAGCTCACCTTGGGGAGGCTCGGGGAGGCCCGCGGGCGCTTGGTGGTGTAGTAGGGGTGCAGGGGCATTGAGGGGCGGCGACGGCGGCAACCGGCCTGGCCGCAAGCGGCGGAATGCGGCACACGTCCGCGGCGGCGCCTCCGGTGGTTAGAGAGCTCGGGGACGTGTCCGGGAGGCTCAGGGGAACATGGGGGTTCGTTCTAGGGCAGTGGGAGGGTTTGGAAGGGAGTGGTGCGGGCAGGGCTTCGCCGTGGCCGTGGTGATCACCCGGCGGCCAGAGCACGGGCTCGGGGTGCTCTAAGGGGTAGGGCTCGGGTCCAAAATGACCAGGGGAGGTAGGAGGGAGGATGAGAGGTGCAAAGGCGCAAGGGTGTGGCCTCTGGCCATTTATAGGAGAGGGAGTGAGGTTGAGGGCATTTTGGGGAGCTCAGGTGGATGCCATCCAATGGCATTGGTGTGCCCAAGGGGTTTTAGTCTTTTCCACATGAGAGCACTGGTGCCCTAGGTCAAGGCCACGAGTTGGCAAGGTTTATCCAGGCCATAGAGAGCAAGTGGGAAGTGGCAAGGTCAAAAATGTCAAAGACAAGTGTGAGCCCATACCTGTCCTAGTCACCAACTTCTCTCTCCCTTATCTTAGCCCACAAGGCTTCTAGAAGGTAGATAAAACATGTTGGCTCGAGTAGATACTATGGTTAACAGGTTATTTCATGCCATGCTTCCAAAAGATCAAGGAAACATCAAGAAAACAAAGGTGCAAAACTGTATCTCCTACTGTTCACAGAAAAATTCAGAAAATTCAGTCTTATGACTTAGAAATTTTCTAAGTGTTGAAAACATATTAAAAGTGCAAAAGTTGAGTTTGTTTTCAGGGTTCAAATGATTCCCAAAATTGGTTGTCAAAACATGGACTTGTTAACCATGTTATATACTTTCAGAAACAACTTTTAAAAACAATTTTGAAATAATTTAAGTCCATGAAAACAATGTGGAAAAAGGTATACTTTCTGTTTTTATCTGTTTCTCAAAACTGCCTTTTTCTGCCTTAATTTTATACCACAGAAACAACAAGCAGAAGATAGTTTTTATTTCTCCAAAAATAAAAGTGAGCTTATGGGTTTGTAGTACATATATCAAGGATTAATTAAAAGTCAAGAAACCATAAAATAACAATTTATAGCCTAGTGAAAACAAGGGTAGAAAACAGGTACTTGGATTAATTTTCAGAGATTGTTTTCCATAGAAAACTTAAAAGAAAACTTTCATAACTCATTTTGAAAACTTGTTTTCTTGGATCTAACAAAGTTAAAAGTTTGTTTTAAGATGCAAACAAGAATCATCCAAGTCTTTGAATAAAAATTCACTTAAGTAATAATAGGAAAATATCAGGGAAAAATTTCAGGAAAAATAATAGGAATGTTCTCAAGAAACATTTGGTATTGGTTTTATCAAAAACAAAACTTGTGTTGCAAATATGTATTAGATCATAAACATATGTTAGTTCAAACAATCATGTTGTTATAAAAAAAATTGTTGGCCCTAATTTTTGTCTTCTTGAGCATAGTCCAAGAATCCAAAAACTGGGGTGTGACAGAAGCAAACAAGCACATTCAGTTCATTTTAGAAAAGGAAAAAATAAATCTGCCCGCGGGCTGAGCAGCACACGGGCGCGCGGCCCATTTGCGCTCTACGGCCCGCCATTCAGTTCATTTTAGAAAAGGAAAAAATAAAACTGTCCGCGGGCTGAGAAGCACACGGGCGCGCGGCCCATTTGCGCTCTACAGCCTGCCTCGCTTCCAAGGCATGCGCGAAGCGCGTACCGCTTCGCGGTTGAAACGCGACCATAGATCTTTAGATCGACGGCGCACGGTCATCGTTTCCTCTCCTCTCCATTTCTTTTTCTTCCCGGCGAGAACGCGCGCGGCCGGCGGAGAACTTGGAAGAAATAGCTCACCTAGGGGGGTTGCAGACCGGTGGTGAGTGGTCGATGAGGTCGCAGAGGCTCGGGGCTGTGCAGGGGCGCTGAGTTCGTGGCCCGGGGTAGCTCCAATCCACGGCGCGGTGCAGGTGTCCCGCGGCGGCTCCGACGTGCTCTCCGGCGTTCCTGCAAACGAGGAACCACGGGAAACGTCAGGCACGGTCTACGAAGGGTGGGGGTTCGTGTGACAGTGACAGAGAGGCTTGGGGTGGCCTGAGGCATGCGTATCGCACCTCGACTGTCCGCGGTGGTCGCGGTGGTTCTCCGGCGATTCCGGCTAGCTGGTGGTTTCCCGAGCTCGTGGGTGAGTCTAGGACGAGTGAGTGAGTGAGTGTGCGTGTGGTGGCGAGGGCCGTGGCCTTGGCAGTGGCTTTATAGGGCGGGGCGGCAGTGTGCACGCTCAGGTGCCCACGGGCATCAGTGAGACGCGCCCGTGCGCGTCCTGGTGTGCCCATGCCGTGCCATTTGCCTCTTGGGCATGGCCAGGGGCATGACTAGGCGAGTCAAAGGCCAAGGGTCGAAGAAAATGGAAGAAAAACGGCGGGGTGGCACTATGGCACGCGACGGGGGTGAGCCTGTCAGGCCGTGCAAATAGTGCCTTCTCCCGTTTTCACCTCTGTTCTTCACTCTCTCTCTCTCCCTTTGTGGTCAAAGCAACTTAAGAGATGAAAAGGATGGGTGCTGACTAGGTTTCTAGAAGGTCCAAACCGTGCAGCATTTGGTTCATCCAATAAAAAGTTATGATCATTTGAATTTTGTGAAAACTCACTGTTTCTGAAGAAAATTCAGTTTTCAGTTTCAGACTTAGAATTTTTCTAAGTGTTGGTTTAACAGAGTGGATTAGACAAATGTCTTAGTTCTTTTCAAGAACCAAAACTTATTCAAATTTTGTTTTCCAAGTATGGTTGTGTTAAGAAACATTAGTACTTTCATAAACAGCAAAAGAAACAAAATTTGAAATTCAAATGATCAATGAAAACAAGGTGGAAAAACATCTAGTTTGGGTTTTTTCTCTGTTTTCTAAAAATCACTAAATCTGTCTTATTTTCTTAACACAAAAACATCAAGCAATTGATTGTTTCTGTGATTCCAATTTTCAAACCAAGTTAACCAATTTTTAGTCCATATAATAGATATCACATCCATGCCAAGGAAACACAAAATGTGGCTCTCTAGCATATAGATAACAAGTGTGAAAAACACCTAGTTGGCTTATTTTTCACAAATGGTTTTTAATAGAAAACCCTTAGGAAAACATTGGAATAATCTTATGCCAAATTGTTTTCTTGATTCTAATCAAACCAAATATTAATTATAAGTTGATTTCAACATTGCCACATGAATTTTGATGAACAACTTTGGAAACACCAGGTGGAAAACAATCCAGAAATATTCAGAAACAAAATGAATGATTTTTTAATCAAATTTGCTTGCATTGCATAGATAACCATGGGTCAATACATAATGTTGGATTACACAAGGGCATTAAAAAGTTTTTCTTGGCTCACAAAAATGGTCTCCCTCATGTGTTACAAGTGTCCCAAATCTGGGGTGTGATAATCATGCTCATAAGAACCGACTTCCCCAAGATTAAAGTTTTTCCATAGCAATAGAAATAATAGTGTTCAAAAAATTTATACTACTCCCTCCGTCCACTTTTATAAGCCTCACTTCTTAGCATTTCAATAGTAAGAAGTGAGCCTTATAAAAGTGGACGGAGGGAGTAATAAAATTACTACCATCATGCAAGTAAAGTTCCATAGGTTTTTTAATTTTCTCTTCAAACACTTCATGTCCAAGTTCTAGATAAATATTATAAAGCTCTCGCATATTTTTGTTGTTTTCCATTAAGCCTAACTAGTAAAATAAAAACAAGAAGCAAGTAAAAAGGAAAGAGTGCACTTCCCTAGTGAACTTATAGGTAAATCTATGCTCCCCGGAAACAGGCCAAAAAATAGTCTTGATAACCCACAAGTGTAGGGGACTGCAACAGTCTTCGAGGGTAAGTGTAACCCAATTTATTGATTTGGCACAAGGGGAGCCAAAGAATACCTATAAGCCATAGCAGCGGAGTTGTCAAATCAGCCACACCTAAGAAGCACTTAACAAAATATATTAGAAATAAACGGTTGCATGGTCACAATTGGGCCCATCTTCAGGTGCCCTTATGGCTCCCGGAGTATTCTAGTGGGAAAAAATTTCTCAAAAAATTCCAGGTCATTTCGAGAACTTTCATTTTTGGCCCTTTTCTGCAATACAAAGACAAATAAATAGGAACCGACACTTGGTTAATAGTTTAGTCCCAGAAAACGTAGGAAAACATATAGAAAACGTATAGAAAACAAGCATGAAGCATGAAAATTTATCGATATGTTTGGGACGTATCAGAAACCAAGGAGTGGTATCAGAGCGGTCTATCTGTGGGTACAAGATCTGATCTAGAGAACCCGAGAGTGCGGGCATTGCATAATTTTGTGCAAGTACGTTGGAAAGTTCTCCAACGTTCAGATTATTTATGATTGTTTTCCAACAGGCTTTGTTGTTTTGTTTCTGGCAGCATATCGAGATTTTTACAAACTTCTGGCAATCCTAGGACGTTTGAGTTGCCCCTGGCATATCTTTTCTAGTCCAAAGAAGTGCTTCAGTAGCTTTGGATATCTTTATAGTTGGTATCGTAAACAACATTGTGGAAGGGGCATGTGGATTGGATCCACACGGAGGTCATGGTTATGAATAAGTTTAGAGTGAGGCTCTACATGTTTTCGAATGTATGTGTTTCAATCACCCAGCAATGTCAATGTAGCAACGTGAATAATCATGAATTATGGAAGCGTAGGTTACTTAACGACTCGTTTCGTAGATCCTACAGCCACGCTAAAAGATGCAGAACAAACATTCAGAGCGTCTAACTCTGTTTTGCAGGAAACATGATGTGGTATAGTCCCGAAGTTTAGAATTTTGAGATGCTTTACCTAACAATGTTTTGTAGCCAGCAAACCATCCTAAACCCGATCATTGCGATGATGGGAAAGGAGAAGGATTACACTTGTCGTGAACCTTGACATGGCACCCCCAACGCAGGATCCGTTGGAGATAAAGGAGGATTATACTACATCACTAGTTTTACTCGTGCATGTTATATTTGTTTTCTTTCTGTCCTTTGATTGCACAGTAGACATGATTATTAGGGTGGTTCCTCGTAAAATATCAAGGTAGACCATTCTCTCCCAACTGTAGCACCGTCAAGCTGATTGGGGTTCATGTCCATCACCTGGATACATGGATCAACGTGTTCTTATGATCAGAAGGTGGGCATCAAGATGATCCATACTCATCAACTTGATGCAGGGGTCAGTATGACATCACCTATTGCAGCAGGATCAGTTGGTTCTCTTGATGTTCATGCATGAAAGCCATGAGCTCAGAGCACATACACCGAAAGGTGAAGCGGAAATCACGGGGATAGTGATTGGCAAGTTGGCCCACCCGTTGTAGGCTTATATCCATCGAGGTGGATACATCCTTTGGTTATAAGTTCAGTGTGGATTCCGCAATACATTAAATTCTGATCATGAGGAATATCGGATTTAGTGGGAGCACATAGTTAATTATTTTAACAAGTGCTTGGAAAAATAACTATGAACATGTCTAAGTAAACTATTAAATTTTTGTAGATCCATGGCTCGTAACGCACCCGCTATTAACCTTGGTCTACTACTTGAGAAGAAACCACTTGCTGCCAATGGAAGTAACTATGCGGATTGGGTCCGTGCCTGAGAATTGTTCTCAGGGGTATCAAGAAAGAGTATGTCCTCGATGCTCTCTTCTAGAGGATCTCGATGACGATGCTTCTGATGCTGAAAAATATGCACACGCACCATGACGAGTGATGATGCAATAGTTGTTCAAAGTATCATGTTAACATGTACGGATCCCGAGTTGCAGAAACGATTTGATCGTACGTCCGCGTATGATATGATCGTTGCACTCATGGCCATGTACCAGACACAAGCCAAGGCTGAACGTTATGAGATAACAAAGGCTTTGTGGTCATGTCACATGGAAAAGGAAGCTTAGTGAGCGAGCATGCAATTAATATGTTTGGTTACGGTACTATGCTTCAGGCTTTGGGATTTCCAATCCCGGCTAAGCTAAGTATATATTTGGTGTTGGCTTCACTCTCACCGTCTTACAACAGTTTCATCATGAATGGGATTAAGAAAACACCGAATGAGCTCCTTGCTATGTTGAAAATTATTGAGGCTGGTGCGAGAAGGAAAAACAATAAAGTATTGATGATTTTCCAGACTACACGATTCAAGAAGAAAACAAACAGAAAGGGCAAAGGTGCTAAAGCACAAAATAAGCCCAAGTTTTCTACACAGAGTAAGTACGGATGCTTTTTCTATAAAAAGAAAGGGCACTAGAAGAGTAACTGTAAAAGCTACCTCAAGCAAAAGGAGAAATTCACCAAAAGTGATAAAGGTATAGGACTTATACCTAAATGATATTTGTAATTCTTACTAGTATCCCTGGTGTATCGATTGCTAAAATTATTTTATGCATTCAATATAGGAGATGTGGAAAGTAAGGAGACGAAAGAATAAAAAGTGTTGATGAGCGTCAAGCTAGGGCATAAAGGATCATCTAAGGATGAAGACATCTCCACTTTTATTTTTTAATTCAAAAGATTTATGAGCTTCGGCTCAAGTTATTGTAATAGGGTCGCATGTTTGGCGACATAATACTCTTGTGGATTAATAGGACAAAGTCCTAGTTATCTTATGAGAATATTATGGATCACTCCATTCATGGATGATCAAGTTATAAATCTTTGAATTCGTGAAATATTATTTGTTCTTAAATATTTTGTGATTGAGTTGACACCACCTACGTGTGGCACTATGGTTTCAAGCACATCATATACATGATGAAGGTTTGAGATATTGTGTGAAATACTTAATTTCACGCTTCTTTGAGGAGTGAATTTGTTTATGTTTTCAAGCACATAGATAAGTCAACAAGAAAAAGGTTATTGATGATACTCTCATCGATAAAAAAGGACTTCACAAAAAAATTAGGAGTTTTTTTTACATTAAAAAAAAGGAGTTATGTCTTAGTGATGCCTTGAAAGTTTTCAAGTCATAATTTGACTTAGTGAGACAAAGTCAAACACTAAGAAGGATTCTTTTGCGAATAGTTCTTGATATTACCCATGGAATAGTATAGTAACTTAAATTTTATTTTAGCACAAAATTATTGTCTTTACTTTGTGTCATAGTTTTGAAAGATAAACTATAAAGAGACATGTTAGTCTTAGAATCTAAAAGTTTCTAGAATTGAAACTTGATCCTAAGATTAAAAGAACAAAGTTATACTTTGTTGGTTATTCCGATTTTACATTGAAAATCCTTATTTAAAACCACCACATAAGTAACAAAGTTTTGTTACTAAGGATATCCCATTCTTAAGAAATTAATTCCTTGTTGAATTCAGTGGGAGGATAGTATTTCTTGAAGAGATTTTATGAATCTCTAGAAATAGTTATGAGAGTTGTGCAAGCGGAAGAAATTCCAATTGACAATTCTTTTAGAGTAATACTGAGAGCCAATGCGGTTTGAGCATGGTTGCTTATCGAGAAAAATACTTAACCAAGAAAGCAGATAAAAGTTTTAAGGCAACTTGAATAAATGATGTGCATGTAATTAGTAAAGAAAGTACAAGAGCTAAAAATATCCAAATGACTTGGAGTCAAAAGTATTTTATATCGATTAGTTCAAGTTGGAAAAACTAGAAGGAATTCATGTTGGAATAAAGGGATCATAAAGCTTGTTTTTTCTTAAAATGTTTTATGACAAAATCAAGAGTTGAAGATGTTGCAATCTGTAGCAAAGCTTTATCGGTATGTATAATAAGTCTGTATGAGAAATTAACAAAAAAAGTTCCTTTAAAGGAAAATTAATCGAGTTTGTGTACTAAGTACAACTCAAGGGTTTTTGTTAAATACAGAGCTAATTATACAAGGGCCAAAATTTATTTATATGAATAAAAGCCGGTTGGTATGAAATTTTGGAGTGGCAATATAATTTATGAAGTAAAACAAGAGTTGTTTTGACTTGATGGAAAATTATATAAGTCTTATTTTCTTTAAAGTCTGTGGGAGTTATTTTCAAGATATCTAAGTTATTAGAAATCATTAAAAGACTTGTTTGACAGAAAAGATATATCATTGAAAATATTATTTTTTGAGATACACGTGATTGCAAAGTTTTTAATTCACAAAGGATTGAAATCTGGAGTGAAAATTAATATAAGTGCAATCAGATATATATGCATGAAGTTTTAAATGAAAAATTGAAAGTTGAGAGAAGTAGTTTTTCGAAGAAATTGGAATTTCAAGTGCAAGACCTAAAGTTGAAAAACATTGGTGAGCAATGATCAAATGTTTTAACATTTATGATCATAGTAGAAATTGCTCAGACACTGCATTCTGTCAAAACATATTTTAAAAAATTGTTAGAAAATTGAATTTGGTGAAAATTCAATTAGCTATAATCCCCCAAAGATATTTTGAAGATGTTTCTTCAAAAGTATGGAGAATATGATTGTAATGTAAGAGTTACATTATAAGAAATAACTTATGAGGTAAGTGCATGATACAGGAATCCTATGACCTGCAGGCCCCCACACCGTCGACCAGCTTCGAGTGAACATATCGAACGGATCAGGCACACATGACAACAACAGGAGGAGAATGGTTGCAACACACCCTAAGCATGCGCAGGAGCGTCATCGTCTTAGGTTCCGCGTCATCGCTCCGGCCATCACCGCACGCCCGCCCCTTCCAGCCCCATCCACGCCTCTATGCAGCGCCCGACAGATGTTGTGCAAGGGTGAGCGTCGCGCCCTGCTGCCAGACCTCCACCTACGCCGCCAAGGAACCGGATCTCCCGCACAAAGGAAATACGGCAGGTTACACCAGCCCCACCCGCCATCTTCGAGAGCCATGGCGTGGCCGCCACTGCCGGTAGATCTGCACGCGGAAAGAAAGGGGTCAAGCGGATATGCGATTCAAAATTACTCCTTTCCAGCCAAGCAAGAAGAGAGGATCTACAGGGTACAACATAAAGTGTTTTGATCGCATTGGAAAAGACTATCCATACTGACCTATAATCGTCAGCCATCGCACAAGCAGGCAAGCCAAGTTCCGATACAATTAGAGAGAAGCCAGCCTTTGGTATATTTGAACCATCGGATTTTGGAGAAGGTTGATCAATTAGAAAAGTGAATTAGAATATATGGGGGGGGGGAGGGGGGGGGGGGGCTGTCGTTCTAGATCGGATCGGGTGTCCTCTAGAGCCACCCACGAGCAGCGCGACCGGAGAGTGTGTACCAAGGAGTCTTGATGGCAAGCCAAAACTAATTTGGTTTATGAAACGATAATCATTTGTGTAAACAACTAATTGGACATGGTAAGCAATTTTTCAACTACTAGTTTTGCCAAAAGGCCAAGGGGTTTACAGGAATGATCTCATCCAACCGCCACGGCCGGCGCAACGCTACGCCCCCAATAATGCTGGAGAAAAAAGACCATGGCAACGTCAAGCGATTCAGCGGCAAATAGGAAGATGAACGGGTGTAGGGTTCGCCAGAGCCTGTTCTCCGGCACCATGTCAGCAAGGCCTGGGCGGCGTCAGGCACAGGAGAGGCAATGGTAAAATGAAGCTGGCCGTAAGCAAAATGATAAACAGAATATTGCTCTGATGAAGTGAGAGCAGAATATTGCTGCATGTATCGAGCCACCCAGGGCACAACACAACTGATTCTAGAGTTTAGACTGTCACCAAAATGACACCATGAGCCATTGTTTCAAGCTTCATAACAGTTACCACCACTACCGCAGACACACAAAAACATCAGCAATTCTCTGCTACTGCCACCCCTGACTGAGAACGTCTGCAACCATCTCTGAACACGCAAAAAAGAAGGGCTCCGATTTGGTGATGTCGCTCACACGCACTTCTTCAGTTCCATCGCCTCCCTGAAAGCACAAGCCGATCAGAACATCAAACAGAGTGACCAGCCGTCTCGATTTCACTGATGGAACATTAAACAGTACAAGTTTGTGGTAAGAAAAAATGACGCATCTATCTTACCAGAACAGCTTGTCCATCTCGTCGTTCTCGGGGTCCAGCTCGAGGCCGCGCGTAAGCACCTCACAAGCTTTCTCATACTCCTGAGGGAACACAGTTTAAGCGCACGGTCAAGCGAGACAAGACAAAAGATGAAATGCAAGAGATGGGATCTCCAGTGCACCTTTAGCAGCATATGAGCTTCTCCCTGGCGATGGTGCGCCTCTGCCGACTTCTCGTTGTTTCTTTTGCATTTGATGGCATCTTCCAGAGCCTTTTGCCCGTCGCCTAGGCGAAGCCAGCAGCGGCTCCTGTTGGCCAGCACTTTACGGTCAGAAGGATCAGCCTTGAGTACCTGTGGTGAACCAAACCATGTCAATATATTTTTTTTTTCTGATAAAGAGAATACATTAACATCACAAAGATATCAATTACACCCAGCCTATATCAATATATTGTTGCTGCCACGTTAGATAAACTAATGGTAGCTCAGAGATTTAACATGTTCTATTGGGTAAAATTAGGTTGAAAATAAAAATGATGTAAAATTCCTTCAGAAGAAAAGATAAATGGAGGACACAACATTCCAGATTGATACAGTCACTCAATTCTGTACTGGATCATGTTCCAAAGAGTGCAGGAACTTCACTGCAATTTTTATCACCCCAAATTCTATACCACATCTCCTGTAAAACAGGCTATTTGCTGAGCTTGCAGCTCACACTTCACACATTAAGCTACATCCAAGGAGATGATGATACTAGTGAATTCAGCAGATTAACTTTCTGAAGTTGGACCAACACAATATACCTTTGTGTAGAGTGCTGATGCATTTGTGTAATCCTGCTTTTCAAATGCTTCATCCGCTTGTCGTTTCAGGTCAGACTTCCTCTTTTTAACCGCATCATCATCCTGAGCACCATACAGTAACTTTAGTCATACATTCAAAAGCCCAACGCATGAAGATAGTAATACATCAACTAATTTAGAATTTGAGGTAAAGTCAAATTCTTTTCTATTAACAGAGTTGCTCCAAAATTGCATGGGTAGTTAGAACTCTTGGGGAATGAGCAATTGTTTTTGCCACAGAAACATTACCATTAGCTGCATGCTCTCCAGTTTGGCATGATTGATTATCCCATCAACGCTCCAATCTGCCACATTTGGGATTGGGGAGGTGATAGGAAATAGAAGCTCAACGTCTTCCCTTGTACCATACACAGCAGCTAACTCTATTGGCAGTCTACCACACTGTCAAGCAAAAGAAAAAAGCTTACTGAAGAACACTGAAGATTAAAAAACAATGACATGAAAATGGGTCCTTTGTAGTCAAACAATTACTATACTAGCCAACTGGACATCAAACAACGATGTAATACCACCAAACAAATGCCTAACGAAACCATTAGTCTAGAATGCAGCTTGTACTTCTTGGCTTTTTCCCGACTATTAGTTTGGTACCATTAAGATAGGTGTTCCGTAGAAATTAAAGGCAACCGATAAGTTTGGTACCAAACAAACGCCTAACAAAAGTATCCTATAGCTTTCTGTACATATCTGACAACAAATATAAAATAGATGGCAAACCAAAAAGGAAACATTGACATGCTTCTGTAGAAACTAAAGGCAGCCGATAATACTCAAGATAATCATACCACAGAGGCACACAATAGTGTAAAACATATTTATCTTAAAAACTCAGCCCATTCAACTGACGCCCAAATGCTTTGAGCCTCAAGCACTACTTTGGACATTCAACTGACGCTCAAATACTATCTTAAAAACTCAGCCCATTACATATAAATTTGTACTGCCATATTTTTCTGAAACTATATGACATTATGTAAGATAGTCCTGCTACACCTGTGTATCATATTTGTTAGTACTACAAATCCAGAACTTTTGACGCTACAGATTCAAGCAGCTCATTGTGGTACCGTGAAAATATCGAGAATTTTCACCTCGTCAGGAAGATTTGGGTTCGCACCATGTTCCAGCAAGCACTTAGCAATTTCAGTCAAGCCTTCGCTTGCAGCTCTTGCCAGAGAATTGTTAACATCATTCACATTAGCTCCAGCCTACCAAACATAAATGTACAAGACAAGATAAACATATAGTTTCTCCATATAAATTGATGGTAATTTCAGATATAAAACAAACTTAACATTCGGTAGTTAACTAAACAGAGAGCCTCAATTGTGAGTCAGACTAGCAGATAATTCCATACCTGAAGCAATAGCTTCACAGAAGCCGTGTTAGCAGAAAATACTGCAACATCTAGAGGTGTTGCTAGACAAGAACGCACGGGGCTGTTGACCTGTAAGAAACAAAGACCATTATAAACAGGTCCTTGGTAGAGCAAATTTTAGGCCATAGCATGTGTGTTCGTTCCGTTGACATGAATACTTTCAAGTAAAACATATACTCCCTCCGTTCCATATTAGATGACTCTCACCCAGATGTATCTAGTATTAAAATATGTCTAGATACATCTATGTGAGAGTCATCTAATATGGAACGGAGGGAGTATAACACAAGTCATGTAGGGCCAACAGATAAAAGATGGTATAAGCATAGTACATCTGCATGGTGCTCCAGCAAAACCTCCACAGTACTTTCATGTCCTTTAATAGCAGCAAGATGCAGTGGCATCCCTTCTTCTGATTTGCCGTTGACGTCAGCTCCTTTAGAAAGCAGCAGTTTAACTATTTCACACTTCCCTGAACAAGTCGATGGAAAAAACTTAAGATCAGAACAATTAAAGAATACATCTTTTGGACAACCAAGTTTTGAGCAGATAGAGCAAAACGAAAAAATACAATTAAGAATTCATAGGGGCAACGATATAATAGCACAATGTAACATTTTTGGACGAACCAAGTATCAGTGGCTATAATAGCACAATGTAGCAATTTTGGATGAACAGGTTTCAATGGCTAGAATATGTCCGGATGAATATGTAAGTTTCAATTGCTAGAAAGAATAGCACAAGGTGACATTTTTGAAGAAGCGAGCTCCAAATGTGCTGGAAAATCAGAAGTTTGAGTGGCTAGAATAAAAGTGCAGAAGTTAACATTGCCATGACAATGACAGAAAACCACAAGAATATCGAATTAACTTGAACTGAACAGGCTGATGGACATATAAGACGAGGGCATGCGTTGATTTATAGCAACTTATCACCACCAGGAAAAGCAAGAACGGCTAGAGGTCGGAGCAGGATTTACAGGTCATGCTAACTAAAATCCTAAGGACAAAAAGAAATAGAGCTGATTATGTCACATTCCCACCTTTCGCTGCAGCCAGATGAAGAACAGTGGCGCCCTCTTCATTTTCCTGATGGAGATCGGCACCGTGGTCAAGAAGGAACCTGACAGCCGGCAGGTTGCCACCGGACACGGCGTGTTCCAGGGGCGTCTTCTTGCCTACGTGCACAAACAAATCCATAGATAGATGCAGTTAATCACCTAGCTTAGCTTAACCAAGATAATCGATTGATTAACTAAGTGACGCGCTTTGTGTGCTGGATGCAAAAAGGAAGAAGCATAGGGTTGGATTACAGTACTTGGGGAGGTGTCCCACATGTTGACGTCCATCCCGACTTCGTCGACGAGGTAGCGACAGACGGCGAGCTTGCCGAGGCCTCGGACGGCGGCGTGGAGCGCGTTCATGCCGCGGTAGCTGGTGGCGGCCACGGTGGCGGCGACCCCGAGCTTCCCATTGGTGTCCAGCCTCCTCGCGATATCTGCGTCCATTCATCCATAGTGCACGTATATATACGGATTAGAACCAGATGGATTGGCACGAGCGCAACCAGAATCGAAGACCCGCACGCGCCCCCAAATCCCCAATAACCAGGCGAGGAAGACGAAATATTACCCTTGAGGCGGCTGACGTTGCCGCGGTGGGCGGCGACGAGGAAGCGCGCCTCCGGGGGCCACTCGTCCTCGTCTGTTGATCACGCAGAGAAGAGAAACGGCGGAACCATCAGCGCAGGAAGAAAATACTAAAAAAGGTTTAGCGAGTGGGGTAGTGGTGAAGGGAGGAAAGGAAGGACCTTTGCCGAGGATTTGCTCGAAGAGGAGGGTCAGCGGCATGTCGAGGAGGTCCATGGCCATGGCGGCGGCGGCGGCCTAGGGTTTCTTCTCTGGTGTGGTGGAAGGGGAATGCGGGAGAAGGTTGTGGAAGGAAGCGGAGAACTCGAAATGGAACGGAGAGAGTGTGTCCTGTCTCCTGTGTAAAAAGGCGGGAAGGGGAGTGGGTGCTGCAGGTGGAAGACGCAATGGGCGGTCGACACGTGCCCCCTCGACTCTGACATGCTAGCTAGCCTTTCTTGGACGCACTCGCTTGACCACTCTGACCGTCCCGTGCTTGCTAGCGTGCCAGGTCCGTTTGAATGTGCTTTTGAATTCGTTCACAGTCCGATTTTCGTAGACACATAGTCTCTTCTTATATCGAGTGCCCTACGATAGCCTTTTCTTTTTAATTTTGTTTCACTAAATAGGATAATAAGAGTCACAACAAGTACAACCGTGGGAAAAAAGTATGGAATTCACTCTAATAAAAAGAATAATGTCCATGCCCAGTACAAAGTGCTGAAGATAGCAAGCATGGAACGTCGAAACTTACATCACTATTGGATTTGTCGCAGTGCGGCGCTTGGTAACATCTTTGTCGATTATTTCTTTTGTGCGCTTGGCAAATATCTATTTGCCGAGTGTTTTCTATAAACAGATGAACGAAAGATGACCGTCATTAAGATTTTTGTCCAAGTCTTTTATATAAACACTTGGCAAACTAGATAACGAGAACAAAATAAATTTAATTCAGGTAAGCCCATATCAACTACTCCCTCTATACCAAAATATAAGACGTTTTAATGTGCTATTTTAGCACACTAAAACGCCTTATATTTTGATACGGAGGGAGTAGTTGTTACCATCGACATATTTGTGTGCAAAACATATGTAGTTCAACATTATAGATAGAAAGAGTACCAACAATGTGAAAGCGCAAATGCGGCCAAATCTTGTTTTGGATGTTTGTTAACAACACAATTATATATTTATGTGTGTTGATATTTTCAGGGTCATTTGATTATATTACAAATGGTGGTGTGATATCCAAAAAGGTCAAAGAGATCCACTTGCCAAAGAAGCCGCTGAAATTTATTCCAGGCCGGAGTCTCCGAGACCGGAGTCTCCAGTGTGAAGAATTTCCTACGAGATGGCTAAGTTAAAAGTGGTGTCAGTGGCAGAAGCCCCTCCGGAGAGTGTCCGGAGACTCTCTGGAGTATTCGGCATAGAAGCTTTTCATCACAAAGTCCATGTGGTGTCAGGCACAGAAGCTACTCTGGAGACTGTCCGGAGATTGTCCAGAGTCTTTGGCCTGGCAGTTTTCTACTCCTTCTGGAGTCGGTGTTAGCCTCTAGACACTGTTCGGAGACTATCCGAGACTTGCCGGAGTCTCCGGTCCAGCAGTACAAAGTCTCCGGCTGGATGCAGTCCAGAATCTTTTCAGACCGGAGACTCCGGTGTGAAACGGCTAGAAATTGGGTGAGGGGTATAAATACCCCTCCCGTTTTTCTTCCTTGATTTAGCTCGTCCAGAATAGATCTCACCATTGCTAGAGCTCACCCACCTTGCTAGATCTCCCAATCCCTCCCACCAAAAAGTGTTGATCTTCGGAGGATTGAAGGAGAAGGCCCCGATCTACGACTGCACCAACCGGTTTTCCATTCCCCTCATTTGCTTGAGGGAAACTAGTCTAGGGTTTTCTTGTGTGGAAAACATAGACATCTTGTTACTCTTGGTGATTCTTGTGATTGTTTAGGAGCCCCCAATTTGGTTGTGGTTGTGGTGATTAAAATTGGTCGTAGCACCTATTCACCCCCCCTCTAGGTTCCCATACTTGTCGTTCAATTGGTATCAGAGCCTTGACTCTTTTATTAGGCTTAACCGCCTAAGAGTTTTAGTATGGTCACCGAAGGGGAAACCGCCGCGCCCATGGCTAGTGTCACTATGGAGGATCTCAAGGGTTTTAAAGATTCCTTGACCTCATCCATGGATTTCAAAATGAATGAGTTGCGAGAAATGATATTGCAACTCATGAAAGCCAAGGGCCTAGACTCCTCATCATCTATCCCTCCGGAAGAGATTACAAAGAATAAGGAGGATGAGGAGGAGGATGGTGGACAATCTAAAAATGAATCCCACTCTAAGAACAAAACTTCTAAGGGATCGGATGATAAGGGTGATTACCACAATGTCAAAGGACGGTACTCCCTCGATCCTCCTGTCCCACATCCTCATATTAACCCTAGAGGCGAACCTCCCAAAATTGATGCACATACTTTTGACCATTGGCAATATATCATTAAAACTCACTTGAACTCTACTTGTATTGAGCTTTGGAGGGTAACTCAAGATGGATACAAGCCTCATGACCCCCAAGAACTTGACAAGAAGAGAAGTGGCAGATTGCCAACTCAACTACACCGCCTTGTCGATCATTCAACAAGTCGTGGGCCCAATCCACATGCCTCATCTTCAACAATATTACACCGCCAAGGAAACTTGGGATGCTCTTGTCACCATGTTCGTGGTTAATGAGAGCATGCAAAGAAATAGGCATGATACCTTGTGCAATGAGGTCAAGGGATTCTATATGCTCGATGGTGAGAGCCATGACGAGATGTACCGAAGACTCGTGACCCTAGATACTTCCTTTAGTGCTCTTGGCGCAAAATATGTTGATGATGCTTGGATCAAGAGGAAGTACATCAACGCCCTCTTGCCATTTGAGCCCGTGGATGTGAAGAGCCTTCAAGAGAAGCACAACTTTGCTACAATGTCCTCAACCGAGGTGATGCAAGAAATGGCCTCCTTCAAGGTGCAATCAAAGATAGCCCATGACACACGTGCTCGTGCTATTGGGATGCACAAATGAGTCTCCGTATATTTGTAGGACAAGGTGGTGAGCAAGACGGTGGATCAACATGAACAGGTTGTCTTGGAGGAACATTCTTCCCCGCTCAAAGATCAAGAATATGATCCCGTGCTCAAGGATTGCATTGCTCTTGCGGTGCAAAAGTTTTAGAAGAATCCTCCCAAGGCCAAGGCATATGTTGAGGAGAACACCAAGTCAAGCCATGGAAAAGAAGGAACTCAAAAAGTGAGAGCTTGTTTCAATTGTCAAGACAAGTATCACTATGTTGCCGAATTCCCCTTTGATAATAGGAAACACCATGGAGGAAAGCTAGTCCTCAAGGATAAGTCAAAGGCTCCCAACAATAAACCTCAATTCAAGAAGAAGGCCTTCAATAAGAAGCCATCGTCTAGATATGTGCTTGTGACTCAAGAAGAGTATGAAACCGGTGATGAAGAAGAAGAAGAAGAAGAAGAAACCACAAGTGAAGTGGACGCTATTGCTATTGCATCTTCATCATCTCCATCACTCTTTGAATCCCCAAATGAGAATCTTCCTCAACCCTCCTCCAAGTGCTTCATGGCTAAGGCCATGGAGGTATCATCTTCTTCCACCACTAAACTTGCTAGTTCTAGTGTTGAAGATGAAATTGCCTCCATGAACATCTATATGACTAAATTGCAAGGGGAGAACAAAAAGTATTTCACCCTTCTCATGAGTCAATTGGGAGAGGCCCAAGAGGCTCTTGAGAAGAAATGTGAAATCGAGAGGAATGATTGCTTTGAGAAGGGTTCCCTCTCTAATGCTCTTGAGGAGGAACATGAGCTTTGGGTTTCTGTTGAGGAGAGACTTGCATCTATTGAAGAGTCACATAATGTAACATCCCTATTTTGATAACAAAGGGTAATGGTGTTATGTTCATTGCATAGAATGCATGAAAAAATTGAATCAAGTTTTAAATTGAATTTAAGTGAAACTTACATAAAAATCACTTAAAGTGATCACCCAAAAATTGTTTTTAAAACATTTTCAAATTTGGAAAACCAAGATGTGGTTTGGTTGGAAACTTTACAAGGATTTCAAAATGTATTTTTGCCAATTTTTCTGTTTACAAAAAGGCCCTCAAAATAAGGTTTTTTGTTCTGTTTTATAATGGAAAAGGAGCAATCTGTAAAATTCAAAAGTTCCTGGGGTTTTCGAAAAAATGTTCTTTTTTCCTCTTCCACCTCTGGCCAGACAGGCAGGCACCTCGCCGGAGGGCTGCCGCCACGTCCTGCTTCTGTCCTCGCGCGTGGACAAGGTCACGAAGTAAAGGCGCCATGGCCTCCTCTCTCTCTCGCAACTTCCCTCGCTCTTTGTATCTCTTTCAGGGAGATAACCCTAACCCTACCGAAGCAGCTTCCGCTCGCCGCCGGTGTTCCAGACATCTGCGAGCCCCGCCATGGCCGCTCACCTCGCCGCCATGCCCTCATGTCCCTCCACGCCTACTCGCGCTCGTCGAGACGCCCGGAAGGAGCCAAATCGGGCTCTCATCTCCAACTCCGGTCGGTGGCCGCCTCGACTGATTCCGGTGTCGCCGCCGCTTCTCCGGCCTCCGCGACCACCTCTTGACGTTCGTGGTGAGCTCCTGCAACCGCCAGCACCTTCCCCTCGTTGTCTCCCCCTCGGTAGCTCGCTGCCGCCGGTCACTCCGGCGACCATCCGGCCAGCCGCCGCCACCTACGAGTTCAGTTAGGCCTCCTGCACCTCCTGAGAGCAACCAATTCGAGGATTCATCGACGAATTCGTCGAATTTGAGTTCAGTTGTGAGATTTTGGCCTGGGATGACGTCCTCGTGACGTCATGCTCACGTCATCGGCTGTTTTCTGTTATTTCCTTTTAAACGAAAATCAACTGACACATGGGCCCCACCTCAATTTGAATTACAGAACAATAAATAAAATTGTAAATTTAATAACTTCTTTTTGGTCCATCAGAAAAATGTGTTCAATATACAAAAATATTCAGAAAAATGTAATCTACATGTTTATGTCATTTTCACATATGTTTGACAAAGTTGAAAAATGATAATTATTTAATGTTGTTTAATTCATTTAAAATGGAAAAATAAGTTTTTATTCAATAAAATTAGAAAAATAAAAGTTATATAACAAAATTCTCAAAATGACAAATGCAATCTAGTTATGATGTTTTTAAACCCATTTGAGCACTTTAAATTATACTCACTGTCAGAATCACCTGAAACGCCCTCCGAGGTCCATTTCGGGGCTAATTTCAACATAATTGCATATCTAACATACAAACCCTAGCAACCCATCAAGCATGTTTAGGGTTTCACCGAAAAGCATTAACTTGCTCATGCATACATATTTTGCATTGCATCGATGCCATGTTTGATTGTTGTTTCTCTTTCGGTGTTTTGCTTCTGATCGGTAGAACGTGACTCCGAAGAGAAGATCGACAACGGCATGACAAATACTTGATCCTAACCGCCAAGTCAAGCACTTATTCCTGAAGAATTTCTCTGGTTTTCTTGAAGCAAGGCAAGCATAACCTCTTATCTGCCCAGATATGATTTCGAAAGATTTTTTACTCTCATACAATGCATTCGATTCCAATGTATCTTGTGTCAGTAGTTAGAGTTGTCCTATATTGGTGGATTAAAAGATGATGATATCAGTGGTTGAGTAGTTTTCTCATCTGTTTTCAAAATACTCCATGAGACGTGCTATTCCTTCCTCAACTTGGAAAACAAAGATGGCTTTACGCAAAATAACCTTCATAACTCTTTCTAACAGAAGCAGATATATATCAGGTTAACTAAGTCTTGTTGAGTACCTCCCGTACTCATGTTTTCTTTAATTTGGTTCAGGTGGAGTTCCTCAGCTCGGTGGTGTTTCAACATGGACATCGACGAGTAGTTTGGGGTTCCCATGTAGCAGCCTGGAATCTATGGGCTGGGACGTCGCCTTATGTTGCGGCCTCTTAGGCCTTTTTGGTTCTTGTTAATTAGCAACATAGTTTGCCTTCCGTTGTCTGATGTAATGTTGGGTCGTGTGACCTCTGCTTGTAGGCTATACTCTAGTAACACCTGTTTAATACAACTTCTTTGTCTAGAGTGCTGCTTTGATCGGTTGTTGGTTTCGAGCTCATTGTTATACAGTTTTGGCTATGCATGCATAGTTGTCGCAGTCGAGGGCTTGTGGAGCCGATGATCCATTTCCGAGCACGCCTGCCGATGTGATTCGGCCTGGGCTTGGTAACCCCAGTAACCCTCGATTGTTGGTGCACTTTCTGGACACATAACATCTCTGTATAGCTCTGGTCCCGTTCCTTCAGTTTCATACAATTCGCGGACGCTTTGATATGCATAGTTGGTTATGACTAGCATGGACACAAGGAGGAGTAGTACTGTGGTGATCCGGCCTGCGTGCCGATGAATCCGGTCTGCCTGCCGTTGTTTGTTGCGGCCGGGGCTGGTAACCCTGAAGCCCTCGTGGGTCCATCACTAGGAGCGCATAACAGTATGTATACCTTTGGGTCCGGGGTCGTGACAGAAAGTGGTATCAGAGCAGGACTGCCTGTAGGAAAACCTTACTGCTTGGTCGATGTTGAGTCTAGAGTTTGTGAAAACTATTTGAAACTTCAAAAAGAATTGAGAAAACCTTCTTAGGATTATTTTTACTCCCTATCTGGTATCGCTCTAATTCTGGGTCACCTTACCTGTTTTGATTTGAAAAGGTTCTAATCATTCAAAACCTAGGTGCCTTCTTTGGCAAGGACGTTGTTAACCAAGTTGACCTAGTGTTGGGTTTTTTGTGTCGTGTGTGTTCCAAAGTCCGTTGTTTCTTGTTCAAACTGGGAGATTCCTTTCCATCATAATCTCTCAGAGTTGTTCGAATCCCACACTCCTATGTCCTTAAGTTTCAACTACAGAATCTCGAGATTTCCTTTTCGTCTCAAATGTGTCCGTTACCCCCTTCTCAAATACTTCCGGAGCTATGTTTGTGTTTTGAAAGATACTCCGTGATTGCTATTCATAGTGCCCTTTAAGACACTTAGATAGTAGTTACTCCTCTCCCCGGGTTTCTAACCCTTGGACTTGAACCGAAGGTCTCGGAATGTGCTGAATTGTGGTGGGTTGAACCATGTGGTTTCATAACCATGTGATGCTCACGCTATCAGTACAGGATGCTGACCTTTAACCCAAGTTTTGTTTCTTTGGGTCCTGAGGAATCTGTTCCACCTCAGGTTGGTTAGGAAATTCCAACTCTCATATCCGTAGGCTTTCCTTTGGAACCAAAAGGGATCACAACAAGAGTGGTCATCATGAATTCCAAATCTTCGTTCTAGATTCAGCTATACTTCTCCTACTAGCATGGGTTTTACAAAAGAGTATCACCCTGTGCATTCCTCATGACCTCTGGATTTTCCGGAGGATTTCCTTAATCTTTACTTTCTTTCCTACCTTTGTCCATGGTTTGGAAACCAAGTTGCTTATGTGTGTTGGATTCTTTCATTACATTTGCTCTAGTATTCCGTCAGAACGTTCCACTTTGGAATGTCAGGAGAAACAAATTCCAGTACCTTGTTCATCCCTAGGACTAGGTCAAAGTTTTGTAATCCGCATATTAAAGAAGTTTCATCAACTTCCAATCTGTTCTACCTTCGAGTATCACACTCTTTTATATCAAGAGGTTGTGTTGAGTTTCCTGGACATGTTGATGAAGTGATGCTCTTACACGCTTTCACTCACCCTTCCTCCAAGCCTGAAATGCTCGAGAAGTTTGGGTGTGTACCGATGTGTGCATCATATATTCTTATCAATTCATATTGCATTGAAAAATCTAAGAAACATGTGTATCCTTCTTAGAATTATTGGTCAACTGCTCTCTATTTGAAGTTGACTGTGTTACCAAATCCGTTCATTCCGGTGCACATTCTTGGTCAGAGAGTTAGGTTCATACCAAATCTCTCAAGACCATATCAATTGCCTTGAAAAGCAAGACTTCTTTCGAACTCCAAGACATACCGGTAGGTTGTGATGTTCTGGTTGTCTTTCTAGAAGTATCACCAGGTTTTACCTGACCGTGATGTCTAAACCATGACTAGTTTGAACTACTCCTTTCTCCAAGGAACTCTGCTGGATATCCTGGACTAGTTGGTTGAGCTTAAACAACAACTTGGAGAGTTGACATTAGACAAGAGCTCCGCCTAACTGGATCCTTCGTTAAGGGTTGTCTAGTTTCCTTTGTGTTGAAGAAGGATAGTATCTCCCTCGTGGATATGCTACCTAACAAACACTTGATTTAATTTGGGCTATCGTCAAACCAAGATCAGATCCAAGGGATATTTTGATGGTGTTTCTCACTCATGGTATTTCCCCGAGGATACCTTCATGTCCTATGGTCTGACCAATACCTTGCCTCGTTCACGTATCATATGAGTTCCTCTGCTTGGAGTATCCTGATAAGCGTGTTGTTGAGCCCATCTACGACATTCTTGTTTTCTCCAAGTTGCAAGAGGTTCATATTAAATATTGGGCACTAATGTTGGAAACCTTTGAGAATCATCTTTGTGTCCTCACGAAGTTGGTGTTATCGATGTTCGAAGTAACTTTCTCGGGTTCGTGTGCTTTTGGTGAAAGTTGTCGCCATGGATCCGAGTAGAGTTTTCTTGTTCCCTCGGGAATAGTCACAAGTCAGTTATGCATGTGTGGACTATTCTTGAGATGGTTGGTTATTCCCTCCGTCTACTGGAAGAAGTTTCCATCCACGCTAAGCCACTGACTGATCATTTGTAAAAGAGAAGAAGTCCAAGAACTTCGTTATCTTTGTAATCATCTTCTCAACCAGGACTCTGATGTGTTCTTTGCAAGTAGACCATGTAGGTGCAATCGTCTTTCGCAAGTTGCTAATATATGAGTTCTACAATCTCACCCATCCTCTTGAGTGTGGCATCGTAGTCCATATCTTGAGAATCTAGTAAATGTATCTCGTCGGTAACCGGTGCAACCTCTTTGATCAAACATACCGAGTCTAAGTTATCAACCCACTAACCAGAGCTGAATATCAAGCAACAATGATGGTTGGTGTTTTCCTCAAGGGTATTGAATTAGGTCTTTTCAGAATCCGGCATGGTTGATGTTGTGGTTGACCCAATTAGCCGGAAGGCCTAATGTCATATCTCTTTGAATCCGTAAGAACAACCACACCCCGTGAGAATTCTTGTGTGGCTCAATCTAACAAGTTTCTCTCTCCGTTCTTCTAAACCAGAGTTCTACATTCACTTGACGACCTGTAGATGGCTTGTCATGAGCCTGCTGTCAGTATTTCGAACAGTAAGGAGAACTTGGAAGTTTTTCTGTTCAACGTTTCTTTGCTGATCCTCCAAACCTTCCTTCCAGTGGAAACAAGTTCAGCATGCGAACATCTCTTATTGTTTTGTAACCGCCATTGATCAGTTCCCTTTTTCAAGTTGTTGGTACTTGAAATTCTATTCATCTCACACATTGTGTGAATTTGTCAGTCACTCCAGCCATGGGGTCTTAATCATGTGGTAGATGTACTGCTACGTCCAAACCACAATAGGAAAGAGATTCCTTATTCCTCCCGATGTTTCCATCCCCATTGGTTACCCATCCTTATGGTGTGACCAAGAATTCCTCCTTAATTACGGTGCTCCAACTTCTTTTGGTTGCTCATATTTTGTCGTGAAGTAACATCCAGATCCCTAACAAGGATTTCAAGAAAATTGTTATGGAATGGTTGGAAGTTCCATTATTTTCCATGTCCACTCCGAAGAGTGAACATGATCCTGTATCAAATTTTCTCCGACGCACGATTATAATTTTTTCTCGTGTTCTCCCTCGTCTACGGATATTACGTTGTGGTATCCAAGACCATTCTCTCCATCTTGGTGTTTTGTTTGAAGAAACCTCGTTGTCGACAGTTGTTCAAGCTTTCTTTTTCAAAAGGATTTACAGTCTTGCGCAAAGCTCATATTCTAAATCCTTCCAAGAACATTCGCCCACAAACTTGAAACCTTCTCATATTCCCTCCGTCATCTTGATGTGTTTCATGCATGCTAACTCAAAAAGTTCTTTATGAACATTCCTGTCATGAGTTATCCATGAGATACTCGTTCTTCGTCAAGATCAAATCCCTAAGAGTTTTCCCTCCCACCTAAGGTGTAGCCACTGGATATCTTCGCAAGTGCTACAGATCAACTCCTTCACGAAGAAAACCGTAAGGTTCAAGAAGATCGTTCAAAACCGGTGTTCCTCCTTTCTTTCTCCTTCAGGACTCTCGGGACGAGATTCTTGTAAGGGGGGTAGATTTGTAACATTTCTATTTTGATAACAAAGGGTAGTGGTGTTGTGTTCATTGCATAACATGCATGAAAAATTTGAATCAAGTTTTAAATTGAATTTAAGTGAAACTTGCATAAAAATCACTTAAAGTGATCACCCAAAAATTGTTTTTAAAACATTTTCAAATTTGGAAAACCAAGATGTGGTTTGGTTGGAAATTTTACAAGGATTTTAAAATGTATTTTTGCCAATTTTTCTGTTTACAAAAAGGCCCTCAAAACAAGGTTTTTTTGTTCTATTTTATAATGGAAAAGGAGCAATCTGTAAAATTCAGAAGTTCCTAAGGGTTTTCGAAAAAATGTTCTTTTGTCCTCTTCCACCTCCGGCCAGACAGGCAGGCACCTCGCCGGAGGGCTGCCGGCACGTCCTGCTTATGTCCTCGCGCGTGGACAAGGCCACGAAGTAAAGGCGTTGTGGCCTCCTCTCTCTCTCTCGCAACTTCCCTCGCTCTCTGTATCTCTAACAGGGAGAAAACCCTAACCCTACCGAAGTAGCCGCCACTCGCTGCCGGTGTTCCGGCCATCTGCGAGCCCCGTCGTGGCCGCCCACCTCGCCGCCATGCCCTCATGTCCCTCCACGCCTACTCGCGCTCGTCGAGACGCACGGGAGGAGCCAAATCGGGCTCTCATCTCCAACTCCGGCCCGTGGCCGCCTCGACTGATTCTGGTGTCGCTGCCGCTTCTCCGGCCTCCGCGACCACCTCTTGACGTTCGTGGCGAGCTGCTGCAACCGCCAGCACCTTCCCCTCGTTGTATCCCCCTCGGTAGCTCGCTGCCGCCGAACCCCGCCGCTCGCCGCCGCGCCTAGGGTCGCCGCCGGTCACTCCGGCGACCATGCGGCCAGCCACCGCCACCTACGAGTTCAGTTAGGCCTCCTGCACCTCCTAAGAGCAACCAATTCGATAATTCATCGACGGATTCGTCGAATTTGAGTTCAGCTGTGAGATTTTGGCCTGGGATGACGTCCTCGTGATGTCATGCTCACGTCATCGGCCATTTTCTGTTATTTCCTTTTAAACGAAAATCAACTGACACGTGGGCCCCACCTCAATTTAAATTACAGAACAATAAATAAAATTGTAAATTCAATAACTTCTTTTTGGTCCATCAGAAAAATGTGTTCAATATACCAAAATGTTCAGAAAAAATTTAATCTACATGTTTATGTCATTTGCACACATGTTTGACCAAGTTGAAAAATGAGCATTATTTAATGTTGTTTAATTCATTTAATAATGGAAAATTAAGTTTTTATTCAATATAATTAGAAAAATAAAAGCTATATACCAAAATGCTCAAAATGACAAATGCAATCTAGTTATGATGTTTTCAAACCCATTTGAGAACTTTAAATTGTACTCACTTTCAGAATTGCCCGAAACACCCTCCGAGGTCCATTTCGGGGCTAATTTCAACATAATTGCATATCTGCCATACAAACCCTAGCAACCCATTTAGCATGTTTAGGGTTTCACCAAAGTGCATTAACTTGCTCATGCATACATATTGTCCATTGCATCGATGCCATGTTTGATTATTGTTTCTCTTTCGGTGTTTTGCTTCTGATCGGTAGAACGTGACTCCGAAGAGAAGATCGACAACGGCATGATGAATATTTGATCCTAACCGACAAGTCAAGCACTTATTCTTGAAGACTTTCTCTAGTTTTCTTGAAGCAAGGCAAGCATAACCTCTTATCTGCCCATATATGATTTCTAAAGATTTTTGACTCTCGTACAATGCATTCGATTCCAATGTATCTTGTGTCAGTAGTTAGAGTTGTCCTATATTATGCATAGCCTAATTATCCTGGTCCACTACTCCTAGCAGCCATAGGTTTGATTGTGTTCATCGCCAAAGCCTTAAATATGCTGTGCTTAGTCATACATGCTTGTTATCTCTGCTCCATCCGGTTGATGAATCAGAAATGCAAATGAATCTAGTATGATAGGATGTTGTGGAAAGTTAAGAGAACTTGTTTAATATGATTTAAAGGTGTGGATGATGAGACCACAGAGGGTCTGTGGTTTTTGTCTCGTTCATTCCTCTAGGAGCGAGTTCTCGTCTTCGAGCCAAGACTGAGCGTGCATCCACACGGGAATTGGATTCCCCTCGGTCTCAACTTGCCTAGTTTGTTCCATGAGTCGCCTAGTTCGGGATTTCCATTTGGATTTGCGGGGATATTAAAACACTTTCAAAACTAGGATGTGGGGATGTATCGGCGCTCTACGGGTAGGTAACCGTCGAGCATTGCGCACAACGATAGAGACCCGGCAGGAGATGGCCACTCCCTATTGGCGGTCCATCTCTACTCGGAGCGACTCATGGAATAGGCGAAGTAAGGGAAAGGTCATGGTCAACCTCCATCTGCCAGCACTTCACGGAATAGTGCTAATGATCTGGCATTAAGAGTTGTTTGGTACGTGTGGTTAAAGTTGTAGACCCCTGTATGGTTAAATCTTTTTGAAAAGCCGTGTCCGCGGTTAAGGACGACTTGGTGACGGATTCTGTGATCATAGACAACTTGAACGGAATGACTAAAACTTGTTGATAACGAATGAAGGATGCCTCCTCGGAGATGCCGAGAGGGTTTACCTTGTAGCATGAGTTACCAGAACAACTTGAGGTGGTGATCTATGAAGCACGAAGTGCTGACTGATATTGGTGGATTAAAAGATGATGATATCAGTAGTTGAGTAGTTTTCTCATCTATTTTCAAAATACTCCATGAGACGTGCTATTCCTCCCTCAACTTGGAAAACAAAGATGGCTTTACGCAAAATAACCTTCATAACTCTTTCTAAGAGAAGCAGATATATAACAGGTTAACTAAGTCTTGTTGAGTACCTCACGTACTCATGTTTGCTTCAATTTGGTTCAGGTGGAGTTCCTCAGTTCGGTGGTGTTTCAACATGGACATCGACGAGTAGTTTGGGGTTCCCAAGTAGCAGGCTAGAATCTATGGGCTGGGACGTCGCCTTATGCTGCGTCCTCTTAGGCCTTTTTGGTTCTTGTTGATTAGCAACATAGTTTGCCTTCCATTGTCTGATGTAATGTTGGGTCGTGTGACCTCTGCTTGTAAGCTATACTCTAGTAACACCTGTTTAATACAACTTCCTTGTCTAGAGTGCTGATTTGATCGGTTGTTGGTTTTGAGCTCATTGTTATACAGTTTTGGCTATGCCTACATAGTTGTCACAGTCGAGGGGTTGTGGAGCCGATGATCCATTTCTGAGCACGCCTGCCGATGTGATTCGGCCTGGGCTTGGTAACCCCAGTAACCCTCAATTTCTGTTGCACTTTCTAGACACATAGCATCTATGTATAGCTCTGGTCCCGTTCCTTCAGTTTCATACGATTCGTGGACGCTTTGATATGCATAGTTGGTTATGACTAGCATGGACACAAGGAGTAGTAGTACCATGGTGATCCGGCCTGCGTGCCGATGAATCCGATCTGCCTGCCGTTGCTTGTTGCGGCCGGGGCTGGTAACCCTGAAGCCCTCGTGGGTCCATGACTATGAGCACATAACAGTATGTATACCTTTGGGTCCGGGGTCGTGACACATAATGAGTCAATTTGTAAGATCATGAAAGAACGTGACCATGCAATTGCTAAATATAAGAGGACTAAAAATAAGAAGGTTGAGTTTGGTGTTGGTCATGAAAAACTAACCGAAGAGCTAGAGAAGCTCACTGAGGCTCATAAGGCTTTGGAGAGTGAACTCTCTACTCTCAACAAGTCACGTGAACAACTTCAAACTCAACTTGATCTATTTAATGTGCCTAGTACTTCTACTTATTGTTGTGATCATGCAAATATTATTGAGGAGAATGCTCGGTTGAAGGAAGAGCTAGCAAGAATCAAGGGCAAGAGCCCTAGTGTTGAGAAGTTTGAGGATTCTAAGCCTCAAGTGGCTCCCAAGCCACAAGTGGTTGCTCCTAGACCACAAGTTGGCAAGCAAGATCTTGGATATATAGCCAAGAGTAAGAACAACAAGAAGAAGAAGAAGAACAAGGCCAAGCCCGCACAAGCAAAGAAGAATCTTGGTACGAGTGGTATTGTCATTAGGGACAACAATACTCATAGCAACTGTGCCAGAACTAACAATGCACACCATTTCCTATTTGTTGATTATTATGGTGTTGTGCAAGATAAATATGTTGGTCCTATTGAGGGTTACATTGATTACTCTATTTGGGTTCCAAAGACCCTTGTTGATAACATGAAGGGACCCTCCTCGAGTCCTAACTCAAGTCAATGATTCCTTGTAGGGCTATGATTCCGGTGGTGCAAAATGGATACTTGATAGTGGGTGTACAAGTCATATGACCGGAAGCAAAGATATTGTGACGGAGTTGAAGCCAAATCTAAATCAAGCAACCGTCAGTTATGGAGATAAGTCCAAGTCTGAGGTAACGGGGTTCGGCAAGGTGGTTGTTGCACCTAATATCACCCTTGAAAATGTCATGCTTGTCGAATCCCTTGGTTTCAATTTGATTTCAGTTCGTGCTTTAAGAAGATGGGTTTTTCTTCTTCCTTGATCCTGACAAGATGATCATCTTGTGGAGAAAGTCTCTTGATGTTGCTTACATTCGTGCATGTCGAAAATGAGTTGTGTGTGGTGGACTTTTCCGAGTCCACCAACTCTCAGATCACGTGTGTCTTCGATGCGGCCGACGTGGGGTGGTTGTGGCATCACCGCTTATCCCATGTCAACATGAGAACTTTGCAAAGTCTCCACAAGGCTGGTCACATCCTCGAACTAAAATAAAATGTTTCCTTTGCCAAAGATTGTGTGTTTAGAGTTTGTGTTGAAGGAAAAATGCACGACATCGTCCATAAAGCCAAGACAATCATTTCATCAAAGAGGACATTGGAGCTTCTCCATGTTGATCTCTTTGGTGTCGTGCGCGAGGCAAGTCTTGGAGCCAAGAAGTATTGCTTGGTGATAGTGGATGACTATCCAAGATACACTTGGGTATATTTCTCCAAGTCAAAGAGTAATACCCAACAAACCGTCATCGACTTCTCCAATCAAGTGCAACATCAACACAATCTTCCTATCTTGGCCATTTGGAGTGATAATGGCTCCGAGTTCAAGAACTACACCCTTAATGAGTTCCTAAGTGAAGAGGGTATTCGTCATCAATATTCTCCTGCATATACCCCTCAAAAAATGGTGTAGCCAAGAGTAAGAACCAAAATTTATTGGATATGGCTAGGACCATGTTGGCAGAGTTTAACTCTCCCCAATATCTTTGGGCCGAGGCCATCTCCACCGTGTGTCATTCATCAAACCGGCTCTACAATCGCAAGGGCTTAGTGAAGACTCCATATGAGATCCTCACCGGCAACAAACCCAACATCTTCTACTTCCGTGTCTTCGGGTGTAAGTGTTTTTATTTGATCAAGGGTGTTTATTTGTCTAAATTCAAGCAAAAACTATTGAGGGTACATTTGTTGGTTACGGTGCTGAATCCCACACTTATAGAGTCTTTGACAAGGCCTCACGGATTGTCATTGAGCCTTGTAGTCTGGTGTTCGAAGAAAATGATGGCTCCCAAGTGGGGCAATTTCGTGTTTCCGATGTACATGTTGAAATGCCTCAAGAAGCCATAGGAAGGATGGGTGTGGTATTCTACCGCCCCATCGAGGGACACCTTGTGGCGACTAGAGAAGAAATATGTTCTACTCAAGTGGAGCCCTCGTCTGCATTGGAAGATCAAACCCAAGGAGAAAGTCTTGCACCAACCCAAGAACAAGTTCAAGACCCTCTCATTGTTGACCAAGTTTCTATGCAAGAACCAACCACTCCTACTCCTCAAGCTAGCCAAGGTCAAGGCCAAGATCAACCTTCCTCTCTCAAGTTGATGCAAGTCATGATAATGATGATGTTGATGATCAAGGCCAACATTCCGGCCAAGACGGAGACCCAAATGATCAAGTGATTCCTCCTCGCAATAATGAGGAGATCGAAGAACGTCATGCTAGAAGGATTGCTAGAGCTTTTAAGCAAATTGATGCATCCGATGACAAAGTATTAGAGGATGTTAAAACTAGAATATCCACAAGAAGGCAATTGACACACTTTTGTGAGCATCAAGCTCACATATCCATGGTGGAACCAAAGAAAGTGTTTGAAGCTCTTGAATATTCCGATTGGTTGGAAACTATGCATGACGAGCTCAATAACTTTGAGCGCAATAAAGTTTGGAAGCTAGTTGATAAGCCTAAAGATTGCCACAATGTTATTGACACCAAGTGGATATTAAAAAACAAGCAAGATGAGAATGGTATCGTTGTGAGAAATAGGGCAATATTGGTGGCTCAAGGATACACTCAAGTGGAAGGCATAGACTTTGATGAAACCTATGATCCTGTGGCTCGTCTTGAGTTCATCTGTATCCTCCTTGCATATGCTTCTTCTCACAACTTTAAATTGCAACAAATGGATGTCAAGAGTGCCTTTCTTAATGGCCCATTGAAAGAGGAGGTATATATTAAGCAAGCTCCGGGTTTCCAGAACCCAAACTTCCCTAACCATGTCTACAAGCTCTCTAAGGCTCTCTATGAACTTAAACAAGCTCCACGTGCGTCGTATGAGCACCTTAGATAGTTGTTGCAAAACCGTAGGTTTGAAGTGGGGCAAATCGATCCCACCCATTTCACAAAAAGGGTAAAGGGAGAGCTTTTCATATGCCAACTCTACGTGGATGACATTATCTTTGGCTCAACTAACAAAGATTTTAATGATGAGTTCTCAAAGCTTATGACTGACATGTTTGAGATGTCTATGATGGGAGAGCTCAAATTCTTACTTGGCTTTGAGATCAAGAAATTGGCTCGTGGGACTTTCATTTCTCAAGCCAAGTATACCCAAGACATGCTCGAGAGGTTTAAATTCCAAGGTCCAAAAGAGAAGTCATCTCCTATGCAAGTCAAATGCCACCTCAAACGCAATCCGGACGGTAAAGATGTGCACCAAAAGTTTTATCGTTCTACGATTGGTTCTTTGCTTTATCTTTGTGAATATAGGCCCTATATTGTGTTGAGTGTAGGTCTATGTGCAAGGTATCAAGCGGCTCCTAAGGAAAGTCACTTAATTGCGGTCCATATGATCTTTTGGTATTTGGTTCATACCTCAAGATTCGGTTTGTAATACCCAAAGGAGGCACAATTTTCTCTCAATGGGTACACGGACTCGGATTGCGTCGGCGATCAAGCTGATAGGAAGTCTACTTCCGGGGCATGCCAATTTATTGGTAGGTCTTTGGTGAATTGATCTTCCAAGAAGCGAAATTGTATATCTCTCTCCACGGCCAAAGCAGAGTATGTGGCGGCCGCTAGTGCTTGCACAATTGCTATGGATGAGGAAAACCTTCAAAGAGTATGATTTTCACTTGGATAAGGTGCCACTCTTGTGTGACAATGAGAGTGCCATCAAGATCTCCTACAACCCCGTGCAACACACAAGGACGAAGCATATTGAGATTTGTCATCATTTCATCCGGGATTATGTGGCAAGAGGTGATATTGAGATAGCATATGTCCCCACCAAGGATATACTCGCGGACATCTTCACGAAGCCTCTTGATGATGCCAGATTCATGTTTTTGAGGAATGAGCTAAATATCATAGATTCAAGGAGTTTGACTTGAGGATCTTGCACACACCCGTATAGTTTACTATGTGTTTGGGTTTAGGTATAGGCATGGACAGAGGGGGAGTGTTATCCTAACACATTGGGTTCTCCCTCCCCCATTGTGCCTAGAGCAAAAATTCATTCTTATCTCTCTATTTCTAATGTTGAATTGTGAGCTTCAATGTTGAGAAGTGGCAATGCACCCGAGATATATCTTCGCGGTGTCATACCATGATCTCTTACATGGTGGCCTGATCCGCGTGTAACACACGTTCGTTGGGAGACCTCAAGAGGAAGGTATGAAGAGCACAGTAGCAAGTTTCCCTCAGAAAGAAACCAAGGTTGAATCAACCAGTAGGAGGAAGGATTAACTTCAGAAGGTTGATGCAGCTGAGATGGCAGGGCGTACTACCGGTTCAGCAGCAACGTGGAACCTACACAACAGAATCAAATCAGTTAGCCCCAACGAAGCAGTGAGGTTGTCAATCTCACTGGTTTTGCTGAACACAAAGAGGTTAAACGTATGGTGTGGAAAACAATATGAGAACAGTATGAAAACAGTAGCAGAAGTGTGAAAACAGTGGAAGTAGTGTGAAAGCAGTGGAAACAGTGTGTGTATTATCAGTATGAGAAAATGGACCGGGGTACACAGTTCACTAGTGGTGTCTCTTCATCGAAGATAAATAACATGTGTGGTGACCAAATTACAGCTGGGCAATTGACATAAATGAAGGCTGCACCGTGGTGCATATGCAAGACATAAAGATTACTATGTGATTCATGCGGGCATTACAACAGGATACATAGACCGTCATCCAACTGCATCTATGACTAATAATCCACCCTCCGAATATCATCCGAACAAACGTTGGGTATTAATTTGCAAGCAACAGATAATCGCAGTAAGATTGTGTAATGTAAACAATGTAAAGTAAGTAAACACTGTTGTTTTCTCCCTAATGGCAACATCACATCCTCCATCCGTCACAGTTTCTGTCATCCGAGCATATATGAAAAGGAGGCATGAACCCACTATCGAGCATAAATACTCCCTCTTGGAGTTACTAGGATCTACTTGGCCAGAGCATCTACTAATAACGGAGAGCATGCAAGATCATAAATAACATATGCATGAAGATAACATGACAGATTGATAATCAGAACACATAGCATTCAACATTCATCGGATCTCATCAAACACAACATGTAGCATTACATAAAGATGATATCGATCATGTAGGACAACTCACGAGATCTAAACATGAGGCAAAAAGTGGAGAAGACAACCATCTAGCTACTGCTATGGACCCGTAGTCCACGGATGAACTACTCACGCATCACTTCGGAGGAGGCATGGTGGTGTAGACCCCTCCGGCGATGAATTCCCCTCTCGGCAGGGTGTCGGGGAGAGCTCTAGAACCCTCCTGATCTCGAGATGCCGATGACGTCGGCCTCGGGTGTTTCTCAGGAAAAGTGGTATATTTTTAGGGTTCACGTATCGTGGGGATTATATAGGCGAAAGGGCGATGGCGGTGGAGTCCCGAGGGGCCCACACCACCCCAGGAGCGTCCATGGGGTGCACCGCCCAATGGTGTGGCCCCTCTCCGGGCCTCTTCGGGACTCCGTGGAACCTTCGGGAATTCCAAGACTTCTGGGCTTCAAATTTTCCAATTCCGATAATATTTCCAGAACAACTTTTCTGAAACTAAAAACAGCTGAAAACAGGGAACTGGCTCTGTGGCATCTTGTCAATAGGTTAGTCCGGAAAATCTATATAAATGACATAAAGTGTATAGTAAACATGTAGGAAATAACATGAAAACAACATGGAACATCAGATAACTAAGGATACGTTTATGACGTATCAACATCCCCAAGCTTTGTAAACGATAAAAACACATAATTTCTGAGGTGACATGCTACCAACATAAACTTGATCATCAATATTGTAAAAGCATATGTAAGCTGAGATCATAGTACTTTAACCACAAGCATGATAGATATAATTCTAGCAATAAAACCTAGCAATCACTTTACATCATGAGAAGTAGCACAAATAACAGATCATGAATAATAATGCACTTGAAAGATATACGTTTGTTTCAAGCATAGAGATAACATGGCAAAGTGATATTTCGCTTGTCCTTAAGAGTGGGGCAAAACATCAATGCAAGGTCACCTTCAAAGTTTAAGAGGAATAATAGAACAAATAATTTGAGAACAAACAATAACACATCATGAATCAAATAATAATGTTTCTGGGACAAATGCACATTAAACTCAGAATGGAAACCATGCTCTATCAACTGTGCATAAAGATAGAAGATGGAGACTCAACATAAAAGTAAAAGAAAGACCTTTCGCAGAGGGAAGAAGGGATCACTCATGTGCTAGAGCTTTATATTTTATGAAACATAGGTATAAAATGTTTGACACTCCTCCCAACCTTTCTTACACAAACCATGGCTAACCGATCCTTGGGTGCCTGCCAACAATCACATATCGTGGAGGAGTGTCTAATTTTGAGAGAGTTGTATGCTTATGTCAACGAATAGTAAACAGAAAATACAGTACGTCACAAGCCAACTAGACTTCACAAGAGAGGCTCCCATAGAAGGACGCATCTGGGTAGAAGGTCATCCCTCTTTCTCTTTTGTTTACAAAATTATGCTTTAATTGATAAATCAGGGAAAAAATAGTGAAGAGAATTTGTTGTATTATTTTGGGGCTGGGCACCCCGCTGCCAGCTCTTCTATCGATTGGATTAGTGGATGAAGCCACTAGTCCAGGGTGTGAAAGTCCAATCATCAAGTGAGATAATCATTCTCTATTTACGTCCTCATGAGCTAAAATGGGAACACAAAACAACAGTAATTTTGAAAGTTTTAAAGGTAACACATGAGCAATTTACTTTGGAGTGGCGGTTAAATACCACATGTAGGTAGATATGATGGGCACATTTGGCAAACTTTGGTTTTGGGGAGTTGGATGCACGAGTAGAGCTCATACTCAATACAGGTGGAGGCTAGCAAAAGACTGGGAGCGACAAATCAAGAGAGCAATAATGGACATAATCATGCATAGCGGAAAAAGCATCATTAATCAAAGCATAAGTGGTACCACAAGTTCAAAAACTAAATGATCATAGAGCCTATAAGTTACTGGTTTGTAGTCATAAACATGGTGTAAGCATGCACCAAGTCAACCAAATAAAACATTCAAAGGAGAACACCACATATTTATGCTTCAATATGACAAGAACAACTCATGATTCTTTCAATGGCACAGTAAAAACTCTCAGCTATTTGAGACAAATCATGCTACTAAATAACCACTAGGCTTTAAATTAAAATAATATCTTGCATGATACGAAAAATTCTAGCCACAGTCTATACAAGCTTCTACTTGCAACGTTATAAATTCTACTACATGCAGCTGTTTCTTTTCCCAACAAGCACCATACAAAATATGTTTTAACAAAAACTCCCTAGATTATACAGCAAGCAAACATGAGAGTATTCACATAACACTACTAAAACTAACATCTCTGAATAAGAGATACAACAAAAACAAGAGCTAAACAGGAATTTTGTAGCAGCTAGAAGAAAAAGTAAGAATACGAGCATAGCAAGTATTCAAACGAAAAAGCGGAGTGTGTCTCTCTCCCAAACAAGGATGCTAGGTTCCAATGATGTTTATTACAGCAAAGAAAACAAAGGAAAACAAAAGAAAAACAAACAGACGCTCCAAGTAAATTTCATATGATGTTTTTTCTTCTTCGAGGGTACGCAATTGCGCACCTGATTTTTATAGAAGATAGAGGTTTGAATACAAGAACGTGACAGTTTGTTGCGAGCAACACTGTCACTTACACCACTCCAATCCGGCTAGTCTGAGAACATCCACACACACGCAACAACCAAACACAAGAGAAAGCCTATCCTAAACAGAGACCAGAGTCGCGTCTCCACCGAAGCTGGTGCCTCCAAGGAAGAAAAAACTCCATCTTGACATCCCTAGTCGACGCACCACCCAAAGGGGAAGGGTGGCAGGACTTGTTCTGCCTCGAGGAGGGAACCGACTTGAACGCCGCCAGCTAGGAAGTACATAGCGCCCTTGCAACTCAACCTCGGACAGCGGCGAGCACCAGAGGACTACAACCTGGGACCTCCACGCCTTGTCTCCAAACGCAATGATCTCACCAGAGGGACGACGTCGAGGACGCCACCATCGCGCCGGTACACTCCGAACCTAGGCTTTCGCCCGAGGACATCTACTAGACCAATGCGAGGGCGAGGAATGTGTCGGCACACCTCAGCAACACCTCCAGGAAGGGAACGACACCCACAGACACTGTTGTCGCCGGCACCGGCCGAAGCTAGGCTGGACTTTCGTCCGGATCGCTGTGCACCTCCTGCCATGCCTACACGACTGGGACGAACGTCCAAGTGGAGGACACCGCCGCCGCCGCAACCTTCACCGCCATTGCAGCAACGTCAAGAGCCACCCGCGACCTTCACACCGATGAGATCCAACCTTCAAACCGCAGTCCCCCCGCCTATCTTCCACCTTCCGCGCGGTCGAAGGCCCGCTGCGTCACCGCTGTCACCTCCTGAGAGTAGAGACACATTTGCATCCCGAAGCCCATAGGCCCAGATCGGGTCCGGATGGACCCAGATCTGGCCCGCGCCGCCAGCATCCAACCGCCCCACACTGGGTCTCCGCTGCCTAACGCCTCCAGGAACCCAGCAGAGGCGCCGCCGCCGCGCCACCAGCATGCCCGCTGCTCGGAAGTCCCGCGCGCCGCCGCCGAGGGCGTCGTCGTCTCCACCCTGCGCCGCATGCCCGTCCTCCCTGTCGCACCACCCCGCCGGCCCGCTCCGCTCCCTCTCGCCGGTCGAAGCCGAGCCCACTCCGGGCGCCGCCCCTGCGTGTCGTCCTCCCCCGCGCGAGGAAGGTCCGACCGGCGCGCGTCGCTCCTGCCCACCGGATTTGCCAGTCGGGCGCCGCCACCACCGCCGGCAGCGGCGGCAGTGGCAAGGGGACCTCGGGGCGGGGGCTCTGGCAGCTAGGGTTTACCCTCCGGGATCGCCCGCGCGTGCGACCGGGGAGAGAGGGGATTCTGCGTTCACCGCAAAGTTTATTTTGACTAGAAAGAGGATTTTCAATCAACTAATAAGATGCGAAGAAATTTCATATGATGTGACCTAATAAAAAATATAGTTTCACTAGAAGTGACCTGATAAATTGTTGATGAAGAAGGGGATGCCCTGGGAATACCCAAGCTTAGATGCTTGAGTCTTCTTAAAACTTTCTGGGATGAACCACGGGGGCATCCCCAAGCTTTGACCTTGCACTCTTCTTGATCACATTATATCACCCTCTTCTCTTGACCCTTGAAAACTTCCTTCACACCACACTCAAAGAGTAATTCGCATTAGAGGGTTAGTGCAACAATAAAAAAATCCATGGGTCATGTATGGGCACAAGTTCTATTGATACTTTTAAACATTAGCTACAGCCACTGATGTTTCGTGAAGCAAAGAAACCCAGTTGACATCGTAAAAGAGCAAATGCAAGAAAAATGGCAGAATCTGCAAAAACCAGAACAGTCTATAAGGACGATTTTTTCCGGGGCACTTCGTTGCTCAGATAAAAAAACTTAAAGAACAAAAAAGTTGCGGAATTAGCTGAGGAATAAGCACAACCAATTTCAGATCATTCTGACCTTTCTGGATGTTATACGATTTTTTTACGGTGCACAGCAGAAATCTGTTTCCTGCGCAGAAATCCAAAACCAACTCCAAGTCTCGTCAAAAACTTTACTAGGCACAGCTAAAATATGAAAATAAAGATACAAAGGAGTTGCTATAGAAGTATACAACCCCTTGACTCAAAGAAAATAGAGAAAAACAAAGCAAAAATAAAACCATGGGTTATCTCCCAAGAAGTGCTTTTCTTTAACGCCTTTTAGCTAGGCCCAGAAACGTGGATTCACGTATTTTCAAGTGAAGAAGCATCCAAATTGTAATTTGTTTGAATAATAGAATCAAAAGTAAACTTCATTCTCTTTGTAGGAAAGTGTTCATACCTTTCTTGAGTGGGAATCAAAATTTAATCTTCCCCTCTTTCATATCAATAACAACACCAAGAGTTCTAAGAAAAAGTCTTCCCAAAACAATTGGACAAGAAGCATTGCATTCAATATTCATAAGAACAAAATCAACATGGACAAGATTATTATTAAACATGATAATAACATCATAAAATATCCCCAAAGGTTTATTTCTAACATTATCAATAAGACGAATATCCAAATAACAGCGCTCCAAAGGTGGCAAATCAAGAATATCATAGAGTTTCTTGGGCATAACAGAGATACTAGCACCAAGATCACATAGATCATTGCAATCAAAATCATTCACTTAAATTTTAATAATGGGTTCCCAACCATCATCTAGCTTCCTAGGGATAGAGGCTTCACACCTTAATTCATCCTCTCTAATTTGCATGAGAGCATTTGTAATATGTTTTGTAAAAGCCATATTCATAGTACTAGCATTAGGACAACTAGAAAGCTTTTGTAGGAACTTAATCACTTCGGTTATGTTGCAATCATAAAAGTCAATATCATTTTTATCAAAGGTAATGTGACCATTGTCTCCCATGTTTCTAAAAATTTCAGCACTTTTATCAGGAACATTTTTAGCAGTTTTAGGCAGTTTTGCATTTTTAATAGCAGAAGTAAGAATGTTGCCAACACCAATTACTTTATCATTGATAGTAGAAGAAGCTTCCGTTTTACTAGTGATGGTAATGGTGCAAACATTAGCTATATTATTCTTTCTAACTATTTCATCTTCTCTTTCCCATCTAGCATGCAATTCAGCTAACATCCTAACATTATCATCAATTCGAATTTAGATGGCATTTGTAGCAACAAAAGGATTCTCATCTATGGTTTCAGTTTTAGAACTCATTTTATTGATCAAAAAAATTGAGCTTCAGACATGGATGAAATAGAAGTTTCAGCATGAGCAATTTTAACTTGAAAACCAGATATTTCTCTATTTAAACTCTCAAGTTGATAGCTGATATTTCTTAGCATAACAGATTGTTCCTCCATGGTCTTAGTAAATATTTTATTTTTGTCATATTGTTTTTGCATAAAGTATTTAGTGTCTCTTTCAACTTCTAAAATTCTTTCATTAGACATTCCAGTTCTATCATTATTACCACTATTAAAAGGATATGGCTTATAATTGTTGCTACCAAAATTATTCCTATAAGAATTGGTATATTGATTTTTTTAATGAAGTTCACATCAACATGCTCTTCTTGAGCAACCAAAGAGGCTAAAGAAACATTATTTGGATCAATAGGAGCATGGCCATTCACAAGCATAGACATAATAGCATCAAGTCTATCAATGAAAGAGGAGGTTTCTTCCACAAAATTTACCTTCTTACCGGTTGTAGCTCTCTCAGCCTGCCATTCAGAATAATTTACCATCATATCATCAAGAAGCTTTGTTGCTGACCCCAAGGTAATGGACATAAAGGTTCCTCCAGCAGCTGAATCCAAAAGGTTTCGTGAATAAAAATTCAGACCTGCATAAAAGGTTTGGATGATCATCCAAGTAGTCAGTCCATGAGTGAGACAATTCTTTACCAAAGATTTCATTCTTTCCCAAGCTTTAGCAACATGCTCATTATCAAGTTGCTTAAAATTCATAATGCTACTACTTAAAGATATAATCTTAGCAAGAGGATAATATTTTCAATTAAAGCATCTTTACACTTAGTCCAAGAATCAATACTATTTCTAGGCAAAGATAGCAACCATTCTTTAGATCTTCCTCTCAAAGAGAAAGGAAACAATTTCAGTTTAATAATATCTCCATATACATCTTTATATTTTTGCATCTCACATAGTTCAACAAAATTATTAAGATGGGCAGAAACATCATCAGTACTAACACCAGAAAATTGCTCTCTCATAACAAGATTTAATAATGCAGGCTTAATCTCATAAAAATCAGCAGTAGGACTAGGTGTAGCAATAGATGTGCTAATGAAATCATTGTTGTTGGTGATAGTAAAGTCACACAACTTATTGTTCTCAGGGGTACTTATTTTAGTAATATTAAAAACAGGATAAAAATAACAACTAGAATAAGGACTAATTTTTTTTGTGTTTTTGATAAAGAGAAGCAAACAAGATAAAATAAAATAAACTAAGCAAAACAATAACAAAGTAAGGAGATTGGAAGTTAGAGACTCCCCTTACACAGTAGCAAGTTTCCCTCAGAAAGAAACCAAGGTTGAATGGACCAGTAGGACGAAGGAGTAACTTCAGAAGGTTGATGCAACTGAGATGGCAGGGCGCACTACCGGTTCAGCAGCAACGTGGAACCTACACAACACAATCAAATCACTATGCCCCAACGAAGCAGTGAGGTTGTCAATCTCACCGGTTTTGCTGAACACAAAGAGGTTAAACATATGGTGCGGAAAACAATATGAGAACAGTATGAAAAAAGTAGCAGAAGTGTGAAAACAGTGGAAGCAGTGTGAAAGCAATGGAAACAATGTGTGTATTATGAGTATGAGAAAATGGACCGGGGTCCATAGTTCACCAGTGGTGTCTCTCCATAGAATATAAATAACATGTGTGGTGAACAAATTACAGCTGGGCAATTGACATAAATGAAGGCTGCACCGTGCTGCATATGCAAGACATAAAGATTACTATGTGATTCATACGGGCATTACAACAAGATACATAGACCGTCATCCAACTGCATCTATGACTAATAATCCACCCCACGAATATCATCGGAACAAATGTTGGGTATTCAGTTGCAAGCAACAGATAATCGCACTAAGCAAAGTGTGTAATGTAAACAATGTAAACTAAGTAAACATCGTTGTTTTCTCTCTAATGGCAAGAACACATCATCCATCCGTCACGTTTCTGTCACTCGAGCACAGATGCAAACGAGGCATGAACCCACTATCGAGCATAAATACTCCCTCTTGGAGTTACTAGCATCTACTTGGACAAAGCATCTACTAATAACAGAGAGCATGCAAGATCATAAATAACATATGCATGAAGATAACATGATAGATTGATAACCAGAAGACATAGCATTCAACATTCATCGGATCCCAGCAAACACAATATGTAGCATTACATAAAGATGATCTCGATCATATAGGGCAGCTCACGAGATCTAAACATGAGGCAAAAAGTGGAGAAGACAACCATCTAGCTACTGCTATGGACCTGTAGTCTAGGGATGAACTACTCACGCATCACTTCGGAGGAGGGCATGGTGGTGTAGACTCCTCCGGTGATGAATTCCCCTCTCGGCAGGGTGCCTGGGAGAGCTCCAGATTCCTCCCAATCTCGGGATGACGATGACGGCGGCCTCGGGTGTTTCTCGGGTAAAAGTGGTATATTTTTAGGGTTCATGTATCGGGGGGATTATATAGGCGAAAGGGCGATGGCGATGGATGCCCGAGGGGCCCACACCACCCCTAGGCACGGTTAGGGGTCGCGCCGCCCTATCGTGTGGCCCCTGTTGGACCCTCTCCGGGCCTCTTTGGGACTCCGTGGGACCTTCGGGAATTCTAAGACTTCTGGGCTTCGAACTTTCCAATTCCGAGAATATTTCCAGAACAACTTTTCTGCAACTAAAAAACAGCCGAAAGCAGGGAACTGGCTCTGTGGCATCTTGTTAATAGGTTAGTTCGGAAAACGTATAAAAATGACGAAAACATGTAGCAATTGTCAAAATATGATCATGGAGCATAAGAAATTAGGGATACGTTTATGACATATCAAGCATCCCCAAGCTTAGTTCCTACTCGTCCTCGAGTAGGTAAACGATAAAACAATAATTTTTGAGGTGACATGCTACTAACACAAACTTGATCAATCTAATGTAAAAGCATATGCACGTTGAGATCATAAGACTTTAAACACGGCATGATAAATAAAACTTCAATTATGAAGCATAGCAATTACTTTGCATCACGAAAAGTAACTCAAATAAAGGATCATGAATAATAATGCAAATAAAGGTAAACGTTTGTTTCAGGTATAGAGAAAGCATGGCAAAGTGATATTTCGATAGTCCTTAAGAGTGGGGCAAAACATAAATGCCAGGACACCTTCAAAGTTCAAGAGGAAGACTAAATCAAATAATAACACATCATAAAGTAATTATTGATGCTTATGGGACAAATGCACATAGAACTCAGAATGGCAAAAATGCTCTCTCAACTATGCATAAAGTTAGAAGATGGAGACTCAACATAAAAGTAAAAGAAAGGCCCTTCGCAAAGGGAAGCAGGGATCACTCATGTGCTAGAGCTTTTATTTTATTAAACAAAGGTATTAAAAGTTTGACACTCCTCCCATCCATCTTTCACAAACCATGGCTAACCGAATCCTCGGGTGCCTGCCAACAATCACATACCGTGGAGGAGTGTCTATATTTTGGGAGATGTATGCTAATGTCAACGAATGGTAAACATAAAATAGAGTACATCACAAGTCAACTGGATTCACAAGAGCGGCTCCCATGGTGAAGGACGCAAATGGTGTAGAAGGTCATCCCTCTTTCTCTTTTGTTTACACAATTATGCTTTGACTGATAAATCAGGGGCAAAAATAGTGAAGAGAATTTGTATGCATTAATTTGGGGCCGGGCACCCCACTGCCAGATCTTCTATCATTTGGATAAGCGGATCAAGCCACTAGTCCAAGGTGTGAAATCCAATCAACAAGTGAGATAAAGATTCTCTATTTACGTCATCATGAGCAAAAACAGGAACATAAAGCAGGAGTAATTTTGAAGGTTTTAAAGGTAACACATGAGCAATTTACTTTGGAATGGCAGTTAAATACCACATGTAGGTAGGTATGGTGGACACAATGGGAAAAACTTTGGTTTAAGGGAGTTTGGATGCACGAGTAGAGCTCATACTCAGTACAGGTTGCGGCTAGCAAAAGACTAGGAGCGACAAATCAAAAGAGCATAAGAGCCATAATCATGCATAGCGACATAAGCATCATTAATTAAAACATAAGAAGTATCACAAGTTCACAAACTAAGTGGTCATGGAGGCTATTCGTCACTGGTTTGTAGTCATAAATATGGTGTGAGCATGCGCCAAGTCAACCAAATAAAACATTCAAAAGAGAATACCAAATATTGATGCTTTATTATGACAAGAACAACTCAAGAATCTTTCAATACATATTAAACACTCTCAGCTATTTGAGGCTAATCATGCTACTCAATAACCAGGAGGCTTTAAAACTAAAATAACATTTAGCGTGGCATGAAAAAGTTCTAGCCACAGTCTATACAAGCTTCTACTAGTACTGTTATAAATTCTACTTCAAGCAGCAGTTTTCGTTCGTTTCTCCCAACAAGCACCATACAAAACATGCTTTAACAAAAATAATCTTTATGATACAGCAAGAAAACATGATAGTACTCAAATAATACTACTAAAACTAACAGCTCTAATAAGAGATGCATGCAAAACAGGAGCTGAATAAATGCAGCAGATAAACAGAGACTAAGAATACAACGTATTCTCAAGAAAAAGCGGAGCGTGTCACTCTCCAATAAAAGAATGCTGGGTTCCAACCAAGCTTATTATGAAAGTAAAAACAAACTGAAAGCAAAAGAAAAAGAAAACTGAAAACAAAAATAAAATACACTCCAAGTAAAGCACATAAGATGCGACCGAATACAAATATAGTTTCACTAGAAGTGACCTGATAATTTGTTGATGAAGAAGTGGATGCCTTGGGCATCCCCAAGCTTAGATGCTTGAGTCTTCTTGGAATTTTCTTGGATGTACCACCGGGGTATCTACAAGATTAGGCTTTTGACTCTTCTTGATCACATCATATCATCCTCTTCTCTCGACCCTTGAAAACTTCCTTCACATCAAAAATTCTCACAATCTTCATTAGCAACGTTAGTGCAATTGAAATAATAAGTCCACATGGTTCAGTTTCGACACAAGTATAACACTCAAAAACACATTAGCTACTGTCACAACTTCTTTCAAAACTCTTTTTCTCAAAACAACACCAAAAGAAAGAGATTAAGACGCAAATGCGATAAATGGCAGAAATCTGTCAAAAACAGAACAACAGGTAAAGATCGATTTTTTCCAAAATCTTCTGTTGCTCAAATAAATATGTGGACTTCTAGAAAAAGTTTCTTATATAACTCAGGATTAAGCACGAAAACGATCAGGACAATTTGAGTTTTCTGTGATTTTTAACGAAATTTACATTGCACAGCAGAAATCTGTTTCCTGCGCAGAAATCCGAAATATAGGCTCAACTTTCCACTAGTGGCTTTACTTGGCTCAAAAAAAACTCAAAAGAAAAGATACAGCGGGGTTGCTAAGGAAATAGAAAACACCCAGGTGCAAGCACACCAAAGAAAAGAAAGGAAAACTGAAAAAAAAACAGAGAAATAAAACAGGTTGTCTCCCGGTAGCGCTTTTCTTTAAAGCCTTTTAGCTAGGCATAGAAAAATAAACTCAAGTATTTTCAAGAGAGGAAACATCAACATCATATTTTGTTATAATAATAGATTAAAAGGTTAGCTTCATCTTATTTCTAGGAAAGTGTTCCAAACCTTTCTTGAGGGGAAGTTGATATTTAATACTCCCCTCTTTCATATCAATAATAGCACCAACAGTTCTAAGAAAAGGTCTTCCCAAAACAATAGGACAAAAAGCACTGCATTCAATGTTCATAACAACAAAATCAACAGGGGCAAGGTTATTATTAACCATAATAAGAACATCATCAATTCTACCAAGAGGTTTCTTCTTAGCATTATCAGCAAGATGAACATCCAAATAACAGTGTTCCAACGGTGGAAAATCAAGCATATCATAGAGCGTTTGAGGCATAACAGAGATACTATCACCAAGATCACACAAAGCATTGCAATCAAAATCATTTACTTTTATCTTCATGATAGGCTCCCAACCATCATCTAATTTTCTAGGGATAGATGTCTCAAGTTTCAACTTTTCTCCACTAAGTTCCATGAGAGCATTGGTAATATGTTTAGTAAAGGCCATATTCATGGCACTAGCATTGGGACTTCTAGCAAGATTTTGTAGAAACATAATAACTTCAGAGATTTTGCAATCATAAAAATCAATATTATTATGATCAAAAGTAATGGAACCATTATCTCCCACACTTCTAAAAATTTCAACACTTTTATCAGAAGTAGTTTTAGCAGTTTAGCACGTTTCACCAAAGGAGTAGGGACTTTATTAACACCAACTACGTTACCATTGATAGTAGGAGGTTTACTAGAACTTGGAACTTCAGTTTTACTAGTTGTTGTGATAGTACAAACTCTAGCAATATTATTCTTTTCAGCTAGTTCTTCTTCTCTTTCCCACCTAGCACGTAATTCATCCATCAACCTAACATTATTGTCTATTTGAACTTGGATGGCATTAGTTGCAGAAAAAGGATTATCCTCAGTGGGTTCAGTTTTAGTAGCCATTTTATTTATCAAAGAAAATTGTGCCTCTGATAGGGCCGAAATACTAATCTCAGCATTAGAAATTTTACCCTGCAAACCAGAGATTTCTCTATTCAAATTTCCAATTTGTTGACTAATAGTTCTCAACATAGCAGATTGTTCTTCCATAGTTTTAGTAAACAACTTATTTTGTTCATATTGCATTTCCATAAAGTTCTTAGTTGCTTTTTCAACTTCTACAATTCTTTCCTCACTAGGCATTACAGATCTCCCATAAGAATAACCACTACCACTATTAGGAGGATAGGGCTTATAATTGTTTCCACCAAAATTATTTCTATAAGCATTGTTGTTAAAATTATTATTTATAATAAAGTTCACATCAACATGCTCTTCTTGAGCAACCAAAGAGGCTAAAGGAACATTATTTGGATCAACTTGAGCTTTACCATTAACAAACATAGACATAATAGCATCAAGCCTTTCACTTAAAGAGGAGGTTTCCTCAACAGAATTTACCTTCTTACCTTGTGGAGCTCTCTCAGTGTGCCACTCTGAATAATTTATCATCATATCATCAAGAAGCTTTGTTGCATTTCCCAAAGTGATGGACATAAAGGTCCCTCCAGCAGCTGAATCCAATAGGTTCCTTGAGGAGAAATTCAGTCCTGCATAAAAGGTTTGTATAATCATCCAAGTAGTCAGTCCATGAGTGGGACAATTCTTCACCATAGTTTTCATTGTTTCCCAAGCTTTAGCAACATGTCCATTATCAAATTGTTTAAAATTCATTATGTCACTTCCCAGGGATATAATCTTAGCAGGAGGATAATATTTTCCAATGAAAGCATCTTTACACTTAGTCCATGAATAAATACTATTTCTAGGCAAAGATAGCAACCATTCTTTAGCTCTTCCTCTCAAAGAGAAAGGAAATAATTTCAGTTTAATAATATCTCCATCCACATCTTTATATTTTTGCATCTTACATAGTTCAACAAAATTATTAAGGTGAAAAAACAGTGTATGCTTGCAGAAAGTAAAGAGAGCAGGAAATTGTTGTGGGTTGCTTAACAGTGTGGAAAAATGGACCGGGGTTCGTAGTTTAACTAGTGGTGTCTCTCCATAAAAGATAGCATACTGGGTGAATAAATTGCAGTTGATCAATTAAAAAATAAAGGTTGCACAGTAGTGCACAATATGACATGAATATTACTATGTTATTTAGTGCGGGCATTACAACAAGATACATATACCGACATCCATGTGCATCTATGACTAATAATCCACCCTCAGGTTATCATCCGAACCCCCTCAGGTATTAAGTTGCAAGGACAGATAATTGCAATAAACAAAGTGTGTAATGTAAGCAATGATTATGCACGCGGGCACTCTCACCGCTTTTTTCTCCCTAATGGCAACATCACATCCTCCCCCTTCACGTTTCTGTCACTCGAGCAAGGCAACAAGGAGGCATGAACCCACTATCGAGCATAAATACTCCCTCTTGGAGTCACTAACAATTACTTGGCCAGAATAACCACTAGCAACGGAGAGCATGCAAGATCACAAATAACACATGAAAATAAAGACTATAATCAACTTGGCATACGGTCAATATTCATCAGATCCCAGCAAACACAACACAGAGAATTAATAAGATCAATCTCTATCATGATAGGCAGCTCACGAGATCTAAACATGGAGGCATATGAGGAGAAGACAACCATCTAGCTACAGCTACGAACCCGTAGTCCAAGGATGAACTACTCACGCATCACTCCGGAGTCAGGCATGGTGATGAAGAGGCCTCCGGTGATGATCTCCTCTCCGGCAGGGTGCCGGAAACAGCTTCAGAACCCCCCTGATCTGGGGTTGACGGTGACGGCGGCTGCGGAACTTTTTCGGGGATTTTGATCACGTGTTTAGGGTTTTCCATCCCGGGGGCTTAAATAGGCGAAAGGGCGAAGTCGGTGCCGCTCCAGGTGGCCCACACCCTAGCTGGCGCGGCTAGGGGGGCCGCGCCAACCTATGGTGTGGCCCCCCTGGTGCCCCTCTCCGGCTCCTCTTCGGTCTTCTTGATGCTTCCGGGGAAAATAGGACTTCCGGGCTTCGAATTTTCCAATTCCGAGAATATTTCCAGAACAACTTTTCTGCAACTAAAAAACAGCAGAAAGCAGGGAACTGGCTGTGTGGCATCTTGTTAATAGTTTAGTCCGGAAAACTTATAAAAATGACATAAAGAACGGAGAAAACATGTAGCAATTGTCAAAATATGATCATGGAGCATCAGAAATTAGGGATACGTTTATAACGTATCAAGCATCCCCAAGCTTAGTTCCTACTCGTCCTCGAGTAGGTAAACGATAAAACAATAATTTCTAAGGTGACATGCTACTAACACAAACTTGATCAATCTAATGTAAAAGCATATGCACGTTGAGATCATAAGAATTTAAACACATGCATGATAAATAAAACTTTAATTATGAAGCATAGCAATTACTTTGCATCACGAAAAGTAACTCAAATAAACGATTATGAATAATAATGCAAAGAAATGTAAACGTTTGTTTCAGGTATAGAGAAAGCATGGCAAAGTGATATTTCGATAGTCCTTAAGAGTGGGGAAAAACATAAATGCCAGGACACCTTCAAAGTTCAAGAGGAAGACTAGAGCAAATAATAACACATCATGAAGTAATTATTGATGCTTATGGGACAAATGCACATAGAACTCAGAATGGCAAAAATGCTCTCTCAGCTGTGCATAAAGTTAGAAGATGGAGATTCAACATAAAAGTAAAAGAAAGGCCCTTCACAGAGGGAAGCAGGGATCACTCATGTGCTAGAGCTTTTATTTTATTAAACAAAGGTATTAAAAGTTTGACACTCCTCCCATCCATCTTTCACAAACCATGGCTAACCGAATCCTCGGGTGCCTGCCAACAATCACATACCGTGGAGGAGTGTCTATATTTTGGGAGATGTATGCTAATGTCAACGAATGGTAAACAGAAAATATAGTACGTCACAAGTCAACTGGATTCACAAGAGCGGCTCCCATGGTGAAGGACGCAACTGGTGTAGAAGGTCATCCCTCTTTCTCTTTTGTTTACACAATTATGCTTTGACTGATAAATCAGGGGCAAAAATAGTGAAGAGAATTTGTTTGCATTAATTTGGGGCTGGGCACCCCACTGCCCAGCTCTTCTATCATTTGGATAGGAGGATGAAGCCACTAGTCCAGGGTGTGAAATCCAATCAACAAGTGAGATAAATATTCTCTATTTACGTCATCATGAGCAAAAACAGGAACATAAAGCAGGAGTAATTTTGAAGGTTTTAAAGGTAACACATGAGCAATTTACTTGGAGTGGAAGTTAAATACCACATGTAGGTAGGTATAGTGGACACAATGGGGAAAATTTTGGTTTAAGGGAGTTTGGATGCACGAGTAGAGCTCATACTCAGTACAGGTTGAGGCTAGCAAAAGAGGGAGCGACAAATCAAGAGAGCATAAGAGCCATAATCATGCATAGCGACATAAACATCATTAATTAAAGCATAAGCAGTATCACAAGTTCAAAAACTAAGTGGTCATAGAGGCTATTTGTGACTTAATTGTAGTCATAAACATGGTGTGAGCATGCGCCAAGTCAACCAAATAAAACATTCGAAAGAGAATACCATATATTGATGCTTTATTATGACAAGAACAACGCAAGAATCTTTCAATACATATTAAACACTCTCAGCTATTTGACGCTAATCATGCTACTCAATAACCACAGGGCTTTAAAACTAAAATAACATTTAGCGTGGCATGAAAAAGTTCTAGCCACAGTCTATACAAGCTTCTACTAGTACTGTTATAAATTCTACTTCAAGCAGCAGCTTTCGTTCGTTTCTCCCAACAAGCACCATACAAAACAGGCTTTAACAAAAATACTCTTTATGATACAGCAAGAAAACATGAGAGTACTCAAATAATACTACTAAAACTAACATCTCTAATAAGAGATGCATGCAAAACAGGAGCTGAATAAATGCATCAGATAAACAGAGACTAAGAATACAACATATTCTCAAGAAAAAGCGGAGCGTGTCACTCTCCAGTAAAAGAATGCTGGGGTCCAACCAAGATTATTATGAAAGTAAAAACAAACTGAAAGAAAAATAAAAGCAAACTGAAAACAAAAATAAAAGACGCTCTAAGTAAAGCACATAAGATGCGACCGAATAAAAATATAGTTTCACTAGAAGTGACCTGATAATTTGTTGATGAAGAAGGGGATGCCTTGGGCATCCCCAAGCTTAGATGCTTGAGTCTTTTTGGAATTTTCTTGGATGTACCACCGGGGCATATCCAAGCTTAGGCTTTTCACTCTTCTTGATCACATCATATCATCCTCTTCTCTTGACCCTTGAAAACTTCCTTCACATAAAAAATTCTCACAATCTTCATTAGCAACGTTAGTGCAATTGAAATAATAAGTCCACATGGTTCAGTTTCGACACAAGTATAACACTCAAAAACACATTAGATACTGTCACAACTTCTTTCAAAAATCTTTTTCTCAAAACAACACCAAAAGAAAGAGATTAAGATGCAAATGCGATAAATGGCAGAAATCTGTCAAAAACAGAACAACGGGTAAAGATCGATTTTTTCCAAAATCTTATGTTGATAAAATAAAAATGTGGTCTTCTATAAAAAGTTGAGTATATAACTCAGGATTAAGCACAAAAACGATCAGGTCAATTTGAGTTTTGTGTGATTTTTAACGGAATTTACAATGGACAGCAGAAATCTGTTTCCTGCGCAGAAATCCGAAATATAGGGTCAACTTTCCACTAGTGGATTTACTTGTATCAACAAAAATTCAAAAGAATAGATACAGAGAGGTTGCTAAGGAAGTAGAAAACACCCAGGTGCAAGCACACCAAAGAAAACAAAGGAAAATTGAAAGAGAACAGAGAAATAAAACGGGTTGTCTCCCGGTAGCGCTTTTCTTTAAAGCCTTTTAGCTAGGCAATAAAGGAAATGCTCACATAAGAAATATGAATTAAGCAAAAGAGATCATCAAGAAGCAAGTATAAAATAAATTTAATTCTAACCCACTTCCTATGCATAGAAACCTTGTAAAGAAATAAATCAAAGAAGCTCAAACTAGAGATCATGGGAAGGTAGAACAACAACAACTTCAAAACTTTCAACAAAAAGAGAGGTATTTTAGTAACATGAAAATTCCTACAACCATATTTTCCTCTCTCATAATAATTTTCAGTAGCATAATGAACAAACTCAACAACATAATTATCACATAAATCATGTTTGTCATGGCCTAAAAGCACACAATTCATATCAAGCTCAAAAACAGTGGGATCAAAATTTAAAATCAGCTCCTCTTTCTTCCCACTTTTAGCAATAGTAAAACAAGATGATTGATCACTCATAAAAGGTATAGGACACATTATAGAAATCCTATTTTCAGTAGCATTATGATGTATAACATCAAGTAACATAGGACCATCATCAAGAGCATTATCATAAGATTTATCCAAGTAGCATGGATTATAAATAACAGCAGCAATATCATTCTCACAAGTTTCATTCATAGTAGTATCAAGGTCACAAGTACAACAAGTATCAATTTCATCAAATAATGTATGAGTTAAAGAGTTACTATCACTAGGAGGTTGACATGGGTAGCTCCATTCTTCCTCCTCTTGATCATCACTCTCCTCCTCTTTTTCATCCAATGAGCTTCCAGATTCAACAATTTCTTCTTCCATAGGCTCCTGCAAGGCATTAGTTACTTTCTTAGGTTGTGAGAATTTATTAAGATATTCCATTATGTAGTAATTACAATCCTTGTAATTATCAAAGCAACATTGAAATATAGCATAAATCTCATATTTATAAGGTGCATCATCAATACTTTTAAGCAAATAGGCAATTTCGAATGCACGCTTCCAAGAAATAAATTCTTCAATTTGTTCCACATAATATAATTCATAATCTCCTTTAACATAAGAAGATATGGTAACATTATCATTATACTCACATTAAAAAGGGAGGTTTTTATACCTCCTACAACAACAAGATTTATCAAAGCAATAAGTAACATTATAAGTAGAGCACAAGTTTTTAGCATAGTCATGCAATTTATTAATTTGATCCCATAAGTGTATCCCTTTTTGTGACAAGAGGTGCTCCTTATAATGTTTTTGTTGTTCATCCGTGAACCCACTTTGCCTAAGAGATCTAGTTTCAAAGACATCAAACATTGATAGCAAGCATGATAAAGAAAAAAATAACAACTAGAATAAGAACTATTTTTTGTGTTTTTGATATTGAGAAGAAAAACAAGAAAATAAACAAAATAAAGAGGTTGATAGTGAGAGACTCCCCTTGCCAGGAGACTTCTTCCTCCCCGGCAACGGCGCCAGAAATTCTTGTTGAGTGACAAAGTTGATGAAGTTGTTGGAAATCCCAAGAGGAGGGTGTGATGAGAAAGCGGCAAGAATTTCCCTCATTTAAGAACCAAGGTTATCAATCCAGTAGGAGGAACAGGATCTCAGGAAGGTTGATGCCACTGACGGTGTTGCTGGCGCTTCACCGGTGTCAGCAACAACGTGGAACCTGCACACAACACGACCAAAATACTTTGTCCCAACAGTACGGTGAGGTTGTCAATCTCACCGGTCTTGCTAAAAACAAAGATTAGACGTATAATGTGGAAATGGATGTATGCTTCCAGTAAGTAAAGAAAGCAGGAAATAGTTGTGGTTTGTTTAACAGTGTGAAAAAATGGACCGGGGTTCATAGATTCACTAGTGGTGTCTTTCCATAAAAGATAGCATGCTGGGTGAACAAATTACAACTGGGCAATTGTCAAATAGAGGTTGCACTGTAGTGCACATATATGACATGAAGACTAATATGATATTTAGTGCAGGCATTACAACAATATACATACACTGACATCCATCTGCATCTATGACTAATAATCCACCCTCAGGTTATCATCCGAACCCCCTTCGATATTAAGTTGCAAGCAACAGATAACTGCATTAAACAAAGTGTGTAATGTAAGCAAGGATTATGCACGCGGGCACTCTCACCGCAGTTTTCTCCCTAATGGCAACAACACATCCCCCTTCACGTTTCTGTCACTTGAGCAAGGTGGTGAGGAGGCATGAACCCACTATCGAGCATAAATAGTCCCTCTTGGAGTCACTAGCAACTACTTGGCCAGAGCAACCACTAGCAACGGAAAGCATGCAAGATCACAAATAGCATAAGCAAATAAAGACTATAATCAACTTGGCATAAGTTCAATATTCATCGGATCCTAGCAAACACAACATATAGAATTACATAAGATCAATCTCTATCATGATAGGCATCTCACGAGATCTAAACATGGAGGCATATGAGGAGAAGACAACCATCTAGCTACAGCTACGAACCCGTAGTCCAAGGATGAACTACTCACGCATCACTCCAGAGGCATGCATGGTGATGTAGAAGCCTCCGGTGATGATCTCCTCTCCGGCAGGGTGCCGGAAACAGCTTCAGAACCCCCTGATCTTGGATTGACGGTGACGGCGGCTGTGGAACTTTTCGGGGATTTTTTATCAGGTTCTTAGGGTTTTCCATCCGGGGGGATTAAATAGGCGAAAGGGCAAAGGAGGTGGAGCTCCAGGGGCCCCACACCCATAGGTGGAGCGGCCAGGGGGACCCGCGCCACCCTATGGTGTGGCCCTCCTGATGCCCGTCTTCGAGTCCTCTTTGGTGTTCTGGATGCTTTCGGGAAAAAATAGTTTTTATCGATTTCCGGGACTAACCTATTGACAAGATGCCACAGAGCCAGTTCCCTGTTTTCTGCTGTTTTTAGTTTCAGAAAATTTGTTCTGGAAATATTCTCTGAATTGTAAAATTCGAAGCCCGGAAGTCTTAGAATTCCCGAAGGTTACACAGAGTCCCGAAGAGGCCCGGAGGGGGCCCACAGGGGGGCCACACCATAGGGCGGCGCCCCCCGGCCGCGCCTTGGGGTGGTGTGGGCCCCTCGGGCTTCCACCGCCATCGCCCTTTCGCCTATTTATTCCCCCCGATACATCAACCCTAAAAATATACTACTTTTCCTAGAAACACCCGAGCCCGCCGTCATCGCCATCCCGAGATCGGGAGGGTTCTGGAGCTCTCCCCGGCACCCTGTCGGGAGGGGAATTCATCACCTGAGGGGTCTACACCACCATGCCCTCCTCCGAAGTGATGCGTGAGTAGTTCATCGCTGGACTACGGGTCCATAGCAGTAGCTAGATGGTTGCCTTCTCCACTTTGTACCTCATGTTTAGATCTCGTGAGCTGACCTACATGATTGAGATCGTCTTTATCTAATGCTACATGTTGTGTTTGCTAGGATCCGATGAATGTTGAATGCTATGTCTTCTGATTATCAATCTATCATGTTATCTTCATGCATATGTTATTTATGATCTTGCATGCTTTCCGTTATTAGTAGATTCTCTGGCCAAGTAGATGGTTGTAACTCCAAGAGGGAGTATATATGCTCGATAGTGGGTTCATGCCTCCTTTGCATCTCTGCTCGAGTGAAAGAAACGTGACGGATGGAGGATGTGTTGTTGCCATTAGGGAGAAAAAAATGGTGTTTACTTAGTTTACATTGTTTACGTTATACACTTTGCTTACTGTGATTATCTGTTGCTTGCAACTTAATACCCAAAGTTTGTTCGGATGATATTCGGAGGGTGGATTATTAGTCATAGATGAAGTTGGATGACGATCTATGTACTTGTTGTAATGCCCGCATGAATCACATAGTAATTTTTATGTCTTGCATATTCACTACGGTGCAGCCTTCATTTCTGTCAATTGCCTAGTTGTAATTTGTTCACCACACATGTTATTTATCTTCTTTGGAGAGACACCACTAGTGAACTGTGGACCCCGGTCCATTTTCTCATACTGATAATACACATACTGTTTCCACTACTTTCACACTGCTTCCACTGTTTTCATACTTCTCCTACTGCTTTCATAATGATCTCATACTGTTTTCCACACCATATGTTTAACCTCTTTGTGTTCAGCAAAACCGATGAGATTGACAACCTCAAGTTAAAGTGATTTGATTTTGTTGTGTAGGTTCCACGTTGCTACTGAACCGATAGTGCGCCCTACCATCTCAGCTACATCAACCTTCTAAAGTTACTCCTTCCTCCTACTGGTTGGTTCAACCTTGGTTTCTTTCTGAGGGAAAACTTGCTGTTTCACTCTTCATACCTTCCTCTTGGGGTCTCCCAACAAACGTGTGTTCACACGCATCAATGATCCCGGTGACTCTCGGCCTCCAAGTAAAGCTATTGCCAAGGGGAAAGCAAATTCTGTTGCTTCGAAGCCATCAAGGAAGAAGAAAGAAAAGGAAGTCAGGAAGAACTACAAGAGTGGTGTGACCACTCAATAATTTTCTCAAATTCGTCAGAAGGAATGGTACAACACTCCAAGGGACATGGAGATTGATGATGCTCGGTTCTGGTGCTTGGAGCAGTCCTACATCTTTGCTGACATGTACTCTGACTACAAGTTCCCAGTCCACCAGATGAATCCAAGCAAGTTCCAGTTCATCAAGGACAAGGAAGTATTTGCTGATGCTCCTAGTATTCTTGAGAGGTTTGATCTTGTGAAGCTCATGGAGACTCTCTGCCCTTACAACACCGATCTCGTGGTCCAGTTCATGTCCACATTAGTGTTTGACTCGAGTGGTGTTTGTTCTTTGAAGTGGATGACTTAGACCACCCCTTGTGAGGCTCAGTTCTTCAAGCTGGGTAAGGTTATTGGCTACAAGTACCGCTCTCATCCTCCACTTGGTCACCGTATGCATGATGTGGACAGACCTCAGCGTGAGAAGACTATGGATAGCATGTATGCTCCTAGGTATGTGGTTGGTAAGGTGGAAGGGATCCTCACATTCTATGATCAGCTGGTATGCATCTTTCGGTCTTTCTTGGCTCCTAGTGGTGGAAACAATGACACTCTCGCCAGTACGCTTTGCAACCTTCTGATTCTGGCAAAGCAATGCATGGAGGACGAGGACCCTACTGTGTCATACAAGGTGTATGTCATGGACTTCATATTTCACGAGCTCCGCAATGCTATGATTGGTGGGAACACTATCCCATATGGACCATACATCATGATGTTGCTCAAGGACACCATGGGGAGAGACTTCCGTGAGGTGCCTATGCAAGAACATGCCTTCAAGAAGCTGTATGTGAAGAGGAAGTTTGTTGCTGCTGCTCGTGCCCCTCCTCCCGAGGGTGGTTACTCTATGGGAGATTCCCCTTCTAGTGCCCGCAAGGACGAAACCACCACTACTATGCGCAATGTCAGGAAGCTTTCCTGGTTCCAGCTCAATGTGCTTTGCACGAAGGTGGATATCCACAAGGAGCAGTATCAGGCTTACCGCAGGGACACTGCTACGTCCAGCTCTCAACGTCAGATACTTCATCATGTGAGTGGTGCAACTGGTGATATCCCTGCTGCCTTGGTTCCTGACTCATACTCATAGTGGGCTTCTAGAGACTGTACCCCTTGGGAGCAGATTGAGGAGGCTCTTCGTGTCACTGCTGCTTCATCTAGTGCTCCTTTTGATGCTGACTATGATGAGGAAGTGGATACCGATCAGGAGAGAGACGCCGAGGGTGCTTCCGAGACGTCAGCTGGAGAGTCCTATGAGCACTCGGATGCTTAGCTTGTCTATGGGACGCTAGCACCACTGCCTATCTTTTTTTTGGTGTCTCGATGCCAAAGGGGGAGAAGTAGTATTAGGCCTACGGGATTTGCATGGGTTCGGGCATAAGCATATTATTTTATCATTTATTGAGAGCTTGTGTCCATTTAGTTTGTTTCGTGAACTATTTGCTATTTCTCTCGTTTTAACTATGTGTTGTGAGACTATGGTTATCTATTCTCTATGTTGAGGATTGTCTATTATTGTGCTTCAGTATAATTATGCTATTATCTCTATGCACAAGGTATTTCTTTCAAATTCCTCAACATATTGGTTGTATTGTTTCCTTTGTCATGTTTGTATTACTTGTTAGAAATTACTCTCCTCGTGGATACTGTATTTTTGCATATGAGGCAAACACAAGATATGCATATGTGTAGGGAGATAAATTTCCATTTTGTTTGCAAACATGATCTCGTCGAGTTCTTATTGCAAATCTTAGTATTGTCATCTAACACCAAAAAGGGGGAGATTGAAAGTGTATTTTGTTTTCCCGTTTGTTTTGGGTGTTAGTTAACAATACTAAGTACATTATTTATCAAGGTGTTGAGTGTGCAGGTATTAGTTTCAACATCCGCATCGATCACTAAAATATTGGTGAAGATAGATCACTGAGGTTTGGGACATAGAGGAGCCGGATTTTTCTAACCGAAAATTTCCAGGGACACCGGAATTTCCGGTTAGGAAAATCCCAGCCCAGTTTGAGATAGAGATTAGTCGGAAATTTCCAACCGGAAATTTCTGTAACAACCGGATATTCCGGTTGTGGAATTTTGGGCTCAAAATGGCTAAGGACTAGAAGTTGAAGACGCATAAGCCAACCAGAAATTTCCATATGAACTGGAAATTCCGATTCAAGAGCCTGTTCGGGACAGAAGCTAGCCGGATACTTCAAACCAGATTATTCGCTCCAACCGGAATTTCTGGTAGAAGTCAACGTAGCCGAAAATCAGATCTGAAGGATTGAAGCCAACCGAAATTTCCAGTTCAAGTTTGAACCGGAATTTTTGGTTCCATTTTCCTGCTCAAGCGGCTCTATTTGGAGAGGGGGTATAAATACCCCTCCTTTTCCTCCTTGATCTCTGGTTCGTCCATTGCATTTAAGACCATTTATTGAGCTCACCAAATCCTCAATTACTCCCAATCCCTCCACCCAAACTTGTTGATCTTTGGAGGATTAAAGAAGAAGGCCCCGATCTACATCTTCACCGAGACGTTCTTCATTTCTCCATCATTCTCTTGAGGGATTTGAGTCTAGGGTTTCCATTTGTGGAGAACCTAGACCTCTTGCTACACTTGGTGATTCTTGGTGTTGAGATCCCCCAATTTGGTTGTGAGTGTGTTCCCCAATCTTGTTTGTAAAGGATTCGATTCCCACCTCAAAGGGGATCAATAGTGGAAGGTGGACTTGGCCTTTGTGGCGGGGTTCGTCGGAGAATAAGGTGAGGCCTTTGTGGCGTTGAGTATGCCTTCGTGGCAAAGCTCACAGCCCCTCCAACGAGACGTACTCCCTTAACAAGGAGGAACTCGGGATTACATCGTGTCTCCGTGTGCTTCATATCAGTCACCTCGTTCCCTTCCCCTTTACTTGTGCTTGTATTGTATTTGTTGTTGCTCTTGTCATATAGGTAAATTCACTGTAGTTGCATTATCTAGAGAATTTACCTTTGTGTCAAGCCTAATCTTGAAGAAAAAATTAAAATTGGTCGTAGAACCTATTCACCCCCCTCTAGGTGCCCATATTATCCGTTCACATGACCAAGGACTTGAAGCGTGTCTACAACATTCTACTCCGCCTCTTCCATAACAACATTGCTCCCAAGGCCGTAATGTTGATGCTATTCGTGGTGGGCTTGTGAACTTGCTCTATCATGCTTTTCGTTACCACCGTGCTGGACCGGACTGTGAGGGATATGAGATTGATGTCATGCACTTCATTAAGGAGGAGATCTATTCTGCCATGATCGAGATCAAGAAGGTTCCGGTGTATGCTCCATATGTGATGAAGGTCATTCTTGATCAGTTCCCAGGACTTGTGTGTGACACCGTGGATGCTACTGGTACCCTTCAGGTTCTTTCTTCTCACTTGGTTGCGGATGAGGACACTCCTATGGGTGATGCTGAGACTGAGGTTCCAAGGGTTAGGAGGAAGAATTCCGGCCCTCCTACTCGCCGTCAGGGCAAGGATGAGGTGCAGGATGAGATGAAGAAGCTCACGTGGTTCTAGTGCAACATTCTGTGCATGACCATAGCTGTTCACAAGGAGAATCATGAGGCCTGTAAGGAAAGGAGGGATACGAATAAGATGCTTGCCCGTCTTCAGGATAATGCGGGTATTGTGACTACCCCTCCACTTGATCCCCCTCCTGAGTCTGTGACCTTGTCCTATCAAGACTGGAACACCTCCTCATTTCCATGGGGTGATGATACGTCATAAACGTATCCTTAATTTCTGATGTTCCATGTTGTTTTCATGTTGTTTCCTACATGTTTGCTATACACTTTATGTTATTTTTATTGATTTTCTGGACTAACCTATTGAAAATATGCCATAGAGCCAGTACTCTGTTTTCTGCTATTTTTAGTTTCAGAAAAGTTGTTCTGGAAATATTCTCGGAATTGGAAAATTTGAAGCCCGGAAGTCTTAGAATTCCCGAAGGTTCCACGGAGTCCCAAAGAGGCCCAGAGGGGGGCCACAGGGGGCCACACCATAGGGCGACGTGCCCCCCTAGCTGCGTCTGGGGGTGGTATGGGCCCCTTGGGCACCCACCGCCATCGCCCTTTCGTCTATTTATTCCCCCGATACGACAACCCTAAAACTATACCACTTCGTCCCGAGAAACACCAGAGGACGCCGTCATCGTCATCCCGAGACCAGGAGAGTTCTGGAGCTCTCCTCAGCACCCTGCCGGGAGGGAAATTCATCACTGGTGGTGTCTACACCACCATGCCCTCCTCCGAAGTGATGCGTGAGTAGTTCATCCCTGGACTAAGGGTCCATAGCAGTAGCTACATGGTTGTCTTCTCCACTTTGTACCTCATATTTAGATCTTGTGAGATGCCCTACATGATCGAGATCATCTTTACGTAATGCTACATGTTGTGTTTGCTAGGATCTGATGAATGTTGAATGCTATGTCTTCTGATTATCAATCTATCATGTTATCTTCATGCATATGTTATTTATGATCTACATGCTCTCCATTATTAGTAGATGCTCTGGCCAAGTAGATGCTAGTAACTCCAAGAGGGAGTATTTATGCTCGATAGTGGGTTCATGCCTCCTTTGCATCTGTGCTCGAGTGACAGAAACGTGACGGATGGAGGATGTGCTATTTCCATTAGGGAGAAAACAACGATGTTTACTTAGTTTACATTACACACTTTGCTTACTGCGATAATCTGTTCCTTGGAACTTAATACCCAACGTTTGTTTGGATGATATTCAGAGGGTGGATTATTAGTCATAGATGCAGTCGGATGACAGTCTATGTATTTTGTTGTAATGCCCGCATGAATCACATAGTAATCTTTATGTCTTGCATATACACTACACTGCAGCCTTCAATTCTATCAATTTCCCAGCTGTAATTTGTTCACTACACATGTTATTTATGTGTCACGGAGAGACACCACTAGTGAATTGTGGACCCCGACCCATTTTCTCATACTGATAATACACACACTACTTGCACACTTCTTCCACAGTTTTCATACTGCTGCTACTGCTTTCATATTGTTCTCATATTGTTTTCCACACCATACATTTAACCTCTTTGTTATCAGCGAAACCCGTGAGATTGACAACCTCACTGCTTCGTTGGGGCAAAGTGAATTGTTTGTGTTGTGTAGGTTCCACGTTGCTGCTGAACCGGTAGTGCGCCCTGTCATCTGAGCTGCATCAACCTTCTGAAGCTACTCCTTCCTCCTACTGGTCGATTCAACGTTGGTCTCTTTCTGAAGGAAACTTGCTGCCGCGCTCTTCATACCTTCCTCTTGGGGTCTCCCAACAAACGTGTGTTCACACGCATCAAGCATTTTTCTGGCGTCGTTGCCGGGGAGGAAGAGAATTTCTACAAGGGGAGTCTCTCACCTCCAATCATTTTTACTTTGTTATTGTTTTGCTTGTTACTTGCTTTATTATGCTTGCTATCAATGTTTGATGCCTTTTAAACTAGATCTTATTTGCAAGGTGGGTTCACGGATGAACAACAAAAATATTATAAGGAACACCGCTTGTCACAAAAAGAGATACACTTATGTGAGCAAATTAATAAATTGCATGACTATGCTAAAGACTTGTGCTCCAATTATAATGTTACTTATTGCTTTGATAAATCTTGTTGCTGTAGGAGGTATAAACACCTCCCTTTTCAATGTGAGTATAATGATAATGTTACCATATCTTCTTATGTTAAGGGAAATTATGACTTTGATGATGTGGAACAAATTGAGGAATTTATTGCTTGGAAGGGTGCATTTGAAATTGCCTATTTGCTTGAAAGTATTGATTATGCACCTTATAAATATGAGATTTATTATATACTTGAATATTGCTTTGATAATTACAAGGATTGTAATTACTACATACTTCAATATCTTAATCAATTCCCCCCCCCCCAAATGGAGAGACTAATGCCTTGCAGGAACCTATGGAAGAAGAAACTGCTGAATATAGAAGCTCACTGGATGAAAAAGAGGAGGAGAGTGATGATCAAGAGGAGGAAGAATGGATCTACCCATGTCTACCTCCCAATGCGAGTAACTCTTTAACTCATACATTATTTGATGAAAGTGATGATCATATTGATTCTTTCGAAATATCCCTTTTTGATGAAATTGACACTTGTTATACTTATGACCTTGATACTACTATGAATGAAACTTGTGAGTATGATATTGCTACTATTATTTATGACAATCCTTGCTACTTTTATAAATCCTATTATAATCCTCTATTTATTCCAACTATTGATATGCATGATAATGAGGAAGTTTGTTTAGAAATTCATATGATAACGCTCTAGATGATGGTCCTATGTTACTTGACATTATAAATTATAATGCTACTAAAAATAGGATTGATATAATGTGTCCTATACCTTTTATGAGTGATCAATCATCTTGTTTTGCTATTGCAAAAAGTGGGAAAAAAGAGGAGTTGATTTTAATTTTTGATCCCACTGTTTTGGAGCTTGATATGAATTGTAAGCTTTTAGACCATGAAAAACATGCTTTATGTGATAATTATGTTGTTGAGTTTGTTCATGATGCTACTGAAAATTATTATGAGAGAGGAAAATATGGTTGTAGAAATTTTCATGTTACTAAAACACCTCTCTTTTGGTTGGAAGTTTTGAAATTGCTCTTGTTCTACCTTCCCATGATTTCTAGTTTGAGCTTCTTTAATTTATTTCTTTACAATATTCCTATGCATAGGAAGTGGGTTAGAATTAAATTTGTTTTATACTTGCTTCTTGATGCTCCCTTTTGCTTAATTCATATTTCTTATGTGAGCATCTACTTGATTCCATTCTTCTGGGCCTAGCTAAAAGGCGTTAAAGAAAAGCACTTCTTGGGAGATAACCCATGGTTTTATTTTTTCTTTGTTTTTCTATGTTTTCTTTGATTCAAGGGGTTGTATACTTATTTAGCAACTCCTTTCTATCTTAATTTTTATTTTTTATTTTTGCCAAGTAAAGTTTCTGGCGAGAGTTGGAGTTGGTTTTGGATTTCTGCGCAGGAAACAGATTTCTGCTGTCCACCATAAAAACTGTGTAATTAACAGAAAGATCAAAATGACTTGTAATATTTTGTGCTTATTCCTCAGCTAATTCCGCAACTTTTGCGTTCTTTAAGTTTTTTGATCTGAGCAACGTAAGTGCCCCGAACAAATTCGTCTTTACAAACTTTTCTGGTTTTGGCAGATTTTGTCATTTTTCTTGCATTTGCTCTTTTACGATGTCAAGTGGGTTTCTTTGCTTCACGAAACATCAGTGGCTGTAGATAATGATTACAAGTATCAATAGCACTTGTGCCCATACAGAACCCATGGAATTTTGATTGTTGCACTAACCCTCTAATGCGAATTACTCTTTGAGTGTGGTGTGAAGGAAGTTTTCAAGGGTCAAGAGAAGAGGGTGATATAATGTGATCAAGAAGAGTGCAAAGGAAAAGCTTGGGGATGCCCCCGTGGTTCATACAAGCAAATTTTAAGAAGACTCAAGCATCTAATTTTGGGGATGCCTAAGGCATCCCTTTCTTCATCAACAATTTATGAGGTCACTTCTAATGAAACTATATTTTTATTCGGTCACATCATATGAAGTTTACTTGGAGCATCTGTTTGTTTTTATTCTGTTTTCTCTTGTTTTATTTTGTTTTCCTTGCTGAAATAATATAGTTGGACCCTAGAATTCCTTGTTTGGGTGAGAGGCACGCTCCGCTTTTTCGTTTGAATACTCGTTATGCTCGTATTCTTAGTTTTTCTTCTAGTTGCTGCAAAATTCCTGTTTAGCTCTTGTTTTCATTGCATCTCTTATTCAAACCTGTTAGTTTTAGTAGAGTTGTGTGATTACTCTCATGTTTGCTTTCTGTATCATTTAGAGAGTTTTCGTTAAAGCATATTTTGTATGGTGCTTGTTGGGAAAAGAAGTTGCTGCTTGTAGTAGAATTTATAACGGTGCAAGTAGAAGCTTGTATAGACTGTGGCTAGACTTTTTTGTAGCATGCTAGATGTTATTTTAATTCTAAAGCCTAGTGCTTATTTAGTAGCATGATTAGTCTCAAATAGCTGAGAGTGTTTAATGTGTCATTGAAAGAATCATGAGTTGTTCTTGTCATTTTGAAGCATAAATTTGTGGTGTTCTCCTTTGAATGTTTTATTTGGTTGACTTGGCACATGATCACACCATGTTTATTACTGTGAACCAGTCACTTATAGCCTCTGATCATTTAGTTTTTGAACTTGTGGTACCACTTATGCTTTGATCAATGATGTTTATGTCGCTATGCATGATTATGGATCTTATGCTCTCTTGATTTGTCGCTCCCAGTCTTTTGCTAGCATCCACCTGTACTGAGTATGACCTCTACTCGTGCATCCAACTCCCAAAAACCTAATTTTGCCAAATGTGTCCACCATACCTACCTACATGTGGTATTTCACCGCCACTCCAAAGTAAATTGCTCATGTGTTACCTTTAAAACTTTCAAAATTACTCCTGTTTTGTGCTCCTGTTTTAGCTCATGAGGATGTAAATAGAGAATTTTATCTCACTTGTTGATTGGACTTTCACACCCTAGACTAGTGGCTTCATCCGCTTATCCAATGATAGAAGAGCTAGCAGCGGGATGCCCAGCCCCAAAGTAATACAACAAATTCTCTTCACTATTTCCCCCCCTGATTTATCAGAAGCATAATTGTGTAAACACAAGAGAAAGAGGGATTACCTTCTACCCAGATGTGTCCTTCTATGTGAGCCTCTCTTGTGAAGTCTAGTTGGCTTGTGACATACTGTATTTTCTGTTTACAATTTGTTGATATAAGCATACACCTCTCTAAAAAATAGACACTCCTCCACGGTATGTGATTGTTGGCAGACACCCGAGGATTCGGTTAGCCATGGTTTATATAAGATGGATGGGAGGGGTGCCAAACATTTGATACCTCTGTTTAACAAAATAAAAAACTCTAGCACATGAGTTGATCCCCGCTTCGCTCTACGAAGGGCCTTTCTTTTACTTTTATGTTGAGTCTCCATCTTCTAACTTTATGCACAGTTGAGAGAGCATAGTTGCCATTCTGAGTTTAATGTGCATTTGTCCCAGAAACATTATTAATTGATTCATGATATGTTATTGTTTGTTTTCTAATTATTTGTTCTAGTCTTCCTCATGAACTTTGAAGGTGTCCTGGCATTTATATTTTGCCCCACTCTTAAGGACAAGCGAAATATCACTTTTCCATGTTATCTCTATGCTTGAAACAAACGTATATCTTTCAATGCATTATTATTCATGATCTTTTATTTCTGTTACTTCTCATGATGCAAGGTGATTGCTATGCTTATTTGTTAAAATTTTATTTATCATTCTTGTGTTGAAGTTCTATGATCTCAGCTTACTTATGCTTTTACATTACTAATGATCAAATTTATGTTGGTAGCATGTCACCTCAGAAATTATGTGTTTTTTTCATTTACCTACTCGAGGACGAGTAGGAAATAAACTTGGGGATGTTGATACGTCATAAACGTATCCTTAATTTCTGATGTTCCATGTTGTTTTCATGTTGTTTGCTAAATGTTTGCTATACACTTTATGTTATTTTTATCGATTTTCCGGACTAACCTATTAACAAGATGCCACAGAGCCAGTCCCATGTTTTCTGATGTTTTTAGTTTCAGAAAAGTTGTTCTGGAAATATTCTCGGAATTGGAAAATTCGAAGCCCGAAAGTCTTAGAATTCCAGAAGGTTCCACGGAGTCCCGAAGAGGCCTGAAGGGGGCCACGGGGGGGCCACACCATAGGGCGGCGCGCCCCCTGGCCGCGCCTAGGGGTGGTGTGGGCCCCTCGGGCGCCCACCGCCATCGCCCTTTCGCCAATTTATTCCCCCTGATACGACAACCCTACAAATATATCACTTCGTCCCGGGAAACACCCGAGGCTGCTGTCATCTTCATCCCGAGATCGAGAGGGTTGTGGAGCTCTCCCGGGCACCCTGCCGGGAGGGAAATTCATCACCGCAGGGGTCTACACCACCATGCCCTCCTCCGAAGTGATGCGTGTGTAGTTCATCCCTAGACTACGGGTCCACAACAGTAGCTAGATGGTTGTCTTCTCCATTTGTACCTGATGTTTAGATCTCGTGAGCTGCCCTACATGATCGAGATCATCTTTATGTAATGCTACATGTTGTGTTTGCTGGGATCTGATGAATGATGAATGCTATGTCTTCTGATTATCAATCTATCATGTTATCTTCATGCATATGTTATTTATGATCTTGCATGCTCTCCGTTATTAGTAGATGCTCTGGCCAAGTAGATGCTAGTAACTCCAAGAGGGAGTATTTATGCTCGATAGTGGGTTCATGCCTCCTTTGCATCTGTGCTCGAGTGACAAAAACGTGACAAATTGAGGATGTGATGCTGCCATTAGGGAGAAAACAACGGTGTTTACTTAGTTTATATTGCTTACATTACACACTTTGCTTACTGCGATAATCTGTTGCTTGCACCTTAGTACACAACATTTGTTTGGATGATATTCGGAGGATGGATTATTAGTCATAGACGCAGTAGGATGACGGTCTATGTATTTTGTTGCAATGTCCGCATGAATCACTGATGTCTACGCACGCTTCTATTCCGGTAGACAGTGTTGGGCCTCCAAGTGCAGAGGTTTGTAGAACAGAAGCAAGTTTCCCTTAAGTGGATCACCCAAGGTTTATCGAACTCAAGGAGGTAGAGGTCAAAGATATCCCTGTCAAGCAACCCTGCAATTAAGATACAAGTAGTCTCTTGTGTCCCCAACACACCCAATATACTTGTCATGTATATAGGTGCACTAGTTCAGCAAAGAGATAGTGAAATGCGAGTAATATGGATGGTTATAAGTAATAATAACAATCTGAAATAAATATGGCAGCAAGCAAACATGTAGCAGAACAGGCGGAAAACGGTGTTTCAATGCTTGGAAACAAGGCCTAGGGATCCTACTTTCACTAGTGGACACTCTCAACAATGATCACATAATTGAATAACTAAATATCTTCTCTTCACTATGATACTCTTAACCCTCTCTGGTTGGATAACGAACACTAGTCATTGTGTAGGGCTGCAAAAAGCATTCCTTAAAGTAAGCATTCCCATGTCTCGTTAACCCCACGCTGTCACTATGAGCGCCCTAGAAGGTACTAGACAAACACCCCAATTCATAGAGGAGACACACACGATGTGCACACTGTCACCTTCACACCGCGGGACAAGGTGACTCCAAAGTTCATATTAATAAAACACTTGAGTAGCACAAGATGAAGAGTAACATCTACTTATTCAACTATATTACAAAGCTCACGATCACATATAGATCACACCATGGGAGAGAGAGATGAGCCACATAGCTACCGGTAGAGCCCTCAGCCTCGGGGGAGAACTACTCCCTCCTCATCATAGGAGACAGCAACGGCGATGGAGATGGCGATGGAGTCGATGGAGATGGCTTCCGGGGGCACTTCCCCATCCCGGAAGGGTGCCAGAACAGAGATCTTTCCCCCCAAACTTCTCGGCGGCGGCGACGGAGCTACAGATGTATTTTGTGGAGAAGGTTGATTCTTTTAGTGTTTTCCCTCGGGGGAGTATAAATAGGCGAAAGGGCGATCCGGGGGGGGTGTGGCCAGGGGGCCCACACCACCAGGTGGCGCCACCAGGGGCTGGCCGCGCCACCCTATGGTGTGGCGACCCTATGCCCCCCCTCCGGGGCTCCTCGGGACTTCTGGATGCTTCCGGGATTTCTAAGACTTACGGGCTTCGAATTTTCCAATTCCAAGAATACTTCAAGAACAACTTTTATGAAACTAAAAACAACAGAAAACAGGGAACTGACTCTGTGGCATCTTGTCAATACGTTAGTCCGGAAAATCTATAAAAATGACATAAAGTGTAAGGAAAACATGTGGGAAACAACATGAAAACAACATGGAACATAAGAAATTAAGGATACGTTTATGACGTATGAAGCATCCCCAACCTTAGTTCCTACTCGGCCTCGAGTAGGTAAACGATAAAACAAAATAATTTCTGAGGTGACATGCTACCACACAATCTTGATCATAAAAATGTAAAAGCATATGTAAGCTGCGATCATAGAACTTTTAACACAAACATGATAATAGAACTTTAATAATAACACATAGCAATTACTTTGCATCATGAAAAGTATCTCAAATAAAAGATCATGAATAACAATGCAAAGAAAGATATATGTTTGTTTCAGGTATAGAGAAAGCATGGCTAAGTGGTATTTCGCTAGTCCTTAAGAGTGGGGCAAAACATAAATGCCAGGACACCTTCGAAGTTCATGAGGAAGACTAGAACAAGTAATTTGAGAACAAGCAATAACACATCATGAATCCATTAATAATGTTTCTGGGACAAATGCACATAAAACTCAGAATGGCAAAAATTCTCTCTCAACTGTGCATAAACTTAGAAGATGGAGACTAAACATAAAAGTAAAAGAAAGGCCCTTCGCAGAGTGAAGCAGGGATCACTCATGTGCTAGAGCTTTTATTTTATTAATCAGATGTATTAAAAGTTTGACACTGAGTGTCTATACTTTGGGAGATGTATGCTACAATACGTCACAAGCCAACTGGATTCACAAGAGCGGCTCCCATGTGAAGGACGCATCTGGGTAGAAGGTCATCCCTCTTTCTCTTTTGTTTACACAATTATGCTTTGACTGATAAATCAGGGCAAAAATAGTGAAGAGAATTTGTTTGCATTAATTTGGGGCTGGGCACCCCGCTGCCAGCTCTTCTATCATTTGGATAAGCGTATGAAGCCACTAGTCCAGGGTGTGAAATCCAATCAACAAGTGAGATAATAATTCTCTATTTACGTCCTCATGAGCAAAAACAGGAACATAAAGCAGGAGTAATTTTGAAGGTTTTAAAGGTAACACATGAGCAATTTACTTGGAGTGGCAGTTAAATACCAAATGTAGGTAGGTATGGTGGACACAATGGGAAAACTTGGTTTTAGGGAGTTGGATGCACGAGTAGAGCTCATACTCTGTATAGGTGGAGGCTAGCAAAAGACTGGGAGCGACAAATCAAGAGAGCATAAGAGCCATAATCATGCATAGCGCCATAAACATCATTAATTAAAGCATAAGAGGTATCACAAGTTCAAAAACTAAGTGGTCATGGAGGCTATTCGTGACTGGTTCATAGTCATAAACATGGTGGGAGCATGCGCCAAGTCAACCAAATAAAACATTCAAAAGAGAATACCATAAATTTATGCTTTACTATGACAAGAACAACTCATGAATCTTTCAATGGCATATTAAACACTCTCAGCTATTTTAGGCTACTCATGCTACTCAATAACCACAAGGCTTTAAAACTAAAATAACATCTAGCATGATATGAAAAAGTTCTAGCCACAGTCTATACAAGCTTCTACTTGCACCATTAAAAATTCTACTTCAAGGAGCAGTTTCTTTTCCCAACAAGCACAATACAAGATATGTTTTAACAAAAATACTATACATGATACAACACGCAAACATGATAGTACTCACATAACACTACTAAAACTAACAGCTCTTAGATAAGAGATGCATGAAAACAAAGGCTAAACGTAGTACTAGCAAAAAGTGAACACTCACGGAACAATAAGAATGAAAACTAGAGTGTTCTAAGCAATGAAAACGGAGCATGTCTCTCTCCCACACAAGTATGATAAGATCCAACCATAAAATACAGCAAAGAAAACTAAACAAACTGAAAGAAAAAATAAAAGACGCTCCAAGTAAAGCACATAAGATGTGACCGAATAAAAATATAGTTTCACTAGAAGTGACCTGATAATTTGTCGATCAAGAAGGGGATGCCTCGGGCATCCCCAAGCTTAGACGCCTGAGTCTTCTTGGAATGTTCTGGTATGTACCACTGGGGCATCCCCAATCTTAGGCTCTTCACTCTTCTTGATCACATCATATCATCCTCTTCTCTTGACCCTTGAAAACATCCTTCACACCAAACTTCTCATAATCTTCATTAGCAACGTTAGTGCAATTGAAATAATAAATTCACATGGTTCAGTTTCAACACAAGGCTAACACTCAAAAACACATTAGCTACTCTCACAACTTCTTTTAAAACACTTTTTCTCAAAAGAACACCAAAAGAAAGAGATTAAGATGCAAATGCAATTATTGGCAGAAATCTATCAAAACAGGACAGCAGGTAAAGATGATTTTTTTTCGAAAATCTTCTGTTGCTAAAATCAAAACGTGGTCAACTAAGAAAAGTTGCGTATATTTCTCAGGATTACGCACAAAAAACTCAGTTCATTTTGAATTTTCTGTGATTTTATACGGAATAAACAGAGGACAACAGAAATCTGTTTTCTACGCAGAAATCCGAAATATAGCCTCAACTTTCCACTAGAGGCTTTACTTGGCTCAACAAAAACACAAAAGAAAAGATACAACGGGGTTTCTAAGGAAATAGACAACACCCAGGTGCAAATAAAACAAAATAAAACAAAGGAAATCGGCTTGAAAACGGAGAAATAAAACGGGTTGTCTCCCGGTAGCGCTTTTCTTTAGCGCCTTTCAGCTAGGCACAATGATTTTTAAAAGATGCTCACATAATAATAAGAGTTGAAACACAATAAGAGAGGATCAAGAAGCAAATATAAAACACATATAAGTCTAACCCACTTCCTATGAAAAAAATCTTGTAGAAAAACAAGTCAACGAAGCACAAAGTGACAAGCATAGGAAGACAAAATAAGTGCAATATCAAAAATTTCAACATAAAGAGGGCAACTTAATATTGTTGAGATGCATAAAAACATGTTTCCCTCTCTCATAATAACTTTAAGTATCATCATGAATAAAATTAACAATATAGCTATCACATAAAACATTCTTATCACGAGCCACATGCATAAAAGAATTAATACTCTCCACATAAGCATAGTCATTCTTATTAATATCAGTGGGAGAAAATTCAACAAAATAGCTATCATTATCATTCTCATCACCATAATCATCAAACATAGGAGGATTATTGTAATCATTATTAATTTTCTCCTCAATAGTAGGTGGACTGAAAATATCATATTTATCAATGCAATCATCATAAATAACTCCAACATGATAGACAAGTTGTATATTAGGGAGATGGTTTTGGGTAATCCCTCCATAACTATGACAAGTTTCATAAGGATAATTGTAATCATAGCCTATGTTATAGCATCTTTTATAATAGTTATCAAAGACTGGAGGCATAGTATCATTATAAGCAATATCATTATTTTTTACTAGAAAGAGATGTATCAAGCATATAATCATCAGTAGCAAAAGGATTTTCAAACACATCATCCACAAGATCAGAGATTTCTTTATCATCATTGGAAGGAACATGGATGGTACTAATAGTACAACAATTATCATTATTTTCAGAATTCGTACCAAGGAGATTTTCAATATCAAAAGTACTGTGTTTCTCCCAATCATGATCACTTTCATAAATAACATGCATAGGAAGATCATCGAGTTCAGACTCATCAAAAACTATAATAGTAGCTACATGCTTAGGAGGAGGTACCGTTACCTCTCTCCTTTTACTCCTCTTCTTCTTCTTCTTCCTCTCTATAAGAGGGAGGGGCTTGAAACAATAGAACAAACCTTAGAGGATTCCTCCTCTTCATATACCCTGGTTTATTGTCCATATACCCTGGTTTATTGTCAGAAACAATAGAACAAACCTTGGAGGATTCCTCCTCTTCATTAACAAGATGAAAACAAATATTAGCCCTTTCATATGTTGGTAAAGTCTCCTATTTTATAATATTTTGTATGTAAGTATTTGCATGGCAATTTTCAACACAATAAAGATGACATTCATGCAAGACACTATTCATATCAAAAGCACTCATATCAATCAAACAATTTTTTTTAATAACTCTTCACACCCCAAAAATAATGTAAGTTCATCATGCTCATTAGGGTTGATCATGTCATCACAATATAAACTTGCAGTACTCATAGGATTCGAAAGGATACTATCATGGCTTGAGAACTGAAAATTAAAATGACCCACTTTACAGCAAAGTTCACAGACAAAAGGATAGAGGGCACAAACTTTTTCACCAAGATCATTTAGATCCCTATCCCACTTTATAGTTTTTTCATTCCTACGATGGATGCAATATTCTTCTACAGTTTGATTCTTGTCACAAGGTCTAAGTGCTCCACAAAAATTAACATGCTTATAAGAAATAGTACTTTCAGAAGTTTGAGCATGTCCATTGCAATCATTAATAACAGTTTCATTTTTCATGCAAGTGTCTTTAAACGGTTCATGATGCATGTCCCCATTTGATTTAGGAACATTAATATAAGAAGGAAAGGATCTATACCAACCAATAATCATTTGAGGATCAAGACCATATTTAGAACTAAGCTCTTGAAAATCAGCAGTTTCAGCGAAAGATTTAGTGCAATCATACTCATAGTTTATACCTGATTCTTTACCTTTGTCGTTATTCCAACCTTCATTATTGGTTTCAATTGTTTCAAGAAGATCCCATTTAGCTTCAACCTTCTTACTTGAGAAAGAACCCTCTGAACATGCATCTAGATAATCCATGTAATGTCCTGAAAGCCTTGCATAAAAAATAGTAACAATTATTTCCTTAGGAAGATCATGGTTAGGACATTTAAGTATTAATGTTTTCAGTCATCCCCAAGCTTGAGAAGTGCTTTATCCATCATGAGGCCAAAAATTATAAATGTAATTCCTATCTAAATACAGTTGATGAGAGGAATAAAATTTAGAGTAAAATAGAGATTCGAGCTCCTTCCACTCCAAATGATGAGGATCATCTAGCAGCTCATACCACTCCCTTGCTTTTTCCTTAAGAGACAAAGAGAATAACCTCCTCTTAACATGGTCCATTGAAATACCTGCACACTTGAAAAACCCGCATATTTCATGTATAAAGAGTAAATGATCACGAGGATGGACGGTTCCATCTCCAAAATAGCAGTTATTCGTGGCACGTTCAACAATTTTCACAGGTATTTTAAAAGGAACACTTTCAGCAGGAGGATTTAAAATATCACAAGCATCATTAGATTTATAACATATGGGAGATAAAGTATCATCAGAGCAAATTTTCTCCTCTAAAGCTGGGGAAATAATTTTTTTTATAGAAACTAGCTTCCCCAAGCTTAGACTTTTCCATAGTACTAGAAATAATGGTATCCAAATAATTAATGCTAATAACATTTCTACTAGAATGCAAATAAAGCTTTATCATATTTTTGTTGTTTTCCATTAAGACTAACTAGTAAAAACAAGCAACAAGTAAAAATAAGCCTAACTAGTGAAAACAAGAAACAAAAAGATATAATTGCAGAATCTAAAGTAAATAACTTCGAGCACTCATACCCGAGGATGCGAGTACCTTTTACCTTACCTCCCCAGAAACGGCGCCAGATAAGAGCTTGATGTCTACGCATGCTTCTATTCTTTTAGACAGTGTTGGGCCTCCAAGTGCAGAGGTTTGTAGAACAACAACAAGTTTCCCTTAAGTGGATCACCCAAGGTTTATCGAACTCAGGGAGGTAGAGGTCAGAGATATCCCTCTCAAGAAACCCTGCAATTAAGATACAAGTAGTCTCTTGTGTCCCCAACACACCCAGTATACTTGTCAGATACATAGGTGCACTAGTTCGGCGAAGAGATAGTGAAATGCGAGTAATACGGATGGTTATAAGTAATAATAGCAATCTGAAATAAATATGGAAGCAAGCAAACATGTAGCAGAACAGGCGGAAAATGGTGTTTCAATGCTTGGAAACAAGGCATAGGGATCCTACTTTCACTAGTGGACACTCTCAACAATGATCACATAATTGAATAACTAAATATCTTCTCTTCACTATGCTACTCTTAACCCTCTCTGGTTGGATAACGAACACTAATCATTGCGTAGAGCTGCAAAAAGCATTCCTTAAAGTAAGCATTCCCATGTCTAGTAAACCCCACGTTGTCACTATGAGCGCCCTAGAAGGTACTAGACAAACACCCCAATTCATAGAGGAGACACACATGATGTGCACACTGTCACCTTCACACCGCGGGACAAGGTTACTCCAAATTTCATATTAATAAAACACTTGAGTAGCACAAGATGAAGAGTAACATCTACTTATTCAACTAGATTACAAAGATCGCGATCACATATAGATCACACCATGGGAGAGAGAGATGAACCACATAGCTACCGGTAAAGCCCTCAGCCTCGGGGGAGAACTACTCCCTCCTCATCATAGGAGACAGCAATGGCGATGGAGATGGCGGTGGAGTCGATGGAGATGGCTTCCGGGGGCACTTCCCCGTCCCGGCAGGATGCCAGAACAGAGATATGTCCCTTGAAACCTGTCGGCGGCGGAGCTACGGATGTATTTAGTGGAGAAGGTCGATTCTTTTAGGGTTTTCCCTCGGGGGAGTATAAATAGGCGAAAGGGCGATGCCGGGGGTGGCCAGGGGGCCCACACCACCAGGTGGCGCCACTAGGGGCTGGCTGCCCCACCCTATGGTGTGGCCACCCTGTGGCCCCCCTCCGGGCTCTTCGGGACTTCTGGATGCTTCCGAGATTTCTAAGACTTCCGGGCTTCGAATTTTCCAATTCCGAGAATATTTCTAGAATAACTTTTCTGGGACTAAAAACAGCAGAAAATAGGAAACTTGCTCTGTGGCATCTTGTCAATAGGTTAGTCCGGAAAATCGATAAAAATGACATAAAGTGTAAGGAAAACATGTGGGAAACAACATAGGACATCAGAAATTAAGGATACGTTTATGACGTATCGATCACATAGTAATCTTTATGTCTTGCATATGCAGTACGGTGCAGCCTTCATTTCTGTCAATTGCACAGCTGTAATTTGTTCACCACACATGTTATTTATCTTTCACGGAGATACACCAGTAGTGAACTGTGGACCCCGATCCATTTTCTCATACTGATAATACACACATTGCTTTCACACTGCTTCCACTGTTTTCATACTGCTGCTACTGCTTTCATACTGTTCTCATATTTTTTTCCACACGATACATTTAACCTCTTTGTTATCAGCAAAACCGGTGAGATTGACAACCTCACTGCTTTGTTGGGGCAAAGTGAATTGTTTGTGTTTTGTAGGTTCCACGTTGCTACTAAACCGGTAGTGCGCCCTGCCATCTCAGCTGCATCAACCTTCTGAAGTTACTCCTTCCTCCTACTGGTCGATTCAACTTTGGTTTCTTTCTGACGGAAACTTGCTGCTGCACTCTTCATACCTTCCTCTTCGGGTCTCACAACGAACGTGTGTTCACACACATCAGGTGACTTTGAAGAGGTCACTTCAGCTCCTTCTACTTCCAACAACCGTGGCAAGGCTCCTATGACCGAGGAAGAGGAGCAAACTGAAGAAGAAGAGGAGTATCAAGAAGGTGACGAAGAGGGTGATGAGGATGATGAGGATGAGGACAGTGAGCAGCATGGTGATGATGAGGAGGATGATTGATCCTTGGGTTCGCGTAGTTGCTCTTTCACCTTTTTTGGTGTCTCGATGCCAAAGGGGGAGAAGTAGCTATAGACTTCTCGGGATTTGCAAGGGTTGCTTTGATTTGCCTCGGAACACAAGTCGTTGGACTTTATTTTCTTTTATGGCTTGTGGTCCCTTTATCTTAGTTGATTTCGAGTTTTATTTCCTAGTCGACCTTAAATTTGTGTGTGGTGAGACTATGTTGGTGAAACTATCTTATGTTTGTGCTATATTGTTGCTTTACTTATCTTACCTATGCATGCAATTATATTGTTCACTATTGTTATACTTGTGGGGTTAGTTTGTAAAACATAGGGGGGAGCTCATGACTTTGTTTTTTGGGAGCCCGTCTATTTTTTACAAACCAAACCTAGCTATGATTATCATTGCAAATATTTGTGTTGTCATCAAACACCAAAAATGGGGAGACAGAAAGCGCAAATGCACCGAAATCTTGTTTTGGGTGTTTGTTAACAGCACAAGTATATATTTATGTGTGTTGATGTTTTTAGGGTCATTTGATTATATTACAAATGGTGGTGTGATATCCAAAAAGGCAAAGAGATCCACTTTCCAAAGAAGCTGTTGGAATTTATTCCAGACCGGAGTCTCCGGTCTCCCTGACTGGAGTCTCTGGTGTTAAGAATTTCGTGTGAGATGGCTAAGTTAAAAGTGGTGTTAGCGACAGAAGCCCCCTCCGGAGACTCTCCGAAGTCTCGGGCCTAGAAGCTTTTCATCACCAAGTCCATGTGGTGTCAGGCACAGAAGCTAATCCGGAGACTATCCGGAGATTGCCCACAATCTCCGGCCTGGTAGTTTTCTACGCCTTTTGGAGTTGGTGTCAGCCTCTAGGCACTATCCGGAGACTATCCGCAGACTTGCCGGAGTCTCCGGTCCAGCAGTACAAAGTCTCCGGCTGGACGCAGTCCGGAACCTTTTCAGACCGGAGTCTCCGGTCCTCACACCGGAGTCTCCGGTGTGAAACTCGCAGGATTGTCTCAAACGGATAGAAATTGGGTGAGGGGTATAAATATCCCCTACCCTTCTTCTTCCTTGCTTTAGCTCATCCAGAATAGATCTCACCATTGCTAGAACTCACCCACCTTGCTAGATCTCCCAATCCCTCCCACCAAAAGTGTTGATATTCGAAGGATTCAAGGAGAAGGCCCCGATCTATGCCTTCAGCAACCGGTTTTCCATTCCCCCCTCATTTGCTTGAGGGGAACTAGTCTAGGGTTTCCTTGTGTGGAAAACCTAGACATCTTGTTACTCTTGGTGATTCTTGTGATTGTTTGGGAGCCCCCAATTTGGTTGTGGGTGTGTGCCCCAAACTTGTTTGTAAATGACTTGATTCCCTCCTAAAAGGGGATCAATAGTGGAAGGTGGACTAGGCCTTTGAGGAGGGTTTCATTGAAGAATAGGGTGAAGCCTTTGTGGCGTTGAGTAGGCCTTTGTGGCGAGCTCACACCCCTCCAGCGAGACGTACTCCCCACAAAGGGAGGAACTCGGGATTACATCCTTGTCTCCGTGTGCTTCCATCTACCGGTTACCTCGTTCCCTCTCCTTTACTACTTATTTGTATCTTGTATCTTGTTGTTGTTATCATATAGGTAAATTCAATGTAGTTGCATTTCTAGAGAATTTACCTTTGTGTCAAGCCTTAATTTGAATAAAAATTAAAATTGGTCGTAGCACCTATTCACCCCCTTTAGGTGCCCATACTTGTCGTTCACAATGTACACCGGCAAGAAACACCGCAACAATGTAAGAAACACAAAACCAAATCAACAAATTTAAGCTGTTCATTTCCACATCCAAAGCAAAACCCCCTTACATGCATGGTTTCAAATGGAAAAAAAATATCATGTACTTCGTCTATGATTCATGTGTTGTACTACGAAAATGATAAGCATTCACAGAAACCTTTGATCATTCAACATCCGTGGGTAGCAAACATAAAGGACCGGGATAATTGGAACGGAAAAACAGGAAATAGACGTGCAAATTGGTACTGCAATTATGAACCGAAATAGGAAATAAGAAAGAGATAGTGTTAAGAAAAAATTATAAAGAAGGAAACAGAAAACATGATGAGTAGGTCAAACTGAAAATGAAGATGACATTCACATATTCTTGTACTACCCCTCACATTTATGCCATTCAGCAAGATTTGTTGAGCTGGGGCAGGCTGCATAGAAGGCTGGTTCGAGTGACGAAGACGGGGGACGGCATGGGCATAGGGCTCAGCGCGGCCGCCACAATGCTCATTATCTACGCAAACGTTGGTGGCCTATGAAGTCGATGACTACGAGGCACGAACCACTAGTACATATCTTTAAGCCCCTTTTACCCCCATACGAGCCTTCTGTATGTGTTATCCTCTATCGTTTACCCTAAAAAATTAAAACCACGTATAATGGTTCAACCCGCGCCCGCGGGGCAAACAATCACATGTTATTTCTCTTCTAAAATGTGTGTGAGATATCACACACAATTAGAAATAGTAAATCATGCGTATAGTGTTGAAAGATAGCACAAAGTGAGAACTATGTAAATCATGTGGAGTTCTCGACTTCCCTGATGCGTGCAGAATCCAACCATGTGTGTAGTGCTAGATATAGTTTCAATCGCCCATAGTAATTGTTCGTGATTCTACGAAACTTTGTAAAGGGTAATTTCTAGTCGATGCAGGTTTCGTTAGCAGAATTGAAATTTTATTATAGAACATGGGTAGCTCGAAGTACACAACACATGTTCGACTCAAGCTACACCAACATCCAACACTGCTAACTCATAAGCAAGCCTATTATAATCTCTTGGAGTATATACCACACGAGCATGGATGGAATCATACTTGGATATCTTAAATATATATATCCAAAAATTCTTACTAGAAAACTAGAGCACACATGTATTTCAAATTTGAATTGATTAAAAAAAGCTATCAAAAAGCTATTTAGATGACGAAAAGTAGGGAGAAATCAAAAAAATATTAATATTGGGGAATTGGATAGATAATATAGTCTACTTTGTGTGAAAATTAGAGAGGTGTCATTTTACACCATACTTTTTGCACTTGCTTAAAAAACACCGTTTTTAGCACTCCAAAAATGAAAAATAGTGTACAAAAAATTGGGAACTTCTTTTGGCACTATTTTTTCATGTAGATATGCACATGTGTGCTAAATATGGTCATATTATCATGAACTACGCAATGGATATGACAATGAACATGAACATGAACATGAACATGATCATGGTCATTTGTTTCTAAAGTCATAAGTGTTCATGCTCGATAAACCATTTTGTGAATTTCTTTCAAAATATGTCACCCATGTTTATCATTTTTGTTGCAACTAGTACAAATAAGAGATTTCATGTCAAAGGACATATTTAAAAAAATTGTTTTCACTTATTGATATATTTTTTAAAGATGTCAAAATTGCGGGTAAAACTGCGCATAGCTAGGGTATGAATTGACATCCTCTTTTAATATTGCGGGAAATAATAGTTGGTTACCATAAAATGATTTTTGGGAAAATTTTATGAGTAAAAACAGAACATACTTTTAGTTAAAATTTGAATTACTTTCAAACATCGACCGAAGTCATTAAATGAGAGGAAGGAGCTAGAAATTTGAGAGAGAAAATTAGTAATCGGGAATTGGATATCAAATATGGTCTACTTTGTGTCCAAATTGGAGATGTGCCATTTTGCAACATATTTCTTGCACCCTTGATAAAAAAACTCATATTTTTGGCACTCTGAAAATAAAAATTTATTTTATTGTAACAAAAGGTTGGAAACTCCTTTCAACCCTATTGAAAATAAAACTCTGGAATTTAGTAGTTTTACATAGTCATTATTTTTTTCAACAATTTATTTTTGGATGTATGGTTTGCCTACGTATTTATGCGTGTACATTTCCGTTTAATTTTGTCTTCGTCCTGAAGCCGCTCTATTTCTGATCCGAGTCCACGATATAGTGTATCCACCTCGAATCCTCAATTGTTTATTACCCGCTCCTCTCTGAATCCGGTGAAAAGAAATGGTAGATGATAGGGTAACAATAAAATCCAATATGATTCGATCTGTTTACATCCCTAATGATCTTAATGAAAATGTAATTTGTGTTTCTTGAAGATGAATATGATAATGCTCATTTTCCGTAATGGAAATTATTTGTATGATTACTCTTAAATTTTCCATTAGACGGATGTTCACGTACTCTACTCGTGATTTGGATTATATAATCGTTTCGTCCGCCCATTCAAAATGTTCCTTGCCTAACCGCTTCCAAATGCCTATTTAAGAGTCATTAATTAATGTAACTACAAATATAGAATCCTAATTAATGGATCCAATTTGCACTGGATTTTGTAGCTCGGATCGACTCTCTTAAGCTCGGTCAACTGACGAGTCGAGCGTCTTGACTCGTTCAGCAAATGAGTCAAAAACCGAGACTTGGCTCGGCTCGGTGAACTCGCGAGTAGTTTGCGAGCTACTCGTTTAACTCGTTTAATTTAATAAAACTACGAAAAGGTAACATCATATATTATATATACAATTATTTTTATTATTTGGACATGTATAATGCAATCATCAGAATAATCAATGAAAACATGTCATCATCATATAATTTATTGTTCATAAACTACAGTACGAAAGAAAACATGTGCATATAAACAAGTATATCATGTAGCCACTCTTTTCACTGAGCTAAACGAGTACTCGGTAAACTCGGCTCGTTTATGTCGAACTCGCTTACCGTAAAAAACTAAAACTCGGCTCGGCTCGTTTAACAACGAGTTCGAGGCAAGCCGAGTCGAGTTGCGAGCTACTCGTTTAACTCTCGAGTTTCGAGTTTTAATTCCATCCCTATCTAACCATGATGTGAAACATAACCAAGTGTTCGAAAGAGACTATGCTCAACACCTAGCAGGAATATTACATTAAGATCAACATTACGACAATTACGATAGGCTCAACTGATGTGTTGCTCTTATGCAATACTAACACCTCTTCGAATTTTCCCGCAACAGACAATAATTGGTTGAAAATGCATTAGATAGAAAGTATGGACAATCGATTCGACATGGAACAAAACATATGGCAGCAAATATGAAGTTTTCCTTATTAAATATTAGACCTCAATATCATGATGTAAGGGGATGAAAATGAAAACAAAATGTTAATACTTATCGATATAGAACAAGCCTACCAGGAACTAGATTATAAAGTAACTGTCTATATGCATGATTGATGCATCATGCAAAATGGACATTAGCGAAATGAGATCCATCCTCAAATCCCTGGGCCCAACTCTGGATGGGTGGTGGAAACTACTAGCTGGAATACATTAGGGTTAAGAATAGATGGGCATATTTTATAGGGTAAAGGGCTATCTAAATCTTAAAGTAAAGGCCATTGGTTAAAGAAATTATTGCTATTTTTCAATTAGCGTTAGTCTGCCAAAGTTGAGGGATAAGACATGTGTCTATTGTCATTCTTTTCATCCCTAATCGAACCCTGGAAGATGCATTGCACTAGAACGCCAGTTTGGGCTCGAGCAACGACATGATAAGTCTTCTCTCCATTTGACATTTCGACTATCTTTGTAAAGCTGTAACAACTAATGCGCCCAAATTCTATGAAATGCTTTATTATTTACTAATATTTAGTGGCGCTAGGTAAACTATTCGAAAATGGGATAAATTTCACTCCTGTCTGGCCAGAAAGAAGGTGGTCTGATTGAAGATATAGCCGAATAGCTTAGCTTTTAGCGATCCTACATAGTCACTAATTTATGTAACAATTAGTTTTGGATGTATGGTTTGGCTACATATTTATGCGTGAACTTATTTGATTGATTTTGTCTCCGTCCGAAATCAGGTCTGTTTTGGATCTGAATTCGTGATGTAATATATTCGTCTCCGAATCCGCAATAGTTTATTATCCGCTCCACTCTGAATACGAGGTTGAAAAAAATATAGTAGAGATATGGTAACAATAAAATCAGATCTGATCCCTAGTGATCGTAATGAAAACGCAATTTGTGTTTTTGAAGATGGACACCATATTGCTCCCTTTTATTTCCAAACTGGTATTTATTTGTCAGATAACTCTCATATATTCCATCAGACCCGTGTTCACCTGACTCCACTCTCGATTCATGTATTCCCGCCGTCTCAAACTAATTGTCATAAAGATGGACAAAAGTAGATGTATCAATTAATTTGAAACGGAGGGTGTGTTTGTATGGTCGGCTCTTTGGCTGTTCAAAATGCTGCCTCGCTCAACCGGTTCCAAATGGCTATTGAAGAGTCGGTCACTAGTGCAATTTTAATCTAGTTAACGGTTCCTATTCGCGTCGAATTTTGCACCATGTAACCAGAGTTTTCTGTTGTTTTTTTTCAATCCGAATAGAACGAAACAGAAAATTCCAAGAAATGACTGCCCAAATCCCAAAGCCGATCGTACGCTCCGACTGTTACCGGTGGCTAAGAACCTTCCGTATTCATAGTAAAAAAAGGATTGATTGTAAAAATTATCACTCAATAAAATCATTCTTTTTATTTGTTGAATGATGTAAGAGCATCTCCATCGGCATCACCCAAACCGCCCCTAAAGACCCAACGGAGGCCCGGACCAAAAAACCCGCCGCAACGGCACCCCAAAAGGTGTCCATCCGCCAAGTTTGTGTCCGGGCCACCTAGCCCACCGGCCAAACTTGGGGGCCTGCCTGGGGCGGCGGACATTGTCGGGTCACCGCACCCGACAGGCGGCCCCCGCCCGTCAGTGACACAAACCGTCCCCCGGCGTGAGTTAAGGCGTCGTGTAGGCGGCCGGTACGCGTTAACGCCGCTCGCCAGTTCCCAATACGACGGGACGCCGGCCTGCAACACGTCAGCGAGTTACACCGGTGACACAACGCGATGCTTCCGGTGCTGGCGTTGCGCCTTCCCCACGCGAGGCATTTACGACGTCGCCGCCCTTCGACAAAGCATAAAAGACGCCCCTCCCTCTCGCCGTGCACATTGCCTCCCCGTCGCGGTGGAACGCCAACGGGCGCTGCCGCTGGTGGGATCGGACTGGCCACACCGTGGCCAATGCGATCGAAGCCGCGAGAAAGCACACCGCGACGGGGAACGTCCCCCCGCTTCGGCTGTTGCCGCCGCCGCCGCTACGGCACACCCCCATCGACCAGAGGCGGGGAGCTCCAGGCATCGTCATCCGCAACGGTTCACGCTGCCGCACCCTCCCCGTCGGCGCTCTCCACCTTGGGGTCTTCTTTTCCTCCGCCAACGGCGCCCGGAGCCCCAGCCGCGCGCCACCGTCAAGGAGGAGTCGCGGTTCGACGAGGCGGTGTACAGCCTCCCGTCGCCGTTGCGCGACCCGATGGACGGCGACTGCCCCGGTCTCCTCGTTGCCATGGCCAGGTCGGTGGCCACGCTGAAGCAGGAGTCGCCGGGTTGGTTACAGACGATACAGTCCACCGTTGTGAATGCATCCGGCAGCCGCGACAGTTGCAGCATCGTGGCCACGGCCACCTCCAGCACCAACACCGCTCGCAACGCCCCCTCCTCCAGTGACGCCGGTGCCTCCTCCAAGGTGAAAGTCATCGTGCTTGACGCCAACAACGACGACCACGACGACTTCGACTGGTGCGACGACGAGTAGGCTAGGGTTAGAGTTAGGTCTGCGGCGGCGCCGCATTTGCAATTTTATTCAAATTATGTAAAATATTTTAAAATTTGAATGAAATTGCGAATTTTAATCGCCGGTTTAGGCGTGCACAAGGTGTTTGTGTCTATTATGTGCAAAAAATGATCGATGGTTGGAGGGCGCCGCTGTGGCACCCGCCACCAAAATCGTGGACACCGGTCCGGCGCACCCCAAGGGGGTTCAATTGGAGGGTGCCGGACACGAATTTGATAGGTGCCGGTGGAGATGCTCTAAATCAAATTCCAAAAATCAACAGTAAAAAGGAAAAAAGGGAAATTTTGCCACAGGGCACCGTTATTTAGTGGCGTTTGCTGAAACACACCGTCCGATTTTGTCTTTGCCAGGCACCATTAAAATTTTGTGCCATATTTGCCACAACACACCAAATTCTCAAAAACCTCTCCTTGAATAAAAAAAATGAATTAGCAAAATTGTATATGTTGTCCCAAATGGATACGTACGGCTGGGACAAAATTTTGAATTAGAATAAAAGAAAATTGTTGAAAACTGCTTGTAGGATGGTCATCCCAAGCAAACATATCAAACTTTCCATTTTAGGCGGCTCGGGTGTGTTGTGATAAATATGTGATAAAATTTTAATGTTACCTAGCAAAGACATAATTCGATGGTGTGTTTTAGCAAACGCCATAAAATAACGGTGTCCAGCCACAGATTTTCCCAAGAAAAAATGCTGGGTACCCAACCAGCGGTCTCATGGGACGGCGCCTTGCCTAGGAAAGTACGGCACGCGCGACAGATGGCGATCATGCATAGAACGGTAGCCATTACCCAAACCATATGGTCGCGTGCATACCCCTATGGCCGTATGCGTGCAGCGGAGCTCCAGGAAATTTCCGCCGACCGAGAGGCGGCTATATACAAGGAACGGCCCAGCGTCTTTGACCCAGACGGCCAGACCGGTCAACATCGTGGACCTGAAAAGAATGGAACGCTCGACTGCGTCTGCTGTATGCACCGGCCTTTTTTTTTTTTTTTTTACAAGGGATGGGGTCGAAGACCCAGAAGCTGCATTAACCATCCACGTGGAAGGTAAGATTTACATCCAGGCCCTTGGCAACACTTGCGCAATGGACCTTGTACTTCGAACAAAGGGCTGGAAATTTACATATCAGACCTCGGAACAAAAAATAAAACGCGATCAAGTCCTCGGTCCTCTCTTCCACGAAATCGCCGGCGTCCTCCAAGCTCTGGCCGCCGAGGACGGAGCTCTGGTTGCTCGAATCTCTCCCAGGCCGGCAATGGATCAAAGTCACCAGCAATCGAATCAGAAGCGGGAACGAATCACTTGCCTCCAATTCGATGTCGAGCACTGGTAACTTGTCCGGAAGGCCTCCGATCTGGAGGTTGAAGATAGGCCTCTTCCTTGGCCTTGAGACGCAGAAGCAGCTCGTGCTTTGCGTGATTTGCTCATCTTGGCAGCAGGGAACCATGCTCCAGTCGTCAAGCTCCGAAGAAATAGCAGCTTTATCCAACCGCCCCTCGCCTCCACGGCCGGTCAGCGGCAGATCAGCAAGAACTTCTTCAGAGATCAGCAAGAGGAGCTGAGAGCGCCCGAGACACGGAACACCTCCTTCGACCTTATGAGGGAGAGAGGATTCCACCACCAGCTTCCCCAGTTCGCACCCCCACCACGGGAGTCTAAGAACAGAGAGCGGTAGCAGTAGCACCACGCAGAGGAGGGTCGGACTCACCTGCATAGAAATCCTCGGCGGCAAGAAGCCGAAAGCAACACGCAAACGCAAAGCAACTAAACAAGAAACTAATCTACTTCTATACAAACCGAGGAGGGGCCGGCACCCTACAGCATCACCACGCGAGATAGCGCAAGCGCTAGCAGCGGAGATGGCCGAAAAACGGGGGTGGCGGCGGCGGACTCTCAACGGGAGAGGGGGGGTCAATCGATCGATCTATTCGATCTTGAAGGACGAGAAGACAGACGCTAGGCCGTCTGCACCGGCCTAGCTAGAGCGTTTACCACGTATCTGCTAGGAAGATGCTCGGACGACGGTGGTGCAAGCACAGAGTGCAGTGTCACTACTAAGAGTTGAGCTTATATATTACTGTAGTACGTACTAACTCTCAAATCAAGTTTAGAATGCACGTTTTGTTCCTTCACGGAATCGGACCACGACTTGTATTTTTACGGACGCGTATGGTTTGCTCACGGATACCCGAAACAGGTCCAATGGGTGCAGTTTGTGAGCGTTCGGTGTCCTGGACCGACCCGCGTTCCTGTATCGCACGAAGTTTAAAGCAGGCAAAAAGTTGGCCTGCCGGAAACGACCGAATCGGCCACTCATTTTGCTTGTCCACCTTAATGTCCATACCATTATGTTTATCCACTTTGATGTCCATGCCACTTTGATCTTGCTTGTCCACCTTGATGTTCATGTCATTTTGCTTGCCCACATTGATCTGCATGCTATTTTGATTGCATTAATTAGTGTTACTTGACTAACAAGGTTGTGAAGGCCGATCTGGATGCCTCCAACCGACCTCCAGGGTTGGAGGGGATCATTCTGGTGAACATGTTTGCACTAAAACCTGTCGTCCTAGGGAGGAGGGAGGAGGCCAGTGCACGGGGCAAAAGGCCCAAGGTCGGCTATGCCAGACTCCTGCCTCGCCGGTTCTATGTGCAACTCGACCTGGATAATATGCACACGCTTGTTGTCCCCAGGACCTTCCATGCCGCCCTGAAGAGCCGGCTGAAGACCCCTGCCCCCAAACCGTGCTGTTGGGCGTCTGCGAGCTTTGCGACGACTGGATGCGGATCAGGATATTCGGCGAGGAGGTGGTCCTAGGGCTGAACTGGCCAGAGGTCGTCGCGAAGTTTGGCCAGAAGGAGAACGACGCCATCGACTTCAAGCTCGTGGCGCATGGCTTCAAACTGGCGATCTACAAGGCTAGCTCCTCGGTGGCGACATCGCAGATATGTCCTATCCACAGTTAATACCCGCGTGAACAGGTTTGTTTCTGAAGACACATTTTTTCAGGGGTTTGTGTTGTCCATGTGAACTGTTAATCTGAGCTTACTGATGGCCGTACTTGCTAATTGAGTAGCTGATGTAGTATGCAGCTACTGTATTGTCCATGGTAGATTTTGAGTAGGCTGTTCATATTCCCCTGATTATTTTGAGCAGTCTGTTCATATTTCCCCGATTATGTACAGTGTGTTAGTTTAATCATGCTTGCTTAGTGCTAATTGTTGTGTCGGTGTAGCTATCACGGTGATGAAGTGGTAACCAGAACCCACGGTTAGGACACCACAACTCACAGCTCACCCCAAACTGAACTTTGTTAGCAACCAAACACGAAAATGCGAAATAAATAGGCAACATGGTATCATATGTATACATATACCGTATGTAACATTTTTCAAGACAAGATGAGTCTATAGCCGGGGACGATGACAAGAGAGTTAATAGTGGTCTTGAAAAACTGATCTTTGTTAGCAATCAAATAGACGGGACGATGACGACTTCGAGAAGATGCGCGACCGAGGGACAGGAGATAGTAGACGACGGAGACGACGGAAGAAGAGGACGAAGAAGGGGACGGGGACAGACGGCGGTGCTGTGGCAGGTCAGTGGAGATGGGAGCAGAAGCGTGCACGACCGAGCCGTGTGGGGGTGAAAATACGTCTGTGTCATTTACCGGGCGGACCCTCCCTGAGGACCTGACGTGCCACGGGTGGCTGCTTTTGCCGGCACACTCGATAGCGACCTAACAAATGAGGCCCGAAACGGGGTTGCCGATCGTTATTGAGAGAGCGGATGGAGATGCTCTTAGGACGCCATATTTGTGTAACACCATTCTTAAGTCGGGTGCTATGAAGAAGGGTCAGATTGCTTTAAAAAAGCTTAAATCTGGTTTATTTGTGCCCAAGTTTCATGAAAGGGTCAAATCGTTCAAATTTCACCACCACCGCAGGCAGAAAGTGCAGTGTCGCAACTATTCGTTGAGTTTATTATAAGTGGTGCAAAATCCACTCTCAAGTTCAGCGTGCAGGATTTGTTTCTTCATGGTATTGGATTATGATTTAATTTTCTTTTTTCAGTGGCACCACATATATAAAGGTGTGTGTCATGTTCTGTTAGACGTACTATTCGCGATGTTGCAGGCGAATGTTGATCAGGTTCTGGTCCAAGGGACACCGGGATAGAAACTTAAGAAACATGCAAGTTTCGGAAAGTCGGGTCAATTGCTTAGTCACATGGATAGAAAAAAGAAACATGAGAATCTCGTTAGTCAGACCACATGAGCGCGACTAATCCCGTCACGTGCCACACCAAGTCTTCGTGTGTATGAATCCCAATAAGAAATTCAAATGGATTCTAAGACCCTGACTTTCAAACTTTTTTCTTTGGCCTGACTTCCAAATTTTGGTAAAACAAAATTCATTCCCATCTCTCCCTCAAGCCCATCTCCTTCCGTTACTATTCATTGTTTTGAACCAAACGAATAGTAGCACCAGTTTTTTTCTTCTTCTGATTAGTATACTACTCCCTCCGTTTTTAAATATAAGATGGTCCGGCATCGATGTAAACTAATATGAATAAACATATACATTAAAAGTTGTCTACATACATATAGAAATGTGTGAATCCTAAATATAAGATGTTCTACCTATTAGTCATGGTGTCTAGATGCAAACTAATATGAATAAACATATACATTAAAAGTCTAGATAGATGTAGAAATATGTGAATGTAGAAAATAGGTAAAACATCTTATATTATACTGTATTTAGGAAGGGGAAGGGAGAGAGTACTGTATTTAACTTGGTTATTTGTTCATAGTCCGAAGAGACAGATTGAGCCATTAAGGGACGATGATTTAGCTGATGACAAGCTCTCTTTTCATCCTTTCTTACTAATTACGTCATCTTCAGCTGCTAAAATTACAAAGAGAAGAGCGAGTATGTATGTAGGCTTACAAGATTCTTTGAGCTGTTCTTCCTCCCTCGAAATCTACGAGCTAGCTACCTTGTCCTAGAAGAAGGAAGAGGAAGGATGTACAAGAGCATCAGCAGTGACGGCGGGAGTTGATGATGGTCAGATGAGCTGCTGGCCGTCGAGGCAGGGGTACACGGGCGCCGGCGCCGGGGCCATGAGCGGGAACGAGCCCCAGGGCGCGGCCACGTACATCGGCCCGGCGGCGACGGCCTCGCCGGCGCGCACGGGCACAGGCTGCGTCAGCGGCACCGTCGCGCGGCCGGTGAGCCTCTGCACGAGGTCGCGGAACTCACGGGGCTCCACGCGGTACACCCTGGGCGGCGTCGGCGCCGACGCCTCAACGGCGCGCCACGGCTTGGACGGCGGCTTCTGCACGGACCGGAGCGCCGCCTCGTGGCTCGACGACGGTGGCCTCCTCATCATCTCGTGCGCGTGCCCGTGCTGCAGGCGATCCATGGATGAACGTGTCCGGCAAGAGGAAGATGAACGAGGAATAGAGCGACTGGCCGAGGAAAAACAGAGCAGGGCGGAGTTTGGAGACGGGTCCGGGGAGGCTGCAGAGATTTATATAGCGGGCGGGCGCGGGCGTGGGCGACGGTGCGAGTCTTCTAGAACGGAACGGAAGGAGATGGGCTTGAGGGAGGGGTGGCGGCCGAGAAGGTGGACGTGGGCGGTCAATCGCGGCGCCTGCCATGGCATGGCATGGCGTGCGGCCAGCATCTCCGTCAGCGTCAGCTGTGCCTTGGACGCATCGACGGGGCGACCAACACCTGGGCTGGACACCTTGGATGGATCGATGACGTGGTTCCCAGGGCTGTTGATGTATCGACGGCTGGCCACAATGCTCAGATTTGAGGCCGAGGATATCTTGATGATGACGAGAGCTGTTCTCAAAGCTCAAATTTTCGTCGGCTGCCTCTCGCAAGGCCAATATTATTCTCTTCCGCGCAAATGACCTCAGTGCGGTGCCATCAAGATTTACAATTTCAGAAGGATGGAGAATAAAGAAAAACATGATATAAATTGATAATACATTGCTATCTGCTACCTCCGTTCCAAATTAGATGACTCCCACGTAGATGTATCTAGACAAATTTTAGCACTAGATACATCTATTTGAGAGTCATCTAATATGGAACGGAGGGAGTATTTCGGAAGAGAAACTATTTGTGCTCATCAATTGTGTATATGCGTTGGGAAGGATGAAATTTCAGTCTTGTATACCATCCACTGATATTGATATGAATTTAATCTCACAATTGGACGATTTGAGTCATGCACTAAGACAACCATTAAGAATAATATACTTCCAGAAAATAATGGACTCCATCGTACCCTGTTAACCCCATCTCGCTGCTAGCTATCCTACAGAATCAAAACCCATATGTATTTTACCCATAATTGTAACTCAAAAATCAGATAAATGACAAATCTTAGTACTTTGTTGACAAACTCTCGGATATATACCGATTAGGGGTATATCTGGCATTGTCCTAAAGAGCCGGATTACCAGGATGACCTGATTGGTAATGGATCACAGTCCGTTAGGCGGGCTAGTAAGCTGACGCGCAGAAGCCAGATTCTAGAAGAACTCGGACCACGGCCCATGTGGTGCGGCTTGGAGTAAAAGACGGATTCTTGCCTTCCAAGTTAGAACTTACCGTAGTCTTCTAGGTTTCCTTTCTGTAGGCCCTAACCTGACTATCTATATAAAGCCGGACGGGAGAGAAGAAAGACAACAGAGAATTACCTAGAAGCCAACTCGCCGAGAAGTTGATCCTCGTCGAGTTAGCAACCCAAACTCATATTGTACTTTGTATACTTCAAACTTCAGACATGATTTAGTGAGATTCCAGAAGCAGGAACGCCGCCTAGTTGCGACGTACCGAACCTGGGTAAACTTCGGTGTCCCTAGTTATCATACTACCACGTCCCCCCCCACGTCTTTACCCGTAGGTCTCATGGCACCCCCGTCTATGAACGCTACTACGATGTCTCGACAGTTGGCGCCCACCGTGGGGTCAGCGACGTCAGGCGTTATGTTTCGATCGGGGATACTTGGCGGAATCGGCAGTACTATAACTGTCGGAAGCTTGGAGTTCGACAACGACGTTGGGCGCTTCCTCGACAACGGATCGTACATGCCAGCACAGAATCATCTGGTAAGTGCCTGCGTTTTACCGATTGGATCTGCAAACATCTTTATCGGATTAACTGCAGAGGCAATGGGGTTATGTGGTGGAAGTAGATTTAACCCACCCGCCCTATACCCAGTTGAAGAAAACTATGATGCCGGATTTTGCTCAGATCGCCAATATCCTGCTCAAATCGATGCCTCTTCGGAGATGCCTGCAATGAGATCGCACTTTATTGGTATGGTGCAATCCGAGATCGCTGAAAACACGGACGAAAACAATTCCGTGGAAAAGGAAGAAGAAAACAATCCCACAGTAGAGGTGGAAGATCCGACATCCGTCGACACAACGACAAACTCGGAAGCCGATTCTGTGCTAGCCGCCATTGAGGCGAGATTGGAATCAGAACCCAGATTTGACCAGCTCGATTCCGAAGATGAACATGAAGACGCTTTCGAAAGAAAGGTCAAATCTTTTCAAGAGGGATTCCATGAAGTGCTTATGGCAAAACTGTAACATCCCAAGTATGAAACATCCCTTAGAATGTTTGATTTATTGTTTTATTTCAAGCAATGCATCATGTCATCATCTCATTGCATTTGTTGTATTATTGTTTGCATTGTTACTATTTGTTTTCTATCTATTTATCTTGTTTTCATAATTCAAACTCAAACAAACTCAAATGGTTATTTTCATACTTGCTATGTTACAACTTTTGGAATAAAAATAACAAATAAAAACAACCATTTTATTCCATGTTGCTCACTTATTAAATTGGTGGTTTTAATCAAACCATTAATCAATCAATTAGTTCAATCAATAATTCCTAAATCATTTCTAAATTTCAAACCAATTCTCAAAATCAGTACCTTTTGAATCCTTAAAGTTCACCACCCTATTTTTTAATCTTTAATCACTTTAAAACTTAGGGATAACCCTATTAAAAGTGTTGTTTTAAATAAGGGTTTATTAATATTTAAAATTCATCCATTTTGGTTTCAAATGCAAACAGCATTTTAAATATCAAATTTTTGAAATCCAATCTTGGAATATGGTTTCTATTTACCTAATTAGCCTAACCTAATTTTTCTGGATTTTTTTTATCAACCAAAACCTTAACAATTTCTTCCAATTTCTGTTTCAGCAAAAAAAAATAAAACAGAAAAAATAAAAAGAATAGAAACCTGCAGCGCGCGCGGCAACTAGCACTACCCAACCCACCTATTCTACCGCGCGCGCCAGCCCAGCCCAACTAAACCCTCGCATACCGCTTCGAGAATCGTGCAATCCATCTGTTTGCCGTACGGCAGGCAATCCCGAGCGCCACCGCGACACCGGCGACCACCCGACGGCCAGGAGAGCACCTAGCCGCCTATTTAACCTCCTGGAACCCTAGGGCGACAACCCTAAGCCCTAGGTTCGCTGTCCCATCGCCAGCGCCGCCATTTTCCCTCTCTGTCGCCGCACTCCCCTCTCTGTTCCTTCTCACCGGCGACAACCTCCTCTGAATATCACCATGGCTCCGCCACCTCCCGCCTCCACCTAGCTACCCACCACCTGGAATCGAAAGGCCACTACTTCCTCTACGTCTTGGACACGGGAGCATCACCGGAGCACGTCCACACCTGCGCCGCCGTCCACGACTTCTCCGCGGCCGCCGTCGTCATCCCCCGTCAGCACGCGTCACCGTCGACCAAATCCCGGTGAGCCACCGTCCTTTTTCCCCTCTCTCCCTTCTGCTGCATCCGCCTCGCACCCGTGCACGTTCTGCACCCGTCCAGCAACCACCGCAGCGATCACGTCCACGGTATTCTCCCCGCCGGCGAGCAACAGCAGCTGCTGACAGATAGTTTCAGTCAGCGCGCGCGCGCAAGTTTCAGTTAACGGGGGGGGGGGACACCTTAACCTGTCCGCGTCGCTCTCTCTGTCAACTGAACGAGCAGCAGCGCAGTTGGTTCAGACTTGCGCGCAACAGTGGGGGGTCGCGGGTTCGATTCCTCGCTGCCCCGGGAGAAAAATCCCACCTTTTGCTCCTTTCGCTGACAGGGAGGGCCCCCTGTCAGCCTCTCACGCTGCCACGCACACACACAGTGCCCACGGGGCCCCCTGGCAGCGTGTGGGTAGACCCACTGCACGGTAACAAAAGAATTAAAACATTTCTGTTTTGTTTTCTATTTTCTTTTAAATGGCAGAATAAACAATAAACTTTAAAAATCAATAACTTTTAAACCATAAGTCTAATAAATAAAACTTGTATATGTTTATTCCTCCAAATTTCATAATCTTTCCAATTATTCCATTTGTGTTCTGTTTTGAGTTTTCAAAATACATTTAAAATTCAAATTTGAATAATTCAAATGTAATTTGCAATAATTCATACTAATTCCAAATAAGGCAAATAAAATATGTTTTTCAAACCATTTTGAACATTCTATTCAAATATAAAATTTGTTTCATTGTTTGAATAATTTAAATTGCCTAAATAATTTAATACTTGTTTAATTCAATTAAATTTGATAAAATCATAACTTGCTTAATATAAAATATTTTTGAACATGCAAACTATGTTTTTAAACCACCAAAGTGTGAACTTTGCAAATGTGAATTTGAAATTATGTTTTGACTAAATAAAATTCAAATAATATTTAAGCTTGTTTTAAATTCAATTAAAACTTGTTTAATATTGTTTAATTCATAATAAATTCATCCTAATTCAAATTTCAATATTTGAAACATGTAATCCAACTAAAATTTGATGTTCTTTTCAAATATAAATTTTGTTAATTGTTTTGCACACTTTAAATTGGTGAAAACAATAATTGTATGTGTGGCATGTTTAAGTAACCAAAATTTTCCAAACTTAATAAATAAGTTCTAAACTTGTTTTATTCCTTTTCCTTTGCATCTATCATTGTTATTTATTGTTATCTGTTGTTATCTTGTCATCATCATCATGCATGCATCATGATAACAACTATCACATAATAAATAATTGTAAATCATTTGTTCCACTTATTTCAATGGATCCTTTTCCATATGCAACCCTTGCATATGGGTCCATTTAATTTGTGCTATCATGTTAGTCAGTTTATTTTGATGCAACTATTAACTTGTCATGCATCATCTTGATTGTGCACAATGCCATGGCAATGATTGTTTACAATCCTGTTTTGTTTGTTTGCTTCTTCTCGAATAGACGACGACGTTGAGGCAGATGACCTTTACAGCACCCCTTCTGAGGATCTAGCTCAGTACCCGGCTGTTGAGTTTGCAGGCAAGTTATCACTCACATGAACCATTGTGTTCCTTTCAACCCTGGTTACCGATACTTTCCGTTGTCTATAATTGCTAGCCTTAGTGGTAGATGTTTCTGTTACGAACCTATCACATGAATCCTTTAACCCTGATATTGCCTCACCACCCCTCCTACAACCCTATTGATTGAGCCAGTGTCTTACTAGTATGCTTAGGTTGTTTTGCTCGAGTCTGTTACCCGTTACTTTCAGTTACTATACCTCTTTATGTTCTGGGGGCTCGATGTTTAATCAATCAATCAATCAATCATGCTAATATTATTGTTAATAATAATTTGATGATAAGGCACCGGCAGGAGGCCCTGTGTGGTTTTGAGGCCTGCTAGTGTCGACCCTAATAGGAAAAGGGTCTTGTCTACTGATCCATGATGAGCGCACTACCCGCATGTGGGAAGCGAGTATGGGCGCCCCCCTCAATTTGATTCGATTCGCATCTCGTCCAAATCATCTCATTTAGTTCGTGCTTTCTATTTGCCGCATGCATGTTTTTGCGAGCCCAGCGCAGGGTGGAACTTTCGTAGTCGGCATATAGGGGGACACGGTCTTAGAGTGCTATGAGGGTCCCTTTTCTTCGGGGCTTGATTAGCCGTGCGCCCAAGGTGCTTTGGGCTTGATGCGGAGAAGAGTTGAGTTGTGTTGAGTGCCCCGCTTGGTGGGAGGCATCCCATCTGGCGGGTTATTCATACGTGTACGGCCAAATTGGTGCAACCCTGCAGGGATAATCTTCTCGAGAAGCCGTGTTTTCCGCGGTTATGGACTACTTGGTGAAAGTACTGGCTAACAAGTACTCAGGACAACTTAAACTTAATGATTCACTATCTCACACCCCATGATTAACAACTTGACTAGTAATAGGCTTATTGTCACAACAACTTGATTCATATTAATCCAACTGTGTGAGTTATCCTCGGATTGCTTCTTGGATAAGGGGCGAGATCCAGGATGGGTTTGTTTGATGTTATCTTTCAGTTGGTTACAACACTCGATCTTATCCCCTTTCTGATAGTTGGAAGTGATAGAATCTCTGTAGTTGGTTAGCGCTGCCAGTTGCAGCATCTTATATATCCCCTTCTTTCCGTTGAACCCAAGTCATCTGTGCTTGTGTTGACGGGCTATACTTTGGTGAACTGTGAGTCTTGCTTGCCAGTACTTGGATGTACTGACCCCGTTGGGGCTGTGGATTACGCAGACTACGACTACGGCTACGATGACCACCAGGATGGCTACTTCGTGGAGTTTGACGAGACTGCAGACGAGTAGTTGGCTGGACCAGGGCTGGATCCAGGACCTACGTGGATGGGCTTCGTCTTCCTTATTTTCCCCGGCTTCTTAAGCCTGTTGGATTTGTCTGTACCCAGACACCTTTGATTGCTTCCGCTGATGTAATGAATGCTATGTTGGGACATGTGTCCTCTGGATGATTGTATTTGCTATTTCTGCCTTAGTGAAGGCCAGTTGCAACCTTATTTCTATCTTTTGTGTCTTAGAGATAAGTTGTGATCATCATTCGTTCAAAGCTGTTGACGTACAGTGCGTGATTGATATGAAGTACGTCGACAGTAGTGCCTATGACTTCTAGTGGATAGTTTACATCAACGGTGGAATAGCAGGGCTTGTGTTGTCGCGCATAAGCGCAGGCCTACCAGGAAGCTGGGACGTGGGAGCAGTTATGCCCCATAATCCAAGCACTTGCTATCCAGTTCGTACGATGAGTATCCCTTAGAAGCCAGGGTGCGACAAATGGTATCAGAGCCTGTCTGCCTGTAGGATCCCTTTTTACTGGTCGCAGTTGAGTCTAGAAACTATTTTGTAGCTATATAGGGAAAATGAAACGTGAGAGTAGGAATTCTGCCATTTTTCTTCTTTCCCCACCCACCCACCCTTTTTCTGGTAAGGAAGTGCAACGTTGTTTTCTGTTCTCACCTAAACTTTCAAGTTAGGATTTCACATGTTTTGGGTTCTCCTTAGTACCTCAGGACTTTTGGTCTCGTTTTCCCGATGTTGCTTCAATATCCTGTTCTTTTCAACATCCTTTTAGTCCGTTGAACCTTGTTGTTACTTTCCACATCAGTTCTCTACCGGAGTCTAATCAAAACCTCCGAAATCATCTGCAGATGGATCTCAGGTTCTACCCGCAGGTGGTTCGGATGACTCGCTGTGAGAGCACCGCCGGTTATACGGAGATGCTGAGGGACATGGTTACCTATCTGGGGTTCCATTGGGCACCAGAGTACCAGGTCTACGAGCAGCAGCGAGAGTTTGACCAGACCTGCTACCGGGCTATCGTCTACATTCTGTCGGATGATGGCAGGAGCATTCTCCACCGCTACGAGGCAGTAGGTTCCACAGTGGATATGGCCGTGCAGCAGGCAGCTTACGTGAGTCTCACCGTCCTCCGTGCTGACTACTGGGGGTTTGATGATTCCATCTATCGTCACATCCCCCGTGGTTACATCACGGCAGCGGGAGTTCACTTCACCCTCCACAGCAACCTGGATACCTACGAGTCTGATAGCTCCAGGCTGCACACCACTGCTCAGTTCGTGAGGCACAGTGACGCAGTTGCTTCCGCACTTTCTCAGGAGTTAGCCTCAGTCAGAGAGCAGCTCCACCTTGCTCTCACTCGTCTGGCGACGAACACCACAGACTTCGTTCGAGATGAGCGCTTTGCACGTTGCGTTCAGACAGCTGGGTTACCGCTACCAGATGCTGGAGGTTACGAGCCGATCAGAGGTCCACTTCTCGACCTTGGTCCTGGTTACACTGGGATTCCCCGCTTTGGAGCACAGGGAGACGACGCTTTCTACTTCACCACACCGAGAGTTGCTCTCAGGGCAGTCCTGCTCTACGTGGATCGTCGTCATACCTACTTCCGGGGGATTCCTCCGCACCGTATCTCTCGTCGTACTACTCACCGCCGTCCTGCATGATGAGCATGGGAGTACCGATGTATCCACTCCTAGCTATGTTTAGTTATCCTTGTCTTTCGAACCATGTATTGGTCTGTTGGATATTCTGATGTATTTGAACATGTGATGATGTACCTGTTGGTTATCTATTCATGCGTCAGAATAATCTATCTTTCGGTTACCAAGTCTATCCTTTTCTGTTGTTGTGCTAAAATGAATTTCTGTTCAGGATGCCTCCAACCAGGAACAACCCGCCTCCGCCACCACCAATGGGGGAACTGTTAGCTCAGATGACCCAAGTGGTGACACAGATGGCCCAGATCCAGGCTAACCAGCACACCAACCAGAATGCTCCGCGAGTCAGCATCAAGGAGTTTCTGAGCATGGGGCCGAGAGCTTTCGTGGCAACACGTGAGCCTCTGGATGCTGATGACTGGATCAGGGAGATCAACAGGGCTCTGGAGATAGCTCATGTTGCTGAGGAAGATAAGGTCAAGTATGCCACCTACCTACTGAAGGGTCAGGCCGCTACTTGGTGGGAGAACTACCAGACCATGAGAGCTGGCTATCCTATCACCTGGGGATGTTTCAAGGATGCCTTCCTGAAGCACCACATCCCGGATGGTCTCATGGAAAGGATGCGTGAGGAATTCTGCTCTCTCAGACAGGGCAAGCTGGACGTCCTCGGCTACCAGAACGAGTTCAATCGTCTCGCTCGGTACGCTGGTGACGAAGTGTCCACTGAAGCCAAGAAGATGGCAAGGTTCCGCCGAGGTTTTAACCCGGAACTGAAGTACGCTCTCACCAACATCAAGTGCAAGGACTTCGTGGAGCTCGTGAACACCGCGCTCAATGAGGAGAATGGGCGCAAGGCGTTCGAAGAGTCCCGTAAGCACTCGCGTGAGGGTGGTTCCTCCTCCAACATGACCACCCCTCCACAGAAGCGCCGCATCTGGGTGCCAAATGGTGCTGTCACTCGGGCTCCAAATGCCCAAGCTTCTCTAGGCTTTGGTCCCCGCCCACCCAACCCATCTCAGATGCAGGGTCAGAGGATTCCAATGGGGCAGCCAAGGCCAGGTCCTCCTCGTGTCGTCACTTGCTTCAAGTGCAAGGAGACTGGACACTACGCTGATAAGTGCACTCAGAGGCAGCTACCTCCACCTCCTCGCCCCAACACCAACCAGGCAATGGTTCGTGCTCCCCCGGCTAAAGCCTTCAACTCCAACAACAGGCCTGTCGGGAGGAACGCGAGGGTGAACCATATCAAGGCCGACAAAGCTGAGGAAGCTGCTGACGTCGTTCTCGGTATATTACCCGTAAACTCTTTTCCAGCTAAAGTGTTGTTTGATACTGGAGCATCGCATTCGTTTGTGTCAAAGATCTTTGCTACAACGTACAATTTAGCTCTGGTTCCACTAAGCAATCAAATCTATGTTCACTCTCCGGGAACTAAAATGATTACATCCAAGATAAGCATGGACAATCAGATCCTAATTGGAGGTCGCATATTCCTTGCTTCACTCATGTTGCTGGGAAATTCTGACATTGATGTCATTCTGGGTATGGATTGGTTGAAGACCCACAAGGCAAAAATTGACTGTGCTAACAAGTCAATAACTCTCTCCCACACTTCAGGCCAGATAGTCTATTCTCCATATGGATCAAGTTCTGTTCAGCTGTTCAACCTCGATGCCAAACCCCTTCCTGCAATTGAAAATGTTCCGGTGGTTTGTGAATTCCCTGACGTCTTTCCAGAAGAGTTGCCAGGGATGCCTCCGGACAGAGCAGTTGAGTTCGTGATCGAGCTTGAGCCAGGTACTGCTCCAATCTCTAAGCATCCATACAAGATAGCTCCTCCTGAACTGAAATTGTTGAAGGAGCAAATCGATATGTACATGGAGAAAGGTTACATTCAGCCTAGTTCCTCCGCTTGGGGTTGCCCAACTCTGTTTGTTGCCAAGAAGGATCAAACAAAAAGACTCGTGGTTGACTATCGTCCTCTCAACGAGAAAACTATCAAGAACAAGTATCCACTTCCTCGTATCGATGATCTTTTTGATCAACTTGCTGGAGCCTCAATATTCTCAAAGTTGGACTTGAGGATGGGTTACCATCAGATAAAGATCAGAAAGGAAGATATTCCTAAGACAGCTTTCACCACTCGGTACGGTCTATATGAATACACCGTCATGTCCTTTGGTCTCACCAATGCACCGGCAACGTTCTCAAGACTCATGAATTCAGTCTTCCATGAATATCTCGACAAGTTTATTGTGGTATATCTTGATGACATTCTAGTCTACTCAAAATCCGAGGAAGAGCATGGAGAACACCTTCGTCTCACTCTCATGAAACTTCGCGAGCATCGTCTGTATGCCAAGTTTTCCAAATGTGAGTTCTGGATTCCAGAAGTTGCATATCTTGGTCATATCATCTCTGCCAAGGGCATAGCCATTGATCCTGAAAAGGTTAAGGCAATTGTTGACTGGAAACCCCCTAAGACGGTGAAGCAAGTCAGAAGTTTTCTTGGCTTGGCTAGCTATTGCCGTCGTTTCGTCCAAAACTTCTCCAAGATTGCCAAACCTCTCACTGATCTCACAAAGAAGGACAAAAAATTCGTTTGGACTCCACAATGTGATGAGAGTTTCAACCTCCTGAAGACTAAACTCACTTCCACCCCAGTTCTGGTTGGCCCAGATACTACCAAACCTTTCCAGATATTCTGTGATGCATCTCTCCAAGGCCTAGGAGCAGTTCTTATGCAAGAACGTCAAATTGTGGCTTATGCTTCACGTCAGTTGAACCCACATGAACAAAACTATCCCACTCATGATCTTGAACTTGCAGCAGTTGTGTTTGCCCTCAAGAAATGGAGACAATACTTGTTGGGTAACAAAACTGAAATCTTTTCCGATCATAAGAGTCTGAAATACATCTTCACTCAGCCAGATCTAAACCTCAGGCAAAGGAGATGGATTGAGAAGATTAAAGACTTTGATCTCACCATTTCTTACACTCCAGGCAAGGCTAATGTTATGGCCGATGCTCTCAGTCGCAAATCCTATTGCAATAATCTCATGATCATGGAAAGCCAACCTCCACTTCATGAAGAATTCCAGAAGCTGAACCTTGGTCTTGTCCCAGAAGGATACCTTGCTAGCTTGACAGCCAGTCCAACTCTCGAGGACAAGATTCGTTCTGAACAACTTCGTGATACTGAAATCAAGAAGATTGTAGAGCACATCAAGGAGGGCAATGATAAATTCAAGTCCTTCACAATTGATGACAAGGGAACTGTGTTCTTCGAAGGACGCATTGCAGTTCCTTAGATTCAAAGTCTCAAGGATATCATTCTCAAGGAGGCTCATGAAACTCCTCTATCCATCCATCCTGGAAGTACAAAGATGTACCAGGATCTTAAGACTCTGTATTGGTGGTCTGGCATGAAACGTGAAATTGCTCAATACGTTTCTGAATGCGACGTTTGTCAACGTGTTAAGGCAGTCCATCAGAAAACAGCCGGTCTACTCCAACCTCTGAAAATTCCTGAGTGGAAGTGGGACATGATTGAAATGGACTTCGTTACTGGGTTTCCAAAGTCCAAAAAGGGCAACGATGCAATCTTCGTTGTTATTGATCGTCTCACTAAGGTTGCTCACTTCTTTGCTGTCAAGGAAACTATCTCAGCTAGCCAGTTAGCAGAGCTCTACTGTCGGATATATACTGAATAGGGGTATAGAAGATGGTAGACAAAAGAGCCGGACTACCAGGGTGGCCTACATGGTAATGGGCTTAGGTCCATTGGGTGGCCCAGTAGTCCGACGCGTAGAAGCCGGATTCTAGAAGAACCCGGATCACGGCCCGCGTGATCTGGCTTGGAGGAGAAGACGGATTCCTTACTTTCCAAGATACAAGTTAAACGTAGTCTTCTAGGTTTCTGGTTCTGTAAGCCCTAATCCGGCTATTATATAAAGCCGGACGGGAGATAGATTTCATAAGTTCATTTAGTTCCAAGGTTCTAGGTTCAAGCTTAAGCCTTACGCAACTCGCCGAGAAGTTCATCCTCGACGAGTAGCTGGATCTATTCCCTTACGTTGTAACCTTATTATACGGGCTTTAGTCCCACATAGTGAGAAGTGCAGGAGTAGGTACGCCGTACTGTCGCGACGTACCGAACCTGGGTAAAATCCCGTGTTCTGTGTTACTACGCTATCCCGTTACCCCACGTCTCTACCGTAGTCTCATGGCACCCCAGTCTATGAAAACTACTACGATGTCTCGACAGTTGGCGCCCACCGTGGGGCAAACGACGTCAGGCGTGAAGTTCCGATCTGGGATACTAGGCGGAATTGGAAGATCGATCACTGTCGGAAGCTTGGAATTCAACGACGACGTCGGGCGCTTCCTCGACAACGGATCCTACATACCGGCGCAAAACCACCTGGTAAGTGCCTGCGTTTTACCGATTGGATCTGCTAACATCTTTATCGGATTAACCGCGGAAGCAATGGGATTTTGCGGTGTTCCCCTTCATGGTGTTCCATTGGAAATAAGCTCAGACCGTGGAAGTATCTTCACTTCTCATTTCTGGAAAAGCTTTCAAGAAGCATTGGGCACCAAACTTCTGTTCAGCACAGCTTATCACCCTCAGTCTCAGGGGCAAGTCGAAAGAGTCAATCAGATTCTCGAGGATATGCTCAGAGCATGTGGTCTCTCCTTTGGCATGAAATGGGAGGATTGCCTTCCATATGCTGAATTCTCCTACAACAACAGCTACCAGGCAAGCCTAGGCATGGCACCATTTGAAGCACTGTATGGTCGCAGATGCAGGAGCCCAATCAATTGGTCTAGAGCTGGTGAACGTTCACTCTTAGGCCCTGACATTGTTAAGGAAGCCGAGGAGAAAGTTCGTATCATTCGTGACAATCTCAGGATTGCTCAGTCTCGTCAGAAGAGCTATTATGATAGCAAGCACAGGGATATGATCTATGCACCTGGTGATAAGGCATATCTCCGTGTAACTCCCCTCAGAGGCACTCATCGTTTTGGTGTGAAAGGAAAGCTTGCACCAAGATACATTGGTACTTTCAACATTCTTTCAAGGCGTGCAGAAAATGCTTATCGTCTTGAGCTTCCAGAAAAACTATCCAAGGTGCACGATGTGTTCCACGTGTCCCAGCTAAAGAAGTGTTTCAAAGATCCAGATCGCGCAGTTGATCATGATTCCATTGAACTGCAAGATGATCTATCTTATGAGGAGCACCCTATTCGTATTCTCGATGAGACCGAGCGTAAGACTCGCAACAAGAGCACCAAGTTCTTGAAAGTATAATGGTCGCATCATTCCGATAAAGAGGCAACGTGGGAGACCGAAGAGGATCTTCGCAAGAAGTATCCGGACCTTTTCACATCTCAGTAAGGAATCTCGGGGCGCGATTCCTTCAAGGGGGGGCGTTTTGTAACATCCCAAGTATGAAACATCCCTTAGAATGTTTGATTTATTGTTTTATTTCAAGCAATGCATCATGTCATCATCTCATTGCATTTGTTGTATTATTGTTTGCATTGTTACTATTTGTTTTCTATCTATTTATCTTGTTTTCATAATTCAAACTCAAACAAACTCAAATGGTTATTTTCATACTTGCTCTGTTACAACTTTTGGAATAAAAATAACAAATAAAAACAACCATTTTATTCCATGTTGCTCACTTATTAAATTGGTGGTTTTAATCAAACCATTAATCAATCAATTAGTTCAATCAATAATTCCTAAATCATTTCTAAATTTCAAACCAATTCTCAAAATCAGTACCTTTTGAATCCTTAAAGTTCACCACCCTATTTTTTAATCTTTAATCACTTTAAAACTTAGGGATAACCCTATTAAAAGTGTTGTTTTAAATAAGGGTTTATTAATATTTAAAATTCATCCATTTTGGTTTCAAATGCAAACAGCATTTTAAATATCAAATTTTTGAAATCCAATCTTGGAATATGGTTTCTATTTACCTAATTAGCCTAACCTAATTTTTCTGGATTTTTTTTATCAACCAAAACCTTAACAATTTCTTCCAATTTCTGTTTCAGCAAAAAAAAAAAAAACAGAAAAAAAAAAGAATAGAAACCTGCAGCGCGCGCGGCAACTAGCACTACCCAACCCACCTATTCTACCGCGCGCGCCAACCCAGCCCAACTAAACCCTCGCATACCGCTTCGAGAATCGTGCAATCCATCTGTTTGCCGTACGACAGGCAATCCCGAGCGCCACCGCGACACCGGCGACCACCCGACGGCCAGGAGAGCACCTAGCCGCCTATTTAACCTCCTGGAACCCTAGGGCGACAAACCTAAGCCCTAGGTTCGCAGTCCCATCGCCAGCGCCGCCATTTTCCCTCTCTGTCGCCGCACTCCCCTCTCTGTTCCTTCTCGCCGGCGACAACCTCCTCTGAATATCACCATGGCTCCGCCACCTCCCGCCTCCACCTAGCTACCCACCACCTGGAATCGAAAGGCCACTACTTCCTCTACGTCTTGGACACAGGAGCATCACCGGAGCACGTCCACACCCGCGCCGCCGTCCACGACTTCTCCGCGGCCGCCGTCGTCATCCCCCGTCAGCACGCGTCACCGTCGACCAAATCCCGGTGAGCCACCGTCCTTTTTCCCCTCTCTCCCTTCTGTTGCATCCGCCTCGCACCCGTGCACGTTCTGCACCCGTCCAGCAACCACCGCAGCGATCACGTCCACGGTATTCTCCCCGCCGGCGAGCAACAGCAGCTGCTGACAGATAGTTTCAGTCAGCGCGCGCGCGCAAGTTTCAGTTAACGGGGGGGGGGGGGGGACACCTTAACCTGTCCGCGTCGCTCTCTCTGTCAACTGAACGAGCAGCAGCGCAGTTGGTTCAGACTTGCGCGCAACAGTGGGGGGTCGCGGGTTCGATTCCTCGCTGCCCCGGGAGAAAAATCCCACCTTTTGCTCCTTTCGCTGACAGGGAGGGCCCCCTGTCAGCCTCTCACGCTGCCACGCACACACACAGTGCCCACGGGGCCCCCTGGCAGCGTGTGGGTAGACCCACTGCACGGTAGCAAAAGAATTAAAACATTTCTGTTTTGTTTTCTATTTTCTTTTAAATGGCAGAATAAACAATAAACTTTAAAAATCAATAACTTTTAAACCATAAGTCTAATAAATAAAACTTGTATATGTTTATTCCTCCAAATTTCATAATCTTTCCAATTATTCCATTTGTGTTCTGTTTTGAGTTTTCAAAATACATTTAAAATTCAAATTTGAATAATTCAAATGTAATTTGCAATAATTCATAAATAATTCATACTAATTCCAAATAAGGCAAATAAAATATGTTTTTCAAACCATTTTGAACATTCTATTCAAATATAAAATTTGTTTCATTGTTTGAATAATTTAAATTGCCTAAATAATTTAATACTTGTTTAATTCAATTAAATTTGATAAAATCATAACTTGCTTAATATAAAATATTTTTGAACATGCAAACTATGTTTTTAAACCACCAAAGTGTGAACTTTGCAAATGTGAATTTGAAATTATGTTTTGACTAAATAAAATTCAAATAATATTTAAGCTTGTTTTAAATTCAATTAAAACTTATTTAATATTGTTTAATTCATAATAAATTCATCCTAATTCAAATTTCAATATTTGAAACATGTAATCCAACTAAAATTTGATGTTCTTTTCAAATATAAATTTTGTTAATTGTTTTGCACACTTTAAATTGGTGAAAACAATAATTGTATGTGTGGCATGTTTAAGTAACCAAAATTTTCCAAACTTAATAAATAAGTTCTAAACTTGTTTTATTCCTTTTCCTTTGCATCTATCATTGTTATTTATTGTTATCTGTTGTTATCTTGTCATCATCATCATGCATGCATCATGATAACAACTATCACATAATAAATAATTGTAAATCATTTGTTCCACTTATTTCAATGGATCCTTTTCCATATGCAACCCTTGCATATGGGTCCATTTAATTTGTGCTATCATGTTAGTCAGTTTATTTTGATGCAACTATTAACTTGTCATGCATCATCTTGATTGTGCACAATGCCATGGCAATGATTGTTTACAATCCTGTTTTGTTTGTTTGCTTCTTCTCGAATAGACGACGACGTTGAGGCAGACGACCTTTACATCACCCCTTCTGAGGATCTAGCTCAGTACCCGGCTGTTGAGTTTGCAGGCAAGTTATCACTCACATGAACCATTGTGTTCCTTTCAACCCTGGTTACCGATACTTTCCGTTGTCTATAATTGCTAGCCTTAGTGGTAGATGTTTCTGTTACGAACCTATCACATGAATCCTTTAACCCTGATATTGCCTCACCACCCCTCCTACAACCCTATTGATTGAGCCAGTGTCTTACTAGTATGCTTAGGTTGTTTTGCTCGAGTCTGTTACCCGTTAATTTCAGTTACTATACCTCTTTATGTTCTGGGGGCTCGATGTTTAATCAATCAATCAATCAATCATGCTAATATTATTGTTAATAATAATTTGATGATAAGGCACCGGCAGGAGGCCCTGTGTGGTTTTGAGGCCTGCTAGTGTCGACCCTAATAGGAAAAGGGTCTTGTCTACTGATCCATGATGAGCGCACTACCCGCATGTGGGAAGCGAGTATGGGCGCCCCCCTCAATTTGATTCGATTCGCATCTCGTCCAAATCATCTCATTTAGTTCGTGCTTTCTATTTGCCGCATGCATGTTTTTGCGAGCCCAGCGCAGGGTGGAACTTTCGTAGTCGGCATATAGGGGGACACGGTCTTAGAGTGCTATGAGGGTCCCTTTTCTTCGGGGCTTGATTAGCCGTGCGCCCAAGGTGCTTTGGGCTTGATGCGGAGAAGAGTTGAGTTGTGTTGAGTGCCCCGCTTGGTGGGAGGCATCCCATCTGGCGGGTTATTCATACGTGTACGGCCAAATTGGTGCAACCCTGCAGGGATAATCTTCTCGAGAAGCCGTGTTTTCCGCGGTTATGGACTACTTGGTGAAAGTACTGGCTAACAAGTACTCAGGACAACTTAAACTTAATGATTCACTATCTCACACCCCATGATTAACAACTTGACTAGTAATAGGCTTATTGTCACAACAACTTGATTCATATTAATCCAACTGTGTGAGTTATCCTCGGATTGCTTCTTGGATAAGGGGCGAGATCCAGGATGGGTTTGTTTGATGTTATCTTTCAGTTGGTTACAACACTCGATCTTATCCCCTTTCTGATAGTTGGAAGTGATAGAATCTCTGTAGTTGGTTAGCGCTGCCAGTTGCAGCATCTTATATATCCCCTTCTTTCCGTTGAACCCAAGTCATCTGTGCTTGTGTTGACGGGCTATACTTTGGTGAACTGTGAGTCTTGCTTGCCAGTACTTGGATGTACTGACCCCGTTGGGGCTGTGGATTACGCAGACTACGACTACGGCTACGATGACCACCAGGATGGCTACTTCGTGGAGTTTGACGAGACTGCAGACGAGTAGTTGGCTGGACCAGGGCTGGATCCAGGACCTACGTGGATGGGCTTCGTCTTCCTTATTTTCCCCGGCTTCTTAAGCCTGTTGGATTTGTCTGTACCCAGACACCTTTGATTGCTTCCGCTGATGTAATGAATGCTATGTTGGGACATGTGTCCTCTGGATGATTGTATTTGCTATTTCTGCCTTAGTGAAGGCCAGTTGCAACCTTATTTCTATCTTTTGTGTCTTAGAGATAAGTTGTGATCATCATTCGTTCAAAGCTGTTGACGTACAGTGCGTGATTGATATGAAGTACGTCGACAGTAGTGCCTATGACTTCTAGTGGATAGTTTACATCGACGGTGGAATAGCAGGGCTTGTGTTGTCGCGCATAAGCGCAGGCCTACCAGGAAGCTGGGACGTGGGAGCAGTTATGCCCCATAATCCAAGCACCTGCTATCCAGTTCGTACGATGAGTATCCCTTAGAAGCCAGGGTGCGACAAAAACCGGCTGAAAACACGGATGCCGAAAGTCAGGAAGACTCTCAAACACCTCCGCCAGATGAGGAAAGAGAGGACGGTGAAACCAGTCCAATTTATCCTGATGTCAAGGAATTGACAGACGATGAACCTGGTAAAAAACCTCCATCTTCCAAGAAAAGAAACAAGACTACCAAGAAACTTCAGTACAAACTCCGGAAGAAAAAACTGGTGGATCCCACCAACGAAAACCTGGAAGCAGGAGGAGGAAGCGGAGTCAAGTCTGCGGAGAAGAAAACAAAGTAATCTCTGTTCCACCAATGTCAAAACAGGACGAACAAGATTTACTGCAAACACCAGTGGGATCCCACGAACCCCCTGAAGTGTTGTAAGCCAGGAGACAAGCTCTTCAAAGGCAACAACAACATCTATTCAGAACTCGGGAAAATCTCCTACAAACCCAGGCTGACATTAAGTTGAAACAGGAAAAAATTGAGGAGTACGAGAGAAAGAATAGATCTGGCATACAACCTACAAGGTTACCCGGAATCGTAAGATCGGAAGTACTGCAGCCAAAGGATCGGGTCCAAAACCCTGCCTGGCAAAAGCAAGTAAACGACATCAATGCCAGGGGCGAACCTATATACAAAACCGCAGGAGAAAACGCGGAAGCCGCATTCGCCATCCTCAATGATGATCTGTAGTCCAATGATGAAAAAATCCAAGGGGTGTATGCCTTCTTAGGAAAAGCATTGCAACAACAGCAGCGAGGGCAGGCACGATCAGGGAAGTTGCTTGACGACTCAGCCCTATACAAAACAGCCACATGCGCCGCTGGAGCACCCGGACCTGGAGAGGCTGGAGATTCAGGCAATTCAAAAGAGAAGAAATGAGATCCGAAAAAGGACAAGAAAGTTCCCGATAACAAGGATGCAGCGTCCAGAACAGGATCCCATCCGCCGAAAGGTGGAATTAACCCCCGTGATCGGGAAGAACAAAACCGGAAGGACGGAAAAGCAATGCCGCCTCCGAAACGCCCTGCTGAAAAAGCCGGAAGATATGATATTCCTCACATGCGTGAAAGATCCCGTACCCCCTAGGAATAAGGAAAGGACAAGGAGCAGAACTCCGCCTCATTCCAAAGGGCATGATAACGGACGAAACATGTATAATCCCGGAAGAGCGCATTCGCGCAACAATGGGTCAGAAAGGAGCAGATCCCCTTCTGTCCATTCAGCCGGCAGATATTCCGCACATGCCGATAAGGCGGAAAGAGATGATTTATACTTTGTACCTAAGTGTTTCACTGACAGAATCCGAAGGATAACTCTACATTCTGGCTTCGCCAAAGTTGGTCCAACATATCAAAAATATACCGGTAGTACAAATCCGGATACCTGGCTCTCAGACTATTATACAGCCGTCCAGATTAACAAATGGATAGATTTAGAGGCGGTAAAATTCCTCCCCCTAATGTTACTGCATGGAGCCAGAGATTGGATTAACGGGCTTCCGTCAAGAACCGTAGACAGCTGGGATGATATGGCTAGATTTTTTACTCAGCATTTTCGCGGAACTTACAAACGCCCCAACAACATCAACCAGCTAAGCCGCTGCACCCAGTTTGAAGATGAGCCATACGTGGATTTCATCTCAAGATGGACTGCAATGAAGAACAACTTCTCTGGAGTAAGTGACGTACAACCAATGCATGCTTTCGTCAATGGCCTAAAACCCGGTCTCGTACCGTTCATGGTTGGTTCAAAACAGCACAAAGATCTCGGATCTATGCTTACAACCGCAAATGAGCATGCAGCGGCTGAAGATGACATCAGAGCGAGAGGTGGAAATATTGACGCTTTGGCTCAGTACAAAAAGATGCATCGCTCTGAGAAAAAAGCTACTCCAGAAACACAGCCAAAGTCCAAAGAAGTTAACCTAGCCTTTGGAAAAGATAATGGAAGCAAATGGAAGGGAAGAAACACATAATATATCTCCTACACAAAGGAAGAGTGGGAAAAGATTAAGTCGGAAAATGTGTCCACCATTCGCAATTTGGGAAACCCACCCATACTAACGCACAATGCCGGCTTAATAAGAATATGAAAGGGAGTGCATTATCCGGGAACAAGGGGAAGAACTCCAAGAGGAAATTCTCCAAGCAAAAGACAGAAGATGAAAAAGAAGACAGTGAATCGGACACTGACGAAAAAATTCAGGAGCAGCAGCGAAAAGGCAAACAAAAGTTCCCGAGAGTTGATGGAGAATGCAATTTAACTTTTCTCGCAACTCCCAGAGCAAAGGTGGCAAAGAGGACACTTCAAGAAATAAACGCGGTTGTTCCATCAACCACGAAATTCTTGAAGTACTCGAATACACCAATTACCTGGGATCAGTCTGATCATCCCGGAAATATCCCAGAACCCGGCACACAAGATCTAATTGTAAGCCCTATTGTTCAAAACACTAGGTTAAAAAGAGTGTTGATGGATGGAGGATCCAGTATTAATATAATGTACCTGGATACACTGAAGCATCTGCGAATCTCCGAGACCCAGCTCAATCATAGCAACATACGTTTCCACGGCATCGTTCCTAGCAGACAAGCACAATCCCTAGGAGAAATTTCCCTAGATGTAACCTTTGGAGAAAAAGAGCACTTCCGACAAGAAAAAATCTCTTTCGAGGTCGTGTCGTTCGAGAGTGTATACCACGCAATTCTCGGACGTCCAGCTTTTGCCAATTTTATGGCAAGATCATGTTATATCTATAACAAGTTGAAGATGCCAGGGCCAAAAGGAGGAGTGATCACCATATCAGGAGACTTCAAATTGGCAAACGAGCTAGAAAAAGAAAACGCCCTTTGCGCAGAAAAAGTGATAGCAAAGGAGGAATTGAAAGAGCTGGCAAAAGAAGTATCGCCGACAGAAATGCCGGCAGGAAAAGATAGTTTCAAAGCTTCCGAGAATACAAGACAGGTTATCCTAGACCCCCAAAATCCGACAAAATTCATCGTAGTGGGAACTGGGATGACTGACAAATAGGAAAGCGAGCTCATCAAGTTCCTCCGTGAGAACTGGGATATTTTCGCCTGGTGTCCTGCAGACATGCCAGGTGTACCCAGGGAACTTGCTGAGCATCAACTCAAGGTGATTCCAGGATCTAAACCCGTCAAACAAGGTCTCCGTCGATTTGACGGAAGAAGATGGAAGGCTATCGGCAAGGAAATTATCCGGCTATTAGCAGCCGATTTTATCCGAGAAGTTATACATACTGAGTGGTCTGCGAACCCAGTATTAGTCCTGAAGAAAGATAGTACTGTTCTTAGGATGTGTATAGATTACACCGGCCTGAACAAGTTGTGTCCAAAAGATAGGTTCACATTACCACGAATCGATCAAATAATAGATGCCACTGCTGGCTCTGAGCTTTTATGCTTTTTGGATGCTTATTCCGGGTATCATCAAATACGTATGAGGAAAGAAGATCAAATCAAAACTTCATTCATAACCCCGTATGAAATATACTATTACATAACCATGCCTTTTGGCTTGAAGAACGCAGGTGCAACTTACCAGCGTTGCATGCAACGATGTTTGCATAGTCAGATTGGCAAAAATGTTCACGTTTACGTGGACAACATTGCCGTCGTTTCCAAGGAAAAAAAACACACTCCTTGAAGATTTGCGAGAAACCTTCGAAAATTTGCCGCACTTACAAAATGAAGTTAAATCCATTAAAGTGCGTATTAAGGGTTCCCTCAGGAAAACTTTTGGGTTTTATCGTTTCTCACAGAGGAATAGAAGTAAACCCGGAAAATATCAAGGCAATTCTAAACATCACAAAGTCTACGTGCTTAAAAGATGTACAAAGATTGACGGGTTCTGCAGCCGCCGTCAGCAGGTTTATAAGCCGGCTAGGAGACAAAGCTCTGCCATTATACAAATTGTTGAAGAAATCCGAAAAATTTGAGTGGACAGAAGAGGCGGATAAAGCATTAATCCAGTTAAAGGAAACCTTGATGAATGCTCCGATTTTGGCATCACCAAAAGACGAAGAACCCATGTTACTGTATCTCACATTAACAAACAGGGTTATTAGTGCTGTGATAGTTGTGGAAAGACGGAAAGAAGAGCAAAGCATGCCAGATAAACATCCGGTATATTATATAAGTGAAGTTTTTTCCGAGTCCAAACAAAGATACCCACACTATCAAAAGCTGGCATATGGCGTATTTTTCGCATCTCGAAAACTCCGCCATTATTTCCAAGGACATTCCATAGCAGTGGTATGTAAAGCACCACTAGGGGATATAATTAACAATGTGGACGCAACAGACCGAGTAGCCAAATGGGGCATCGAGCTGGCTGCGTTTGACATTAAGTACCAACCTCGGACGGCAATTAAATTCTAGGCGTTGGCAGATTTCGTCGCTGATTGGACTGAAGCAATGGAAAACACACGAATGCCGGAGTCGGAATACTGGGTTATGCACTTTGATGGTTCCAAGATGAAGGAAGGCGCCGGAGCTTGTGCAGTGTTAAAATCCGCAAAGGGAGATACTATGGAGTATGTATTACAAATACACTTCAACTCCAACAATAATGTGGCAGAATACGAAGAATTGCTTCATGGCTTGCAAATTGCAAAAGAAATAGGCGTCAAACGCATATTATGTGATGGCGAATCATATTTGGTACATCATCAGTTCAACCAAACATGGGACGCCAAAAGCCCCATCATGGCCGAATATCGGAGAACGGTGGACGAATTTGCTATTTGCTTCCTGGGATTCGAAGTACTTCGCGTCAAAAGGGAAGAAAATTGGAACGCGGATGCATTAGCCCGCATGGGTTCGGAAAGAGTGAAAACCCTACTACCAGGTGTGTTTGTCCAACATTTGCATAAACCATCGATAAAATATGGAGATGTTGATTATCCTCTCGTGTCCGAATCAATTGAAGTCCTGCTCGTTAACCCGGATTGGACAATTCTATATTTAAACTTCTTAGTAGATGAGAAGTACCCGGATGGAGTAGACGAGGTCTTGCAAAAACAAATAAAACGTCGATGCGAAGGATACACGGTAATCAATGGTTGCCTGTATAAACGCAGCGCTACCGGAATTTTTCAGCGATGTATTTCGCCAGAAGAAGGCCGAGAAATACTGAAAGAAATCCATGCAGGGGATTGCAGACATCATGCTCAATCAAAAAACATAGTTAAGAAAGCATTCCGTGCAGGATTTTTCTGGCTAATAGCCAAGACAGACGCCGAACACATAGTAAACACATGTGTCGGATGTCAGTATTACGCCAAGCAGACGAATATGCCAGCCCAAGCACTAAAAATATCCCTATCACATGGCCATTTGCGGTCTGGGGGCTAGATATGATGGGACCATTCAAAACTGCAAGAGGTGGACTCACACATCTACTCGTTACAGTAGATAAGTATACCAAGTGGGTGGAGGCAAAACCCATCAAAAAACTTGACGGTGTGACCGCCAGAAACTTCATCATTGACGTGGTCATGAGATATGGCATTCCATACAGTATAATTACCGACAACGGGACAAATATCTCTATTGGAGAGTTGGCAAAATATTGCCGACAAACGGGAATACGCCTAGACCTTGCGTCTGTGGCTCACCCACAATCCAATGGGCAGGTTGAAAGAATGAATAGCTCAATCCTGCAAGGAATACGCCGAAGACTCGAATCTCCTCTTCATAGAGTAGCTGGAGCATGGGTAGAAGAGTTACCTTCCGTGCTTTGGAGTATTCGAACGACGCCAAATAGATCAGCAAGACAAACCCCGTTTTTCTTAGTTTATGGCGCAGAAGCAATGCTTCCAACGGACATGCTCCATGATAGCCCAAGAGTGCAGGCTTACGATGACTCGGATGTCGAATGTGCTCGACAGGATGCCGGCGATCTTTTAGAAAAAGAACGAGACCTTGTGCTCCAAAGATCCGCCATTTATCAGCAAGGGTTGCGACGCTATCATAGTCAGAAAATCAGGCATCGATCTTTCAAAGAAGGTGACCTAGTGCTAAGATTGGTGCAAAAAAGGAAGCACAAGTTAGCCCCAGTCTGGGAGGAACCATTTGTCATTAGCAAGGCTATGAAAATGGATCTTATTATCTTGTAGATATTCAAGACACGGAAGATGATCCCAAGCGTCCGAATCGCAAAAGAAAGAGAAAGATAGATGTTGAACTAGGAGAGACAAAAAGGCCCTGGAGCATCCAACAGTTACGTCCCTTCTACACTTAGTTCAATTTCTATGTAAACATTTTTGATATCATGAAATAAAGTTGTCGGAATTCATGCATTACTGTTTTATCTGTTTTCATACAAAGCATAAGTCCGTCTTATCTATTTCCCAATGATCTTTCAAAATACTCAATGTTAACCTGAATTGTGACTGCGTGCTCGGAGTTAAAAAACTGAACGATTTTCAGCCTAAGGAGGCTTAAGGAAACTTAGATTGTGCCTGCGTGCGTGAGTTTCATACAAAATTCCTTACTTTTTCTCTAAGTATTATCTGATTGTTTTTATGTTGGGTCACTGGAGCTAGTAAGTAAAAATGCCTTTAGTATGATCCATGTTTCCGAGTTTCGACTGATTGGTTATACCTAGTCACTTGCCATGAAGATTAAAGTACTATCGAGCCATTTCAAACACTAAGGACAGTTAAGACATATAAACCAGAGAACTTAGAAGATAAAGGAATAAAAACCCGGAAAACTTGCAAAGACTTAATAATTAACTGCAAAAGCGGAGTACTTGTTTATACAAAGGAATAGAAAGCATTACAATAAGGTTTACATTCTAAGAACAATAATGCTTCTATTTTTTTCCATCTCCTACTCAAGGACCAGGCAGCTTCTTCAGGCATTCGACTCTTCCTTACTGCTGGATTCCTCTGGAGTTGCCGGAATTTCCTCCTCGGGGTAGAAGGTGGAGATGTTCACCATGGTCGCAATTTTAGTGGTGTGACCTTTGATTTCATCAAAGATGCTGCCCCGTTGAGCTTCCGTGTATCCTTGCAGGATGCCGGATGCCACACGCCAAGATTTGGCAGTAGGGTAGTGCATGCGCATGAGCCCAAGGGCCATGCGTGCACCACCGCGAGCCGCAGAACTGAGTAGGGACTCCCTGCGATGCGCCACCTGCACGATAGCTTCCGGAAGTTTTTCGACTTCCGAGAGCTCACCAGATATCTCGGGAACGTACTTATTCATAAGTAGCATTCCCGCGGCCTTGATCGCGGTGAAGACCTTCCCAAAAGCCAGGATTCTTTCAACCCGGGTAAGCTGGGGGCTACCTTCTGTTTCAGTCAGCACACAAGTGTTAGAAAAAACAGGAGAAGAGAAAACAAGGAAAATCCGGTAAAAGGTAAAGTAACTTACCGAGAATCCGGCCCATCTCGGTGCCTTCTTCAAGGTGATGGTTCAAGGCGTTCTCCAGATCCTGGATGGTGGCCTTATCCTTGTCGACCTGTTGGAGGCCTTAGACTCGGCAATGCCAACGGCTAGTTGGCTGGCCTCCAGGTCCTGCTGCAACTTCATGTTGAGTTTGTGAAGATCCAGGTTCTCACGACGGAGGTTTTCGGTATTGCCGGCATCTTCAGCAATTTTTTTGGCTTTCGCCAAAGAAGCTGAAAAGAAAGTAAGAAGAAGAGTTAAAAAACTCGGAAAACTACTTAGAAAAAATATGCAACTGAAAGCAGAGAAATATTTTACTTGCTGAATCCTTCAGTTGTTGCTGAGTGGATGCCAGTTCTGCCTCCTTATCCTCAAGAATAGAAAGAAGGGTTTTCACCTCCTTTTTCTTGATGGTAAGTTTGTTGAAAACTTCCGAGTTGATGTTTTCGACAGTTTGTTGAAACACGGAAAGGAGACAAAAAATGCTTAAGTTAGAAACAAGCATAACAATGAAAAAATCATTAAGACAAACACATGCATTTTTACTTATTGCTTGGGGGTCAGAGGTATTACCTGGCTCATCCGCTGCAAACCCGACAAGTTTTCGTTGAACTCTTTTGCATACTCTGCAAAAAAAGTTCTGACTTGACCGATACCATCCTGGATGACCTTGAAATCCTTATCGAAATTCGGAACGGGCTCCTCATCAGCTGTATGAGAAGGATCACTCATTTCCGGGACCGCCTTTTCCCTCGTGTCCGTTTCCGGCACAACATGCTGGCTGGTCTGTTGGGTCTCTTCGTCCCTGGTAGCGGTATTTCCTTCTGCGGCCGTGACCGGAGTATCCGGGGCAGTAGCAGGAGAAGGATGTTGCCCTCTTTTGGCCACAGACTTAAGCTTTTTCAGCCTTTTTGGCTTCAATGTTGTTGGAGCTAGGCTAGAAAAAAAAATACCGGGAAATCAGAATTCCGAGACAAAGGAAGCAAATTCCGATTAAAAGAATAAACCTGGATGTCTAACCTGGAGGTAGAGACAGAAACCCCGTCAAGGTCGATTATCTCCTGGGTAGCGGAAGGCTTCTTGCGTTTCCGTCCGTCTGCAAAGTTGGCACGTATTGCGTCCAACTCGGCATCAGTCGCAAGATCTGCCTCAGGAAAATCGAATATCTGTAAAAAAGACAAAGTCCGGGTTAAGACAATTATCCGAGAAAGCAGGAACGCAAAGACCAAAATATAAAAGATGTACCTTTGGAGCCGGCTTTGTCGCCATGTACATCGTCCGGCTTTCCTCATATTGGTCGCGTGCTACGACCAATTGGTTTACGCGCTTTCGCAAATCTTTCGCCGTCAAATATTTGTTCGTCGTCCGCATGGCGTCCGCGGTTCCCGCATATTCGCATAAGAGCCGGGGACCGTGATCATCCAGAGGTTGAATTTGCCTCTCTAACCAGCATAAAACTATATCCATGCCGGTGAGAGGTGGATCGGAGGTGACGAGTTTGGCGATGCGCCGCTTAATCCTAAGCAAATCCGGCGGCAGAATTTGGACTGCCTCCACTGCCCAGTTATCCTGAGGAGTGGCAGCGCAGTTGGCGAAAGGTGAAATCCCCGTTTCCTTTCTAGGAAACGGGATGTCTTGTTGGTAGAAAAAGGAACCCGTCCAGAATTTGACAGATTCCGAAGTTTTTATCTTGGGGAACCAATCTTCCCTGAATCTACGCAGGGTAAAAGATATGGGCCCGCAAGTCGGGAGTGCGTCCTCAGAGGGGATTCGCTTAACCCCGAATCAATACTGCCAGAAATCTAACCTAGGGGCTAAACCTAGATACCCTTCGAAGAGGGCCTGGAACCCGGCTAAGTATAGAATTGAGTTTGGTGGCAGATTGTGGGGTTGGATGTTGTAGTGGTTGAGTACCTGGAGGAAGAAGGCGGATGGCGGAAATCCCATACCACGAGAAATGTGCGAGGTTGGGAGAACCCGCTCCCCGGCTCTGGGCGAGGGCTCGGAGTCATCCTCCTCGTGCCGCCATTTCCCCTTTACAATCAACCCCTCCTTCTCCATTGCCGGAAGAAGGGATGGGGTGATGTTGCACCGACTCCAATTGCCGGAGATCTCGCCCTCGTCTTCGGCTCCGGCTGCGGCGAGCTCCTCCCCGACGAGGAGGATTTTCTCTTCCACTGTTTCGGGGACGAGTGGTGGAGGCAGCGTAGAGGAAGAGGCGGCCAGGTTCTCAGCCGCGAGAGGTGGATCCTCGCGGGCCTGGTCGCCGGAAGTGTTCTCCGGTGCGTTGGCAGCGGCGCGGCTCGGCGAATCAAGCTGCGGGTCCGTAGTGTTGATTATCTCGGCGATATCGGCGGCGACGGAGTGCTCATCGGAGGCGCGCAGTGAGTTTCCGGAGTCCATAATCGGGCGACGTTGTGAGGGTCTCGAGCTCCCGATGGAGAAGTTCCGGGAACGGTGCCGGACGTGCACGGGCTCTGCTCTCGCTGGAAGAACTTTGGCTCGGGGGCTATGGCGCTTGGGAGCTGGAAGGTGAGGTGAGAGCGGAAGGATTTCCGGAGGGCACGAAGGAGGCTATTTATAGCCAGAAAACCTTTGCGATGCGCGCTAACGGCTCTTTGGACCGTTAGATTTTCAACGCGTGTCACTCGCCGGAAAATCCGGGAAATGAGGTGGCAAGTGATTACTGCTATCTCCTCGTTTTCCGCAAGAATCTGTCAGAGATACGTTTCAGGGTTTCACATTTGGAACCCAAACGTCCCTGACGTCAGCATGATTTTATCGCTGACGTAGGAAGTTCCTTCTCCACGAAGGCTCGTGGAAGTGAAAGCCGGATTTTCTCAAAATCTGAGTTTCGCGTTAAAGCATGATTTAAGGAAAAGAAGAATCGAGACGAGGAGCCAGCATTTCTCGGAAATAATTCAAATTGACGAAAGACGGCAAATTGAAGTCTCGATCCTTCTTGGGGGCTACTGTAAGATATATACCGATTAGGGGTATATCCGGCATTGTCCTAAAGAGCCGGATTACCAGGGTGGCCTGATTGGTAATGGATCACAGTCCGTTAGGCGGCCCAGTAAGCTGACGCGCAGAAGGCGGATTCTAGAAGAACCCGAACCACGTTCCATGTGGTGCGGCTTGGAGTAGAAGGCAGATTCTTACCTTCCAAGTTAGAACTTACCGTAGTCTTCTAGTTTTCCTTTCTGTAATCCCTAACCCGGCTATCTATATAAAGCCGGACGGGAGAGAAGAAATACAAGAGAGAATTAGCTAGAATTCAACTCGCCGAGAAGTTGATCCTCGTCGGGTTAGCAACCCAAACTCACATTGTACTTTGTATACTTCAGCCTTCTGCCCTAATTTAGTGAGATTGCAGGAGTAGGAACGCCGCCTAGTTGCGATGTAACAAACCTGGGTAAACTTCGGTGTCCCTGGTTGGCATACTACCACGTCCCCCCACGTCTTTACCCGTAGGTCTCATGGCACCCCCGTCTATGAACCCGTCTACGATGACATGATAATTTGGAACATAGATCCTTACACGAAGGAATGCAAACCATTCACTAAGCCTTTTATTTCTTCAGACGAAGTGGTGAAAATGTTAAATATTCAGCAATTGTGCCCATCTTATGATGCCATTTGCCCCTCTTAGTTGAGTCCACTATGATGCATATCTCAGTGGTTATCACAAGTCTTACTTGAGTGATCATCGAACTCCATGTATTGATACTTTCATACCGGTTTTTTTTTACCCAAAAGACAGAAATGCATACACAACAACTCTAACCTCTAAATCTCACCATAATAGAGGTTGTATAGGCATGGTCAGTAATCAAAACAAACTGGATACCTTAAGAAGCCCCCGAATTAAAATCATTTTCCTCGTGTACAGAGCCAGGAGAATCTCATGGTAACGAATAAATGATTAGATTTAGTGCAAAAACAGGAAAATACCACTTACTAAATATCTTACCATCACCAATATTTGATAATGGTAGAAAATTGCAAACTTTTGATACCAGGGTTCAACTTCTCTCTCGGGTCCTCTTCCTGCAAGAACCACATGCGATTGATTTGTGTAAGAATTTTGCTGTCAACGGAAATTCTATACAATATGTATTAATTAACATCCTATTCATGCACAACTAAAGCGAGCAAAACAACCAAGATTTCCTATTATCCAAACATATACACACACACCTCTCCTCTTAAGTCTGAACTAAACATCCCAATCAAGGTGCATAAAATTCATAGAATTCAATTACCTAGCTAGATAGCCTGATGATGTCAACAACCTCCCAAGATCATACACCATAGTAGCATTACGGTAATTCCTTTTAGTTTCAGCTGTGCATCAATGAGCAAAAGAAAAACACAAGGCAATACCTTTTGATACCGAGCTCGTGCAGAAACGGAAAAATGACAGGTTGTTTCATCTAGTAGAAGAACACCACTAAAGCACAAAAATCAATCCTTCACCCTCATAAAAATCAAGTTCATGTCATCAACACACGCCCTCAAACCGCAGCCCTGGCCCCAGTTCGCCGCCGTTGGAAGCCCTCAATCCATCACACGACCATAGGCCCCAGGCGGCGCGCCGCGCACGCGTAGGACGAAAAGGAGATGGGAGTCAACAGATGTGCGAGTAGGATTGAGGCTGAGACGTGGCGACGGGGACACGCCGGGGCAAGGGAGGAGCGTCCAGCGTAGTACGGCGTGGCGCCGGGATGGAAGGATCTGCAAGGCTGTGACTGTGGGGGCGTGGGGGTGTACATCGGTAGATGAGAAAGAGATGACGAAGGGCAGGACAATTAAGGATGAGAGGAATTAGTGGGGAAATTAATTAATCATTAAGATAAACATAACAGACGAGATTTGTGGAAATTGGGATGCGCAGTTGGGCGGAACATCATCCGTCTAGCAGAGTTTCGTCTGCTATGATAAATTGCTAGGCGTACACAGGTGAGAGTTTTTTTCATGTTGATGGCTCGATCTAATTGGGTGGGTGTGGTGAAATTTTGTCTTCATTGTCCCGTGTACATCTGCTGGGTGGACTTAGGAAAGGATATGTTTGCTCTTTTAATAGTAGTAAATATGGAGGGCGTATATCGTGGAGAGTATATGTCTGTTTTTTTTTCTTCGTTTCTTTTTGAAACGGGGTAAACCCAGCCAAAGTATATGTCAGTTGCAATGACAAATATATGCATTTGCCAGGACTCCGACAGGGCGACATGGGGATTGAAGATTTTAGAAGCTCAAGGACGTTCGTCAGCGAAAATGACGCAAATTTCCTTTTTTCTCATTTAGCACAATTAATAACAAGTTGAAAAAATGTTTTAAAATAGTATTCCCTCCGTATCGAAATATAAGATGTTTTACCTTTTTCTAGACAAAACGTATCTAGACATGTTTTAGTATAAGATGCATATGAATCTACACACTAAGATATGTCTAGGTACGTTTTGTCTAGGAAAAGCTAAAACATCCTAAATTTTGATACAGAGAGAGTAATTTACTATTTCAGAGGCCTTTGGGCCTACTTCTTTTCTAAACAGGTTAAGAGTTTTCTCTTCGTTAAGAGTTTGTTCTTCTTTACTCTAGACTCGCTTTCTTTGTCACTCCACTACTCGCCACATGTTTCCTTCATGTCAGCCTTTGACCGAAATAGTCTTTTCGCCCTGCTTTATAAATAAAATTAACAACACAACATCCGAGTTCATACAACACATGACCAATGAGAAAAAAAGCACAAGTACAATATCGGCTGCTCGGGCATCAGCGCAAGTAAACCCAGAGGGTGGCTAGATAGAAGCAAAAGGCTGGAAGGGAGGCGACAGTCCAGCAGGGCACTCAGCTCGACGAGGGGAAGAGATAAGAGAAGCCGTCACCACAAGGAGATCCAGCATGTCGTCCAGCTGAGTCCTGTCCCGCTATCTACACTACGGGTGTCATTGCTGCAAGAAAGCCATCAGTTTAAACATAGATTCAGTGGCCCATCACAGGAACACCTTCTTAATAATCATCTTATTCCTAATAGTTCAAAGCGACCACATCATCCCAACAAAAACGACCTAGAAGAGGCGACGCCTCCTTCTTTTCACTTTGCAATTGGTGGAACAAATCCCTAAGGAATTCCTTTTTTTCATGACAATACCTAAGGAATTCCTCTTGGTTGAAAGGACGTGGCATGGTCAATTAAGCATGCCTCTTGAAGGAGCTTAAAAAAACACGCCCCTTGAAGGGAAAAGTACGTTGTAGGTGAGGATGGATAAAACTTATATCAATATATGAACCCGAAACTTTGCACATAATTAACTTAAACACGATAGCTAAAATATGTACTAGAAAAAAGTTCGAGAGTTATTTGATACCATGTAAATCTGTATAATGATATTTTTAACAAATACTTTTACATTTTTAATTGCAAAAAAATTTAACATTACTTCTCGCAGATCCACATTCTATTATACCTCTCTCCTACATCTCACTATTTCATTTTATAGTTTCCCATAGCAAATAGAGAGAAAATTGATAGGGGGGCCCTATACCTTCCCCATGTGAGCCTGCCTTTGAAGGGGCAAATATGCATTGGAACAATGTTTCAAAATGGCAAAATAACCATCCATAAGCTAAGGAGTTGACCGAGCTCTAAACAAACTCTCATGTGATCAAATTCCAATAAACAAACTATACAACATGATCGATAGATGTTTATTTCTTTCAGGTATGTCATTTGTTATTCAAGGAAATTTAATGATTAGTCATATATAGTAATAATTTTGTATTATTTATATTTAGGACATTTAAATAATTAATTATGTATTAAACATGCTTTACAATATTAAAACTTGTACAGTGTACACACAGTCTTTCACAATATCAGACTCCAATGGGTGGTGTTGGATGGGGTTAAGTCCATGAAATCTCACTATTTAACTTCGTAGTTTTCGATAGGAAATATATTGTGGTACAAGAAATTTACGGAGGGATACACATGAAATTGACATATAAAAATTAAGGAAGGTTCAAGTATATGCTCTAACATCAGCACATTCGATGATTGGATATACAATAAGCTCAGGTACTTGGATCGATGGTATCATGTGCAGCTCAATTTGTGTCATAAGGTATGAAGTTGATTGTTTTATTTTTCTCTCAAGTAGATCAAGGAAGGATTATGGTAAAAGAAGGCTAATAAATTAATATAACATATTTTTATCTTATCTAGTATTGGCAGTCTAGGTCACCAACAAGGACTAGAATATGAGTCGATGCAAAACCATGACAGTTAACAGGACTATGTTCAATGACACGACAAAAAATGTCAGGATAAATTATAGGCCAACTCCATGCCGGTCTTGTTGAACCAAACCACTTTCACAAAATGCAACATGTCAGGCATGCAAAATCCTATCTTATTTGATCAACACTACTGCCGTCTGCCACGATGTCGTTTGTTAGCTTCAATCCCAAGTTCTAGGTCCTTCATTTATATGTGAGAGTGATTTGGTTTTTATCCCCTACACTTGAGCTATCATGCATAGTGTGTCTCTGTGGATGTGTGTATGTGTGTGTGTGTGTGTGTGTGTGTGGGTGGGGGGGGGGGGGGTATGTCCTCCCCCTATAAGCTCGTCTCATTTTATTACAAGAGTACAACACTTGCGCTAAGGGGTATAAAGAGTGAAAGGAGGCTACATCTAGCTTGAGGTAGAAATTAGCAATTTATACATGTGCACAAATTGAGAATGAAATGCTCTTGATATTCTCTTTTTAGGCTGCATGATGGGAGTTATGTCTTTGCATTAAGATTGAGAACAGTACGGAGAGAGAAAAAAAATAAAAAGAAGATAAACCATCCATCCCACGATGTTGGTTGTCCCGGATGCAATGTAGTGAGAATGTTATAGAGGACATCACCAAGACATTTGTCTCGCATATTGGTAGAGACAGATCGGCAACAATCATAACTTGGAACCAAACGGTGGGGAAATTTGGCGGCACCTATGGCTTGGGCACAATGACTGTCAAAGCAAAGGTTATCTTCACCCGCAACATTAAATTTGCTATATAACTTTTTTTGTTCCTTTTTATTATTGGGCCTCCGTTTCCGATTCGCACCATGTAATTATCATGACTATCTTTACCACCGTGAATTTTTATTGTAACATTATATTCTTTGTGTGTTTATACCTAAATTGTTTGATGAAGTCTTTAGTCCACAAAATTGACCAAGTGTCACCCCCGACAGTCGTTAAACCAAGACAATACTCCCATTCACATAGCCTCTGTTTGACCATAACAAGTAAAAAATCACCGTGCGGCGAGGCACAACCTGCCGGCTGCCGCCATACCTCTCATTCCTCTCTTTTCATGCACATGAACGTTTCTCTCGCATAAACACTATTCGTATGTGGGTGCTCGACATGGAATCTTTTACCCGTTTGGAAATCCAAAAGAACCTATAAAAAGGAGTTGAGCCCCTAGACTGACACCAGTCCGGAGGATGTTGGGCACACCCACCGCACGAGCCTTCTCGTGATGTGGAAGTGGCATGTGCGGTATGCACATTTAGCAACAAAAAGAAAATAAAGAGAACACACCGCTGCGCGGGTATGTATGCTCGGCCCGCGCGGCCACGCATGCAGCCCGACTATCGTGCAGATGCAAGAGGAGGTCGTTGCGAGGGACAGGTACACCCTCATGTGAAACCGAGACATTGTTCGCTATCACTATTTTTTTTTGAACAGAGGATGGTCCCAGAGGGACCTAGAAGCCTTCATTGATGCTGGGCAAAATACAAGTAGGACCAAAATAAAGAAAGAATTGCAACAACACTAGTAGGGAATGGCTTATAGCCACCACCATACCGCTGGCGAACCAGAATGGCTGTTGCCCAGCGCTAATAGTGCTGGCGAACAACTATGCCTGTTCGCCAGCACTACCGCTGGCGAACAACCATCCTTGTTCGCCAGCGGTATGCCTGGGCCCCACCTGCGCGCGGTTTGAAATGGTAGCGCCGCTGCCTTATTTTACCGCTGGCGAACGGCCTGTATTGTTCGCCAGCGCTACTCCCACAACCGCTGGCGAACACTAATGTGGGGTTAAATTATGCAACTTCGACCAAAAAAGGCAAAAAAATCAAACACTGATGAGAAACTATGTATATATTTTTCTGCCAATTGTATGCGACAAAACTATGTATATGCATGGATCAACTAGTCTGATATCGATGTGCACTTATTATAAATTTAATGTACCTTGTTCTTTATTTCAAATGTGTGGAATTATATTATTTGAAACATAAAGGAAACCAAATAGAAATTAAACAAGAAGGAAACAACGAAAAACAATAGAACACATAAAGAAAAAACAATAGAAAACAACTAAAACCAAAATGATGAAAAGAGAAAACAAGAAGGAAATATTGGAAAACAATTGAAAACATAAAGGGAATAATGAAAAACAAAAAAAACATTATTATTTGTGATGTGTTTGAAATTAATTTGTAATGTGTTTGAATTATTATAAATTAAATGACTTTGAATAATTTAAACAAATAAAGAAAACAAAAAAAACATTATTATTTGTAATGTGTTTGAAATTAATTTGTAATGTGTTTGAATTATTATAAATTAAATGACTTTGAATAATTTAAACAAATAAAGAAAACAAAAAAAACATTATTATTTGTAATGTGTTTGAAATTAATTTGTAATGTGTTTGAATTATTATAAATTAAATGTCTTTGAATAATTTAAACAAATAAAGAAAACAAAAAAAACATTATTATTTGTAATGTGTTTGAAATTAATTTGCAATGTGTTTGAATTATTATAAATGAAATGTCTTTGAATAATTGAAACAAATAAAGAAAACAAAATAAAACAGTATTATTTGTAATGTGTTTAAAATTAAATAAATGAAATGTCTTTGAATAATTTAAACAAATAAAGAAAACAAAATAAAACATTATTAATTGTAATGTGTCTGAAATTAATTTGTACTGTGTGTTTGAATGATTATAAATGAAATGTATTTGAATAATTTAAACAAATAAAGAAACCAAAATAAAACATAAAGAAAAAACAGTAATGCTTCTCAAAATAAAGAAATAATTCAGACACATAAATGTGTTTGAATTATTATAAATTAAATGTCTTTTGAATAATTTAAAAACAGTAATGTTTGTCAAAGGAAAACTAATAAAAAATAATACAATAAATAAATTCAAAAAAAAAGGTAGCGCTGGCGAACAAAGCATTGTTCGCCAGGGGTCTTGTTCGCCAGCGGTAGTGTACCGCTGTGTCACTTACGCGCGGGCCCCCCGCCCTTCCCTCTCTCTGCACTAGTACGAGACTTAGTCGTTTTTCTCGCGAAGAAGGACGTCTAGCAACCGCGCGCGCTCACCACAGCACACAGCGGCGATCTCCGGCGACCTTCGTGTCTCCGGCGAGCCCACCCCACCACTGCCCTTCCCTCCCTCTCCTCGCGCGCCCCTCCCTTCCCTCTCCTCTCTTCCTCTGCTCTCGCGCGCGCGCCCCTCCCTCTCTGCTCACCTCTGCCCGCGCCGCGCACTGCCACGGCCACCTCTGCTCTCTCTCGCGCGCCCCTCCCTCCCTCTCCGGCCACGCCATCCCTCTCCCCTTCCCTCTCTGCCCTCCCCTCCACCTCCTCGGCCTCGCTGCTGCCCCGAGCACTGCCCCGAGCACTGCCCCGAGCACTGCCTCGAAGGTGTTCGACAGAAATCCTGAACGAGGTAACCTGTTCTCTGTCCACTAGATGGCACGTTTTACATTCTTTCTTGGCACATGTTGGCCTCTGCGTTTGCTAGATGCAGATACATATCCACCAAATGAATTGATACATCCTTTTGTTAGATAGCTTTCTTGGACTGAATTGGTCGTCTTTTCACTTGTTATTTTTCTCCATGTGGAACCGTGGACTCAAATAACACACACGTTGTGGGTGCTTGTACTGGATGTATAGGATGAGCTACAATGGGAGTGTTAATTGTGTACACTGGAGCACATTTCTGGTCTTTTGTAGTCCCATTTTTATTTTGTAAATGAGGTACAGTTGGACTTACTTGATATCCTTTTTTGAGTTGTGTTTTGTGGGTATTTTTTCTGGGGGTGATTGCGGCTTTGCTTTTGCGGTTAGAGGGAGTGTAGGGACTCGACAATTGTTCGGCGAAGCAAATGCCTACACCGGATTTTGTCAGTGTGTGGGGTGTGGGCGTGGGCGTGAAAATCAGGCATGCTGACCAAATTTCCAAGAAATAAACTGAATGTTGCTCACAAGAAAAAAATATCACAGGATTCTTCAGCACCGGACAAACATTCAAACACCTAGTAAATAGGGACTTACCAGCCAAAACCCATTTTCAACATGTGAGTGCAGCATAAGCTTGACGAAGCTTGGACCTTCTGCTGGCAGTTTCTCCTGTACCTTCACAGCTCTTCTCCAAGCAGTGCTCACAGCTATTTTCCATGCAGTGCTCTTAACACTATAATTTGTTTGGAGATTCATTACATAATTTGCAGTGTCAAGTCACAGATTTTTTATAGTTAGTCTATTTCTCCAATTATAAATTTTGACTCAGAAATCCAGGTTCCAGAGTGTAACATATAATTTGATCTGCTAAAGTTGTCTAAAATGAAGCATGTTGAAATGATAACACGTTGGACCTTACCTCTGGCTCGTAATCATCATCCTTCTCTTCCTTGATTTCGCTACTGCTGCTACTGCTGCTGTCAACCAAGAACCGTTTCCGCTCTATCTTGCGCCTGGCACATTTGGAATCTGGCCTCCCTCTCTTCCTCTGTAGCACAAGGAACAAAGCAGAGAAACTTGTTACTCTATTTCTTCAATATAAGATATATTTTTACTCTGCCATCCGCAATGCAAAATGTGAGATAGATCAAGCTTTGAATAGCCAAAAATGTTTTAGCAATGCCTTACAGTTGGTGTCGGTGGCTCAAAATCACCATCCTTACCACCCTTCTGCTCTATATAGCTTCTAGCAGGCCTGGAACCTGCTGGCCTCCCTCTTTTCCCCTGAAAATAAAGAAGGAACCAAAGCCGGAAGGTCGCAAAGATCCGTCGCCGCCCCGCCACATCTCATCAACGCCGCCGCCGACACTTAGCGGTCCATCCCCCTTGTCCGAGCTCAATGCCCTCACGGTAATTCAACGTGCACTGCTTAATTATATATTATGACTTGATTCGTGACGGCATCAGTCTCTAACAACGATCGCGCGACGTTTCGCAGGCCGACGAGACGGGATGCACATTGCTCCTTAATGTGAACGGCGAGTTAAAGGACGTCGCCAAAGGAAAAATCATCACACCTCTGAACCGCGTATCCCACGGCGTTCGTATGCCCGAGGACGTGTTCAGAGTGACATTAAGTCGGGTGCTCCCTGGTTGCGGTGCTCTCGATCCTCCGAACCAACCACCCGCAGCCGACAGCGAGTTGAACCTGGAGCAATGCTTGGTTTGGCCATTGACCTGGCCGAAATCACTAATTCGTTTGGAAAGTACTCCTGCCAACACTCCAACACCGGTCCAGGGGTCGGGGCACCCGAGCCAACACAAGGATTTCTCACCTGCAAAGTCCGTGCAGCACGACGACGACGAAGATGAGAACCCGAATGACTACCTCGTCGACGATCCTTACGAGGGGGCGCCCGGCCTGGATGATCTTGATCAACTTCTCTTGCCAGCGGAGGAGGCGGATAAATATCGATGCACAAAGCGTCTTTTCTCTTCTCAAGAGCCGGCAGTCCCCGAGCAAGAAGTCATCAGCCAGGATGCCCTCAAAGAGGCGGTAGCTGATGTATTTCATAAGACTCAGCCTAACATCAAGTATGCACGGAAAAGAACTAAGAAGGCTCCTGCCGTTGCATCGATGAGCCAACCGGTGGAGGGGACCAAGTCTAAGCCGCAGACAGGACGTGTATTGGATAGGATACCCATAACCGACTGGCATCAGATCCATGAGATGGGGAAACCGATGCTTCCGCCGAGGTTGGTCGCCTTGCTGACAGGTGATATGCGTAGCGTCCATGACGGTGTACTATATATGGAGGAGGTGCTTCTCAAAGAGAAAAATCCAACGCTGCCGGTTTTGGTCGCAAAGGTGCCATCTACGGCGGGATTTGTCACTGAAGGCAACGCAAACAAGATCATCATTAGATTTGACGACATTTTCCGGATGTTCCACATGAAAGCACTCCACTCGTCAATCGTCCGTCTGTTTACGCTCAGCTTGGCGCATCAGCTATCCGTAGAGAATGTCAGAAACATCGGGCTAGCAGACCCCTACTACATGCACGACATGTACTTGAACAACCCCAAGGGTAGGGCAAAAGCGACAAAGTACCTCGAACAAGTGTTGCTCACTAACCATATGAACAAGAGGATCACCCTCGTGCCCTACTTTCCTGAGTAAGTTATATTTCCCATCTTTACATAAGTTCGCGCATATACAATTTTTGAGGATTATATATATGGACTCTCCTGTTTTGCGCAGAAACAAATACGGCACCCTCATCATGCTCTACCCGAGAGACGCGCACGCAGTATATCTCGACTCCGGGAGTACGATGAAGGAGAAGAACTACACCCTCATCAAGTCTGTTCTCAATGATGCTATGGATGGCTACATCAGGGGGGAAGGATTCTGCGACAGGAAGAAACAAATTAAAGGAAAATATGTGTTCAGACACAGAACAGAGTTTCCCTGCCCCAAGCAGGCGCCAGGCGGCCAAATGGAGGCATGGTACCTCATCCAACACATGACGGAGATCGTGAAGGACCAACATAGTCTGCAATACATGTCTGCTGTGGACAAATGGTCTCGCAGCATCGTGGAATGGTCTGATGCTGAGTACAGACAAAACTTTGGTCGCATCCAGCGCAAGATCTGCACAATCATCTATAAGGATGTAGTAACTTCAGGATCTAGCTTCCACTGGAACGGTACCCCACCATCTAACAAAGAGTTGCGACAATATGTGCTAGAGCAGACTGACGAGAGACCATTCAACTCGTTAGAAGGTGCTCTTCCGTTCCCGCCGGAGAAGAAACAGAAGATCACAACATCGAGGAAGAAATGATCGACGGTATGTATTCGATTCGTTACGAATTGCTCCTAATAAGAACTTGTGATTTCCTTTGCCGGTCTAATGCTTTTATCTTGGTCTACAGAGAGATGAAGAAGTGGACGGCGCGCTAGCCCTAGCGAAAGATCGCAAGCGGAGGCGGAAGCTAAAGCGGAGGCGGACCGTATATCTAGCTAGTCTTCTTTGCGATTGATCTCTATATCGCGCGTACGTTGCATAGATATGTAGTAGTCATACCTTTGTAATCGTTGAACTAATTAGATGGCTATATTTTGGGTTCGAAATCTTCCGACATATTATTGAGATCAATGTGTTGTATTTGTACTTATGAGAATTGGATATGGATGCATATGTATAGATGTGTTAATATCGTTATCGATGTGTTAAATTCGTTATGGATGGATGCATATGTATCTATGATTTATCGATGTGCTATCAGTGATTTATATGTGTGAAAGTTTATAAATTATAGAATTTGAATGTATTTGGACCTGGGAATATATACAGAATCAGAATATATAAACTGTTATACAAAAAAAAAGAAAAAATACAAACCTGTGAAACTTACCACTGGCGAACACAGTACCTACCCCTGGCGAACTGAACCGCTGGCGAACACCCTGACTACCGCTGGCGAACCAGTAGCGCTGGCGAACAGCTGCACTACCGCTGGCGAACATAGCGCTGGCGAACACGGCCTTGTTCGCCAGCGGTAACCTGCACTACCGCTGGCGAACCCTTGTTCGCCAGCGGTAACCTGCTACCACTGGCGTTGTACCGCTGGCGAACAAGAGTTCGCCAGCGGTAGCTGATATTTGTTCGTCACTGGTAGCCCTTTCCCTACTAGTGCAAGGTCCTAAAAATTTGCACGAAAGACCATAGACCTAAACCTAAGAATGCCATCAGGTCCAGCTCCGTCTCCGTCGCATCTGCATCGCCCGCCGCAGCCAAGAACTCCACAACTGGGGACGAGACCACTTGGTGTGAAGCTCCGGGAGCCAACTGCGGCAAGACTTGAGAACCTCCATCATGTCATAGCGGCCTGGAGGAAGTGTCCGCCTTGCATCGGTGGCCAGAGCAAACTCCAGCCGACGAAAGGGGATGGAGGGGTCGCCCTTCGACCATAAGAGATGGCGTCCAGCTCGGAATCACCATGAAATTCCTCCTGGAAGCAGCTTCCAAACTCCCCTGGTGCAGAGCCACCGCCCAGTCGGCGAGTAGCGCAATCTCATCTCCTTGCTCGCCTCCATGGCGAGGAGCAGAGGACAAGACTGAGCTCCACCCGCGGCCGACAGACCTGCAATAAACGAGCTTATTGAGGGGGGTCACCGCCACCGCCACTCCTTCCTTCAACTCCGACCACCGGAGTGCCCCGACAAGGAGCGAGCAGCACAGAAGCAAACGGATGCAGCTCGAGTACATCCGCCTCCAAACCCCCAACGGCATAGTGCCAAGCTTCACAAAGAAACCATCTAAAAAGCAACAACACCTACAACTACTATATACTGAGGAGCCCCGCACTCTACTCCCATCCCAACTCCGGCCTGCCACGCCGTTGGAGTTGTTCCAGGAACGAGCCGGGCGGCGGCAGCGAGAGTCGACCCTCAAAACCTTATCCTCTCGTGAGAAGCGGTGGGAAAGACCGCTATCACTATTTTTTTAGGGGGTGCGATTACGGAAAGGTACCCTTCTGTAACCTTTGTGAAGCTCACTTCCCCTCGCGAGACACACGCGAGCGTGACAAGTGTCCAGCAGCAGCCAAAACAGGAACGTACGTGACACAAACACTGGTGAGACAAACAATGGTATGCGCGAGAGACGTGCCTGAGCCATGCATTGCACTGCTACGAGTGTACTCATGCGGGGCAAGAAAAAACAATTGAAATGTACATAGAAAACGCGATGTATAAAAAAACTGAAGCGGAAGTACGGAAAGTAAGTGATGTATATAATATTACGGCTCGGCTTCGTCTCGATATTTTTTTACGGCTCAGCTTCACCTCGATAACCAATTATAAACATCTTGAAGGGGTATATAGGTCATTATGCGCATTGGTCGTAGTGCGTGCTACGGCTCGGTGTTGCGTTGTGCTACCGCTCCGCTTCGCCTCGAACAAAGCATTTACGCCTAAAAAGTACATACATGTTGTATCTGAAAGTATATAAAAGTTGATGCTGAAAGTATACACAAGTTGTACCTGAAAGTATATCCACGTTGCTACTGAAAGTACACGCATGTTTCTATACACCGGCGCTAGTATTGTATATACACCCACGCACTGCTTCTTGGTGTACATCCATGTTGCTACTGAAAGTACACAGTGTACAAACACAGTGCTATTGGATGTACACGGTGTACATGGTATACACCCACGCGTCTACTACTGGATATACACCCAACTTGCTACTGAAAGTATAAAATGCTACTAAAAGTGTAAAGTATATAGAAGAGGGAGTACAAAGTCCGAATTTTGTTCCTTAAAACCTATCAAAATGGGATCTAGTTTTGAATATCTCGACGCAAGGATTTCATATATGAAAACGGTTCGTAATTTCAAAAAACGATTCTCACGATATTTCATTTTTAATAAAGGAATCCAAAAAATAAATACGTTCACACCTGTGAGTGTGAGTGTGAGGAAAGGAAAAATCCCACCAAAACTCTCTCAAGATGACACTTGTCACGCATGCGAGCACCCGCGGGGGTGCAAGGAAGTAGAAGGCGACAATTGTGGCAAGCACAGCGCGCGCGGGACGACCTTCCGAAAGGGTTCTCTTTTTCTAGTGATCCTCCTGGTCCTTGCCATGTTTGATACGTTGGGTTGGGCCCCGAACCTGACTTGATTGAAATCTTTGCTTTCTAGTCTCAAGAACATGATATTTCGTATTTGACGCTCGTCGTGCACGTTAGCACGTCGATGCATACACAGAGTGTAGTGCATGCTCCCCTCAACGTGGTAGTGAGCCGCCCCCATATAGTAGGTTTTTTCTTTATTCGCTTTGTTGTTTTATTTCATGTTTTTTATATTTTTCTCTTTGTGTTTCAGTTTTTTCTAGGTTTTTTTTTCTTTGAAAGATATTTCAAATTCAATAAAATGAGCATTTTAAAAAATCTAAATAATTTTAAAAAATGAACAATTTTTTTAAAACGACAATTTTTTAGTACGAACAATTTTTGAACATGAATATTTTTTGAAATAAACAACTTTTGAAAAACTAACACATTTTGAAATACGAACATTTTTGGAACATGAATTTGTTTAGAAACATGGTTTAGATTTTTAAATATTTATATTTGAAAAATTGTTCATTTTTAAAACATGTTTGAAATGTTTTCAGAATAAGAAATGTGCTTTAAAAACTAAAAACGATAAAAGAACGAAAAAATAGAAACTGTATGTAAGCCTGGCTAACCGGGAGAAAAGAATAGAAATTATACCTGGAGCGGCCAACAAGGCGAGAGGCTTTAGGCGTCGGGGCGTGATCAACCGCGAACACTATTCCTCGCTTATTGCGAGTCCTACAAAGACTCGCCCACTAGCTTCTTCTTCTTGGGCCGGCCCATTTGGACTTCTAAACAGAAAATGAAAATAATAAGTGACGCATGATGCATGTAAAATGCATACATGAACTTTGCATGTTATTACTTGTTTTTCCTACATATTAGCAACTTATATTCATGTTTTATAATGATTTGGGAGATTTTCTAAACAATCCCCCTTCTTTTGGTTCTAACCCTGTTTTTCCAGAAAACGTACTTTTTAGTGTTTTAGACTTTCCGGGAGTTTCGGGACTCCAAAAAGGGCAAGGCCAAAGAGCACGGTTCAGAATTTTTGAGACGAAGACCATGGGCCAAAGTAGAGGGCCAAAAGGCCAACCAGGTGGCAAAGAGGACCCTCCATGCGGCCAGATTCCTTGGCCGCGTGAGAGGCCCCCTTTTTGCCCCCGTGGCTCTGATGCCGTCGATTTTTCTTCTCCCGAGTGTCTCGTGACCTAAAAACGACTATATAAAGGGTCCCCTGGCATTTTCGAGAGGAGGCGGCGCCGAGAGACGAAACCACGAAACAGAGAGACAGAAGATTGCCGCCGGAGAAGATCGGAGGGGGGAAACGCCGCCGGGATCAACCCCGGAGGGCTCCACCCCCGTCCGGCGTGTTCATCATCAATATCTACAGCAAGATCAGCTCCATCTCTCCACTGTAATCTCTTGACAAACACGATGTATGATGCAATACTATATTCCCTAGATGTATTGTGTCTCCCCGTCTATGTTTGAGTAGTGAATTGTTCTTGGAAATGGTGAAATAGTTCGTTGATTGGTTGCATACAAGTTTGTTATCTTCTATGATTGTCTTTATGTACAATATATGAGTGCATGCATATGTTGGGGAATGCATGTAAGGTGATCACCGGTAGCATAATGGAGTGGTGGTGACTTGGGAGTGACAGTAACCTGAGACCGAGCCACAAAGTTAAGTTATTAGGGGATATATTGTCGCACCCGGACTTCTAGAGGATACTCACCGTACGAACTGAACATTATTTTGGTTGGATTACGGGGCTTAACGGCTCCCGCGTCCCCTTACGGGTAGGCCAGCACTTATGTGCGACAACCAACCGTTACTGTTCACCGTCGATGTAAACTATCCTATAGAAATCAGGATACTACCATTGACGTACTTCATACCATACACACATGGTACGTCAACGGTTTTGAACAAAGGGATAACACAACATGCCTCTAAGACACAAAAGATTGAAATAAAGTTGCAAATGGCCTTTACTAAGGCAGAGATAGCAAATACAATCATCCAGAGGACACATGTCCCAACATAGCATTCATTACATCAGCGGAAGCAATCAAAGGTGTCTGGGTACAGACAAATCCAACAGGCTTAAGAAGCCGGAGAAAATAAAGAAAACGAAGCCCATCCACGTAGGTCCTGGATCCAGCCCTGGTCCAGCTAACTACTCGTCTGCAGTCTCGTCAAACTCCACGAAGTAGCCATCCTGGTGGTCATCGTAGCCGTAGTCGTAGTCTGCGTAAACCACAGCCCCAAAGGGGTCAGTACAACAACGTACTGGCAAGCAAGACTCACAGTTCACCAAGGTGTAACCCGTCAACACCAAGCACAGATGCCTTGGGATCAACGGAAGAAAAGGTATGAAAGATGCTGCAACTGGCTGCACTAACCAACTACAGAATATACTACAACTTTACGGTGTATCAGGAAGGGATAAGATAGCGTATCGTAACCAACTATAACTAACCACCAAACAAACCCATCCTGGATCTCGCCCCTTATCCAAAGAAGCAATCCAAGGATAACTCACATAGTTGGATTAATGATGGATCAAGTTATTGTGTCAATAAGCCTATTACTAGTCAAGTTATCATTAGTTAGGTGTAAGTTGTTCTGAGTACTTGTTAGCCAGTACTTTCACCAAGTCAACCATAACCGCGGAAAACACGGCTTCTCGAGAAGATTTATCCCTGCAGGGGTGCACCAATTTGGCCGTACACGTAAGAATAACCCGCCAGATGGGAAGGCCTTTCCCACCAAGCGGGGCACTCAACACAATTCAACCTTTCCTCGCATCAAGCCCAAAGCACCACGTGCTGTGCGTGCGCGGCTAATCGAGCCCCCCGAAGAAAAGGAGGACCCTCATAGCACTGGAAGACCATGCCGCCCTAAATGCCGACTACAAAAGTTCCACCCTGGCCTCGGGTTCGTACCTGCATATGCGTGCATCAAATGGAAAGCCCGAACTACGTGTGGTGATTTGGACGATATGCGGATCGAGTCAAATTGAGGGGGGCGCCCATACACGCTTCCCACATGCGGATAGTGCGCTCATCATGGATCAGTAGACAAGACCCTTTTCCTATTAGGGTCGACACTAGCAGGCCTCAAAACCACGCCGGGCCTCCTGCCGGTGCCTTATCAGCAAATTATTAATACCTCAAATTAACAGGTGTTGTTTAACATCGAGCCCCAGAATATAACAGAATATAATAACAGAAAGTAACTGATAGCAGACTCGAGCAAAACAACCCTAAGCATGCTAGTAAGACACGGGCCCAAGCAACGGGGTTTTAGGACTGGAGGTGATGGCAATATCAGGGTTTAGGGATCATGTGATAGGTTCGTAACAGAAACAACTACCACTATGGCTAGCAGATAAGAACAACGGAAAGTATCGGTAACCAATGTTGAAAGGAACACGATGGTTCATGTGAGTGATAACTTGCCTGCAAACCCAGTAGCCGGGTACTGAGCTAGATCCTCAGAAGGGGTGTCGTAAAGGTCGTCGGTATCAACGTCGTCGTCTATCCGAGAAGAAGCAAACAAACAAGGCGAAAATATAAACAATCATCATCATGGCATAGTGCACAATCAAATATGATGCATGACAAGTTAATAGATGCATCAAAATAAACTAATTGATATGCTAACACAATTTAAATGGGCACATAAGCAATTTTGAGTTGCATATGAAAAGCCCATGGATTTTGGTTAGATTATTTGTTTTCCAACTAAACAACAGGTGCTAGTGGTTTAGTATGATGCATGCAAAAGGAAAACAGCAAAATAACAACATTAGAATCAAATTAGAATAGGGTGTAGCAATTTAGAATTTTATTATTAATTTAGGGAATTTTTGGGTGCCTTAAAGGGAACACACAAGTATTTGTTGTTTTTAACCATTTAAATTATTCAAAACAAATAACAAAGTTCATATTTGAAAAGAGCATCAAATTTTAGTTGGATTACATGTTTCACATTTTGAAATTGGACTTAGGATTAATTAATTATGAATTAAACAATATTGAACAATTTTTAATTGCATTAAACAAGATTTAAATGGTTTAGGCAATTTTAATTATTCAAAACAGATAACAAAAATTATATTTGAATAGGTTATTTAAAATGGTATGGAAAACATATTTTAGTTGCATTTATTGGATTAATAAATAATTAGTTATGGATTTTAGAAATTAGCATTTGAAATATTTAAGTTTGAATTTTAAATGCATTTGAAGTTTCTAAAACAGTACACAAATTGAATATTTGGAAAGATTAGGAAATTTGGACCAGAATTCATATAAAGTTTGTATTTATTGGAACTATAAAACAAAAGATATTGAATTTCAAAGTTTTTGTTTTAATTCTGCTAAATAAAAAGAAATTTGGAATTCGCAGAAACCAATTGTTACCGATCTGGCCTCTACACGCTGCCACTGCCCAGTGGACCCCCTAGCCAGCGTGGCGCGCGCGCGCACGCGTGGCAGAGGAAGGCAATGACGTGTGGGCCGCGCGCTGTGGAGGCATAATACCAAAAAAAAAGGTTGCGCTTGCGGGGGCTCGAACCCGCAACCACGCGCAAGATTCAGAGTGTGTCTACCAGCTGCGCTGCGCTGCGTTGTTTGACAGTAAACACTACGCGAGGAGGTTAACACTTCAACGCCAAGTTTCTGAATTTAACTGACGACGAAACGCAAGCTCTACTGACAGAAACAGAAACACGCCGGCGTTGAGCCACGGCTGCACTCGTTGCGGTGGTGGATGGTTGCGGTGCAGATGGATGTGTGCGGGACGTGCACGATGCTGTGGTGGTTTAACAGAGGGGACGAGAGGGAAAAGAACGGGGAGCTCACCGGGATTCGTCGAGGTGCAGAGGGGATCAGTGAGCTCGACGGCGGCGTTGCCGTGGACGGCGGGGGAGGTGTGGCTGATCTCCGGGGATGTTCAAGTGTCTAAACGGGAGCGGGGAGAGAGGGATTTTGATTCCCGTGGCTAGGTAGGGGCGAGGTAGGCCATGGCGACGGTGGTTGGCTCGGGTTCAGACCTCCTGTCGCCGGTGGGTGGAGCAGAGGAGGGGATCTCGCCGGGGAAGCAGCGAATGGCGGCGGCGGCGAGGGAAAAGGAAAACTAGGGAGCTAGGGTTGGTACGGGGGTGCTCTAGGGCTTTTATAGAGGCGCGGAGGGCGTCGCTGGCCGCCGGAGTCGCCGCGGGGGTGCGGTGGCGCCTCCGATGCGCTGTCGTACGGGGTGACGAAGGCGATTAGAAGCCCCGCACGAATCTCCAAGCGTTACGCGCGTTAAGTTGGGTTGGGCTGGCGCGCGCGTTAGGTTAGTGGGCTGGGTTCTGTTATTTGCTGCGCGCGCGCAAGGTTTTGTTCCTTTTTTTTTCCTTTCTGTGTTTTTTTTTTGTAGCTTTGCTTTTGGAATAGAAACATAGGTTTTAGTTTATGGAAAAAATCTGAAAAAAATCAGATAGGCTCCTTAGACCAAATGCAACCATTTGGCAACTTTCATTTTCAAAATTTTGAACATTTGATTGCTTTTTGAAATTTAAACCAATTTGGAGTGAAATGGTTAATATTAATGAACAATAATAAAACCAACCATTTAAATAGGGTAACCCCTATGGTAAAAAGGCAATTTGAATTGGTTTGTTTTGGGTAACAACATAATTTCAAATATGGTTCTGTTTGGGTGCTTGGATTTGAATTTTAAATTGTGTTTGGCAAATAAGTAATTGATTTAAAATGATCATTTTCACAAGTGTTCACTAAGGAAAACATGGAACCAAAATGGTTGTTATTATTTGTGAATTTTCTTCAAAAGGTTGTAACAGAGCAAGTATGAAACCTATGTTTGAAAAAGGTTTGAATTTGAGTTGTGAAAACAGTGGAAAACAATTGCAATAAATAAGAAACAAATGCAAACAACATTGAATCAATATGATGATATGATGCAATACTTAAATAAACATGCAACAAACATTCTAAGTGGATGATTTTCATACTTGGGATGTTACAAAACGCCCCCCCTTGAAGGAATCGCGCCCCGAGATTCCTTACTGAGATGTGAAAAGGTCCGGATACTTCTTGCGAAGATCCTCTTCGGTCTCCCACGTTGTCTCTTTATCGGAATGATGCGACCATTGCACTTTCAAGAACTTGGTGCTCTTGTTGCGAGTCTTACGCTCGGTCTCATCGAGAATACGAATAGGGTGCTCCTCATAAGATAGATCATCTTGCAGTTCGATAGAATCATGATCAACTGCACGATCTGGATCCTTGAAACACTTCTTGAGCTGTGACACGTGGAACACATCGTACACTTTGGATAGCTTTTCTGGAAGTTCAAGACGATAAGCATTTTCTGCACGCCTTGAGAGGATGTTGAAAGGACCAATGTATCTTGGTGCCAGCTTTCCTTTCACACCAAAACGATGAGTGCCTCTGAGAGGAGTTACACGGAGATATGCCTTATCACCAGGTGCATAGATCATATCCCTGTGCTTGCTATCATAATAGCTCTTCTGACGAGACTGAGCAATCCTGAGATTGTCACGAATGATACGAACTTTCTCCTCGGCTTCCTTAACAATGTCAGGGCCTAGGAGTGAACGTTCACCCGCTCCAGACCAATTGATTGGACTCCTGCATCTGCGACCATACAGTGCCTCAAATGGTGCCATGCCTAGGCTTGCCTGGTAGCTGTTGTTGTAGGAGAATTCAGCATATGGAAGGCAATCCTCCCATTTCATGCCAAAGGAGATACCACATGCACTGAGCATATCCTCGAGAATCTGATTGACTCTTTCGACTTGCCCCTGAGACTGAGGGTGATAAGCTGTGCTGAACAGAAGTTTAGTGCCCAATGCTTCTTGAAAACTCTTCCAGAAATGAGAAGTGAAGATACTTCCACGGTCTGAGCTTATTTCCAATGGAACACCATGAAGGGGAACAATCTTTGCTGTATAGAGCTCTGCTAACTGGCTAGCTGAGATAGTTTCCTTTACAGCGAAGAAATGAGCTACTTTAGTGAGACGATCAATAACAACGAAGATTGCATCGTTGCCCTTTTTGGACTTTGGAAACCCAGTAACGAAGTCCATTTCAATCATGTCCCACTTCCACTCAGGAATTTTCAGAGGTTGGAGTAGACCTGCTGTTTTCTGATGGACTGCCTTAACACGTTGACAAACGTCGCATTCAGAAACGTATTGAGCAATTTCACGTTTCATGCCAGGCCACCAATATAGTGTCTTAAGATCCTGGTACATCTTTGTACTTCCAGGGTGGATGGAGAGAGGAGTTTCATGAGCCTCCTTGAGAATGATATCCTTGAGACTTTGAACCTGAGGAACTGCAATGCGTCCTTCAAAGAACACAGTTCCTTTGTCATCAACTGAGAAGGACTTGAATTTCTCCTTGCCTTCCTTGATGTGCTCAACCATCTTCTTGATTTCAATATCACGAAGTTGTTCAGAACGAATCTTGTCCTCGAGAGTTGGACTGGCTGTCAAGCTAGCAAGGTAGCCTTGAGGAACAAGACCAAGGTTCAGTTTCTGGAATTCTTTATGAAGTGGAGGTTGGCTTTCCATGATCATGAGATTATTGCAATAGGATTTGCGACTGAGAGCATCGGCCATAACATTAGCCTTGCCTGGAGTGTAAGAAATGGTTAGATCAAAGTCTTTAATCTTTTCAATCCATCTCCTTTGTCTGAGGTTCAGATCTGGCTGAGTGAAGATGTATTTCAGACTCTTATGATCGGAAAAGATTTCAGTTTTGTTACCCAACAAGTATTGCCTCCATTTCTTGAGGGCAAACACAACTGCTGCAAGTTCAAGATCATGTGTGGGATAGTTTTGCTCATGTGGGTTCAACTGACGTGAAGCATAAGCCACAACTTGGCGTTCTTGCATAAGAACTGCTCCTAGTCCTTGGAGAGATGCATCACAGAATATCTGAAAAGGCTTGGTAGTATCTGGGCCAACCAGAACTGGGGTGGAAGTGAGTTTAGTCTTCAGGAGATTGAAACTCTCATCACACTGTGGAGTCCAAATTAACTTTTTTTCCTTCTTTGTGAGATCAGTGAGAGGTTTGGCAATCTTGGAAAAGTTTTGGACGAAACGACGGCAATAGCTAGCCAAGCCAAGAAAGCTTCTAACTTGCTTCACCGTCTTAGGGGGTTTCCAATCAACAATTGCCTTAACCTTTTCCGGGTCAATGGCTATGCCTTTGGCAGAGATGATATGACCAAGATATGCAACTTCTGGAATCCAGAACTCACATTTGGAGAACTTGGCATACAGACGATGCTCGCGAAGTTTCATGAGAGTGAGACGAAGGTGTTCTCCATGCTCTTCCTCGGATTTTGAGTAGACTAGAATATCATCAAGATATACCACAACGAACTTGTCGAGGTATTCATGGAAGACAGAATTCATGAGTCTTGAGAAGGTTGCCGGTGCATTGGTGAGACCAAAGGACATGACGGTGTATTCATATAGACCGTAACGAGTGGTGAAAGCTGTCTTAGGAATATCTTCCTTTCTGATCTTTATCTGATGGTACCCCATCCTCAAGTCCAACTTTGAGAATATTGAGGCTCCAGCAAGTTGATCAAAAAGATCATCGATACGAGGAATTGGATACTTGTTCTTGATGGTTTTCTCGTTGAGAGGACGATAGTCAACCACGAGTCTTTTTGTTTGATCCTTCTTGGCAACAAACAGAGTTGGGCAACCCCAAGCGGAGGAACTAGGCTGAATGTAACCTTTCTCCATGTACATATCGATTTGCTCCTTCAACAATTTCAGTTCAGGAGGAGCTATCTTGTATGGATGCTTAGAGATTGGTGCAGTACCTGGTTCAAGCTCGATCACGAACTCAACTGCTCTATCCGGAGGCATCCCTGACAATTCTTCTGGAAAGACGTCAGGGAATTCACAAACCACCGGAACATTCTCAAGCAGAGGTAGAGGTTTAGCATCCAGGGTGTACAGCTGAACAGAACTTGATTCACTTGGAGAATAGACTATCTGGCCGGAAGGGTGGAACAGAGTTATTGACTTCTTAGCACAGTCAAATCGTAGCTTTATTGGCCTTCAACCAATCCATGCCAAGGATGACATCAATGTCAGAATTGCCAAGCAGAATGAGGGAAGCAAGGAATATGTGACCTCCAATCAAGATCTGATTCTCGTGACTGATCTTGGAAGTTTGCATAGTTGCTCCAGGGGAGTTTACTACTAGCGGGGAACCCAAACCAACAAAAGGTAGTTTAACTGCTGTAGCAAAGATCTTTGACACGAACGAATGCGATGCTCCGGTATCAAACAACACTTTAGCTGGGTTAGAGTTTACGGGGAATGTACCGAGAACAACGTCAGCAGCTTCCTCAGCTTTGTCGGCCTTGATATGATTCACCCTCGCGGTCCTCCCGACAGGCCTGTTGTTGGAGTTGAAGGCTTTAGCCGGGGGAGCACGAACCATAGCCTGGTTGGTGTTGGGGCGAGGAGGTGGTGGAGGTAGCTGCTTCTGAGTGCACTTATCAGCGTAGTGCCCAGTCTCCTTGCACTTGAAGCAAGTGACGACACGAGGAGGACCTGGCCTTGGCTGCCCCATTGGAAACCTCTGACCCTGCATCTGAGATGGGTTGGGTGGGCGGGGACCAAAGCCTGGAGAAGCTTGGGCATTTGGAGCCCTAGTGACAGCACTGTTTGGCACCCAGATGCGGCGCTTCTGCGGAGGGGTGGTCATGTTGGAGGAGGAACCACCCTCACGCGAGTGCTTGCGCGACTCTTCGAACGCCTTGCGCCCATTCTCCTCATTGAGCGCGGTGTTCACGAGCTCCACGAAGTCCTTGCACTTGACGTTGGTGAGAGCGTACTTCAGTTCCGGGTTAAAACCTCGGCGGAACCTTGCCATCTTCTTGGCTTCAGTGGACACCTCGTCACCGGCGTATCGAGCGAGACGATTGAACTCGTTCTGGTAGCCGAGGACGTCCAGCTTGCCCTGTTTGAGAGAGCAGAATTCCTCACGCATCCTTTCCATGAGACCATCCGGGATGTGGTGCTTCAGGAAGGCATCCTTGAAACAACCCCAGGTGATAGGATAGCCAGCTCTCATGGTCTGGTAGTTCTCCCACCAGGTAGCTGCCTGACCCTTCAGTAGGTAGGTGGCATACTTGACCTTATCTTACTCAGCAACATGAGCAATCTCCAGAGCCCTGTTGATCTCCCTGATCCAGTCATCAGCATCGAGAGGCTCACGTGTTGCCACGAAAGCTCTCGGCCCCAAGCTCAGAAACTCCTTGATGCTGACTCGCGGAGCATTCTGGTTGTTGTTCTGGTTAGCCTGGATCTGGGCCATCTGAGCCACGACCTGAGTCATCTGAGTCAACAGCTCCGTGAGCGGAGGTGGTTCAGGCATGGTGTTCCTGGTTGGAGGCATCCTGAACAGAAATGCATTTTAGCACAATAACAGCAAAGGATAGACTTGGTAACCGAAAGAGAGATTATTCCGACGCATGAATAGATAACCAACAGGTACATCATCACATGTTCAAATACATCAGAATATCCAACAGACCAATACATGGTTTGAATGCCACAGGATAACTAAACATAGCTAGGAACGGATACATCGGTACTCCCATGCTCATCACGCAGGACGGCGGCGAGTAGTACGACGAGAGATACGGTGAGGAGGAATCCCACGGAAGTAGGTATCACGACAATCCCTGTAGATAGGAACTGCTCTGAGAGCAACTCTCGGGGTGGTGAAGTAGAAAGCGTCGTCTCCCTGTGCTCCATAGCGGGGAATCCCTGTGTAACCAGCTCCGAGGTCGAGAAGTGGGCCTCTGATCGGCTCGTAACCTCCAGCATCTGGCAGAGGAAAACCCAGCGTCTGCTGGAAACGCGCAAAGCGCTCGTCTCCAACGAAGTCTGTGGTGTACGTCGCCAGACGCGTCAACGCGAGGTAGAGCTGCTCCCTGACTGAGGCTAACTCCTGAGAAAGTGTGGAAGCAACTGCGTCACTGTGCCTCACGAACTGGGCAGTGGTGTGCAGCCTGGAGAAATCAGACTCGTAGGTATCGATGTCGCGGTGGATAGTGAAGTGAACTCCCGCCGACGTGATGTAACCACGGGGGATATGACGATAGATGGAATCATCAAACCCCCAGTAGTCAGCACGGAGGACGGTGAGACTCACGTAAGCGGCCTGCTGCACAGCCATATCCACTGTGGAACCTACTGCCTCGTAGCGGTGGACAACGCTCCTGCCATCATCCGACAGAATGTAGACGATAGCCCGGTAGCAAGTCTGGTCAAACTCTCGCTGCTGCTCGTAGACCTGGTACTCTGGTGCCCAACGGAACCCCAGATAGGTAACCATGTCTCTCAGCATCTCCGGATAACCGGCGGTGCTCTCACAGCGAGTCATCCGAACCACCTGCGGGTAGAACCTGAGATCCATCTGCAGATGATTTGGGAGGTTTTGATTAGACTCCGGTAGAAGAAATGAAGTGGAAAACAACAGCAAGGTTTCAACGGACGAAAAGGTTCTTTAGAAGAACAGGATATCGAAGCAACATCGGGAAAACGAGACCAAAAGTCCTGAGGTACTAAGGAGAACCCAAAACACGTGAAATCCTAACTTGAAAGTTTAGGTGAGAACAGAAAACAACGTTGCACTTCCTTACCAGAAAAGGGTGGGTGGGTGGGGAAAGAAAAATGGCAGAATTCCTACTCTCACGTTTCATTTTTCCTATATAGCTACAAAATAGTTTCTAGACTCAACTGCGACCAGTAAAAAGGGATCCTACAGGCAGACAGGCTCTGATACCATTTGTCGCACCCGGACTTCTAGAGGATACTCACCGTACGAACTGAACAATATTTTGGTTGGATTACGGGGCTTAACGGCTCCCGCGTCCCCTTACGGGTAGGCCAGCACTTATGTGCGACAACCAACCGTTACTGTTCACCGTCGATGTAAACTATCCTATAGAAATCAGGATACTACCATTGACGTACTTCATACCATACACACATGGTACGTCAACGGTTTTGAACAAAGGGATAACACAACATGCCTCTAAGACACAAAAGATTGAAATAAAGTTGCAAATGGCCTTTACTAAGGCAGAGATAGCAAATACAATCATCCAGAGGACACATGTCCCAACATAGCATTCATTACATCAGCGGAAGCAATCAAAGGTGTCTGGGTACAGACAAATCCAACAGGCTTAAGAAGCCGGAGAAAATAAAGAAAACGAAGCCCATCCACGTAGGTCCTGGATCCAGCCCTGGTCCAGCTAACTACTCGTCTGCAGTCTCGTCAAACTCCACGAAGTAGCCATCCTGGTGGTCATCGTAGCCGTAGTCGTAGTCTGCGTAAACCACAGCCCCAAAGGGGTCAGTACAACAACGTACTGGCAAGCAAGACTCACAGTTCACCAAGGTGTAACCCGTCAACACCAAGCACAGATGCCTTGGGATCAACGGAAGAAAAGGTATGAAAGATGCTGCAACTGGCTGCACTAACCAACTACAGAATATACTACAACTTTACGGTGTATCAGGAAGGGATAAGATAGCGTATCGTAACCAACTATAACTAACCACCAAACAAACCCATCCTGGATCTCGCCCCTTATCCAAAGAAGCAATCCAAGGATAACTCACACAGTTGGATTAATGATGGATCAAGTTATTGTGTCAATAAGCCTATTACTAGTCAAGTTATCATTAGTTAGGTGTAAGTTGTTCTGAGTACTTGTTAGCCAGTACTTTCACCAAGTCAACCATAACCGCGGAAAACACGGCTTCTCGAGAAGATTTATCCCTGCAGGGGTGCACCAATTTGGCCGTACACGTAAGAATAACCCGCCAGATGGGAAGGCCTTTCCCACCAAGCGGGGCACTCAACACAATTCAACCTTTCCTCGCATCAAGCCCAAAGCACCACGTGCTGTGCGTGCGCGGCTAATCGAGCCCCCCGAAGAAAAGGAGGACCCTCATAGCACTGGAAGACCACGCCGCCCTAAATGCCGACTACAAAAGTTCCACCCTGGCCTCGGGTTCGTACCTGCATATGCGTGCATCAAATGGAAAGCCCGAACTACGTGTGGTGATTTGGACGATATGCGGATCGAGTCAAATTGAGGGGGGCGCCCATACACGCTTCCCACATGCGGATAGTGCGCTCATCATGGATCAGTAGACAAGACCCTTTTCCTATTAGGGTCGACACTAGCAGGCCTCAAAACCACGCCGGGCCTCCTGCCGGTGCCTTATCAGCAAATTATTAATACCTCAAATTAACAGGTGTTGTTTAACATCGAGCCCCAGAATATAACAGAATATAATAACAGAAAGTAACTGATAGCAGACTCGAGCAAAACAACCCTAAGCATGCTAGTAAGACACGGGCCCAAGCAACGGGGTTTTAGGACTGGAGGTGATGGCAATATCAGGGTTTAGGGATCATGTGATAGGTTCGTAACAGAAACAACGACCACTATGGCTAGCAGATAAGAACAACGGAAAGTATCGGTAACCAATGTTGAAAGGAACACGATGGTTCATGTGAGTGATAACTTGCCTGCAAACCCAGTAGCCGGGTACTGAGCTAGATCCTCAGAAGGGGTGTCGTAAAGGTCGTCGGTATCAACGTCGTCGTCTATCCGAGAAGAAGCAAACAAACAAGGCAGAAATATAAACAATCATCATCATGGCATAGTGCACAATCAAATATGATGCATGACAAGTTAATAGATGCATCAAAATAAACTAATTGATATGCTAACACAATTTAAATGGGCACATAAGCAATTTTGAGTTGCATATGAAAAGCCCATGGATTTTGGTTAGATTATTTGTTTTCCAACTAAACAACAGGTGCTAGTGGTTTAGTATGATGCATGCAAAAGGAAAACAGCAAAATAACAACATTAGAATCAAATTAGAATAGGGTGTAGCAATTTAGAATTTTATTATTAATTTAGGGAATTTTTGGGTGCCTTAAAGGGAACACACAAGTATTTGTTGTTTTCAACCATTTAAATTATTCAAAACAAATAACAAAGTTCATATTTGAAAAGAGCATCAAATTTTAGTTGGATTACATGTTTCACATTTTGAAATTGGACTTAGGATTAATTAATTATGAATTAAACAATATTGAACAATTTTTAATTGCATTAAACAAGATTTAAATGGTTTAGGCAATTTTAATTATTCAAAACAGAAAACAAAAATTATATTTGAATAGGTTATTTAAAATGGTATGGAAAACATATTTTAGTTGCATTTATTGGATTAATAAATAATTAGTTATGGATTTTAGAAATTAGCATTTGAAATATTTAAGTTTGAATTTTAAATGCATTTGAAGTTTCCAAAACAGTACACAAATTGAATATTTGGAAAGATTAGGAAATTTGGACCAGAATTCATATAAAGTTTGTATTTATTGGAACTATAAAACAAAAGAAATTGAATTTCAAAGTTTTTGTTTTAATTCTGCTAAATAAAAAGAAATTTGGAATCGCAGAAACCAATTGTTACCGATCTGGCCTCTACACGCTGCCACTGCCCAGTGGACCCCCTAGCCAGCGTGGCGCGCGCGCACGCGTGGCAGAGGAAGGCAATGACGTGTGGGCCGCGCGCTGTGGAGGCATAATACCAAAAAAAAGGGTTGCGCTTGCGGGGGCTCGAACCCGCAACCACGCGCAAGATTCAGAGTGTGTCTACCAGCTGCGCTGCGCTGCGTTGTTTGACAGTAAACACTACGCGAGGAGGTTAACACTTCAACGCCAAGTTTCTGAATTTAACTGACGACGAAACGCAAGCTCGACTGACAGAAACAGAAACTCGCCGGCGTTGAGCCACGGCTGCACTCGTTGCGGTGGTGGATGGTTGCGGTGCAGATGGATGTGTGCGGGACGTGCACGATGCTGTGGTGGTGTAACAGAGGGGACGAGAGGGAAAAGAACGGGGAGCTCACCGGGATTCGTCGAGGTGCAGAGGGGATCAGTGAGCTCGACGGCGGCGTTGCCGTGGACGGCGGGGGAGGTGTGGCTGATCTCCGGGGGTGTTCAAGTGTCTAAACGGGAGCGGGGAGAGAGGGCTTTTGATTCCCGTGGCTAGGTAGGGGCGAGGTAGGCCATGGCGACGGTGGTTGGCTCGGGTTCAGACCTCCTGTCGCCGGTGGGTGGAGCAGAGGAGGGGATCTCGCCGGGGAAGCAGCGAATGGCGGCGGCGGCGAGGGAAAAGGAAACCTAGGGAGCTAGGGTTGGTACGGGGGTGCTCTAGGGCTTTTATAGAGGCGCGGAGGGCGTCGCTGGCTGCCGGAGTCGCCGCGGGGGTGCGGTGGCGCCTCCGATGCGCTGCCGTACGGGGTGACGAAGGCGATTAGAAGCCCCGCACGAATCTCCAAGCGTTACGCGCGTTAAGTTGGGTTGGGCTGGCGCGCGCGTTAGGTTAGTGGGCTGGGTTCTGTTATTTGCTGCGCGCGCGCAAGGTTTTGTTCCTTTTTTTTATTTTTTCCTTTCTGTGTTTTTTTTTTGTAGCTTTGCTTTTGGAATAGAAACATAGGTTTTAGTTTATGGAAAAAATCTGAAAAAAATCAGATAGGCTCCTTAGACCAAATGCAACCATTTGGCAACTTTCATTTTCAAAATTTTGAACATTTGATTGCTTTTTGAAATTTAAACCAATTTGGAGTGAAATGGTTAATATTAATGAACATTAATAAAATCAACCATTTAAATAGGGTAACCCCTATGGTAAAAAGGCAATTTGAATTGGTTTGTTTTGGGTAACAACATAATTTCAAATATGGTTCTGTTTGGGTGCTTGGATTTGAATTTTAAATTGTGTTTGGCAAATAAGTAATTGATTTAAAATGATCATTTTCACAAGTGTTCACTAAGGAAAACATGGAACCAAAATGGTTGTTATTATTTGTGAATTTTCTTCAAAAGGTTGTAACAGAGCAAGTATGAAACCTATGTTTGAAAAAGGTTTGAATTTGAGTTGTGAAAACAGTGGAAAACAATTGCAATAAATAAGAAACAAATGCAAACAACATTGAATCAATATGATGATATGATGCAATACTTAAATAAACATGCAACAAACATTCTAAGTGGATGATTTTCATACTTGGGATGTTACATATATATAGGGGACCTTAGAACGTAAGGCTATGGTGGGACTTTATGTCTTAATCAATCTTGTGCAGTCATTTACTTGGCCACATGATCCATCATAAGGGGTTGTAGATCATTTACTTGACTATACCTATTCATGGCTCCTTCCTAGAAGAAACAACTAAGACTAAAACATGTGCTTCACTAATTGTGACAACCACACGAACGAAACACCTATTGCTAGAACACTTGCTCCCTTGAGATACTTGAGATATTTGCTGTTTGCTACTTGTGAAACTTGCTTAGAAACTTGCATTTTAAACTTGCTTCACTAGTTATTAGACAAACCACACTCCACGTCACTTGCTTTTAATTAGTTAGTTCCTTTTAGTCAAACTTATTGCTTTGCATAAACAGCCATATAAGAGGGTTATAGGGATTTAGAGAATGGATAGCTTACCTTCAGCTCCTCGTGGGTTTGACACTCAAATACTTATCGAAAGGTACTACAATTGATCTCCTGCACTTGGGAGTCATCAAGCACTTTTCTGGCGCCGTTGCCGGGGAGCGTTGTGCTAAGCTTTTATTCTTGTTTGCATTACATACTAACATATAAACCTAAAACACACAAAAAAATTATAAAATGGAAAACAACCAAACAATTTTAGAACTGTATAATATCTACCTTGAATTAGGACATGAAGTGTTTGAGGAGAAATTGAAAAATTATTTGCACAATAATCATATTTGTGGTAGTACTAATTCTTTGAACACCTTTATTGCTAAGGAAAAACCTTGATCTTGGGGAAGTTTGTCTTGATGAATATGATATTTTTAGTCCCCCTACTATTGAGGATAAAAATGATATACTTGCTGATTCTATGGAAAATTTTAATCTTGGGGAAGTTGGTTTTGATGAGCATGATATTTCTAGTTCCCCAAGCTTGGTGGAGAAAATTCACTTTGATGATACTATGCCTCCTATATATGATGATTGCAATGAAAATTATGAATGTTTAACTCCCACTATCACTAATGAGGATTTTACTTATGTGGAGAGTAGTGATTCTTTTATGCATGTGGCTCATGATAAGAATTTTTTATGTGATATTCATATTGTTGAATCTATTCATGATGCTACTGAAAATTATTATGAGAGAGGGAAACATGGTTACACATATTTCAACAATATTAAGTTTCCCCTCTTTATGCTGAAAGTATTAAAGTTGCACTTGAGCTACCTTTCTATGCTTGCTATTATGTGCTTCTTTTATTTGCTTCATTACAAAATGCCAATGCATAGGAAAGGGGTTAGACTTAAAAATAAATTGTTTAATGTTTTTTGGTGTGTTCCTTATGCTTTAATTTCCTATTCGGTTTGAGCACACATTTATGTCTTTACAACATGTAAAATGCCTTTACCTACTGTTATGTATCATTTAGTTTAAGATTTTCATTTTATAAAAAATTTGGGAAAATAAATGAGAAGGATGAGTAATGGAGAAGTTGGGGTCGACCTTGAACATGTGTTGTTCATGCCAATGCAACCATTGGAAAGTATCTATCATTAAAACTTTTTACAAAGCTAAAAACAATAAAAATATTAGTTCACTACTGTAACATCACATTTCTGTCTTATTTCTCATCCTAAATGGCAAGAATAATCTTATATGAGAGATAGGATTAAACAATAGTAATTAGCTGTCAAGAAAACAGATTCCTGAACTTCACTGCGAAAAATGTTTAAAATCACGGAAGTGGAATTTTGACCTGGTAATTTACGACAGAAATATTTAGTTATCACTACATATTTCATTAGTTTTAAGTTTTCTGATTTGAGCAACTTAAGTGCCTCTAAAAATTCACTCTTTACGGGCTGTTCAGTTTTTGGCAGATTATGTCTTTATTTTGCATTGCTCTCATTACTTGTGTTTTGTGTGGTTCTTTTGATAAAGGAGCAATGCACAAGTGTAGTAACAGTAGTTAATATTTAGAATCAACTCATGATGTGTCTTTGCTGTACCTATGTGGATTTTATTTATGGAGGCACTAACCCCTCTAATCAAGTTTTATGTTGAGATTTGTGTAAGAAGAATTTTTCAGGAGGAAGAGTTGAGTGAGATGAACAAAGATCAAGAGAGACAACCAATCAAGCTTGGGGATGTAACCCTGGGCTCACCCTACATGTATCAAATAAGTACAAGAATCCAAGCTTGTGGATGCCGAGCCACCTCACTCCAACCATCATGATGTTAAGTAAGTAAAGCCTAGCTATATGGCTATAAAGAAAGCACTTTACGGGAGGCAACCCGGTTGTTTTTGTTTGGATTTTCCTAGTGTCCTATTGCTGTCTCAAGATATTAGTTTTTTTTTGTTTTAATTCTGGAGTTTTCAATAAAGAGTCAAATCAAACCCATTTGGACTTATAAGTTGCTATCCTAGTGCATGAAATTTCCGTTTCAGCACGAGTCTGCTCACCGTATGATTTTACGTTTTTTATTGGTATGTCGGATTGAGCTATTTTTTTAGTATCTTCTGCAATTTTTCGTCCTCTGTAAGAAAAAAAATTGGCTTAATTTTTTGACGAGTCTAGCTTAGGGAAAAACGTTCGTTTTGCTGCTGTTGCTTTTCTGGACAGATTCTGCCTTGTTTTGTTTTATGCACTCTTTGGGATTGGGAATCGAATTTCCATGATTCTTTCAAGTAAGAGAGTGAATATACAACATAACGAACCTTATTGTCTATCTACTGGAGCATTTGATTTGGAATTTTGCACAGCAAGCATGTGATTTGTTTGTCCTTGCTAATCTCACCCCACAGAAAAAGAATAGGAGAAACATGTTTTGTGAAGTCTTTTCACAGCGAATAGAGGAGCTGCGCCTCAATACATCCAAGAATGGTGAAAGCCATAAGCTTGGGGATGTGATGAACACACCACTGGAGCTACACTCTTTTGGTTAGCACACGTCTACTTTCTATTTTTCTAAGCAAAGCATTTATCGTAGAGACTTGAAGCGTCTAGTTTTTATTTTTATTTTTGTTTTGATAAGACCACACCCATCATTTTATATGAGATTGATCTACTGGAGTTTGGGGTTGGAATGTATTGGATGCTAGTATTATGACTTGGAATAGGGATGCCATGGTTGATTTGAAGAGCTACATATGTTTGCATGATTTATAGGCTTTTTATGTGTAGAAATTTGCAATAATGTTGTCTTGAGCTATCTCTTATTCATGTCCTTGATGTTAATTGCTGGTTTATTTAGATTGTCATGAAATGAGTAGTTCTATGGACATATGCATGCATAGTAGCTGGTCAACTATCTCCCTCTTGTTAGCCAAAAATTTAAAAAATTCAACAAGTAAAAACTTGTTTCCAACACTCCTTAGCCAAGTATTTATAGTGAGTCCACCATATCTTCCCATTAGCTTCATTGCTATTCCGAGTATGTTCACCATGTTATTGTGTTATTTATGTTCTAAATTAAGATATTCACTTTATTAATTGTCATGGGTTGAACTTGGGATAGGACTCTCACGAACTTTTGAAGGCACACTTTACTTTTTATGCATCTAATAAACATGACCCAATAATGGGAGCCACAAGTTTTGCGTTTGACAAGTGTGTGGTTGGGAGCTAGCTATAAACGTGTATCACCGAAAAGCTTTCAACATTGCACAAAAATTTACATTTGGTTGATATCATGTACTTTTGTTTTTGGACTCCTGCCATGCCGAAATGAAATAGAGGAATAGTAAGTTTTGATGAGTAAGTATCTATATGACTAGAGAAACGTATTGGGCCGCTAACCCAAGCCATGCTTTATCATGGTGGAAATTTACTTACAGCTTGAGTGACTCTACAACACATCCTACAATAAAATAAGAAGCTATGCATAACAGTGAATGAAAATAAAAAGGATGATGAGTCTACTCCGTTTGTTTGTCTTGTCATTGTGACATGGGCTTGTTTCCATGTCATGGGACAAGAGGTACCTCTTTGCGGTTCTCTATGATGTCATTAATACTTATTATGATTGTACAAAGCTTATTAGGAATCTTAAGTTGAGTAATCATGGAGTAGGTTTTCACACTCACGGGGCATGAGGCTTTCAACCACCTTGTCATTCTCATTACTTCAATACTCACAATTTTAAGATGCTAGTGATAAAGGGGCAATGGGAGTCCTAGATCAATGGATACCACATTTCAATTAGTAATTTTAGTTGAATAATTTAGAGGCTAAATAAGACTTGATCATGTTTTACCTCTACTCAATTTTCTCCAAAGTGTCCACCATATTTTCTATTTTCCATTATGCTATTCTTTGACCAATATAGCATTTTACTTTTCATTTTGTGTATGCATTTGGTCCATAGTGCTTTTATTTCATTATACACTTTGTGAACTTTCATGAAGTATCTTTGCTTGCATATTTGATATTTCTTACAACATGAATTGTATATTGCTACTCATTTCTAGTATTAATCATTTGATTATATGTAGCATGAATAATCCTCCTTCATATCCCATGATTGTTTCAATATGCAAAGTCCATGTTAGTTTTATCACCTTCATACTCGGGGACGAGCATGGGTTAAGCTTGGGGATGTTGATGCATGTAAAATGCATACATGAACTTTTCATGTTATTACTTGTTTTTCCTACATATTAGCAACTTATATTCATGTTTTATAATTATTTGGGGGATTTTCTAAACAATCCCCCTTCTTTTGGTTCTAACCCTGTTTTTCCAGAAAACGTACTTTTTAGTGTTTCAGACTTTCCGGGAGCTTCGGGACTCCAAAAAGGGCAAGGACAAAGAGCACGGTTCAGAATTTTCGAGACGAAGACCATGGGACAAACTAGAGGGCCAAAAGGCCAACCAGGTGGCAAAGATGACCCTCCACGCGGCCATATTCCTTGGCCGCGTGAGAGGCCCCCTTTTTACCCCCGTGGCTCCGATGCCGTCGATCTTTCTTCTTCCGAGTGTCTCGTGACCTAAAAACGACTATATAAAGGGTCCCCTGGCCTTTTCGAGAGGAGGCAGCGCCGAGAGACGAAACCACGAAACAGAGAGACAGAAGGCTGCCGCCGGAGAAGATCGGAGGGGGGAAACGCCGCCGGGATCACCCCCGGAGGGCTCCACCCCCTCCGGCGTGTTCATCATCAACATCTACAGCAAGATCAGCTCCATCTCTCCACTGTAATCTCTTGGCAAACACAATGTATGATGCAATACTATATTCCCTAGATGTATTGTGTCTCCCCGTCTATGTTTGAGTAGTGAATTGTTCTTGGCAATGGTGAAATAGTTCGTTGATTGGTTGCATACAAGTTTGTTATCTTCTATGATTGTCTTTATGTACAATATATGAGTGCACGCATATGTTGGGGAATGCATATAAGGTGATCACCGGTAGCATAATGGAGTGGTGGTGACTTGGGAGTGACAGTAACATGAGACCGAGCCACAAAGTTAAGTTATTTGGGGATATATATAGGGGACCTTAGAACGTAAGGCTATGGTGGGACTTTATGTCTTAATCAGTCTTGTGCAGTCATTTACTTGGCCACATGATCCATCATAAGAGGTTGTAGATCATTTACTTGACTATACCTATTCATGGCTCCTTCCTAGAAGAAACAACTAAGACTAAAACATGTGCTTCACTAATTGTGACAACCACACGAACGGAACACCTATTGCTAGAACACTTGCTCCCTTGAGATACTTGAGATATTTGCTGCTTGCTACTTGTGAAACTTGTTTAGAAACTTGCATTTTAAACTTGCTTCACTAGTTACTAGACAAACCACACTCCACGTCACTTGCTTTTAATTAGTTAGTTCCTTTTAGTCAAACTTATTGCTTTGCATAAACAGCCATATAAGAGGGTTATAGGGCTTTAGAGAATAGATAGCTTATCTTCAGCTCCTCGTGGGTTCGACACTCAAATACTTATCGAAAGGTACTACAATTGATCTCCTGCATTTGGGAGTCATCAACGCAGCACTCGAATTCGCGATCTGAGGCTTCCCAATCTAACGCTACAGCCACTGGGCTAAGAGATTGTTCATGTATAGCTTACTGTTTTAACCTTTTTATTACCTCTTTTTTATTTTCTGTTTTTCATATTTTCCATATTTTTTGTTTACCAAATTTTTTTGTTCAGAATTATTTTTTGGTTTAAACTGAAAAATGCTCAAACTTTGAAGTGCTCAAATTCAAAAACTGTTCAGACAAAAAATGTTCAAATGAAAAATGTTCCGATTAAAAATTGTTTAAATTGGAGAATTGTTCATATTTCACATTTGTTGATGTTTAGAATCGTTTGTTCTTTGAAAATTGTTCAAACTTAAAAAAATGATAAAAATGAAAATTTGTCGTTTCAAAAAATGGTTCATTTTTAAAAAAGTATATCACAAAGAATTGTTCACTTTCAAAAGTTGTTCAATTTGAAAATTTGTTCGTTTCAAAAAATTATATTCAGATTAAATTTAAACTTTTATTTTTTATATATTTTCGTATTTTCAAATAAAATTATTATTAAATAATTATTCATATAAATATCTAAAAAAATAGAGATTAAAACAGAACATACCTGTATTGTACCGGCCCAGTAGCACACACCGCTACTGCAGGGCCGACCGGATGTGTGGGCGAGTCCTTGTACGACTCGCCTATAGGGAACCCCGAATCAACGCCCGTCAAATAGAAGCTTCCCGAGATGAGCCCAGTTAGAGGAATAATGATGGTGGAGTCTTGGGCTGGGTCGGCCCTCCCTTTTATCGCCTGACTTGCGTCTAAATCCCAATCCAAAGCCCAACCCGGACCAAAGCATGGTCCCGGAATTTCAGGTTGCGGTTGGTCCAGGTTTCCCATGGACCTACAACCTTCATGCTCAACTTCTTCTCTACCTTGTGTGTAGTTCAAACAAACTCGTCGCAGTGATTTGTCCTGTCTACACAGTTGTGGCTAGAACGTTCAATCAATCTGACTCACCACTAAGTCCCATGTGATCTAATCTTTTACTGGCGTACGGTAAGAAACAAATTGAAGGGTCTATGGAACACTAGCAAGCTAGGCTAATGCGTTCTATTTCAAGATCGACATCATGGAGTTTTCGACCTCGTCACATGTCAAGTCATGACAATGAAAATGGATGAATTTTGACAGCTGGGCTTGGCTTGGCTATTGATGGCGTGAGGTCTGACAAAGCTTGAAACAAGTTGCACATGCGGCACCTGGGGTGCTACCACGCTTGGAATGCACCACACTGACCGAGAAGTAAGCGTAGGCTATGTTTTTTCGAAATGAAGGTTCTACCCATAGCTACAACCGGTTTTTTTATTAAAAATAAAACAACCACCACGTCTTACAAGTAAATATAGCAATCAACCAGGGGCGGAGCTCCCAACAGGGCAAGGTAGGGCATCCGCCCTACCTTGATTTTTGGCAAAAAAATTACATATATATAGGCATTTTTCTTTGTATATGAAAAACTGGTAAGTTCAGCTCATTTTTTTAGAGAGGAAAAGATAAATACAGCGAAACCGGGCCGCAATGCATACTGGCTCGGCCGGAATAGGCTTTATGGGCTGTGTGCGGAGAGAGTTTCGGCCGAACTGGGCCACAGGCCACGCTCAGAGCTGTAGACTATGGCTGAATCGCTATGTTTTCTTCGATGGATGACGGTAACAATCGATCGGTCCTAGTCGGTATAGCTCTTGCCTCTTTGAGCTGAAGGCCTGAAGGGCGACACCATCGCTCCTGCCGGCTGCGGCGAGAACGTCTAAACGGCAGGCCTGCTGAACGGGGAGCCGTCCGACTGGCACGACAGCAGACCAGGACAGCATCAAAAGAAGATCACGGGCGGTGCCAGCAAGCAAGGTGCCGCACCGCTGCAGGTTCTTTCCGACGGCTACTTGGATGTTAGGCTTCTACGATCTGCAGGAGAGCTGTTTGGATGTACACATGGACAGAAAAAAGGCACCTGCAGGCTGCAGCTCCGAAAAGGGAAGGTACAATTCATGATACCGTGTGTGAACTGGAATTCCAAGATGAGCTAGATATATAAATTGGTAAAATACCGAGTTTTTTCTGTAATATTTGTTAAAATAACCAACCACGTGTTTATGTTTTTAGGTTCATTAGCGCTATATTTTTATCTCCTATTTCTGCCCAAATATGTTTATGTGTATATTGTACTAAGTTGCATCAAACCTTTTCTATCCTTTAGAGTTCGCCGGCCATAATTTTTTCCCGTCCTCCGCCACTGCAATCAACTAAACCTGAAGCTACCAACCTAGCGATAGCCTGCTACCTACAAGACCGATGAATGGGGTAGCTAAACACAGGGCCGAACGCCCTGACCACACACCAACACAAATCATCTAAAAATCGAAGGCCACAACAAACCGCCCATTAGCAATGAAGGGGAAAAACCGTTACAACACCCCGTAGTGCACACGACGTACACGCTTCAGATGTTGTTGCCTCCGTCTTCCACTCACCCGTTTTCAGGACAGAGATCAAGACATTCACCAAAAATGCTTACTGATGTTGCCCTGTAAGACGATGATTCGATCATCCGAACAACGTGAAGAGATGAACCAAACCACCAATGGAAATTCATAAGTCTATTGACTTTGACTAATATCTGCTAGATTTACTGGATTTGTAGAACATACACAGTGCATCCTCCCACGTCTTGCTTCCAGTAGCATTAGAGGCTTCGGATTCTTCAACATAGGATGAAAAGTCATAAGAGCACATGCGACCCGGCCAATGTACATTCTAGTATGTTTAGAACATGGTCGTTTTTCCTAGTCCAAATCTTGTCCATCTACTATCCTCAAATGTCTCTCGAATGTCAACATAACCGTTACAATCAGGCGCCCGAGACCATTAATTGTTCTAGGTTTATTGAATGTTTAGGATATCGCTTATCGTCAACTTATTGGTCGGTCATAGATAAGAGATAATCGTTTACCGTCCGATAAAGATAAGAGATAAACCGTCTTATTGGCTCATAAATCAATTTTATCGGTTGATTATTTATTGGCCAATTTTCTTGTAAATTCTAAATTTTACCACTAAAATAACTAAAATATGGTATACAAATATATCATATAAGCACTAAACATTATAAAATATTATAAATATAGATATCAGTCAATATATGGCCATATCGGGGGATAAATCGCTGCCAGAGCGATAAATCGGCCTCGAGCGATAAACTCCGATACTATTCACTTATCTTACCGATCGCCGCCCGATAAGCGATAAATAGGCCGATAAATTGACATATCAAAAGACATTTTGAACAATAAGTTTAGTTAGACGTGGTTAGACTATTGTTCATTTGTTCTCTACAACTAGTTAACTTATATTTGTGAGACCCGTATGTTCTAGAACTGTCTAAAGATTTGCTGAAATACTAAAATAGGTTCGCACATATATTACTAATACAATGTGTTTAAATAGATTGAACTGATCAAATCTAGCATTGTTGTTTTTGTCTGATTGACTTTTGGTTTAGATACAAAAAAATAGCGTTAAAATCCCATAAATTTCCGCAACCATATCTTGAAATTTAAAATATAGTCCAACATAAACCACAATTTTTAGCACTAGTGTATTTCCATTAACAAACATTATAAATTGCATAACAATGAACTTTAAATTTAATAGTTACTTCCTTCCCAAAATATGTGATCTATAACTTTGGTCCTTTATTTGAAGTAAATCAGTGCCTACAATAACAATCAAATACACTATAAAAACATGTTTAGTTAGCAGTTTCACAGCTTATATTTGGTTAAGGAGACATAAGAAATGCAAACATCTACGATACAACCTAAATGCACTACGAGAACATATTTCACGATTATGTTTTACACCATATATTTTTGGATGAAGTGAGTAGTAGCGCGTGGTTGATTCTGATGGGTACAAACTAAAACAGCTACTAGCGAGTATTTTATGAATAAGCTTGTAAACCTAGAAAAATATTAAAATGATATAACATGTTATGACGAAGTAAAAAAACATGACGAGCAGCACGGCTCCCACGGCTCCTGTTGTGAAAAAGCAGTGCATTTACGCCGACAATGTAATTCTCATCGATGATGGAAAGCAGATCAATCAGTTATGCTCGCAGATCAACCACCATCCTAGCATCTAGGCTACCATCGGTGATAGGGCAAAGAAATCCAATCTTGATATGGCGGGTAACGAGGGTACATCTACCTACATGCTCGTCATGTTGGATTCTGGTAAAGTGCCGTTTATTCAGGTTGTGTCGTACTAGTACCATATGGTAGAGCTAAATGCATGAACTTGTTCCATCGCGAGTTCAGCGTGTTTACACTTTTCGAGAGAGATATGTGTGGTTATTTGTGTGCTTTAAAACCTGCATAACCCTCTTCAATGCGGTTCTTTTTCTGAATCGTTTTTGTCAACTTAATTTATTAGCTCCTAATATCTCTGCTCGGCCCAGTCCAGGTATGCATGCATGATGCATATTATCCGAAAGAAAATATACAAATGTTTTGTGCTAATTTTATCGTGCATCATACTTGTACTCGATCAAGTGCTTCTTCCCACGATCTTGTACTTGCAGTGGCATTCTTCTACGCCTTTGTTTTTTTGTGAGTCACCGGGTTCCTCTTCTTTCTTTACGTGCTCTCTGCAATACAACGGCCATCGACTTAGTGGTGGTTATGATTTTTTATGGCACGGACAATTAATGTTCTAGCTCCACTTGTGTCAAATCATGTGTCATGGTTTCTAGTGATGTCAATCGTCGGTAAAATTCTGCTAACATTCTGAAGAAAACTTTATGATCACAGTCTCACATACTAATGTTTCCCTTGTTTAAAGTGGTATTTTCGACAACCTTATAGGAACAGTGTATTTACAAGGATCCTTCTATATGTAGAACAACCAATATTTTTGACAAGAATTGGATCTGATTGTGTATGTTTTGTATGTCTTGTATCCACTGTGAATTTTGTAACTGAGTTGTATATCCTGGATGGACATGTGCTTGTTGTGAAAATTGCATCCTCTAATCCTCCAATTACTAGGGACTGTTTGAGTTCATTTCGCTACTTCCTGGCATGATCTGGGTGGTTGTTGTCACCTGTGTTTGTATATAAATACACTAGAGATGATGTTTAGATTGTGGTACCGACATCTTCTGGTTAAACGGGAATTATATGGTATTTCTCTTGATTGGAATCATGCATGCTCCTATGTCACTTTAGTGGTTATGCCTCGCAACTTTTGGAGTTGTTTGTCTTGAAATTGCGTCTTCTTTTTTAATAAGTTTCTAAACGATTTGCTTGTGGTGCAGACTGGTGTTGATCGCGGGACAAGTTGGCTCACTCTCTATAGTCGGCGGCATCCATGCGGGCGAGCGATGAAGTGTCAAAGCCATCGTGACCCGGGGCCATGGGTAGGTAAAATCTGTCATTGTCACTAGCTTCTACCAGAATGACGCCTATTTATTGATTTAACAAGTTTCTTGTCTCATGCGTTCTAGCCTCAGTCTGTGTATCATTACTTTGTGCTGATCAAAAGATCGTCTTGCCGTGCAGCTTGGGATACCCACGCTATGGACATACTGGAACCACTTCAACCCTGTTAGCATCCTTGACCTCGCCCCCAAGTCCCACCGTGGTGACCTGGATGCTGCAGTTAAGAAGCTCGTCGACATTGCTACCCAAAGGTTGATATTTTTTCTTTGGTCGTGCCGTGCTATTGAGTACTAATATACATGGTGCTCTGGTTTCGTGCCATGGCTGTGTGCGTGTTGTGCTAGCCAAGCACTAATTTTTTTGGTTATATAGTCCGTGATTCATGAATTTTCTGTTTGTCATGATGATGAAATTATTAAGATGTTCATTGTCATCAGTGTGTATATACTGCATCATCTCCTTGCTAGACACCATGATGATTTAACCGACCAACCCCTGCTTCTTATGTGTTCTGGTTGGTTATGATGGTAGTAGGAGGATAAATCCCTTGCAGTTCGCTTTCCTCAAGGGACGTTTTATCCATGATGGGATCTTTGCGTTGTATGAGATTGTCCACGAGGTTAAGGTGCGCCGTCATAAATGAGTGTTTCTGAAGTTAGATTTTCAGAAGGCTTATTATAGTCTCGACTGGTCATTCCTTCGCCAGGTTATGATGCAGCGGGGTTTTGACGGCCGGTTCCTTTCGTGGGTCATGCAACTCGTCATGAGTGGCAATACCGTGATTAACATAAATGGGGACATTGGTCCCTATTTTAGATCTTCCTATGGGGTGAGGCAAGGGTGCCCTATCTGCGCTATCCTATTTGACCTGGCTATGGATGCCCTGGCGGCTATCCTGGATAAAGCCAAGGTAGCCGGCCACATCTCCGGAGTGGTTGGGCACCTCATCCCGGGAGGTGGTGTCACCCACATGCATTACGCGTATGATACCATGATTATGGTGGAGGGACCGGGGTTGGATATTGTCAACCTCAAATTCCTATTGTTGTGTTTTGAGGCCATGTCTGGCATGAAGATTAACTTTGACAAGAGTGAGGTCATAGTGCTTGGCTATCCCTCAGAGCAACAACAACGGATACCGGATAACCTCAATTGCAAGTTGTCCGCTTTCCCGGTTTCCTATCTGGGGTTCCTGCTGAGCGACTCTAGGATCCTTCTTAAGGATCTGAAACCCCTGTTGGGGAGGGTTAGACGGAAAGCGGAATCATGGTGCGGGCGCTTCACTTCCAAGGGGACTAAGTCCGTACTTATCGGTTCGTGTCTTTCGAGTATTCCGTCATATATGATGGGAATTTACTCCCTCACGGAAGGGGTCCATGCGGCCTTTGACAAGGAGTTATCCCGCTTTTTCTGGCAGGATGACCATGGACGTCAAAAGTACCACATGGTTAAGTGGGCGGATGTTTGTGCCCCCAAGGACTTGGGGGCAATAGGTATTGTCGCGTCCTGGAAAATAAATGTTGCTCTCATGCTTAGATGGGTCTGGCACATCCTGAGGGACGAGGGGGGCCCTTTGGCTTCAACTCATCAAAGCGAAATACCTCGAGGGGAGCACACTCCTTGCATGTGAGAGACATGACAGATCTCTATTCTGGAGGTCTATCCAGGCTCTGAAGCAGGACATTAGGAAAGGGGCCCGGTTCTACCTTGGGGATGGCCGTGGCATCATGTTCTGGCTTAACCCGTGGCTTCAGGAGCGTCCACCCCGGTTGGAGTTCCCGAGACTCTTTGCTATTTGTGCGGACCCATCCCTAGTGGTGTCTACGGTATTTCGGCAGAGGTCCTGGGATATCGCGTTTTGGCGCACATTTGGTCTGACGGAGGCGGAGGCATGGGCGGAGTTGGTGGCGGCGTTTCCTGGCTCGATATCTGGGGCCCTGATCAGGTTTCTTGGTCTTTGGCTCCATCGGAGTCCTTCACGGTCAAGTCAGCGTACCGACCTAGTTTGCTGGGCCTTCGATACCATGGGCCTCTCCCCTATGGAAGCTCACGTTGCCCTTGAAGATAAAAATCTTCGTGTGGCAATTGTTGTGTGATAGGCTACCTTCGGGGATTGAGGTGGCCAAATGATGCAACCCAACGGACGGCTTGTGTCCCCTGTGTACGACCCCAGTATCGAGTACGCACATATTCTTTGTGAGTCCCGCTGCCCGGTTTCTGTGGAATTTCGTACAGGAGGCCCTAGGTCCTGCATGGCAGACCGCGGACCTTGGCGAGTTACTAGAAACCAGGGCGGACCATGCCGGAGGTGGCAGACATCTCTTCTGTCTGGTGTTTGCAGCGATGGCGTGGTCCTTATGGACGACCCGCAATAAAATGGCGATTGAGAAGATTTTCTTGAGGCGGTCATCTGACTCTATGTTCAAATTCTTGGCCTTCTTGCAGCAGTGGCATCCGCTGTGTAGGCAGCGGGGTAGGGCGCGGCTAGACGACTCCATCGACAGATTTCTAGTGGCCGTGCGTCGCATCACCGCGGTGGCTCCACCCTGAGGCTCCATGCTCACCACCCCCTTGATACGTCATAAACGTATCCTTAATTTCTGATGTTCCATGTTGTTTCCTTATTGTTTCCCACATGTTTCCTATATACTTTATGCCATTTTTATCGATTTTCCGGACTAACCTATTGACAACATGCCACAGAGTCAGTTCCATGTTTTTTGTTGTTTTTAGTTTCAGAAAAGCTGTTTCGGAAATATTCTCGGAATTGGAAAATTCGAAGCCCGGAAGTCTTCGAATTACCGAAGGTTCCACAGTGTCTTGAAGAGACTCGGAGAGGGGCCTCAGCGGGCCCACACCATAGGGCGGCACACCATGGGGTGGTGTGGGCCCTCCTGGCCTCCACAACCTTTGCCCTTTCGCCTATTTATACCCCATGAGACGTAAACTCTAAAAAGATACCACTTCGTCCCAAAAAACAACCGAGGCCGCAGTCATCGTCATCTCGAGATTGGGAGGGTTCTGGAGCTCTCCCCGGCACCCTGGCGGGAGGGGAATTCATCACCGGAGGGGTCTACACCACCAGGCTCTCCTCCGAAGTGATGCGTGAGTAGTTCATCCCTGGACTACGGGTCCATAGCAGTAGGTAGATGGTTGTTCTCTCCACTTTGTACCTCATGTTTAGATCTTGTGAGCTGCCTAACATGATCAAGATCATCTTTATGTAATGCTACATGTTGTGATTGCTGGGATCTGATGAATGTTGAATGCTATGTCTTCTGTTTATCAATCGATCATGTTATCTTCATGCATATGTTTTTTATGATCTTGCATGCTCTCCATTATTAGTAGATTCTCTGGCCAAGTAGATGCTAGTAACTCCAAGAGGGAGTATTTATGCTCGATAGTGGGTTCATGCCTCCTTTGCATATGTGCTCGAGTGACAGAAACATGACAGATGGAGGATGTGTTGTTGCCATTAGGGAGAAAACAATAGTGTTTACCTAGTTTACATTGTTTACATTACACACTTTTCTTACGGCGATAATCTGTTGCTTGCAACTTAATACCCAACTTTTGTTCGGATGATAATCGAAGGGTGGATCATTAGACATGGATACAGTTGGATGAAGGTCTATGTATTTTGTTGTAATGCATGCATGAATCACATAGTAATCTTTATGTCTTGCATATGCACTACGGTGCAGCCTTCATTTCTGTCAATTGCCCAGCTGAGATTTGTTCACCACACATGTTATTTATGTTTCATGGAGAGACACCACTAGTGAACTGTGGACTCCGGTCCATTTTCCACATACTGATGAAAACACCTACTGATTTCATATTGTTCCTACTGTTTTCCACACCATACGTTTAACTTCTTTGTGTTCAGCAAAACCGGTGAGATTGACAACCTCACTGCTTCATTGGGGCAAAGTGATTTGATTGTGTTGTGTAGGTTCGACGTTGCTGCTGAACCGGTAGTGCGTCCTGCCATCTCAGCTGCTTCAACCTTCTGAAGTTACTCCTTCCTCCTACTGGTCGATTCAACCTTGTTTTCTTTCATAGGGAAACTTGCTGCTGCACTCTTTATACCTTCCACTTGGGGTCTCCCAACGAACGTGTGTTCACACGCATCAAGCACTTTTCTGGCGCCGTTGCCGGGGAGAAAGAGAATTTCTGCAAGAGGAGTCTCTCACTTCCAATCTATTTTCTTTGTTTTTGTTTTGCTTAGTTTACTTTATTTTGTCTTGTTTGCTTCTCTTTATCAAAAACAAAAAAATAGTTCTTATTCTAGTTGTTATTCTTTCTTTACCATGCTTGCTAGCAATGTTTGATGCCTTTGAAACTAGATCTTATAGGCAAGGTGGGTTCACAGATGAACAACAAAATTATTATAAGGAACACCGCTTGTCACAAAAAGGAATACACTTATGGGAGCAAATTAATAAATTGCATGACTATGCTAAAAACTTGTGCTCTACTTATAATGTTACTTATTGCTTTGATAAATCTTGCTGCTGTAGGAGGTATAAACACCTCCCTTTTCAATGTGAGTATAAAATGATGTTACCATATCTTATTATGTCAAGGGAAATTATGAACTTTATGATGTGGAACAAATTGAAGAATTTATTGTTTGGAAGGGTGCATTCGAAATTGCCTATTTGCTTGAAAGTATTAATGGTGCACCTTATAAATACGATATTTATGCTATACTTGAATATTGCTTTGATAATTACAATGATTGTAATTACTACATAATGGAATATCTTAATAAATGTTCTCCCCCAAAGGGAGAGAATAATGCCTTGCAGGAACCTACGGAAGAAGAAACTGCTGAATGTGGAAGCCCATTGGATGAAAAAGAGGAGGAGAGTGATGATCAAGAGGAGGAAGAATGGAGCTACCCATGTCTACCTCCCAATGAGAGTAACTCTAACTCATACATTATTTGATGAAATTGATACTTTCTATACTTGTGATCTCGATACTACTATGAATGGAACTTGTGAGAATGATATTGCTATTGTTATTTATGATAATCCATGCTACTTGGATAAATCCTATGATAATGCTCTTAATGATGGTCCTATGTTACTTGATGTTATAAATTATAATGCTACTGAAAATAGGATTGCTATAATGTGTCCTATACCTTTTATGAGTGATCAATCAACTTTTTTTTTTGCTATTGCTAAAAGTGGGAAGAAATAGGAGCTCATTTTTTGATCCCACTATTTTTGAGCTTGATATGAATTGTGTTCTTTTAGACCATGACAAACATGCTTTATGTGATAATTATGTTGTTGAGTTTGTTCATGATGCTACTGAAAATTATTATGAGAGAGGAAAATATGGTTGTAGGAATTTTCATGTTACTAAAACACCTTTTGTTTTGAAAGTTTTGAAGTTGCTCTTGTTCTACCTTTCCATGATTTCTAGTTTGAGCTTCTTTAATTTATTTCTTTACAAGATTCCTATGCATAGGAACAGGGTTAGACTTAAATTTGTTTTATACTTGATTCTTGATGCTTTCTTTTGCTTCAATTCATATTTATTACGTGAACATCTACTTGATTCCACTTTTCTGGGCCTAGCTAAAAGGCATTAAAGATAAGCACTTCTTGGGAGATAACCCATGGTTTTATTTTTGCTTTGTTTTTCTCTGTTTTTTTTGAGTCAAGGGGTTGCATAATTCTATAGCAACTTCTTTGTATCTTTCTTTTCATGTTTTAGTTGTGCCAAGTAAGGTTTCTGACGAGAGTTGGAGTTGGTTTTCGGATTTTTGTGCAGGAAACAGATTTCTGCTGTCCACCGTAAAAAATCGCATAAATCATAGAAAAATCAGAATGACCTGAAATTTATTGTGCTTATTCCTCGGCTAATTCTGCAAATTTTTCTTTCTTTAAGTTTTTTATCTGAGCAACGTAAGTGCCTTGATTTTTTTTTGTCTTTACAGACTATTCTGGTTTTGACAGATTCTGCCATTTTTCTTACATTTGCTCTTTTGCGATGTGAAGTGGATTTCTTTGCTTCACGAAACATCAGTGGTTCTAGATAATGTTTAAAAGTATCAATAGCACTTGTGCGATATAGAACCAATGGATTTTTAATTGTTTCACTAACCCTCTAATGCGAATTACTGTTTGAGTGTGGTGTGAACGAAGTTTTCAAGGGTCAAGAGAAGAGGTGATATATGTGATCAAGAAGAGTGCAAGTTCAAAGCTTGGGGATGCCCCCGTGTGGTTCATACAAGCATATTTTTGTATGACTCAAGCATATAAGCTTGGGGATGCCCAAGGCATCCCCTTCTTCATCAACTATCTATCAGGTCACTTCTCGTGAAACTATATTTTTATTTTGTCACATCATATGAAGTTTACTTGGAGCGTATGTTTGTTTTTTTATTTTGTTTTCTTTTGTTTGGGCATTCCCTTCTTCACAACTATCTATCAGGTCACTTCTCGTGAAACTATATTTTTATTTTGTCACATCATATGAAGTTTACTTGGAGCGTCTGTTTGTTTTTTTATTTTCTTTTGTTTTCTTTTATTTTCATTGCTGCAATAATATAGTTGGACCCTAGAATCCTTTGTCTGGGAGATAGACACTCTCCGCTTTTTCGTTTGAATACTTGCTATGCTAGTATTCTTAGCTTTTCTTCTAGTTGCTGCAAAAATTCCTGCTTAGCTCTTGTTTTCATTGCATCTCTTGTTCAGAGTTGTTAGTTTTAGTAGTGCTTTCTGAGTCCTGTCATGTTTTCTTGCTGTAAAATTTAGAGATTTTTTGTTAAAGCATGTTTTGTATGGTGCTTGTTGGGAAAAGAAACTGCTGCTTGAGGTAGAATTTTTAACGATGCAAGTAGAAGTTTGTATAGACTATGGCTAGACTTTTTCATATCATTCTAGATGTTATTTTAGTTTTAAATCCTTGTGGTTATTTAGTAGTATGATTAGCCTCGAATAGTTGAGAGTGTTTATTGTGCCATTGAAAGAATCATGAGTTGTTCTTGTCATATTGAAGCATAAATTTGTGGTGTTCTCCTTTGAATGTTTTATTTGGTTGACTTGGCGCATGCGCACACCATGTTTATGACTATGAACCAGCCATGAATAGCCTCCATGATCATTTAGTTTTTGAACTTGTGGTACCACTTATGCTTTGATTAATGATGTTTATGTCGCTATGCATGATTATGGATTTTATGCTCTCTTGATTTGTCGCTCCCAGTCTTTTGCTAGCCTCCACCTGTACTGAGTATGAGTTCTACTCGTGCATCCAACTCCCAAAAACCAAAGTTTTCCCATTGTGTCCACCATACCTACCTACATGTGGTATTTAACCGCCACTCCAAAGTAAATTGCTCATGTGTTACCGTTAAAACTTTCAAAATTACTCTTGTTTTGTTCTCCTGTTTTAGCTCATGAGACATAAATAGAGAATATTTATCTCACTTGTTGATTGGACTTTCACACCCTGGACTAGTGGCTTCATCCCCTTATCCAATGACAGAAGAGCTGGCAGCGGGGTGCTCAGCCCCAAATTAATAACACAAATTCTCTTCACTAGTTTTGCCCCTGATTTATCAGTCAGAGCATAATTGTGTAAACAAAAGAGAGAAAGGGATGACCTTCTACCCAGATGCGTCCTTCCATGGGAGAGCTCTTGTGAAATCTAGTTGGCTTGTGACATACTGTATTTTCCGTTTACCATTCGTTGACATAAGCATACACCTCTCTTAAAAAAGATTTTTATACCTATGTTTAATAAAATAAAAGCTCTAGCACATGAGTTGATATCTGCTTACCTCTGCAAAGGGCCTTTCTTTTACTTTTATGTTGATTATCCATTTTCTAACTTTATGCATGGTTGAGAGAGCATAGTTGCCATTCTGATTTTTATGTGCATTTGTCCCAGAAACATTATTAATTTATTCATGATGTGTTATTGGTTGTTCTCTAATTATTTGTTCTAGTCTTCCTCAGGAACTTTGAAGGTGTCCTGGCATTTATGTTTTTCCCCACTCTTAAGGACTAGCGAAATATCACTTTGACATGTTTTCTCTATACTTGAAACTAACGTATATCTTTCGTTGCATTGTTATTCATGATCTTTTATTTGTGTTACTTCTCATGATGCAAGGTGATTGCTATGATTTATTATTAAAATTCTATTTATCATGCTTGTGTTTAAGTTTTATGATCTGAGCTTACTTAGGATTTTACATTATTGATGATCAAGTTTATGTTGGTAGCATGTCACCTCAGAAATTATGTGTTTTTTATCCTTTACCTACTTGAGGAAGAGTAGGAACTAAGCTTGGGGATGTTGATACGTCATAAACATATCCTTAATTTCTTATGTTCCATGTTGTTTTCTTATTGTTTCCCACATGTTTTCTATACACTTTATGTCATTTTTATCGATTTTCCAGACTAACCTATTGACAAGATGCCACAGAGCGAGTTCCCCGTTTTCTGTTGTTTTTAGTTTCAGAAAACTTGTTCTGGAAATATTCCCGGAATTGGAAAATTCAAAGCCTAGAAGTATTAGAATTCCCGAAGGTTCCACAGAGTCCCGAAGAGACCCGGAGGAGGGCCTCAGGGGCCCACACCATAGGGCGGCACGCCCCTGGCCGCGCCATGGGGTGGTGTAAGCCCCCTGGCCTCCATCGTCTTTGCTCTTTCGCCTATTTATACCCCCCGAGATGTAAACCGTAAAGATATACCACTTCGTCCCAAAAACACCCGAGGCCGCCGTCATCGTCATCCCGAGATCGGGAGGGTTCTCGAGCTCTCCCCGGCACCCTACCGGGAGGAGAATTCATCACCGGAGGGGTCTACACCACCATGCCCTCCTCCGAAGTGATGCGTGAGTAGTTCATCCCTGGACTACAGGTCCATAGCAATAGCTAGATGGTTGTTCTCTCCACTTTGTACCTCCTTTTTAGATCTTGTGAGCTGCCTAACATGATCAAGATCATCTTTATGTAATGCTGCATGTTGTGTTTGCTGGGATCTGATGAATGTTGAATGCTATGTCTTCTAATTATCAATCTATCATGTTATCTTCATGCATATGTTATTTATGATCTTGCATGGTATCCGTTATTAGTAGATGCTCTCGCCAAGTAGATGCTAGTAACTCCAAGAGGGAGTATTTATGCTCGATAGTGGGTTCATGCCTCCTTTGCATCTGTGCTCGAGTGACAGAAACATGACAGATGGACGATGTGTTGTTGCCATTAGGAGAAAACAACGGTGTTTACCTAGTTTACATTGTTTACATTACACACTTTGCTTACGGCGATAATCTGTTGCTAGCAACTTAATACCCAATGTTTGTTCGGATGATATTCGGAGGGTGGATTATTAGACATAGATGCAGTTGGATGACGGTCTATGTATTTTGTTGTAATGCCCGCATGAATCACATAGTAATCTTTATGTCTTGCATATGCACTATGGTGCAGCCTTCATTTATGTCAATGGCCCATCTGTAATTTGTTCACCACACCTGTTATTTATCTTTCACGGAGAGAAACCACTAGTGAACTGTGGAGCCCAGTCCATTTTCCTCATACTGATAAAACACCTACTGCTTTCATACTGTTCCTACTGTTTTCCACACCATACGTTTAACCTCTTTGTGTTTAGCAAAACTGGTGAGATTGACAACCTCACTGCTTCGTTGGGGCAAAGTGATTTGATTGTGTTGTGTAGGTTCAACGTTGCTGCTGAACCGGTGATGGCTCCCAAGTGCAGGAGATCAATTGTAGTACTTTTCGAATTAGAAAGGTTGTCGAACCCACGAGGAGCAGAAGGAACTGGTAAGTAGAATAGCAAAGGAATAATAAAAGCAACAGGTGTTTTTGTGTTTTAATTGTGTAGTGCAAGTAATGTAAAAGGCGGAAAGTAAATTGCAGCAACTATTAGGTCCCAATGAGAGACAAAGCCCAATCCTCTAATGCGCAAGAGGACAAGCTCAAGTGTGTGTTTGTGTCTTATATGTGGAAAACGTTCCCGAGGGCTGCACGGATTTAGCTGGCATAGTGATTCATTGCATAACATGTTTGTATATCTTGTGTAGTTTTAATCTTCTTCGGACGGAGCCACAAATAGGAATAGCTAAATAAATAAACTATCACCCCTTATGATGGATCACGTGGCCAATTAAATGACAGCACGAGAATTATTAAGACATGATGTCCCACCATAGCCTTATGCTCTAAGGTCCCCGATACAAGTACCCTCATAATGCAATTCAACGACTCCATCTCAAGTTCATGTCACCTAAAGACATCATCACGTCACTACACTACGGTGTTCTCCTATGAGCCCATGTAGGTGAAGTGTTGTACAATCTACGTTCGTACAACACCATCATAGAATCACATAAAAGATAAATACTAGACCAAATAACAACTCATCTCATGTAACAAAATCATTGCCAATTCATCCTATGCCCTCAGGAACATGCGGGAACTACTCACAACGTGCAAACATGATCATGTACGGTGACATATGTGGTACAACACAATCTGAAACAATGGATCCACCACCAAATAATGACAAGTACTCAATCCTAAACATGCAACGGAGTACAATAACACGTATCTAGGGTGTAGCAATGATCAAACTATGAGGGGAACAGAGTGGATCACAGTGATGGTGATGGTGGAGATGCAGGTGCTGGTGAGGATGGTGATGGAGATGCCTCCTCCCACGCCAAGGAGGAGATGGGGATGAAGATGGGGATGATTTCCCCCTTCTCCGGAGCTCCGGAGCAGCAGGATCTGTCTCCCCCGCAGAGAGTTTCGAGAGTTTCGCCGCCCTGGCGGCTCCGTCTCGGGAAAATTAGGGTGTTCGTTTTCGGGGAAGACAGAGTCGTCAGCAAAAAGACCTTGGGGAGGAGGTGTTGTGGGCCCATTTGGGGGCCCCACATGCGGCCAGGGAATCTGGCCGCGTGGGCTACCCCCTTTTGGCCCTCCTCGCCCTCCTCCTTTGTGTCTTGTGCCCATGGCCTTTCTCCCGAACAAAAACTGACAGGGTTTCTTTCCTTTCGCAATTTGGATACCTGTAGCTCCTGAAACATCAAAAACATGAAAACATGTGTTTTCTGACACCCAGAAATTAAATACCAAAAATAGGGACTTTGTAGGAAAGTCCCATAAAATCATCTAAAACATGCAAAACAATGACATAACATTGATAAAACATCCCAATAATGCCTATATGGAGGGTATAAATGATGATATAAAATGCACGTATCAACTCCCCCAAGCTTAAACCTTTGCTCGTCCTCGAGTAAATAAGGACATAGATCATTACATGCATCAATGGACTTATGGTTGATAAATAAATACGGGCATTGTATCATCATCATGTTCAGTTATAATGCAAGATGAATGAATAGAACTCATACACATAAGGATAACATATTCGTAGCTCTAGCAAACACCCCATACTTTTGAAAGAAAATAACCATTGTATGTTGGACAATCGAATTATACTCTTTAATTTGGAGAAATATAAATGAGTAGAGGTAAAACATGATCAGGTCTCATTTAGTTTCCAAACTATTCAGCTTAAATTACTAATTGTAATGTGGCATCCATTGGGCTAAGACTCTCATTGCCCCTTTATCATTAGCATCTTAATTTATGAATGTTGAAGTAATGTGGTTGACAAGGTGTTGGTTGAATGTCTCATGCCCCGTGAGTGTGAAAACCTACTCCATGATTACTCAACTTAATATTCCTAATAAGCTTTGTACAATCATAATAAGTATTAATGACATCATAGAGAATTGCAAAGAGGTACCTCTTGCCCCATGACATAGAAACCAGCCCATGTCACAATAACAAGATGAACAAACGGAGTAGACTCATCATCCTTTTTTATTTCATTCACTATATGCATAGCTTCTTATATTATTGTAGGATGTGTTTGTAGAGTCCAATCTAGCTGTAAGTAAATTTCCACCATGATCAAGCATGGCTTGGGTTAGCGGCCCAATGCAATTTCTCTAGTCATATATACTTACTCATCAAAACTTACTATTACTCTATTTCATTTCGGCATGGCAGGAGTCCAAAAACAAAAGCACATGACATCAACTAAATATAAAATTTCTTTGTGCAATGTTGAAAGCTTTTCACGTGATGCACGTGTTAGCCAACTCCCAACCAAAATCCTTGTCAAGCACAAAACTTTTAGCTCCCATTAATGGGTCATGTTTGTTAAGTGCAATAGAAATAAATGTGTGCATTCAAAAGTTCGTGAGAGTCTTATCCCAAATTCAGCCCATGCCAATTAATAACATAAGCATCTTAATTTAGAGCATAAATGAAACTATAACACGGTGAACATGCTCGGAATAGCCATTAAGCTAATAGATAGATAGTGGATTTATGTCATATTGAGATAATTCTACAATTGTCCAACACACTCAAGTTAATTAATTTCAAGGCAAGATGTGATTGAAACCTCTAAATATGCCATGCTCATTTGCATGAGTGTTACCCATAAATCCCCACAACAAGGGAATCATGGATGACACCATACTTTATTATTCATTGATAAACCATAAGACGGGGATGCATGATAATGCTCAATGAGCTCACTCAAGTCTAAACGAAAACGATAACTAGATAATAAAAGCAAGACACACGAAAACTAGATAGACATGATAAAGCTGATAAAAGACGGGGGATAGGTGAAACTCCCCCAAGCTTAGATGGTTGCGGTAATTTCTTCATTCTCCCTTCTTCTCGTACTCAGCCCACCACTCTTTCTTCTTCTTGTCGTAATATTCCTTCCACTCTTCCTGCTTCCATGGAAAAGGCTTCCAGTATGGAAGGACATGGGTGGATCATTGTACCTAAGAGTGGCAGCTTCTGCAATCTTCTTGAAACATTCTTCATACTCACAGTTCTGGTTCTCCATGTCCCACATCAGAGCTTGGTACCTATCCATCTCTGATATGACACGCAGATACCTAGTCCCCAGGTCCTTGATCCTCTCCCCGTACTCCTCTATCTTCTTCTCTAGCTCCAGATTCATGAAGTGGTGGGCATCAAGGCTGCGTTCAACAATAGAGTTATACCTGAAAACTGTTTGTTCCAGAGCCTCCAGCCTCTCCTCCAGCGTGCCTTCGGTCTTGGGAGCCTTCACCTCCTCCATGAGCAACACACAATCCTTCAAGGTCAGGGTTTTCATGGGGGTCATCACGGAGTTGAGGTAATGGTTCACAATGCCTCCCTTGGGTGGATCTTCCCCCCCCCCCAGGTTGGATCCGAAGCTTGACATGGCTAAACCCTGGCAGACAGAAATAGCAGAAACAAAGATCACGCGAGAACTCTCGGTGCGGGATTAGATCGACAAAAGGGGGTATATATTGACGGGTTTTAGGGTAAGACAAAGTGTCGGAGTCGAAAACGAGACGGAACGGGACTCCGAGGTGGAAAAGGGGTACCTCCACGCGGCCAAGGAATCTGGCCGCGTGTGGGGTCCTCTTTTCCCCCTCGAGGTCCAATTCCTTCCAATTTTCTTGTCCCACACGTTAATTTCCATAAACAAAGAGTTCCGTAAGTTTTCACGCAATTCCGCGAAACTTCCAAACACAATAATTGTAAATTATTGAATTGGGTTTCTGAAACTACAGGATCCCTTACAATTACCTCCTTCGGTGTCATTAACTTTATCTCCTCAATGGTTCCTATGAAGCTCTTTCCTGCAATATAATGTTTTAGGCGTTGTCCATTGACCACATGAGGTTTACCTTTCATATCACCGTGAAGACGGATGGCCCCCGAACGGTATACCTCCTGTACTACCAATGGACCCTGCCATTTTGAAGCTAATTTCCTTGCAGAAAACTTAAAACGAGAGTTGTACAATAGGACTTGATCACCTACTTTAAATTCCTTTCTTTTAATTTTCTTGTCATGCCAAATTTTAACTTTCTCTTTAAACAATTTTGCACTTTCATATGCTTCATTCCTCCATTCATCTAATAGATTTAGGTCAAGCAATCTCTTCTCCCCCGGTGTTTTTAAATCAAAATTTAATTTCTTAATAGCCCATCTAGCTTTATGTTCTAATTCAACGGGTAAATGACATGTTTTTCCATAAACCATTTTATAAGCAGACATACCCATAGGATTTTTATAAGCAGTTATGAAAGCCCACAATGCATCATTAATTTTAAGTGGCCAATCAGATCTAGCTCTGTTTACTGTTTTCTCTAAAATAAGTTTAATTTCCCTATTACTTAATTCAACTTGTCCACTAGTTTGAGGAGGATAGGGTGATGCAATTCTATGATTAACATTATATTTTGCCAATGTTTTTCTAAGAACACCATGCATAAAATGAGATCCACCATCAGTAATTAAAAATCTAGGAACACCAAATCTAGGGAAAATAATTTCCTTAAGCATTTGCATGGCTGTGGCATGGTCTGCACTCTTAGTAGGAATTTCTTCTACCCATTTTGTAACATAATCCACAGCAACCAAAATGTGAGTATGTTTTGTACTAGATGCAGGAAATGGTCCCATAAAGCCAAAACCCCACACATCAAATGGTTCAAGTGGTAATGTATAGTTCATAGGCATTTACTTCCTTCTACCAATGTTTCCTACTCTTTGACATTTATCACAAGTTTTAATATATTCAGCACAATCCTTGAATAGAGTAGGCCAATAAAAACCACATTGTAATACATTTGCTGCAGTACGATCTCCTGCATGATGTCCTCCATAGGGACTGTCATGACAATCTCTTATAATAGCCTGCTGTTCATGCTCAGGTACACAACGTCTAATAATGCCATCAACAATTTTCTTATACAAGAATGGATCATCCCGAAAATAATGTCTAAGGTCATAAAAGAATTTCTTTCTTTGCTGGTAAGTAAATTGTGGTGGCATAACTTTCCCAACAATAAAATTTGCATAATTAGCAAACCAAGGAGATGCAACTTTAGCACTAGAAACACTAACAAGGGCAAGTTGTTCATTAGCAAAACTATCATTAATAGGAATAGGATCATCAGGTATATTTTCCATTCTAGAAAGATGATCAGCTACGGGATTATCTTCTCCTTTCCTATCTACTATGTGTAAATAAAATTCTTGCAACAAAAGTACCCATCTTATTAGCCTAGGATTAGCATCTTTCTTATTCATCAAATATTTAATAGCAGAATGATCAGAGTGCACAGTGACTTTTGAATCAATTATGTAAGATCTAAATTTATCACATGCAAATATTACCGCTAAAAATTCTTTTTCAGTTGTAGCATAATTTCTTTGAGCACCATCTAGTGTTTTACTAGCATAGTAAATAACATTCAATTTCTTATCAACCCTTTGGCCTAAAACAGCTCCAACTGCATAATCACTAGCATCACACATAATTTCAAAGGGCAAGTTCCAATCAGGAGGTTGAATAATAGGTGCAGTTATTAAGGCTTTCTTTAAAACATTAAAGGATTCTATGCAATCATCATTAAATGAAAACAGAACATCCTTTTGCAAAAGATTGGTTAGAGGCTTTGATATTTTATAGAAATCTTTAATGAACCTACGATAAAAACCTGCATGACCGAGAAAACTTCTTATACCTTTGATGTCTCTTGGATATGGTAATTTCTCAGTAGCTTCAATTTTTGCTGGGTCAACTTCTATTCCTCTTCCAGAAATACGATGCCCAAGAACAATTCCCTCTGTTACCATAAAGTGACACTTCTCCCAATTAAGAACAAGGTGTTGGTCTTCACAACGCTGCAAAACTTTGTTAAGGTTGAACAAGCAATTATCGAAAGAAGTACCATACACCGAAAAATCATCCATAAAGACTTCCACTATCTTTTCAATATAATCAGCAAATATAGCATTCATGCATCTCTGAAAAGTAGCAGGCGCATTACATAAACCAAAAGGCATTCTCCTATAAGCAAATGTACCATATGGGCAAGTAAAAGTGGTCTTTTCCTGATCATCACTATGAACTGGAATTTGAGAGAAGCCTGAATACCCATCTAAATAACAAAAGTGAGAATGTTTAGATAATCTCTCTAGCATTTGATGAAATAAAGGGCAATGGATAATGGTCCTTACGAGTTGCTTTATTTAATTTTCTATAATCAATGCACATTCTATAACCAACAACAGTACGTTGAGCAACAAGTTCATCATCTTTATTAGGAACCACATTAATTCCACCTTTCTTAGGAACACAATGAACATGACTAACCCATTTACTATCAGCTATAGGATAAATAATACCAGCCTCTATGAGTCGAATTACCTCCTTTCTTACCACTTCCTTCATTTTTGGATGTAGACGGCGTTGGAAATCAACAACAGGTTTAGCATCTTCTTCCAAATTAATTTTATGCATACATAGAGGTGGACTTATGCCCTTAAGATCATCAAGAGAATAACCAATAGCCTTACGGTGGGCTTTAAGCACATCAAGTAATTTCTCTTCTTCCTCAGCTGAAAGGTTAGCACTAATAATAACAGGATATTTATTTTTCTTATCCAAGTATGCATATTTCAATTTTCAGGCAAAGGCTTTAATTCAAAACTAGGATCTCCTTTAGGAGGTGGGAGTACTCCTAGATTATCAGGTGGGATATGCAATTGTAATTGTGGAGGTTGCTGCCATAATATTTGTTCTAAAGCTTCTTTTTCTGCATCATTAAATGGCTCTTCCTGATTAAGCATATAACGTTCCACCACGACTGATGAAGCTACAGCTATATGAGCAAGAGTTTCAATTATATCTCTAGATTTTGGTTCTTTCTTAGCAGGTTTATCAGCAAATTTAGAAAAATTAAATTCAAGTTTCTCTCCAGCACATTCAATAAACACCCTTTCTCTAGGCAAATCAATTTCAGCACCAACAGTATGTAAGAAAGGTCTACCAAATATAATAGGACAGAAAGAATATTGTGGACAACCAAGCACAATAAAATCAGTAGGATATTTTATTTTCCCTACCAATACTTCAACATCTCTAACAATTCCAAAGGGACTAATATAATATTTATTAGCAAGCTGAATGGTCATATCTGTTTCTTCCATGGTGATAGGATCAATATCAGGCTTAATTTCTTGATAGAGAGAATATGGAATGACACTAATGCTTGCTCCAATATCACATAAACCATGATAACAAGAAGTCCCAATAGAGCATGATATAATTGGCTTACCAACTTTGGATGAATTCCCTTTAATAACTTTGGTAGCATCTTCACATAAATAAACATCAACATGATCTTCTTCATTTAATTGCTTAATAATAGAGACTTGGTTCTTGACTTCCACCTGTTCTTTAGGTTGAGAACATCTCTTTCTACTTTTGTCAGCAACAGCAATAAGCAAATTCTCTTTAACTTTTTCAGGATAGGGAGGTGGTTCAATATGTTCTTCTATTACTACAGATGACACTGGTGTTTCTTTAATAAATTTAGGGACAACAGTAGAAGATTTAACAGGTTCAACATAATAATCAAAGCCACTTTTAGGAATTCGAATGTGCTCAGAAAATTTCTTAGCTATTTCAATTGCAACATATGGATCAAGACCAAAATCTTTAATAACATTCTTGAACAAAATAGAACTAGAGAAACTTTCTACACATGAATATCCATAATCAAAATAAGCTTCATTACCTTTGTCTAGGTCCCAATATTCAGAGTTCTTCGAAATAATTTCCAATAAATTCCAAGCTTCTTCTGCAGTATTATTTGTAAAGCTTCCACCAGATGAACCATCCAAATATTGCTTTAGCCTATCAGGTAGTATCACATAAAAGTTTATCAATATAAGTTTATTTGTGAGATCATGACAAGGATTCTTACGAAGGAGGTCCTTAAGCCTCCCCCAAGCTTGAGTAATACTCTCTCCAAGGTGTGGCCAAAAATTAAATATAAAGCAACGGTTCTCATAAGCCTCTTTAGGAGTAAAATATTTAAGAAAGAAAACCTTCATAAAAGTATCCCAATTATGTGTAATTTCTTCATCCAGGGACATATACCATTTTCGAGCATCACCAGTTAAGGACTGGTACAATAACTTGCATTTTACCTCCTCCTCAGAAATATCCTTGAGCCTAATTAGCCCACATATATCCTCAATAGCCCGTATGTGATCACTTGCAACCTTTGTTCCATCCCCTGCAAAATACTCATTCCTAACAGCTTTAACAAATTCAAGGGGAATAATATAACCATCATCATGAGGTGCTTTTTCAACAACTTTAGGTTTAATAGCATAAGCACTCTCATATAAAGCAAGTTTCAGCGAAGCATCTCTCATAAAAGCCATAATAATAACAGGATGCAACAGCAAGTAAAATTCAGCTTTCAAGTTTCCTTACCAAACTTCTTACCAATAGCGCTACGCTCCCCGGCAACGGCGCCAGAAAAGTGTCTTGATGGCTCCCAAGTGCAGGAGATCAATTGTAGTACTTTTCGAATTAGAAAGGTTGTCGAACCCACGAGGAGCAGAAGGAACTGGTAAGTAGAATAGCAAAGGAATAATAAAAGCAACAGGTGTTTTTGTGTTTTAATTGTGTAGTGCAAGTAAAGTAAAATGCGGAGAGTAAATTGCAGCAAGTAGTAGGTCTCAATGAGAGACAAAGCCCAATCCTCTAATGCGCAAGAGGACAAGCTCAAGTGTGTGTTTGTGTCTTATATGTGGAAAACGTTCCCGAGGGCTGCACGGATTTAGCTGGCATAGTGATTCATTGCATAACATGTTTGTATATCTTGTGTAGTTTTAATCTTCTTCGGACGGAGCCACAAATAGGAATAGCTAAATAAATAAACTATCACCTCTTATGATGGATCACGTGACCAATTAAATGACAGCACGAGAATTATTAAGACATGATGTCCCACCATAGCCTTATGCTCTAAGGTCCCCGATACAAGTACCCTCATAATGCAATTCAACGACTTTGTCTCAAGTTCCTGTCACCTAAAGACATCATCACGTCACTACACTACGGTGTTCTCCTATGAGCCCATGTAGGTGAAGTGTTGTACAGTCGATGTTCGTACAACACCATCATAGAATCACATAAAAGATAAATACTAGACCAAATAACAACTCATCTCATGTAACAAATCATTGCCAATTCATCCTATGCCCTCAGGAACATGCGGGAACTACTCACAACGTGCAAACATGATCATGTATGGTGACATATGTGGTACAACACAATCTGAAACAATGGATCCACCACCAAATAATGACAAGTACTCAATCCCAAACATGCAACGGAGTACAATAACACATATCTAGGGTGTAGCAATGATCAAACTATTAGGGGAACGGAGTGGATCACGGTGATGGTGATGGTGGAGATACAGGTGCTGGTGAGGATGGTGATGGAGATGCCTCCTCCCACGCCAAGGAGGATATGGGGATGAAGATGGGGATGATTTCCCCCTTCTCCGGAGCGCCGGAGCAGCAGGATCTGTCTCCCCCGCGGAGAGTTTCGAGAGTTTCGCCGCCTTGGCGGCTCCGTTTCGTCTCGGGATAATTAGGGTGTTCGTTTTTGGGGAAGACGGAGTCGTCAGCAAAAAGACCTCGGGGAGGAGGTGCTGTGGGCCCATTTGGGGGCCCCACAGGCGGCCAGGGAATCTGGCCGCGTGGGCTACCCCCTTTTGGGCCTCCTGGCCCTCCTCCTTTGTGTCTTGTGCCCACGGCCTTTCTCCCGAAGAAAAACTGACAGGGTTTCTTTCCTTTCGCAATTTGGATACATATGGCTCCTGAAACATCAAAAACATGAAAACAGGTGTTTTCTGACACCCAGAAATTAAATACCAAAAATAGGGACTTTGTAGGAAAGTCCCATAAAATCATCTAAAACATGCAAAACAATGACATAACATTGATAAAACATCCCAATAATGCCTATATGGAGGGTATAAATGATGATATAAAATGCACGTATCAACCGGTAGTGCGCCCTGCTATTTTAGCTGCATCAACCTTCAGAAGTGCTTCTTCCTCCTACTGGTCGATTCAACCTTGGTTTCTTTTCCGAGGGAAAACTTGTTGCTGCACTCTTCACACCTTGCGCTTGGGGTCTCCCAACGAGCGTGTGTCTACACTCCATCAACACTCCTCCACGGTATGTGATTGTTGGCAGGCACTCGAGGATTCGGTTAGCCATGGTTTGTGTAAGATGGATGGGAGGAGTGTCAAACCTTTTATACCTCTGTTTAATAAAATAAAATCTCTAGCACATGAGTGATCCATGCTTCCCTCTACAAAGGGCCTTTCTTTTACTTTTATGTTGATTATCCATTTTCTAACTTTATGCATGGTTGAGAGAGCATAGTTTCCATTCTGAGTTTTATGTGCATTTGTCCCAGAAACATTATTAATTGATTCATGATGTGTTATTGCTTGTTCTCTAATTATTTCTTCTAGTCTTCCTTATGAATTTGAAGGTGTCCTGGCATTTATGTTTTGCCCCACTCTTAAGGACTAGCGAAATATCACTTTGACATGTTTTCTCTATACTTGGAACAAACGTATATCTTTTGTTGCATTGTTATTCATGATATTTTATTTGTGTTACTTCTCATGATGCAAGGTGATTGCTATGCTTTATTATTAAAATTATATTTATCATGCTTGTGTTGAAGTTCTATGATCTCAGCTTACTTATGATTTTACATTATTGATGATCAAAGTTTATGTTGGTAGCATGTCACCTCATAAATTCTGTGTTTTTATCGTTTACCTACTCGAGGATGAGTAGGAACTAAGCTTGGGGATGTTGATACGTCATAAACGTATCCTTAATTTATGATATCTCGTGTTGTTTATTTATTGTTTCCCATATGTTTTCTATACACTTTATGTCATTTTTATCGATTTTCCGGACTAACCTATTGACAAGATGCCAGAGAGCCAGTTCCCCGTTTTCTGCTATTTTTAGTTTCAGAAAGGTTGTTCTGGAAGTATTCTCGGAATCGGAAAAATGGAATCCCGGAAGTCTTAGAATTCCCGAAGGCTCCACGGAGTCCTCAAGAGACCCGTAGGGGGCCACAGGGGGCCCACACCATAGGGCGGCGCGCCCCTGGCCGCGCCATGGGGTGGTGTGGGCCCCCCGGCCTCCGCCGCCTTTGCCCTTTCATCTATTTATACCCCTGAGACGTAAACCCTAAAGATATACCACTTCGTCCAGACAAACACCCGAGGCCGCCATCATCGTCATCCCAAGATCGGGAGGGTTCTAGACCTCTCCCCGGCACCCTGCCAGGAGAGGAATTCATTACCGAAGGGGTCTACACCACCATGCCCTCCTCCGAAGTGATGTGTGAGTAGTTCATCCATGGACTACGGGTCCATAGAAGTACCTAGATGTTGTTCTCTCCACTTTGTACCTCGTGTTTAGATCTCGTGAGCGTCCTCACATGATCGAGATCATATTTATGTAATTCTACATGTTGTGTTTGTTGGGATCTGATGAATGTTGAATGCTATGTCTTCTGATTATCAATCTATCATGTTATCTTCATGCTTATGTTATTTATGATCTTTCATGATCTCTGTTATTAGTAGATGCACTGGCCAAGTAGATGCTAGTAACTCCAAGAGGGAGTATTTATGCTCGATAGTGGGTTCATGCCTCCTTTGCATATGTGCTCTAGTGACAGAAACGTGACAGATGGAGGATGTGATGTTTCCATTAGGGAGAAAACAACAGTGTTTACCTAGTTTACATTGTTTACATTACACTTTGCTTATGGCGATAATCTATTGCTAGCAACTTAATACCCAACGTTTGTTCGGATGATATTCGAAGGGTGGATTATTAGACATAGATGCAGTTGGATGACGATCTATGTATTTTGTTGTAATGCCCGCATGAATCACATAGTAATCTTATGTCTTGCATATGCACTACGGTGCAACCTTCATTTCTGTCAATTGCCCAGCAGTAATTTGTTCACCGCACATGTTATTTATCTTTCACGGAGATACACCACTAGTGAATTGTGGACCCCGGTCCATTTTCCTCATACTGATAAAACACCTACTGCTTTCATACTGTTCCTACTGTTTTCCACCCCATACGTTTAACCTCTTTGTGTTCAGCAAAACCAGTGAGATTTATAACCTCACTGCTTCGTTGGGGAAAAGTGATTTGATTGTGTTGTGTAGGTTCCACGTTGTTGCTGAACCGGTAGTGCGCCCTGCCACCTTAGCTGCATCAACCTTCAGAGATTGCTTGTTCTCCTACTAGTCCATTCAACCTTTGTTTCTTTTCTGAGGGAAACTTGTTGATGCACTCTTCACACATTGTACTTGGGGTCTCCCAACGAGCGTGTGTCCACATTCCATCATACGTCCAAAACGTATCTCCTTTTTCCGAACACTTTTCTTATTGTTTTCCTCTAAACTTGTGAGTTTTGGATACCACTAACACGGAAAAACGTTGTTTTCAGTAGAATTACCTTGCTATCTCGTTTTTGTGCATAAAAATCAAATTTCGGGAAATTGTCCAGAAAATACCTCATTGAGCTTATATCACCAGAAGACCCCGGGAGCCAGAAGGAAACTTGGACGGGGGCGAGGAGGGGCCCAGACCACCCCTGGGCGCGCCCCCTAGGCCGTGCCGCCAGGTGGTGTGGGGGCCACCTCCACCCCCTCGGGCTCCCCTTTCGACTACATATGCCCCGTAAACCTAAAATGCGAGGGGGTTCGCATATTCCACAGAAACACAACAGAGCGTCGCCGCCACCTCGAAACTCAATTCGGGGATCATAAGTTCCTGTTCTGGCACCCTGCCGGGACAGGGATTGAGAGGAGATCACCGCCATCGACACCGCCACCTATTCTTCATCAACCATCCATGATTCCCCCGTCCATGTGTGAGTAAACACCGCTGTAGGCGGAGAGGGGTGGAAGGGATTGGATGAGAACGATCATGTAATAATGCCAGATTGTTAGGGCATATTGCCTAGTATCCATTGTTAGTGTTTTCTACCGTTGGCGCAACTTGTTATGCTTAATGATTGTCACTAGGACCCGAGTGGCATGATCTCAGATCTAAACATGTTATTGTTTCATGAGTATAATTATGTTTCTTGACCATATCTGCAAGTTGTTTACACATGTTCTTGTCCAGAACCCGAGGCCCCAAAGTGACAGAAATTGGGACAACTGGAGGGGATGGCTATGATGTGAGGATCACATGTGTTAACGGAGTGTTAATGCTTTGCTCCGGTGCTTTATTAAAAGGAGCACCTTAATTACTAGTAGTTTCCCTAGAGGCCCCGCTGCCACGGGCTGGTAGGACAAAAGATGTTGTGCAAGTTTCTCATTGCGAGTACGTACGACTATATTGGAACACATGTCTATGGTTTGCCTAGAATTTGGATGCTTTATTATTATTATCTGCAATATGCATGTTTAGATTATTACATGACCTATGTTATCCATGCAAGTGCAACGCCCGTTCATCCACTCCCTCTATGCCTACGGTACTTTTCATCCTGCTGTTTTCCGCGATTGCTACTGCTGTTACTATTTTACTCCTGATGTTATTTCACTACTACTGCTGCTATAAAACTGTTACCACTGATAAATTGTTGCAAGCAAGTCTACTTTCAGGTGCAGCTGAATTGACAACTCAGTTGTTAAGGCATATAAATATTGTTTGGCTCCCCTTGTGTCGAATCAATTAATTTGGGTTTTACTTTCCTCGAAGACTGTTGTGATTCCCTATACTTGTGGGTCATCAAGACTATTTTATGGCGCCGTTGCCGGAGAGCATAGCTTTATTTATTTGCTCACTTGACCGTGATATTTTTTGCTACAAGCCTTTCATCATGGGAAAAACTCGTGATAGAAAAGGTCCTATATTACCATTGATGACCCACAAGTATAGGGGGTGTATCGTAGTACTTTTGATAAATAAGAGTGTCGAAACCAACAAGGAGCAGAAGGTGTTGACAAGCAGTTTCGATGAAGGAATAACTGTAAATACTGGAAAATAGATTTGTAGGGGTTTTTGATATTGCAGATAAATTAAGTGTGAGTAAATAAAATGCAGTAGTAATAATTGCAGCAAGTGGCCCAATCCTTTCTTCAGCAAAGGACAAGCCGGTGAGTTTACTTATGATTAACAAACGTTCTCAAGGACACACGGGAGGTTTCTGTCAAGTGCTTTTGTTCCATGTAGCTGAATAATGTTAGGTGTTTTGATAAGTATTGTGTGGGTGAACCTATGCTAATGTACCATCCCATACAAGACTAATACATACTTGTGATTATACCCCTTGCAAGCATCCGCAACTACAAGAAAGTAATTAAGAAATAAATCTAACCACAGCTTTAAACTCCGGGATCCTACACTCCCCCGTGTAATGGTTTCCTAAAGGGGGGTTTAGGTTTCTATCACTCCGGCAACCCCACAATTAGTAGCCAAAAACACGATGCATTCCCCTAGGCCCATAAATGGTGAAGTATCATGTAGTCGACGTTCACATGACATCACTAGAAGAACAACACCACAACTTAAATATCAAACATTAAATATTACTCAACATTACTTCATTACTAACAACTTGACTTCTCCCATGTCCTCAAGAACAAGACGAACTACTCACAACACACCATATAGATCATGATCAGAGGTGATATAATGGATGATAACAATATGTTCATAAAGTGCAAACACCGATAAATCTCACAAGCATCAACTACTAAAAAGTAATCCACACCGGGAGAGAGATCTAATGCAAAACAACGATAGAGGCCCCTAATTGTTACAACGGGATGAAGGTGGATGATGAGGGTGATGGTGTTGGTGGTGATGATGATGATGATGACGATCTTGATGATGCCCGGTGTGATGACGGAGACGATGGCGGTGATTTCCCCTCTCCGGAGAAGAATTTCCCCGGCAGATTTCTCCCTGCCAGAGAGATTTTCTCTCTCGGGTGTTTTTCGCCCCGCAGGTTCGGCGGAATAATTCTTCGAGGATGGAATGAGGCTTAGGGTTCCCTCGGGGCCAGGCACGCCAAAGATGACCTCCAGAGGTGGCCCCCCTCCGGCTCTCCTTCTGGCTGAGTTCCTCCTGTGAACTTTTAGGAACCCCCTTATGTCCCCCTTCTTCTTATGATCTTATGAAATATGGTATCTTGACGGTGCTTTTTTCCATCAGATTTCTGGTCCCCTGTTTATTCTCCAAAAATTATAAAACATGCAAAATAAGATAAAATAACATAAGGGATGCATCATAACATGAAATATATCGATGAATAACATAAAATTATGATATAAAATAGTGATGCAAAATGGACGTATCAACTCCCCCAAAGCTTAGACCTCGCTTGTCCCCAAGCGAAACTGAACTCAGAAAACATGACCACAGGTTTATGGAGTGAAGAGTCGATAAATAAAATACGGACAAGGAGCATCACATTTACCTATGCACCAATCATTACATACAACAATTTCCTCTCATATAACTTAACTTGAAACAAGTAAAGGGAGTCACAAACAAAGATACAAAAGAGAGAATCAAAATTGGTAATGGCAAACTTTGTTCTTGGTCAGAGAATATTTAATGAAATTATACTTATCTTAGGTGAAGTCTTTATAACAAGGTTTACATTGTATAGCTTAACATGTTTAATTATAACAACTCTCTTACAGTGGTTCATAGTTTTCAAAATAATATTCCTTCAGATAATAAAGCATGTGCTAAACAAAGAAGGGTAGAAAACATGATTGAATAAATCAACATATAGATGATGTGATCACAACAACTCAAATGCTTGCTGGAGACAGAAGGAAATGGGTTTACTGACTCAACATAAAAGTAAAAGATAGGCCCTTCGCAGAGGGAAGCATTGACTACTCATGTGCTAGAGCTTTTATTTTAATAAACAGAGGTATAAAATGCATGACACTCCTCCCATCCATCTTACACAAACCATGGCTAACCGAATCCTCGGGTGCCCGCCAACAATCCCAAACCGTGGAGGAGTGTCTAAATTTTGAGAGGTGTATATTTATGTCAACGAATGGCAAACAGAAAATACAGTATGTCACAAGCCCACTAGACTCACAAGAGCAGCTCCCATAGAAGGACGCAGCTGGTATAGAAGGTCATCCCTGTTTCTCTTTTGTTTACACAATTATGCTTTGACTGATAAATCAGGGGAAAAAAGAGTGAAGAGAATTTGTATTATTATTTTGGGGCTGGGCACCCCGCTGCCAGCTCTTCTAGCATTTGGATAAGCTGATGAAGCCACTAGTCCAGGTGTGTGAGTCCAATCAACAAGTGAGATGAAGATTATCTATTTGCGTCCTCATGAGCTAAAACAGGAACACAAAACAGGAGTAATTCGAAAGTTTTAAAGGCAGCACATGAGCAATTTACTTGGAGTGGCGGTGAAATACCACATGTAGGTAGGTATGGTGGACACGAATGGAAATTTTTTGGGTTTAAGTTTTGGATGCACGAGAAGCATTCCCTCTCAGTACAGGGTTTTTGTCTAGCAAGGCTTAATAGCAAGCATAAGAGTTGAAGGAAAACAAACAAATATACATATGATGGAACCAACCATGCAATCTTCATTGAAAGCACAAGCGATCTTAACTTGTGAATACTAAGTTTATGAGCTAATAGGCAAATTCCTCTTTCTTATACTAGCAACTCAAATTATTATTTCTGGTGACCCAAGCTAAGTTTTCCAAAACCAACTAGATTAACTTGATGATCTCTAGAGTGATACCAAATACTAATAGCAAGCTCAACCATATGACAGAAGTTGAAAACTGAAATAATGTGCATAGAAAGTAAATGATGAAACTTCTCATTAATATTTCAAATCGGCAACTCACACCAACGGATACAACGATAACCAACTAGGGAGAGACACTTTCATACTACAAACCATCCTATATGATAACCTCTCTACTCATGATATGACTCTACTGAAAAAGTAAAAAGATGAAAGATAGTGATACCGCGGCACTCCCCCCAAGCTTGGAACAAGACGAGGGGATGCCAAAACCAATGACGAATCAATTCTTCGGTGGTGAAGGTGAAATCACTCGGAGAGGAGTCAGAAAGCCTTTGATGATGCGATGAAGCTCAATGTTTTCCGCTTCCAGAATTGCTACCTCGACCTTGAGAATACGATATTGTTCGCAGAATTGATCGGCAACCCGTTGTGCTTCATCTATCACAGGGAACACGTTGGGGTCTTGATCATGCGGCACGACCCCCTGCACATTATGAGAGTAGCGACGCTGAGGGTTAATTCATCCCACAAAGGTGGGGCTCCTCGTTGGTGCTAGTGCAGCTCTCCGGATCTCTTCTCTCAATCTGTTAACCATGTCTTCTCTCCTTGCATCTATCTCTTCCTCCGTCGCCCATCCCGAGAAAGCACCCTCATGGATGTCTTGCTGGATTTGTCGAAAACGATGTGCAGCGTAATCCTCAATGCTAGAGCTGAAAGAGGACATCTTGACCTAGAAACTCCGAACTCCTGCCAGGAAAACAGCTCGAAACAGAAACACAACGAGAAAACGATATACGGACCTCGGGGGGTCCGGGGGATTATATAGCAAAAAGTTTCATAACAAAAGGAAAGTACAGGTCGAAAACGAGTAGGAGAGGGGCTCCGGGCGCCCACACCATGGGCTGGGGCGGCCAGGGGTGGGCCCGCGCCACCCTATGGTGTGGAGCCTCCGGGCTCCGTCTCTCTCTTGTTTCCGGCTCATAATTTTTCATATTTTCTAAAAACAGTAAAAAATATAAGTTGAAAGATGTTTCGTGAACATTTTCTTACCAAAACTATTACCTGTTCGAAAACTGACTCTGCAGTTTCTGAAATATGCTTCTTAATAAACTCCTCCGGGATCATGGCTTGAATACAATCAACATTTTCATTATAAGGATCTCCGGAGATATAATGCTTGAGTCTTTGGCCATTCACCACTTGTGAAGTGTTGTCTTCAAGGGAAACAATTTTAATTGCCCCCGAACGATATACCTCTTTGATAACAAAAGTTCCTTCCCATCTTGAGAGTAATTTTCCTGCATAAAATCTGAGACGAGACCTATACAATAGCACTTTCTCACCAACATGAAATTCTCTTTTAATAATTCTCTTATCATGCCACCTTTTAACTTTCTCTTTAAAGATCTTAGCATTTTCATATGCTCCACTCCTCCATTCATCTAAAGAACTTAAGTCAAGCAGCCTTTTCTCACCAGCAAGTTTAAAATCTCTATTTAGGTCTTTCACTGCCCAATAAGCTTTGTGTTCTAATTCTAGGGGCAAGTGACAAGCTTTTCCATAAACCATTTTATAAGGAGACATGCCCATGGGATTTTTGTGAGTAGTTCTATAAGCCCACATAGCATCATTTAATTTCTTATCCCAATGTTTTCTAGATTTGTTAGCAGTCTTTTGCAATATAGATTTGATTTCTCTATTTGATAATGCTACTTGCCCACTAGTTTGAGGATGATAGCCTGAAGCAATTCTATGATTAACATCATATTTAGCAAGGGTTTTTCTAAAACCACCATGAATAAAATGAGAACCCCCATCAGTCATAAGATATCTAGGTACACCAAACCTAGGAAAAATAATGTCTTTAAGCATTTTTAATGAGGTTTCACCATCAGCACTTTTAGTAGGTATAGCTTCTACCCATTTAGTAACATAATCAACATCAACAAGAATACGAGTGTAGCCTTTTGAAGGAGGGAAAGGACACATAAAGTCAAAACCCCAACAATCAAACAGTTCAATAACAAGAGAATAATTCATAGGCATTTCATTACGTCTAGAAATATTTCCAACCCTTTGACATTGATCATAAGATAAAATAATTTTTCTAGCATCTTTAAAGAGAGTAGGCCAATAAAAACCTGATTGTAGAACTTTATGTGCAGTTCTATCTCCAGCGTGATGTCATCCATAAGCACTACTATGACATTTTCTCAATGTCTCTTGTTGCTCATTTTCAGGAACACATCTTATCATAATACCATCAACACCTTCTTTATATAAGTGTGGGTCATCCCAAAAATAATGTCTCAAATCATAGAAGAATCTTCTTCTTTGCTGAGCTGTAAAGGTAGGAGGCAAATACTTCGAAACAATAAAGTTAGCATAATCAGCATACCATGGACTCTCTTGAGAGCTCATTTTTATTGCAGCTAACTGTTCATTAGGAAAACTATTATTTACAAGAATAGGGTCATAAGGGATATTTTCTAATCTAGACAGATTATCAGCAACAGGATTTTCAGCACCCTTCCTATCCACAATATGTAAATCAAACTCTTGTATAAGAAGCACCCATCTAATAAGCCTAGGCTTAGCATCTTTATTTTCCATAAGGTACTTAATAGCAGCATGATCAGTATGAATAGTAACTTTAGAATCAACAATATACTGCCTAAATTTTTCACAAGCAAAAACTACAGCCAGGAATTCTTTCTTAGTGGTAGCATAATTCTATTGAGCAGCATCAAGAGTTTTACTAGCATAATGAATAACATTTAACTTCTTATCTATCCTCTGTCCAAGAACATCACCTACAACATAATCACTAGCATCACACATAATTTCAAATGGTAAATTCCAATTAGGTGGTTGAATAATAGGGGAAGATATTAAAGCCTTCTTTAAAATTTCAAAAGCTTCTCTACAATGTTCATAAAAAAGAAATGGTACATCTTTTTGAAGAAGATTAGTAAGAGGTTTTGATATTTTAGAGAAATCGTTAATAAACCTTCTATAGAAACCAGCATGACCAAGCATACTACGAATACCTTTAACATCCATGGGACAGGGCATTTTCTCAATAGCTTCAACTTTAGCTCTATCAACTTCAATACCTCTTTCAGAGATTTTATGTCCGAGAACAATTCCTTCATTAAAGATAAAATGGCATTTCTCCCAGTTAAGAACAAGATTAGTCTTCTCACGTCTCTGCAAAAGTTTATCAAGATTCTGCAAAAAATTATCAAAGGAAGTTCCATAGACAAAGAAATCGTCCATGAAAACTTCCATAATTTCTTCACAAAAACCATGAAAGATAGCAGACATGCATCTCTGAAAAGTAGCAGGAGCATTACATAAAACAAAAGGCATATGTCTATAAGCATAGGTTCCATAAGGACAAGTCAAAGTTGTTTTCTCTTGATAAAGCTTTTTAACAGCAATTTGAGAAAACCCAGAATAACCATCAAGAAAGCAGGAATGAGTTTTCTTAGACAACCTTTCTAGCATTTGATCAATAAAAGGCAAAGGATAATGATCTTTCTTAGTGACTTTGTTAACCTTCCTAAAATCAATACACTTCCTATAACCAACTACTACTCTTTGAGGAATAAGTTCATCATTTTCATTTGGCACAACAGTCATCCATCCTTTCTTAGGGACACAATGCACATGACTAACCCATCTACTATCAGCACTAGGATAAATGATACCAGCGTCAAGGATTTTCAATACCTCATTTCTTACCACAACCTTCATTTTAGGATTTAAACGGCGTTGATGCTCAACAACTGGCTTTGCATCAGGTTCAATATTAATAGCATGCTGACATATAGCGGGAGAAATACCTTTCAAATCATCAAGAGTATAATCGATAGCACCTTTGTGTTTCTTCAATATCCCCAATAATCTCTCCTCTTATTTATAATAAAGTTGAGAACTAATAATAACAGGATATAATTTCTTATCATCAATATGAGCATATTTAAGATTATCAGGCAAAGGATTTAAATCAAAAACATGATCTTCCTTGGGTGGTAATGTTGTACCCAAGTCTTCCACAGGTAAATTATGTTTTAGCATTGCTGGCTGATGTAGGAAAGTCTCATCACTTTTGTGGTCTTCCATGTATTGCGGCAAAGGATTGTTAGGAGCAAGAGCAATATCAGCCAACTGTGCAACTCTATAATTTTCATTAGGTAATTCAACTTCATAGCGTGTTTTAGCAAATTTGAAGAAATTAAATTCATAATATTCTCCATCAAACTTTGTAAGGATTTTTCTCCTTTTTACAATCTATAACAGCGCCACAAGTATTTAAGAAAGGTCTACCAAATATAATAGGAGAAGTATCACTAGCAGAAGTGCCTAGTACTAGAAAATCAGTAGGATATTTAGTTTTTCCACATAAGACCTCCACATCTCTAACAATACCAATTGGAGAAATAGTTTCCCTATTAGCAAGTTGAATAATCACATCAATGTCTTCAAGTTCACAAGAACCAATTTCATGCATGATTTCTTTATACAGCTCACAAGGAATAGCACTAGAACTAGCACCAATATCACATAAACCATAATAACAATGATCACCTATCCTAACAGATAGCACAGGAACACTAGGTTTCCTAGATTTATTAGGATGAGAGACAATATTAGAAGCATCTTCACAAAATATAATGTGTCCCACTTCTACATTTTCCAAAACAAGGTCCTTTACTATTTCTACTGTAGGTTCTACAGTTATTTGTTCCTCGGGTTCTACAAGTTTCTTTGCACTTTTATTAATCACACTAGCTAACATAGAGTATTCTTTTACCTTTGTAGGGAAAGGAATTTTCTCAATATAAGGTTCATGCACAACAGAATCAACAGTATGAACTTCTATATCTCTAGAAGGAACACAATTAATAGTATCTTTATAAGGTGCATGGTACTTGTCCCATTCCTTTTTAGGAATATCAATGTAAGAAGCAAAATCCTTATATAAGTTTGCAGTAACTTGAGAATCAAGACCATAAACAACACTAACATTATGAAAATCTGTCGGGGGGCTACCCCCAAGTAGGGGTAAGGAAGGTGGTAAACAGAGATCAGAGTACAGTTTATCGGGTAGACGGCTACCCGGGTATCTGGTATTCGGTAGCTGCTACTCGGTGATAAGTATTGAAGACCAAGAGAAGATAAGGAGGAAGATCGGAATCTTCCGAGTAGATATCAAGTGGTCCGAGTAGATGAGCATCAATCCTACTCGGGCACTAAGTCAATGGAGCCGTTCTGACAAGATCTCGCATATCCCGCAGCCGTACAGGCGTGCGGTTCAACTTACAAGGCACATGATTATCTGCGCTACGACGTGGGTACAGTGAGGGTGGGCACCTGTCTTGTCTTGTCACTGACATGGGGGACAGGACATGTCAGGGTCCTACTCTGTGAGACTGACAGAGTGGACAAGTCCTGTCAGCCGGACGGCGCGGCGACTTCTTGCACCGGCGTCAGCAGGAACACGGAAGCGTGCTGCTGCTATCACAGTGGCGTTGTCTAATCATGTACTTTCTAATCGTTGTTTACTCGACTGGGCACTAGCATATAAGGTGCCCAGCCCCCTCCTGCACGAGGGACGTTGCCCCAGAACGCATTTATTGCATGAGCAAGAGCTAGAGGTAGAGAGAGCGAGAGAGTGGCTACTCGGCCGAGTGCCTGATTTGTACTGTGGCTACTCGGATATACCGTATATAGAGAGATAGGCAGGAGTAGGGGTGTTACCTCCACACGAGGTCCCCGAACCTGGGTAGATCGAGGTGTTTGCAATGGTTTTTTGCGCGTCTACTCGGCGTGCGATCCCTCCCCGGATACCTACAGCGTCCATCGGCCCCAAACCTTAAGCCATCCCATGGCATCTGTCTTCACCACTCTACGACAGTTTGCGCCCACCGTGGGGCCAGCAGCGGTGCTGGCTGGGGTTCATATTCGGACGGGACCGATTTCTACGTCGGGGGAGCGCGTGGTCTGTGGCCTTGTCCACAGATTAGGCTTCTTCAACTTCGTAACCGACAACACCGACGATTTCGGCGGCATGCCCGTACCTGCAGGCGGCTCGGTACTTTCCTTCGGCGCGCATCTGGTGTACGTCGCCACCACCGTCATCCGCGAGTTCCCGGAGGAGGTGCTCGTCGCGGATGATCCTCCTGCTGTACTCGCTGCCCGCGGGAAGCCATCTGGCTGCTCTGCGGACAGCGTGGAGGTGATGATGACGGGCCCGACTATCGATGCCGGGAAAGGCACAACCACTGCGGCTGAGGTCATCGAGGAGCCGGCTGCGGCCAGGGGTCACAAGCCCTACGAGATGCCCCAAAACATCCCGGGCTACGTCGATTCTTCCACGTCAACGGCTATACTGGCTGCTCGCGTTGGCGCCACCGAGAAGCTGGGCATGTCGCCTACCACCGACACGGAGCTCATGGCGTTGAGGGCGCAACTCGAGCAGCAGCGTCAAGCGCTACTCGCGGAGGCCGAGGAGCTGGAGAAGGTTAGGCTTGAGCTTAACCTAGATCGAAATGAGTACAATAGAGCGCATGGCTTTACTCCTGTTTCTAGGCTGCCTAGCAAGATAGGTGTTATTCGTCGCAACTTGGGCGCTGAGCTAGCTAGAGATGGTAGGGCTGCTAGTCAATCTGCTAGTTTGAACACTGATGGTAGGCCAAAATATAGTTCCCCTGCCAAAACTCTTAGGGCTGCAGAGGCAGTTGCTGCCGAGTTGCCGCATCTCACTGGCGACGCTCGCGCTAGGCAGCAGGACATGCTTAATGAGCTAGTGCTAGAAGCTGGCAGGCAGAATGAGGCTTTCCGAAAAGCCAATCCGAGAGCCGGTGCTTCCCAGGTTGTTCACTCGCATGGGGTCAGATCTGTAGATCAGGCCTCGTCACCGCTTCCCGGCACTGAGAGGGATCAGAGTGTGAACTCTGGAAAGAACAAACAGATATAGGTGTACGACCCGGCTGTCGCCGGAAAACAGCACGCTGTAGCGTGGCAGCCCGGCCAGAAACACAATTCTGCAGGAGCTGGCTATCAAGCCACCAAAGCTCGCAGCAAGGAACAAGGAGGAAACCGAGCGGGACCATCTCGGCATCAGGCTGCCAACCCGGTTCAGCAGAGGGTATAGTCGCGTGCAGCTGTGCAGCCGCAAGCTGTTGTGGCAGTGGCCAACCCGGTTGCTCAACCTGGTCCCGTGCAGCCAGACCGCTATGATGATGGGTACTCGGCAATGGAGCAAGCCGGGTACGCTGATGCGAGGGATGTCACTGATCGTTTGGGCGACAGGATGCTGGAGCCCAGCGATGCAAGGTACAAGTTGGACCGGATTCATCGGTCCGAGCAGATTGAAAAGAGGGGGCCACCCGGCCCAAGCTGTTTTGGTCATAGAATTATGGGCGAGCCTGCTGTGACCAAGTTCCAGTTGGCCAGAGGGACCAAGCCGTATGATGGGATCACCAAGCCGGATGACTGGTTGAATGACTATGTCACCGCCGTGCATATTGCAGGTGGCAACCGGAGGTGGGTTGTGAGATACGTCCCACAGATGCTGGAGGGCCCTGCCCGAATCTGGCTGAATAACTTGCCCAAGGACAATATCAACTGCTGGCTCGACTTCTCGGAAGCGTTCATCAGCAACTTCACCAGCACGTACAAGAGGCCGAATAGGCCGCAGCAGCTCTCAGCTTGCAAGCAGCAAGAAGAGGAGACTGACCGAGAGTACCTTACTCGGTGGAGCATATTGAGGAACACCTGTGAGGGTGTGAATGAGTCACAGGCAATCGCCTGGTTTGCTCAAGGCTGCAGGCACGACAACATGCTATGGCAGAAATTGCAGAGAGAGATGCCGAGTACGCTCGCTTAGACAATCAAGATAGCTGATATGTATGCACTCGGGGACCCTACTCAGCCTCTGCTCGATGCTTTTGAGCCAAGAAGAAGAAACCAAGATGGCAACAGACGCTTAGATTTCCGGAACAAGCGCAGAGATGACTGTCCCGATACTCGGTATGGTTATGAGCAAGTGAATGCTGTGAACCAAGACACTGCACCTGCTGGGAGCAGCCAAAGGCAAAAAACTGTTGGAGCCCAATACGGGCAGAACCAGAATCAGGGCCAAGGCATCAAGAAGCCGTACAATGCTCCCCAGCAAGGCAACAGCAACCCGGATGCCGGAGATGCTCAGAGATTTATCTTTGAGAACATGAAGGACGGACCATGCAGCTTCCATACTCAGCATCCGAGTAGGCCAGCCAACCATACTACCCGGCAATGCAGCTGGTGGGACCGCATCAAGAGTGAAGGTTTTGGTCAGCTGCCCCCTCCTCCTCCTCCTCTGCTGCCTGCGAATCCCACTGTGCAGCCTATCCGGGCTGCTCCTAGGTCGGCAGTGAATCCGAGAAGGGAGAATGTGAATCAAGTGGCTCAGGGAGCCAACCGCAACTACAACAACCGCAACGACCACAACCGCAACTATTACACCCGCAACAACAACAGGAACAACAACAACAACAACGGCAACAACAACAACGACAATGATGGTGGTGGAGAACGGAACTAGTACTAGGAACATCATGAGAGCTACATGGTGTTCACCACCGAGCCGGATGACAAGCAGTCGCAGCGTAGGCGTGTGATGGAGGTGAATGCAGTGATACCGGCTGTGCCTCACTATCTGCACTGGTGCGACCAAGAGATTACTTGGTCCAAAGATGATCATCCCAAGGTGATGCCCAATCCGGGTACATATGCACTGGTGGTGGATCCCACCTTCCTGGGAACCAAGAAGAATGTCAGGTTCAGTAAGGTGTTGATTGACAATGGCAGCAGCATCAACATCATGTACCGAGATACCCTGGAGAAGCTCGGCCTCGCCGAGAACATGCTGCTTCCCAGCAGGACCACTTTTCATGGCATTGTGTCGGGAGTGTCTTGCGCCCCAATCGGCCGCATCTGGATAGATGTGCTATTCGGCACCACAGAGAACTGCCGTACCGAGTGCCTGCAGTTCGAAGTGGTTGATCTTCAAAGCCCCTATCATGCTCTACTCGGTAGGCCTGCGCTCACCAAGTTCATGGCCTCAACCCATGCAGCCTACCTGAAGATGAAGCTACCTGGTCCCAATGGTGTCATCACCTTCTCGGGTGATTACAAGCGCTCCCTGGATTGCGCATCGGCTGGATCTCTGTTGGCAGAGTCTCTGGTCATCGCTGCTGAGAAGAAAAAGATACACGACATGGTGGCAATGGCTCAAGCAGATCAAGTCGATATGCCTGGCATGCCGAGTTCTCAATATGGAGCAACTTTCCAGGCCTCCCAGACCGCGTTGCCATCATTGGCGCCGGGTTGGGCGAGAAATAGGAAAGCGAGCTCATCCACTTCCTCCGTGAGAATCGGGATGTCTTTGCATGGTCCAATTAGGACTTTTCGGGTGTCCCGAGGGAGTTGGTTGAGCACTCGCTACATGTGCGTCCTGACGCCAAGCCAGTTAAGCAGGCGATGCGCCACTTTGGTGATGAGAGAAGGAAGGCTATCGGTGATCAAATCACCAAGCTGCTGATAAGTGGATTCATCATGGAGGTACTGCATCCGGATTGGTTGGCCGATCCGGTCATGGTTGAGAAGAAGAAGGAGGACCCCAAGGCCGCGGTGGCATGGCGCATGTGTGTGGACTACACCGACCTGAACAAGGCCTGCCCCAAGGACCCGTTCCCGCTACCCCGCATAGAACAGGTGATCGATTCCACTGCCGGGTGCGAGCTTTTGTCTTTCACTGATACCTACTCTGATTTTCATCACATACCTCTTAACCCAGATGATCAAATAAAGACTGCTTTTATTACACCGTACAGGGCTTATTGCTATCGTGTTATGTGCTTTGGGTTGAGCAATGCTGGGGATACTTATCAGAGATGCATGCAGAAATGTTTGCATGACCAAATCGGCAAGAATGTGCAGGTGTACGTAGATGACATTGTCATCGAAACGAAAGAAACACATACTCTGCTTAGTGATATTGAGGAAACATTTGCTAGCCTGCGCAAGTAAAGGATGAAATTGAATCCGACTAAGTGCACTTTTGGCATCCCGGCTGGCAAGCTGCTCGGCTTCTTGGTATCCAGTCGGGGCATTGAGGCCAATCCTTCAAAGATAAAAGCTACAAAGAGCATGTATTTGCTGAGATCACTAAAGGATGTGCAGAAATTTACCGGATGCTTGGCTTCCCTTAGCCGCTTCCTGGGAAGAATGGGCGAGAAGGCCTTGCCTCTCTATCAGCTCATGAAGAAAAGTGACAAGTTCGTCTGGACGCTGCAAGCTGATGTGGCCTTCAAAGAACTCAAGACCATGTTGGGTACCGCTCCCATCCTGGCAAGCCCTCTACCCAAGGAGCCAATGTTGTTGTACATAGCAGCTACCAACCGGGTAGTCAGCGTGGTGATAGTGGTGGAAAGAGAAGAAGAAGGCAAAAATGTGCATCGGCCAGTATATTATCTCAGCAAGGTGCTATCCAGCTCAAAGCAAAACTACCCGCACTACCAGAAAATGACGTATGGCGTGTACCTGGGTGCCAAGAAGCTCAAGCACTATTTCCAAGAGCATCCCATCACAGTGGTGATCACTGCTCCCATCTCGGAGATCATGGGAAACAAGGATGCAAGCGGCCGGGTAGCCAAGTGGGAAATTGAGCTGGCCGCGTACACCCCTCTGTACGCGAGAAGAGAAGCAATCAAGTCACAGACTCTGGCAGATTTCTTGGTGGATTGGGCCGAGTTGCAGTACGACCCTCCCTTGCCGGAAACCAACTTCTGGAAGATGCATTTTGATGGCTCGAAAGTAAAGGAAGGGCTTGGTGCTGGCGTGGTGCTTACGTCACCCTAGCGAGATCAACTCAAATATGTGCTGCAGATCCATTTCAAGGCATCCAATAATGTGGCCGAGTATGAGGCATTGGTACATGGCCTGAGGGTATCCAAGGAGATCGGAGTTGAACGCATCGTCTGTTATGGCGACTCGGATTTGGTGGTGCAGAAAGTATCCAGCAATTGGGATGCCTTGGATGCCAACATGGCGTCCTACCGGTTTCTGGTGAAAACTATGACTGGATTCTTTGAGGGTTGTGAGTTTCATCACATACACCGAGCTGAGAATGATGCAGCTGATGAGCTGTCCAAGTTGGGGTCTTCTCGGCAGTTTATTCCGGCTGGGATTGCCTTGGAGAATTTGAGAAAGCCATCCATCAAGCCATCCCCCAACTCGGAGTCCATCTTTGTCCATCTCTGCCAGGATCGGAAGTTGTTGCCATGGAGATTGATTGGGAAGCTGCAAAGGAAAACCCGGGGACTGTCGTCTCTAACCCGGGGACTGGCGCTTGCAACTCGGGGACTGTCACATTCATCGAGGGGATCATTTCTCAGTACTCGGGGACTCGGGGACTCGTCTCCAACTCAGAAGAGGTCTTGGTAGCTGATCCAATGTAAGTGGACGAACCAGTGTTTCCCATCCGGGAGACACCGAGTTGGGCTTTGCCCATATTATCCTTTCTAACGGATGGCTCCTTACCGAGTGATGAGGTCACGGCCAGGCAAATACAAAGAAGATCCAAGGGCTACACCATCTTCAACAAGGTGCTGCACATAAGGAGTCCTACTGGCGTGCTGCAACGCTGCGTTCAGCTAGAAGAAGGAGAAGATATCATTAGATAAATACACCAGGAAGAATGCGGGCATCACGCCTCTTCTCGGGCCCTGGTCAACAAGGCCTTTCGGCATGGATTCTTTTGGCTCACTGCCTTGCGGCAAGCTGAAGATATAGTGAGAAAGTGCAACAGGTGCCAAAGGTTTGCAAGCAAGATTCATATGCCAGCATCCGAGTTGAAAATCATTCCCATTACTTGGCCGTTTGCTGTCTGGTGTTTGGATATGGTAGGCCCCTTCAAGCCAGCTAGAGGCAACATGACTCACATCTTGGTCATGGTTGACAAATTCACAAAGTGGATTGAGGTCAAGCCTATTCGGAAGTGTGATGGAGTCGCATCTGTGAGTTTCCTGAAGGATATCATTCTGAGATACGGCTACCCGCACAACATCATCACCGATAATGGCACAAACTTTGCTGAGGGTGCATTCGCAAGGTTCTGCAGGGAGAAGCGGATCCGGCTAGATGTTGCATCAGTTGCGCATCCGGCTTCCAATGGGCAAGTTGAAAGAGAAAATGGCATGGTCCTATCCGGGATAAAGCCAAGGCTGATTGAGCCATTACAGCGAACCCCTGGTTGCTGGCTGGACGAGTTGCCGGCGGTGTTGTGGAGTCTAAGGACTACCCCTAACCGATCAACCGGATACACACCATTCTTCCTGGTATATGGAGCTGAGGCCGTGTTGCCCACTGACCTAGAGCATGACTCGCCCCGAGTAACCCTCTACACTGAGGCGGAGGCGAGAGAAGCTCGAGAAAATGACGTTGACCTGCTAGAAGAAGCAAGAGAGTTAAGTCTGTCACGTTCATCCATTTATCAGCAAAGCCTGAGGCGTTATCATAGCCGGAAAGTAAACCCAAGGGTTTTTCGAGAAGGAGACATGGTCCTTAGGCTCGTGCAGTGCACGGACGGGATGCACAAGCTATCCCCTCTGTTGGAAGGGTCTTTCATTGTGAGCAAGGCTCTGCACAATGGTGCCTACTATCTAGTTGACGCACAGGCACCGCAGAAGAACAGGTCGGATAGAGTTGGAGAGGAATCCAAACGCCCCTGGAATGTAGCTCTACTTCGCTGTTTTCATTCATGAGCAAAAGTTGTATGTATCTCCTTAACCGAGTTAAAATTCTAGTTGGCACTCCGAATTCAAACTCGGGGACTGCATGTGCAAAAACCTTGCCTTGTGTTGTTTACTTTATTTACTTTGTCTACTCGGTTGGTCTACTTAGAATTTCATGCGCATATCTAGTAATGTGTTTAAACCCAAGGGCCAACTCTCCGACTCTGCTGCTGTCCGCAACCCGGCTTCATGGCAAGCAAGAGAACAAGCCAAAGGTCAATGAACACATGAAAAATTGCTAAGGAAAATAAAAATGTAGCAACTGAGTAGGGTGCTTTTTCTTCTATGTTCTCTTTTCGTCTAAGTGGTGGGCAGCGTTAGAATCCAAATCTCAAGGTGGTTGAGTATCTGAAACTTGGTATTTGAAATCTTGTGACTCGGATACCAAAAAGCCACAAGTGGCATTTAAGAGCAAAGACAAAAAGACAAGTGGATGAGAAATGCAACTCGAGGACTTGCATTATAACACAATACGGCATCAAGCCAGTCTTGCTAAAAGTGAAACAAATAAAACTGAGTCTCGAGAGAAAACATAATTGTATTGATTACATCTGCACCCAGCATCCCGGGGATCTGATAAGTGTTTTAGATGAAAACTGCAGGAATTTAGACAACCGTGGAAGTAGTGGTATCCGATTTGGTGCTGGTAGGCGCCACTGGCTCGGAGGCAGCTGTTGTCGATGTAGGCTCGGCAGCTGAAGATGTTGGAGTATTGGAGATTGGCTCCGATGCAGAGTTGTTGGAGGCTTGAGTGACTGAGGCGCTGGGAAGAGGGTAGAGCACGGAGGTCACAACCCCAGTCGCGCCCAACTCGGGAGCTGGGTCGTCAATCACCATCTCGGTGGTGACGGCCACCTCCTACGCGGCGGGTTGCGGCTGCTCAGTCTCCGGGTTGTCTCCCATCCTGGAGTCCTCTGCAGTGCCGCGCTGCTCGGTATCTCCTCGCTCGGCCTCTTCGTGCTCGGACCCCTCCTGTTCAGCTTCCTCGTCATCTCCGCTGTGGTCTTCGCCGGCATCATCCTCGAACTCGGCTTCTCCCTCATCCTCCTCTTCATCAACATCCGTATCCGGATCGGTGGGGCCGTCGATGTATATGCTGGTCTCAGCATAGGAGGCAATCTCGTATGCCACTGCTTTTCGGCGTGAGACGCACTTGGGATGTCAAGTCCACTTGGAGCCATTTCGGCGAGTCCCAGTCCTGTTAAGATCTAAATTTTTGTACCAGGAAAACATGAAGTGGAGGATCTCGTCAGCTCCTGCCCGAGCTGCGGAAGCACGCCATTTCTTCAGTTCTTCCTTGACATGGTCCAGGTTGGCTGCCATGCCGCGGAAGGTTTCTGGTACATCTCGGTCAGGCCAGAACAGCTTGTGCAGCTTAATCGCAGTGGACACTATGGAGGTACCCAAGCCTTTGAGGGAGCGCACTTGGTTCTTGAGGTTGACGAGATGATCATCAATACTGGAGGTGTCATCAACACTCAGACCGGCTGCTTCCCTGGCCTTTCTTGCTTTATCCACAGCAGTTTCACCAGCGACACGGAGTTCCGGGAAGATATCTGGATCAGGAAATGCAGATTTGGGTCAGAAGGAGTAACCGGGAAGAAGAAGGACTGAGTAGAAGAAGATAGAAAGGTAAAAATCAAACAAGGAGAAGGGTAGCAGCAACTCACATTCCATTTCCAGCACAAGGGCTCCCAGTTTAGTCCTCAAGTCATCTGATTCTCGGATATGCTTATCCTAAAGGCGGCGCGAGTCGTTGACTGCGACCTCGAGAGCTTGGTTCCGTTCCTTGAGAGTTCTGATTTCTAGCTCGAGTTTCTTCTTCTCGGCAGCAGCGGTTTTCTCAAAATCTTGCTTTTCGCGGACAGAGTTGATTGCAGTTTGGAGTGAGTTGGCAAGATCAACTTGTAGTTTCTTGAACTCCGTCTTCTCGGCCTCGCGCTCCTTCTCCAACTCGGCCTCGCGGACCTGCACTTGGTGACGCGCTTCAGCTGGAGTGAGGCATTGTTGATGTTCCTCTCGGAATTTCTTATATTCTTCTACGGATAGAGCAGCAAGTCAGCAAAGCGAGCAAGCAGTAGCAAGTTAGATGAAGGAAAAAAGAGAAGGAGTAGCTCACCTTCCAGACTGGAGATTGTACTCTGCGCGGAGGCAGCCATGACCTCACAGTCCTGGTATCTATCCACCGGCGCCTTGAGCTCACCTGCAGAGATGACAGTGACTGAGCAAAAAAGCAAAAACGGGCGTAAGCAAAAAACGCACAAACCGAGATGCTAATAGCTTACTTTCCACAGCGGACAGTTTAATAGCGCTTTCCATGGAGTTCTTCTCCATTGCGTCCAACTTGCTCTTCTTGAACTCCAGCTCCCGGTTCCTGTATTTTACTTGGCGATGAGACCACAGGAGCTGGCGGAAGACCTTGGTCCTCTCGTGGATGCTATCCTGCAGAGAAGAAAGAGATTTAATGAGTTTGGAAGATTTAGCCCGAGTATATGACAACTCGGTGGAGTTCTATCTACTCGGCCCAAATCTCGGGGACTGGGTAGTGAGGAAGAGAAGAGAGGTGAAGAAGAAATCTGATAACTCGAAAAGATCAAAAGAAAAAAGGTACTTACCACATAACTCTGCTCGATGTCTTCGAAGTTTTTCGAGCAACAAACAACTTACTGGCCAGAGTACTACAAGGTCCGGCCATAACTACGCTAACAGGGCCGATGTCGGCCTTGTGCCACTCTGTACGGTAGTTGTCGAGGTTCCGCAGCTCGGTACCGTCCCAGGTGGCGTGGCCAAGTTTCTTTGCATCCCAAAACTTCTCGATGAAGCCTACTCGGTCAAGGATGGCGGCCACGCCTTCCTCCGGGAGCTCCTCATCATCCTCATTGCGGAAAGTAATTTCCTTGATGACCAGGGAGCCTTTCTTCCCCTTGGACTTGGAGCGGGATACGGCTCTCCGCTCTTTCAGAGCGCCTAGTCGCTCAGCTTCCTTGGACATGTGGATCTTGTGGCGCTCCTGCAGCTGAACCCAGTACTCTGGGAAGGAAGGAGCCTTCTCGATTTTGCTGGCGCCTGCGGCGGGATATTGCTCCTTTTCGGGGCCAAACTGGACGTTGGCTTGCACCAACGTGGTGTTCGGGTTGATTTTCCTGGCCTTATTAAGAGGCCACTTCGCAGGTGGAGGCTCTTGTTGTCCGGGTTTCCCACCTGGCTGGCCGCCTGGTTTCTGTTGCCCTGATGGCTGAAAAGAGAGCTGTTGTTGCACAGCTTGCCGCTGTCCGGTTGGCTGCGCGCCAGCCTGCGAGGCACCACGTGGAGGTTGCTTCCTGACAGCCTGCGGAATCACCTTGGTGGTAGAGGGAGCTGTTTGCTTCTTGGAAGGTGGCGGAGGCACCTGGCGAGTTGGCGGAGGCACTTGGCGGGATGGCGGTGCCTTCGGCTGGTTGACCGGCGCAGCATCCGGCTGCACTACATACTGGTGTGATGGCTTCTCCACGGGGTCTTCTACCCGCTGTGTGGCAGCATGATCTTCTACACGCTGCACGACAGTAGGATCTTCTACCTGCTGCATGGCAGCAGGGTCCGACTGCTCGGCAGCATTGTCTTCATGCTGCTGCTCGGCAGTAGGGTCCGGCTGCTCCGTTGCGTTATCTTCTTGACGCTGCCCGACAGCAGTATCAGTGGCCTCAACAGCTGATGCAGCTGGAGGGGTTGGTGGCTTCTCGGCGTTGTTCGCATCCTGAGCAGCTGGCTGTGGGGTGGGCTGCGGCTGCTCGAGGGTCGCTCAGTGTCCATATCGGCGCCCGTGTCCTATGCGCCAGTGTCCATCTCGGCGCCTGTGTTCTGGGCGCCAAGGTCTTGTTCTTCTCGGAGAGGAGAGGACTCCGGTGTCCGGTCCTCTGGTACGCGATCCCCTTCATCGTCGGAGAGTTCCACGAGTTCTCGTGGTGGATCTTTCTTCCTCCGGGGAGCTAGAGCTGGTGCGGCGGTGGCATCGGCATCAAGGGCATCACTGAAAGGAAATGAGTAAGAGAGAAAGGAAATCAGAAGATGTGCAAGGAAGAGGGCCAGGGAGAAAACAGAGTAGACAGCAACCCGGAAAAACTTACCCGTCAATGGTAGGGCGCTTCGTGCGCAAGTTGGGCTTGTTTCCAGTTTTGTTTCCCGGCTTCTTCTTGGGTTTCTTGGCGGGGGGATCCAGTGCCCCACTACCCGTCCTCTTCCTAGTGGTGGGAGCAGCCACAGACACCGGAATGGCGTCCACGGGTTCCTCCAGCTCGTCCAGTTCAGGTTCTTCTACAATGAAAAGAAGGAAGGATTCAGATTAGGAAAGATAGATTCAGGTGCACTGCAGGCAAGCAGAGAGGTGAACCCGATCACCTTCTTCATCCTCTGAACAGTCCCGGATAGATCCCGCGACTCGGGACTTACCGTCCTGAACAGCGTGAGGGATGCATAGGGTGTCCTGGATGTCGTACGATGTGGCATCATCCTCTGTCCTATCTGCCTCCTAGTTGGCTTCAAAGATGGGCTGGTCCTCGGTTTTCTTGCGATGGATGTGCTGCTGCCGCAAACATAGAGCACAATGAGTTGAATTTCAGCAGAGTAGGTCTACTACTTGGTCTAGCGTGCAAACAGAAAGCACAAAATGCTAAGGACCAGAAGAGGTAGAACGAACAAGAGTTTCTACTCGGAACAGCATGCAAACATAAATCATATCAAGCTAAGTGCTAAGAGAGGAGCTCTACTCGGAATAGCATGCAAACATAAAGCATATCAAGCTAAGCGCTAAGAGAGGAGTTCTACTCGGAACAGCATGCAAACATAAAGCATATTAAGCTAAGTACTAACAGAGAAGCTCTATCTGGCACATCGTGCAAACACAAGGCATGTGAAGCTAAGAGGAGGTCTATTCGGCATCAAACACAAATACTGAGCATGAAGAGAAGAAAACTAACCTTGGGGATGGGCTTGGAGCGGCTATACGGCATAAATCCATAAGCCCAGTTCTCGGTGAGGGTGGTCCGCATGATGGACTTGGCCCAGATGGCCACCTCTGCCTTGCTGAGCTCGAAAGTGGTGGTCCGAGTGCAATCCCGAGGGCCACCCATGTAGCACATTTTGTGCGCCCGGTCCTGAAGCGGGAGCACTCGGCGCGATATCCAGCAGGCGATCGGGTTATCCTGCAGAAGCCCTTGGGCAACCAGCTGCTCCAGGCGCTTCTCTACCTGGACGACGTTAGGCACCGTATTCTTGGGATTAATACCCCAATTATGCCCGGTGGGCAGCGCGTTCTCGAACTTGGGGAGCCCAATCCGGTCCTCAGCGGGTTTTCCTTCTTCGGGAGGAATGTTCTTCACGTACAGAAAGCCCCGCTGCCACTTGCGCACGGTCTCTAGGCCGAGTACCCGTGGGTGGTGCCCAGTGCTACGCTGTAGCATCATTGCGCTACCCGTCTGGGTCATCACGCGTGGAAATAGAGGGTTGTTTGGATTGGGAACGCTCTATTGGCGGAGGAAGAAGTAACGAGCCCAAGTCTGGACTGTTGGGTACACGCCTAGAAAGGCTTCACAGACGGTGGCGTGGGTGGATAGCATGACGATGGCATTGGGAGGAAGATGGTGTGGCTGGAGGGCAAAGTGGCGGAGGAAGTCGGAAAAAAAACTTGGAAATGGGCAGGCCTAGGCCGCGCTTGAAGTGAGAGAGAAAAACGACATACTCATCAGCTTCCGGAGCCGGAACGAGCTCAGTGCCGGGAGGATGGCAGATTACGCCGGGAAGGACACGGCGAGTGTTCACCAGCCACTGGCAATCAGCGGCGGTGACATCCGAGCCCTCCCATCCGGCGCGGGCCGGTGCCATCTCCTCCTCGTGCTGATCCGCGGCAGCGTTGGCGAGATCCATGACGATGCGGGTGCTGGTGCAGACGCGGGAGCTCGTCGAGGTTGACGTTGATGATGACGACGGAGGCGCGCCGGAATCCTTGCTCTCTGCTCTCGATGCGGCGGCGCGTGGCGAGTGCGCGGCGGCGCTGTGCTCTGCGGCGAAGGCGGAGGCGAGGAGAAGCAATGCGAGATTGGGAAAGTGCGAAGGGAAGAAGTGATTTGGGCGATGCGGAGGTATTTATTCCGTCTGCGAATTGCAGTTTCTAGCGGATTGATCATGGCTGAGATCGTGCGGTGTGGCTTAAATGCCCGTTAGAAACGCATGTAGCGCAAAATGCGTGCGTAACGGGCGCAGTTGATCCCACGACGTGAGTCATGGGCTCTCGAGTACACGATCGAGGTGACATAACGGGCCGCGGGCCCCAGATGCAGTGGCAGGCGCGTGACACGTTGAAACGCCAGAACCGAGGCATCGGGGGCGTGGACGCGTGACACGTGCCCTCCCTGGACATGAGAAGATAGATTTGATCTGGATTAAGCGGGAGCGAGTGGAAAATTTTGCTAAGTGTTGGGTTCTCGGCAGAGCTCTGCGTTGCATGCCCTACTCGGCACTTAGAAGATTTCTCTCAAGACATTAATCAGAGAAGTTCGAGGAAGGTCTTTGAGTGTCCGAGTTGAGGAGCAACTCGGCCATACTGCTTCACGGAGGAAATTTGGTTTAACCTGGCAGGGCCCAAAGTACAAGTTCACTGGACTCTACCAGCTTCGGGGACTAATGTCGGGGGGCTACCCCCGAGTAGGGGTAAGGCAGATGGTAAAACATAGATCAGAGTACCGTTTACCGGGTAGACGGCTACCCGGGTATCTGGTATTCGGTAGCTGCTACTCGGTGATAAGTATTAAAGGCCAAGAGAAGATAAGGAGGAAGATCGGAATCGTCCGAGTAGAGATCAAGTGGTCCGAGTAGATGAGCATCAATCCTACTCGGGCAATAAGTCAATGGAGCCGTTCTGACAAGATCTCGCGTATCCCGCAGCCGTACAGGCGTGCGGTTCAACTTACAAGGCGCATGATTATCTGCGCTACGGCGTGGGTACAGTGAGGGTGGGAACCTGTCTTGTCTTGTCAGTGACAGGACATGTCAGGGGTCTACTCTGTGAAACTGACAGAGTGGACAAGTCCTGTCAGCCGGACGGCGCGGCGACTTCTTGCACCGGCGTCACCAGGAACACGAAAGCGTGCTGCTGCTATCACAGTGGCGTTGTCTAATCATGTACTTTCTAATCGTTGTTTACTCGACTGGGCACCAGTATATAAGGTGCCCAGCCCACTCCTGCGCGAGGGACGTTTCCCCAGAACGCATTTATTGCATGAGCAAGAGCTAGAGGTAGAGAGAGCGAGAGAGTGGCTACTCGGCTGAGTGACTGATTTGTACTGTGGCTACTCGGATATACCGTATACAGAGAGATATGTAGGAGTAGAGGTGTTACCTCCACACGAGGACCCCGAACATGGGTAGATCGAGGTGTTTGAAGTGGTTTTGTGCGCGTCTACTCGACGTGCGATCCCTCCCCGGATACCTACAGCGTCCACCGGCCCCAAATCTTAAGCCATCCCATGGCATCTGTCTTCACCACTCTACAACAAAATCCTCAGATGACATAAATGTTTTAATGCATTCATAGTCATAATTTATACCTGACTTTCTACCTTTGTCATTCTCCCATGCTTCAGTGTTTTCTTGAATACAGTCAAGAAGATCTCATTTAGCTTCATCCTTCATATGTGTAAATGATCGAGAACAAGAAGCATCCAATAAATCCTTATCATGAAGAGGAAGCCTTGCATAGAAATTATTAATAACGATATTACTGGGGAGCTCATGAATGTGGCATTTGAGCATTAGTAACTTCAATCTCCCCCATGCTTGGGCAAAACTCTCTCCGTCATGAGGACAAAAATTATATATATAATTCCGATCTCTACGGATTTTACTTGGAGGATAGAATTTAGAATAAAAGAGAGGTACGATTTCCTCCCATTCAATAGTCTGGCTATTTTTCAGCAGTTTGAACCATTCAGCAGCTCGGCCTGTCAATGATATAGAGAATAATTTCCTCTTCACTTGGCTCATCGTAATACCTGCACACTTGAACAAATCGCATAATTCATGTAAAAAGACCAAATGATCACCAGGATGGACATTTCCATCACCTGAATAGCAGTTATCGATAACATGTTTAACAATCTTTATATGTATTTTATAAGAATCCATATCATCATGCGGTGGGTCACTTACTACCCTAGCAGTGGAAGCATTGTCCGCAAATAAGGACTCAAAAGGAGTTCCAAACATAGTGTAATAAAGCAGTAGACAGAAATAAAAACAACACTTACAGCAGAAGCTTCCTTTATCAATTCCCCTTTCCAATAGCGCTTCACTCCCCGGCAACGGTGCCAGAAAATAGTCTTGATGACCCACAAGTATAGTGGGTGTATCGTAGTACTTTCGATATATAAGAGTGTGAAACCCAACGAGGAGCAGAAGGTGTTGACAAGCAGTTTTGATGAAGGAATGACTACAAATACTGGAAAATATATTTATTGGGGTTTTTGATATTGCAGATAAATAAAAAGCGAGTAAATAAATGCAGTAGTAATAATTGCAGCAAGTGGCCCAATCCTTTCTTCAGCAAAGGACAAGCCGGTGAGTTTACTTATGATTAACACACGTTCTCGAGGACACACGGGAGGTTTCTGTGAAGTGCTTTTGTTCCATGCAGCTGAATAATGTTAGGTGTTTTGATAAGTGTTGTGTCGATGAGCCTATGCTAATGTACCTTCCCATCAAATACTAATACATACTTGTGATTATACCCCTTGCAAGCATCCGCAACTACAACAAAGTAATTAAGAAATAAATCTAACCACATCTTTAAACTCCGAGATAATACGCTCCCTCGTGTAATGGTTTCCTAAAGGGGGGGTTTAGGTTTCTGTCATTCCGGCAACCCCACAATTAGTAGCCAAAAACACGATGCATTCCCCTAGGCCCATAAATGGTGAAGTATCATGTAGTCGACGTTCACATGACACCACTAGAAGAATAACACCACAACTTAAATATCAAACATTAAATATTACTCAATATTACTTCACTACTAACAACTTGACTTCTCCCATGTCCTCAAGAACAACACGAACTACTCACAACACATCATATAGATAATGACCAGAGGTGATATAATGGATGATAACAATCTGGTCATAAAGTGCAAACACCGATAAATCTCACAAGCATCAATTACTAACAAGTAATCCACACTGGGAGAGAGATCTAATGCAAAAAAAAACTATAGAGGCCCCTAATTGTTACAACGGGATGAAGGTGGATGATGAGGGTGATGGGGCTGGTGGTGATGATGATGATGATGACGATCTTGATGATGCCCGGAGTGATGACGGTGACGATGGCGGTGATTTCCCCTCTCCGGAGAGGAATTTCCCCGACAGATTTCTCCCTGCGAGAGAGCTTTTCTCTCTCGGGTGTTTTCCGCCCCGCAGCGGCGGCGGAATAATTCTTCAAGGATGGAATGAGGCTTAGGGTTCCCTCGGGGCCAGGCACGCCAAAGATGACCCCTAGAGGTGGGCCAGGGTGGCCACACCCCTAGGTGGCGCGGCAGGGGGCGCGCCACCCCTAGGTGTGGGCCCCTGGTGGCCCCCCTCCGGCTCTCCTTCTGGCTGAGTTCCTCATGTGAACTTTTAGGAACCCCCTTATGTCCCACTTCTTCTTCTGATCTTCTGAAATATGAGATTTAATGTATCTATGAAGTTTGCTCTTTTATTATAAGTATAAGTATAGGTTAGTTGCACATTTTCAAAATGTGCACCTTCAGTTTTCGTAATGTGCAAACCATTTTTTGTTGTTGTTATGGAATATGCTTTGTTATCTTTTACAACATCCATTTGCCCACTTTTTTTTTATTCGATTGAAACTTTACATTTTTAATGTGTAAATACTTGTTGTGTCCCTGGATTTTCTTTCCGTTTCTTGCCTCTAGTGTGTAAACAAATTTCAAAACCATCTAGAATTTAAAAATATAGATGAGATTTCAAGTAGTATGGTCATTTTGTTTTTTTTCTTCTATATTTGTTACAACTTTAGTTTTGATTTGCTCCACCTATATTTGTACAATTGCATTTTTAAAATAGAGCTTGCTTTGACATCCTTTGACAAACTTATTTTATCGTTTATTAAATACCCAAAATAATAATTTCAAGTCAAACTTCAAGGTGTGAGAAATTTATTCAATTTAAAAGTTTAGTGATTTTAAACACTACAAAATTGGGATGTTGCAACTCCATATCGGGCTTGGTGTACAAATCACTTGCGAGGATAGACAATTCGTTGTTTCCAAAACATAGCCAAGACACCTCGCTTGCCAGCGACATGCCTAGGAATCCTCCCAAACATGCCCTCGCCCCAACCCTGACTCCATCTTTTGTAGCTAGGAAATTAGTTTCGAGATACACACGGTTCGTTACTGTGCGTCTGCTAACGCATTTCAATCCCAAACGACGCGAGCCAAGTTTGGGTTAGAAAAGAGAAAATACAACTTCCGAATTATGATTTAATTTTTTTCACAAAATAACATAATTTTCCTTATTCTCTAAAAATACATCTGCCGAATTATTTCACAAAATAATATAAATTTCCTATGCACCGTTTCTCGTGATCACACATGACAGTTGCCGTAATAGATTAGTAGACTGGCCACTTAAATCAATGATGAAGCATTAGTTTCGCTAATCCGGCAATGCAAAACCTCGACTGGTAGAGATTAATTTGAATAGTAAGAGTTTTATCATGGATTAGATATAAAATTCAAAGCTTAAGATCGCAAACAGAAGCCAGAGGCATACATAAATTTCGCAACAAAGTCAGATATGAAGCACGGGATATAGTCCTCGTGATCTAAACATACCCAAGACACCTCGCTCGTCAGCGACGTGCCTACGGATCCTACCAAACCCGCCCTCGCCCCAATCCTCACCCCACGAGTTCTTGAAGCGCCAATACTTAACACCATCGGGATCGGTGTCATAACCAACAATCAAGACAGCATGTCCCCTATTAGAAGTACGGAAGGCTCCATACTCTATTATGCCTCCTTTGTAATTCCGCAGAGCGTCCGATGGATATATAGTAACAACCACGGGTTGCTTTGCTACCGCTTTCTCGAGAGCATCCTCGGTCCGAGAGACAAATCGAAAGCCTGATATCCTTGCTGCTACTCTTTTGTTACTCTTGTGACAACATAAATTACTCCGGTCAATGTACGGGTAGGAGGATTCGCTGGAAATTCCATTTCTCCATATATACCAGAGAGCAAGAGAAAGTGAACCACCATTGCAGCCGTTGGTGAGTAAGGTGTCGCTGCAGTCAATGAGCTCTTGAACCGAGAGGGCGATTGACTGCGAGGTCTTGAGATAGTGTACTGCTTCGACTGAGGCTACAGTAGCAATGGCCCAACATGCTCCTACAACAAATGCACGAGATTAAGTTTGCCGTCAAGTGCACGCAGCTGGAGATGAACAACGATACAGTGTAGAACAATTCAAAATACATGTTAGCAGAGGAGAAGAAGGTCGATCGAGATAGTTTACCACACCGTCCTTGTTTCCTAACGACGGGAGACACAACACCAGCTTCGACCCAGTCAACCCTTGATGGGCGGGCCGACCTTTCGGCGCGTGCTTCTTCGATCTTCCTCATGCAGCAGAGTCCGAGGCCAACGCAGCACCATGCAGATGTAATCGCAATGCTACTGCAAAATTACAATTTTGAAACGAAATCAACCGTAGTATGAATTACCAATTGACTGAACAGATAATATATTCTAGTCTTTGGTGAGTAAAAATTAAATACCATGATGCATGATTGTTTTGTCAAACATGCTAACTGCTAAATTGACTTATGTACAATAAGTCAAAAAAAAAAAAATGTCGCGATGCTATACGATTTACCTGCGAAAGAAACCAAACCTATGATCAGCAGCAGTGGTAGCTGCACCAAGCCCAGCGTTCCTCTGACTCTGCAGTATGAGGAGAAAACAAGAAGTGTTCGATATAATCATACTATCATAGGCACGCAGTGACAGATCGGGAGGATCTAAAGAGCGAATTCTTAAGCGAGAAGCGTGCGTACCTGTTGGTGCAGCAGCCTAGCTCCTGCCGGCCTTGACGACGGCGACCCGGCCGCCACGGCCTGGCTGCAGAACCGGCGGGACAGGATCCTCCCCACGGTACCAACACCCGGACGAAACATGTTAGCCTGCGCTTCCTATGTCCATCGGTCGCTGGAACCAATGAAATACAGAGGAGGAGGAGGATTGGGCCAAGGTAATTGGAATTGGAGCCGGCAACCGACAGAGCCGGACTCCAGGTCGCGACCGGGGGCCGAAGGAGAACCAGCCCAGCGGGCCGGCCTACTCCTGTCAAAAATCCCTACTCACGTGACTAGACCCACTCGAAGACAGTGTGTAATTCTCACAACAACAAAATAAATCCAATTTTTTATATAATACGGAAATTTTATTTAATCGGAGAATAATACGAACGTTTTTTATTTTTATTTTTCAAAAATAATGCAGCCTCGTCTATTTTTTTTTGAAATTTAAACCACTATATTAAGCAAACATGCCGCCTCATCAAAAACTTTCCAGTCCCCGTAGGTATCCTGGTAAGGAAAAGAGTGCGTCAGAAATCTGCCGCCACCAAATCACAAGATAGTTACATCATTCACGAGTTTGCCGAGAATAAACCTAGGGGGTTCATCGACCCAAATACAAGAGTTTCCAGAATCATAGACATCTCTAGCAAGCTCATGAGCTACTTGGTTGGCATCCCTATTACAGTATTGTAAAGACACATTATCAAAACCTTTCCACAAAATATAGCAGTCATCATAGATTGCCGCCGCAGAAGTTGCCGAGAACCCTCCACTATTTATAGTGTCAACCACCTGCACACAATCCGTTTGGATGGTAAAGCAATTGCTACCAATATGTTGAGCTAATATCAAACCTTCTCTGAACGCGTACACTTCAGCCATCGGAGCATCAACAACATGAGATAAATATTTTTGCGAAGCTGCGATGCATTGACCCGTGTGGTCGCGGATGATAACTCCTGTCGCACCTCTGCCTGAATCAATATCATAAGCAGCGTCCACATTGACCATCAGTCTACCCTCCATAGGTTTCTTCCAGCCCTCAGCTTTCTTTGTATCTGGTTTTCTGTTAGCCATGAAATAGTTTTTTGCTAACACCGCTATTGAAAGAGCCGAACGGAAAGGAGCTTGCACCTGTTCTCCGTGGACAAATTGTCTCCTCTCCCACCAGATATACCAACCAGCTGTAAGAATCAGTTCAGATAATCCTATATTATCAAGCAGTGCTAGTCGGTCATTCCTTCTGATAATTTCTTCAACCAACACTGAGCCCGATCTATCAATATTCAGCAATTCTTCTATCTTGTCCCATATACCCAGACATCTCCAAATTTCCTTGGCACGGGAACAGGCAAAAAGCATGTGCTTAATATCTTCACAGCTAGCTTTACAAATTGGGCATCCACTCTGGTCGGATATGTGTCTGTTTTCTAAAATCCCTTTGCATGGGATCATGCCATGGAGTACCCGCCAGCCAAATATTTTAATTTTGCTAGATATAGTCAATTTCCAGAGTCTTTCCCATACCTTATTATTAGCTCCTTCAGTGATGTCCGGATTTCTTTCATGCCTCCCGAACTTGTAGTTCCATTGACAATAGTACGCCGACCGGACAGTAAACAAACCCTGACGTGTATAATGCCACGCCACAAAATCCTCCCTTCCAGGAGTCAAGGGAATTTGTAAAATCCTGTGTACATCAACTGGCCAAAAAATGTCATTAATCAATTCCTCATCCCACAACCCATCCACTGGATTTATAAGATCAGCAACACACGTCAACAGATTATTTCCTCTTGGAGTCATGATCTTCAAATTGTGGCTTGATGGAATCCAGTTATGCTCCCAAATATTTACTTGGGTTCCATCTCCTATTCTCCAAATACTTCCCCTTTTAAAACAGTCTAAGCTCGAAATTATACTTTGCCAAGTATATGAGCTACCACTCTTTAGCTTTGCATTAAGTAATTTTCCATCCGGATAATACTTTGCTCTTAACACCCTTGCACATAAAGAATCTGGGTCACTTAGAAGCCGCCATATTTGCTTAGATAGCATTGCCATATTAAAACAATGCAGGTCTCTAAATCCCATTCCTCCACTATTTTTTGGTATACATAATTTCCACCAAGCTTTCCAATGCATCCTTTTCTGCTCTTCCTCATCACCCCACCAGAATTGAGAGATAGCATCAGAAATTCCTTTACATATATTTTTTGGAATCTTGAAAACCATCATCGCAAAAACGGGTATAGCTTGAGCAATAGCTTTAATAAGGATCTCCTTTCCCCCCATACTCAACATTTTCTCCTTCCAACCACTTATTCTAGTAATTACTCTATCCACCAAATGTCTGAAGCAATCGCTTTTATCAATGCCAATCATTGCCGGAAGGCCCAAATATTTTTCATTCAAAGATTAAGTCATAATATTTAAAATTTGACATACTTCTGCTCTCTCTTCAACCACCGTATTCTTGCTGAAAAAAATACTCGATTTTGCTTCACTTATTTTCTGCCCTGATGCCTCACAATACCTGTCCAAAATTTCCTTTAGTTTCAAGGCGTTCTTCCTATCCGCATGCATCAAAATCAGTGAGTCATCAGCAAATAACAAATGGGAAATCAACGGTGCTTCCTGTCGTGGGATAATCACGGCAGACGTTACCGTGGGTAACTGGTCTTGGGGCCAGACGACACAGGCGTTTGGGAGAGGGTTTAGCTCAGAGGAAAACATGATGGAACTCGATCTGGTAGCCGGCGATCAAGTCGCCGAGTCTCCGATCTCAAGATATTAACTCAACTCTCGTGTTACACTGGATGCTCGATACCAAGCGATATTGCTAGGGCTCTTAGATCTCAATTAACCTAACTTAGGGGCCGGTTTATAAAGCACCCGACCCCCTGGCTTGCCCTCCAAGGCGCACCCTGAATCCTACCCGGACACTATGTACGAAACCCTAACTTTCCTTATCGTAACCCAGTTGCGTAGCCAGGAAATTCACAAGACCCAGGCCACCTTCAGGGTACTGTAGCTACAGTGTGTGCTGTAGCTGCATCCAAGCCTGAGATTTGCACGCACGACCCAGGCCAAGGCCAAGGCAGCCTGGGTCCTGTCTACGCCCCTGTCGTAACCCACAATCCGGGTTACGAGGCCTACAATCTTGGGCCTTCTAGAAACTCTTTTATCCTTAGCCGGGTCTTGCGCAGCGTCCCTTGGGCCGAATTACACCTTGGAATTGGGCTACCGGGTTATCATCCCTCCATCAGTAGTCCCCAGAATAGCTTGGTCTTCACAAGATCCTCTTTGAAGTGCACGCTATTCCCTGCAAAACTACCAAACTTACAAGTTCAATGGAGGCCGGGTTAAATTGCTTTGATAAATAGCTAGGCCTAACTCCACGGTGGCCATATAGTAACCCGGTTTCCCCCAAGTACGTCGCTTAGTTTTCCGGGTTAACACCTTAATAAGAATGTTAAAGATTTGGCTTACTTTGCTTGATAATTAACCCTGATGTCGCGGAGAAGATATACTTCCTATTTTCGTCCGGATATTTCGTTCAACACTTAAAGTGTATCTCGCAAACTCCGCGCGGGCAACCGTTATCCCAAAATTTCCGGCTCCCTCCCGTTGACCTAGATCTTATCCACCCGCACCTTATAAATAGGTGCCCGAGAAACAACCTAACCTTCCAACAATCCATTCCAACTCTTCTCCTTTCCCCTTCTCTCGTGATTGCGCAACACCATTGTGAAAAAACCTCACGCCTCTTGCCGGAGCCAAGCCGCCAACGGCCACATTCATCCTCGCGCCACTCTTCGCCGCCGCCGAGCTCCGTCGCCATACCTTCATCCGGACCGCCGGGAGTTGCGAGGGATCATCCAGACCGCGCCGTTCACCGCCGCTGCGTGCTAATCCAATCCCCTTCAGTAAGTTTCTCGTACCCATCAATTCAACCTCACAATCCCTTGATTTACTCTAGATTAGATCTAGGTCAACCCGCAGGCAATTCTTCCTGTCACGCTCGGTCGGGTCGCTTTAGATGCTCGATAACTCTTCCAATAGCTTTGATTGACAGCCATACATCATTCTCCTATCATCATTAACCATTAATTTCTTCGTAGAATCGCCCGCAAGTTTTCCAACCTAGATCCATTTCGTTCCAATTTTCCGCGCATGTCATTGACACCCGGAAAATCCTCTTCCTCCGGTTCTTTTGCTTGCAGTAGATTCATGGGCAATCATCCGTCTTCCTCAAACACCTTTGAATACGTAAGTACCCCATAGTTGGTATAATGATGCTTGATACCCGGATAATTTGTAACCTTGCCTTCTAAAATGACACCCGGACAATGCTTAACTTCCGTACTTTCTTGTCACCACTCACAGATACTCGAATAGCCCATGGTTTCCGAGTCTTATTTTTTGCACTTTTTTGCCTTGTGTTTTGCAGCTTGATCCCATGGCTCCCAAAAGGCAAGGGAAACAGCCGGCCCAGGCGAAGACAACCCAATCCATATCCGCCAATTGGGGGCGATCCACAGTCACAAAGGCCAAGCTGGACGAGCTGGCCGAGTTGGGGGTCCTTCCTTCTCAGAAGGACATTCATTGGAGGGCGCCGGGTGATGAGACCCGGCCCACACCTGCCGAGGATGAGGTAATCTGTTTTATAGAGCACGTGACCCGGGGATTCCATCCTCCGGGTCACCTTTTCTTTCGTGAGGTCCTGAGCCATTATGGCCTCAGGATATTCGACATAGGGCCTAACTCTATGTTGAATATTACCCACTTCATTGTTCTGTCCGAGTCATACCTGTGCACCCCACCAAGTTTGGCTCTCTTCACCGAACTTTTCCAGTGCAAACCGTGCCGCGAAAGCGGCGACGGGGCACTTCTTGCTTGCGGCGGAGTCTCTATCCAGCGCCGCAAGAATTCTCTAATGCCACCTCTTACTCTTAATTCACACGTCAAACACTGGCAACTCTCATACTTCTATTGCTGGGACACCTCCCCACCCGGCGAAAAGAGGTTGCCGGGTTACTCAGAAGGCCTCCTTGATATCTCCGAGAAATTCAATGCTTTCGCCCCTGACTCGGACAGGGAAGCAATCCTGCCTTCACTAGCTAGAATAGCCGTCCTCTCCGCCCAAGGCCTTCTTGGGCTCAATCTAGTGAAAACTTGGGTTGATTTGCGGATCCAACCCAATTCTATCCGCACCAAATTGATGTGCGAGTACTCGGGGCATGCCACGGATGCACTCCGATATTCCACCAAGATCATTGCAGCCGGCGACACCAACAAAACCATCAAAGGCTTCTTGACGGAAAAGCTGGAAGTGATCAAGAAAATTACCGGGTTGCCGCCATTTACCCGGGAAAACCCGGCCCCAACGGTAAGACTCGACATATGCAACTTTATTCATACGTCTTCAGCTTGACGCAATTGCTGATTCCCACCTTCCCGTTTTTCTCTCAGGCTGATAACCCTTTCTGGAATGTTGAAACTTCTCCTGCTGCCGGAGACCCGGAGGAGGAAGACGAACCGGTTGATACTGATGAGGGTAATTATCCGAATCTTACGTCATCTTTATTTGCATAAATTTCCTTATTTTAACCTTTTCCATCGACACATACTCGGCTTGCAGGACCAGAGGACGAGGATGAGAATGATGACGAAGACCCGGAGGCCACCGAGTCCGATCCAGAAATAACAGTCGGGGTCAAGAGGAAAACCAGAGGAGTGGTGCGCAAGGTTCCCTATTACACCATGTCTTCCGAACCATATTCTTTTGATAACATGCACAGACTTAACCAACGACTATCTAACTCATCGCACTTGAAGGATTCTATCCCGGCCAAGCGCAGAGTGACCCGGAGTTCACCAGGGGACGATCCCCTTAACCCGGGTATCTCCTCCTCGCCAAACCTCCGTGCCGATATTCCTCTTCCTCGCCCCTCCAAATCTCCTCAGCGCCATCCATCTCCCAATCACCCACTCGCGGGGCAATTCCGGGTCCCACTATCGGTCCCTTTGGCGGCTTCATCTGCTTCCAGCAGCGAACTCCCGCCTGATTACGCTGTAAATACCGGGTGAGTCTTTATTATACGACATCCTTTCATACCTGATAACTTTCAATTGTTGTTGCTAACTGCTCTTCCTCCCTTTCTTTAGCGCTCAAGTCACAGTTAGTGACCCGGAGAATGTGGAGATGGATAACCGGGAGGCGGAGAAGCCGACTGAGAACATAGACGCCGCAACTGGCGGTGATACTGAGAACAACCAGGAACAAGGCCCCTTGGGCGATCCACTTCACCAAGCCGCCGGGTCTCCCGCGTCATCCGAACCAGTGGACGAGGAGATCGAGGTTCTGGACACGAGGATGGGTTCTCCCAACCCGGATACCTAGACTGTCCGGGTCTCGACCCCAAGGGCGGGGAAAGCTCCCCCATCAGGCGACCAGGCTGTCGGCTCTTCTGGTGTCCGACCCGAGGACCTGACGTTTTCCCAGATGCTCGAAACCCTGCGCACTTTGAGGGCTAATGAAGAAAACATCTTGGAGGCTTTAATAGCCAAACACGAGGTAAAACCGACTAATATTGCTTGTGTCCTTATCTAGTCCCCAAGTTCCGAGTGAATTGATTCACAATTTGCTTGGAACTTTACGGTATAAGCGACTGATAACTTGCCCCTTTACCCGGCTAATCCTTCCTTGCATTCGTGCAGTCCTTCGTGACTCAATCTGAGAAGGAACTGGCAAAGGCCACCAAGCTCATTGAAAAGGAGGTGGCTCTGCGTGAGGAGGCCGAGGCTGAAGCCAGGAGGAGTGGGAAGATAATGAAGAAGTATAGGCGGAGGGCTCACACAGCAGAAGATGAGCTAACGAGCCTTTCTGTTCAAATTGCTGATATGTATCGTGCTTTGCTTGGTACGATTCTTCATCCGGGTTGTCCTTCTGATAAATAGCCGGAGTTTCCTTACTCATGTTTCCATTTCTTTCTGCAGGTCCGGATGAAGTGATGCCGGACGAGGATGATATTGCCAGGCTGAAAACTATCAAGAGCGTTATCCGGCAGCTATGCGCCGAACCAAATGGATCCTTCAAGAAATACGGTGGCCGGGTAAAGGGCATGGCGACCTGAAGAGAATGCTAGACGCTTGCTCCACTATCCCCGAGTGGATTTGGCACTGGAAACGCTCGTCCTGTCGAGTTGGAGTAACCCGGGGGCTTGCGCTTGCCAAGGCTTACTTCCCTAATCTCGAGCTAGCCAAGCTTATGGGCGGTTTCCCGGAATTCAAGCTTGATGGGTCCAAGTTCTCCGTGAAGGATTTCCAGGCCGTCCAGAAGGAGGTCCGTTACCCGGCCAGCGTGATTGCTGACGGCTTAGATGTCGATTTCCTCGTTCCTGCATATGATGCTGCTGGTGAAGCGGTTAAGTCGGATCTTCCCGAGCCGTATGACATGCTGGCCCGATGGAAGGAGGAAGCTGCTAAGTTGAGGGAGGAGGCTGCCAAAAAGAAGGCTGAAGCCGATTCTGCGCCCGCTACCTCCACACCAGTCATTCCTCCTCCTGCGCGAGCCGGTACTGCTGATCCGGGTGCTGCTGCTACCCCAAGTGATGGCAAGGGTAAGGCGAAGATGGACGCCGCGGCCTAGAACGCCGACTGATACTGGATACTACTTCATACGCGTCAGTCGGCCGATGTGTTGTTAAAACAGCTATTTTTGGATGGTGCGCCTGTGCACCTTTGATACTATTTACCGAAGTTTGTAATGCACTGTAGGTTCTTGATACACTTTGTGCTTCTTCTGATCGTTTATACTTACCCACTTTTGAGTCAACTTGTTTTTGATATCCGACTTTCTTTACGATCCCTTTTGTGAGACTCGGTTTCCGAGTTTCATGGGTGTTGACGAGTGGACTTGCTTCTAAGTTCCCAAGTCCCCAAGACTCGGATGTTTGGGTTTTTTGAGCCTTAGCAACTAAGCAACTTTTTCTTTTTCCGAAATCCCGAATCGCCAAGACCCGAATTTCCGAGTCTGGGATATGTGGTTATTTCGAAGAGAACGAGTTTGTTGTTTGCTAAGCCCAGACCCGGAGCCGTTTCACATGGGTAATGAAGTTATGCTTGATAAACGTTGAGTTTCCGGCTATTAGCTTTGTACTCTGCATAACTTGTGGTTTAGATGACCCTTTTGGCTATCTTGTACTATAAGCCGGCTTTCGCGTGGATACCATGTTGCTACATCTATACGAAAACAGGGTCAGGCAAGTCCCATTGGGCTTCATGGCTGATTGTAATCGTAAGCGAGCAAATCATGCCACTTTTATTGCGAGTCACATCGAGCTTAAGTAAGAAAAGTCAAGAAAGTTTGGCTCCTTTGTCCGGCTATAAGATTGCAGCCGTACTCGTTTGCGAGTAATCGGCCCTTATAGCTCATAGGCATCAAGGCCGGGTCATTGAGTTTGCAACTGTGCTATTCAAGCAATCAGCCCCCAAGACCTATATATATGCAATGTACTGAGATTAAAGAACATGAGAATAACCACTTCTTTTCTTGATATGAGAATGTTGGGTCAGCAAGCCGCCTCATTAAAAACCCACCCAGTCCCCAAGGTTGCCCTGGATAGGAAAAGAGTGCGTCTGAAACCTGCCGCCTGTTACATCGTGCAACTCCATTTGCCAATATAGTCTATGCTAAGTATAGTAGGGACGTAGCTGAGCCACGTTCCATGGTCTGTCTCTTTCCTGCATAGACGAAGTGGAACGGGCGGTGTCATTAACTGTAGCCGACTCTTCCCTTGCATCTATCAGGTAATACGATCCGTTGTGCAGATTCCGGCTTATGATAAACGGCCCTTCCCATGGCGGTGATAACTTGTGTTTTCCTTCGTTTGACTGTACCAGGCGTAGAACCAAGTCTCCTTCCTGGAATACCCGGGTTTTCACGCGCCGGCTATGATACCTCCGTAAATCTTGCTGATATATGGCTGATCTTTCTAGGGCTTGTTCCCTGTGTTCTTCTAACATATCTACGGCATCCTGCCGGGTCTTCTCGTTCTCTACCTCGACGTAAGCTGATACTCGAGGTGAATCATGAATAATATCACTCGGCAGCACTGCTTCCGCACCATAGACCATAAAGAATGGTGTCATCTGAGTAGATCTGTTAGGTGTAGTGTTAATACCCCAGACCACGGAAGGTAGTTCTTCGACCCATGCACCCGCAGCCCTAACGCAAGGGACTCGCAGTCGTGGTTTTAGTCCACGAAGTAATTCTTGGTTTTCCCTTTCCACTTGTCCATTGGCATGTGGATGAGCCACTGATGCTACGTCAAGCCGGATTCCATTGTTACCGCAAAACTTCTCCATTGCGCCAAGGGACATGTTGGTTCCATTGTCGGTAATTATACTGTGGGGATACCCAAACCGATAGATAATTCTTTTTAGGAACTTGACTGCTGTAACTGCTTCGCAATTGGTGACTGGCATAACCTCAACCCACTTGGTAAACTTATCAATAGCCACCAAAAGATGTGTCTTCTTGCAAGGTGACATGTGAAAGGGACCAACCATGTCCATACCCCAAACAGCGAACGGCCAAGTTAACGGAATTGTCCGTAATTCCATAGCCGACACGTGGGTTTGGCGAGCGTACCTTTGACATCCGTCACACCTTGCCACTAATCGCTCCGCATCTGCTAGCGCCGTGAGCCAGAAAAATCCGTGTCGATAAGGTTTAGCCACAAGGGACCTTGTGGATGCATGATGCCCACAATCACCTTCATGGATTTCCTTAAGAATCTGTCGTCCTTCTTCTGGTGCTACACAACGTAAAAAGACTCCTGCTGCGCTTCTCTTGTATAACTCCCCATTGATGATAGAATATCCCTTTGCTCTTCTCAAAATTTGCCTTGCTAACACCTCCTGCTGCGGTAACTCGCCTCGTGATAGGTAGGCCAAAAACGGTTCTGTCCACTCGGGAACAGCGCGTACGGTGGCCACGAGCTCCAAATCCGGGTCTTGACTCGCTAGTTCTTCCTCAGACTCGGTTTTAACTGATGGTCGCCATAATTCATCCAGGAAGACGTTAGGTGGAACCAGCTCTCTGTGCGAGCCGAGTCTAGCGAGGGCGTCTACTGCCTCATTCTTTCTTCTGTCTATGTGCTCCACCTCATATCCGGAGAAGCATCCTGCGACCCTGTCAACCTCTCTGCGGTATGCTTCCATAGTTGCGTCCTTTCTATCCCAAGTTCCTGATACCTGCTGTACTACAAGGTCCGAATCTCCAAAGCATCGTATCCTCTTAATGTTCATCTCCTTGGCTACCTTTAAGCCGTGCAATAGGGCCTCATACTCGGCCACGTTGTTGGAACAATCAAAATGAATCTGTAGCACGTAACTCAATTTGTCTCCTTTGGGTGATGTTAGCACCACTCCAGCTCCTGATCCCTCGTATTGCTTGGATCCATCGAAGTGCATAATCCAAGAGTCGGGGTTTGGAGCCATGGTGGTCATACCTGTGTGTGTCCAGTCATTAACGAAATCGACCAAAGCCTGAGATTTGATTGCTGACCTGGGCTCGTAGTTGATGTGATAATCCCCCATTTCTATCGCCCACTTGGCTATTCTCCCTGTTGCATCTGAGTTTCTGATGATATCCGACATTGGTATCGAACTTATCACTGTTATGGGGTGCTCCTGAAAATACGGCTTCAGTTTCCGGCTGGCCATGAAGACTCCGAAGACCAGTTTTTGCCAGTGCGGATAGCGCTGCTTTGCCTCTGATAATACCTCGCTGACGTAATAAACCGGTCTCTGGACCGGGTAACCTTTCCCATCATCTTTACGCTCCACAACAACTACTGCACTAACGGCTCGGGGGCCCGCTGCTACGTACAGCAACATGGGCTCTTTAGGACCCGGGGCCGCTAGGACTGGTGCTTCGGACAACTGCTTCTTTAATGCCTCGAACGCCTCATCCGCCTCTTGATCCCACACGAATTTATCGGATTTCCTCAAGAGCCGGTACAGGGGTATTGCTTTTTCTCCGAGTCTGGATATGAATCGGCTCAAGGCTGCTACGCAGCCCGTGAGCTTTTGAACATGCTTCAAATTTTCCGGCTTTTTTAGATTCTGGATAGCTTTTATTTTATCTGGGTTTGCCTCAATTCCTCTCCCGGAAACGATAAAGCCGAGTAACTTTCCAGCTGGAACTCCAAATACACACTTCGTTGGGTTAAGTTTCATCTGATACCTCCTCAAGTTCTTGAACGTCTCCTTTAGATTGTCGATAAATGTTTCTGCCTTCCTGGTCTTGATAACCACATCATCCACGTAAGCATGGACGTTGCGTCCAATTTGATCCTCAAAGCACTTCTGTATACACCACTGGTAAGTTGCGCCAGCGTTCTTCAATCCAAACGTCATAGTTTTGTAACAAAAGGCCCCAAAAGGGGTTATAAATGATGTTTTCTCCCAATCCTCCCTCTTGAGCTTAATCTGATGATACCCGGAATATGCATCCAGGAAACATAATAGGTCACTTCCAGCTACCGCGTCTATGATCTGATCTATCCTTGGTAACGCAAACGGATCCTTTGGGCAATGCTTGTTGAGACTCGTAAAACAATGCACATCCTCCACTCATTGGTCTTTTTCATCACGAGAACCGGATTTGCTAACCAATCCGGGTGAAATACTTCCATAATGAAGCTGGCTGTCAGCAGCCGCGCGATTTCTTCTCCTATAGCTTTCCTTCTTTCCTCGTTCATCTTCCTTAGGCCCTGCTTCACAGGCCTGGACTTAGGGTCTACGTGCAAACTGTGTTCTGCCAATTCTGTGGGGATACCCGGCATATCGCTAGGCGTCCAGGCGAATACGTCCACGTTAGAACGAATAAACTCCACAAGTGCTTTCTCCTGCTCGCTGTCCAAGTTAGATCCTATAGTAAATTTCTTAGAGGGATCACCTTCAACAAAAGCTATCATCTTGGTATCCTGCGCTGCCTTGAATTTTGCTCTTTCGTCTTCAGTATTTGGTCTTTTCAATGCTGTCCTGTCATCCGGGTCTACTTGAGACCGATAGTACTTGAGTTCCTCCTTTCTGCAAGCCTGCTCGGCCATTACCGAATCTCCTTCATCGCACTCAGCTGCTATATCCCGGCTCCCATGTATGGTGATGGTTTGTTTAGGACCCGGGATTTTTAGCTGTAAATATACATAACACGGCCTAGCCATGAATTTAGCATAAGCTGGCCTTCCGAACAGCGCGTGATAAGGACTGCGCAATTTGACCACCTCGAAAGTGAGCCACTCGACTCGATAATTATCCTTTGATTCTCCAAAAGCTACTTCCAACGCGATTTTCCCCTCGGGGCATGCTGAGTGTCCCGGCACTATCCCATGAAAAATTGTTGAGCTTTTCTGTAGCTGAGACTCCTTGAGATCCATGCGTAAAAAAGTTTCCCAATATAAGATATTGATACTACTTCCACCGTCCATCAGGACCCTTTTCAACTCATAACCATTAACCTGTGGTGCAACTACCAATGCTAAAACTCCCGGGTGCTCTATCCTTTCCGGATGATCTCTTCTGCTCCATGTTACATCTTGTTCTGACCACCTCAGATATCTCGGAATGGCCGAGGAAACCGAGTTTACCGATTGCTTCAGTATCTTCTTGTCTTTATTAGAAGTTCCTGTAGTATGCACATGATATTGTCCTTTAAAACCAGATGTACGTACCATACCGATGAAGATGCTGATTTGGCCGATTGTCACAATAGATCCGGATTCGAGGTGATCCGACTCTGGTCCCCAGCCGGAATCGTCCACCATCTTCTCTCCTTCGTGGTCGATGTAGATCTCGCTGATGACTAGTTTCTCCATATTCTTCCGAGTTTCTCCCGTGATGTAAACGCCTTTGGCCGCAGGCCCCACGGTGGGCGCCAACTGTCGTGGGATAATCACGGCAGACGTTACCGGGGGTAACTGATCTTGGGGCAAGACGACACAGGCGTTTGGGAGAGGGTTTATCTCAGAGGAAAACATGATGGAACTCGATGTGGTAGCCGGCGATCAAGTCGCCGAGTCTCCGATCTCAAGATATTAACTCAACTCTCGTGTTACACTGGATGCTCGATACCAAGCGATATTGCTAGGGCTCTTAGATCTCAATTAACCTAACTTAGGGGCCGGTTTATAAAGCACCCGACCCCCTGGCTTGCCCTCCAAGGCGCACCCTGAATCCTACCCGGACACTATGTACGAAACCCTAACTTTCCTTATCGTAACCCACAATCCGGGTTACGAGGCCTACAATCTTGGGCCTTCTAGAATCTCTTTTATCCTTAGCCGGGTCTTGCGCAGCGTCCCTTGGGCCGAATTACACCTTGGAATTGGGCTACCGGGTTATCATCCCTCCATCACTTCCCGACACACTCGGATCCCTTCTATCTCACCTCTTTCTTCTTCTCCCTTCAACATACTAGATAAACCTTCCGCTACCATAAGAAACAAGTAAGGTGACAAGGGATCGCCCTGTCTAAGTCCCCTCGACGGTAAAATCGTGTCAGTTTCCAATGAATTAAATCTGACAGTATAACTTACCGATGAGACACATGCCATTATCATGTCCACTATTCTCCTTGCAAACCCCATCTTCAACATAACTTTTTCAAGATAGATCCACTCCACTCGGTCATATGCCTTATGGATATCAAGTTTCACCGCACAAAGGCCTCTCTTCCCTCTCTTCTTCTTTATTGCATGGATACTCTCATACGCCAATAAGATGTTATCTGTAATCAACCGCCCCGGCACAAACGCACTTTGTTGCTCACTAATAATTTCTGGTAGGATTCCTTTGAGCCGATTTGCTATCATTTTTTAGATCACCTTATACACCACATTGCATAAACTTATAGGTCGAAACTGAGAAACTCTCTTGGGGTTCTCAGTCTTTGGAATCATCACTATAGTAGTGTTATTCCACCCATCTGGTACTTTATTAGTGCTCACCGCCTGCAAGACTTCTTTGACCAAATCATCACCAAGCATATCCCAGAACCTTTTATAAAAAATTGCGTGCAGGCCATCCGGCCCGGGTGCTTTTAGATCACCTATGTTAAGCACGGCTTTACGAACTTCCTCAACAGAGAACGGAGCCAACAACATTCTGTTCATCGGTTCAGTGACCGTACACTTGACATCTGAAAATATATCTCCGTCAGGTTCTAAAATTTCAGAAGTAAACAAGTCCGTAAAATACTCATATACTATCCCACACATAGCGTCTCTATCCTCATGCCTCACTCCATTCTCATCTATTAAAAACTTCACTGTATTTTGCTTTTTCCTTTTTGCTGCAAACTTATGAATTTTTTTTTTGTATTTCTATCTCCATGTTTCAAACAGTTTGCCCGTGCTCTTTGGACCCAAAACATTTCTTCTTTCTCCAAAGCAATTTCAATCTGCAATTGTACCTCTCTTTGTGCTGCCAGTGTCGCGTCTGTCATCGGCCCTCTCCTTAATTGTTCGAGATCACTTTTAAGTTCCTTTAATTTCCTTGCAGGACTTTTTAAAACTTCCTTGTCCCAAACATGAAGTTCTTGGTGCACATCGCTTGCCTTTTGCATCAGTTTAGGATCTTCCCCTCTAGCTTTTGCCCTCTCCCAAGAAGCTTTAACCATATTTTCAATGTCATCTTCTTGGAGCCATCTAGCTTCAAATCTTTTAGGCCCCACGTTCCGACCATGCGACGTCGTTAAATTTTCAGTGTCTACCAATAAGGGCCTATGGTCAGACCTTGTTGTTTCACTATTAATTAGTTTGGCAAATGGAAACAGGTCATTCCACTCCGCACTAACCACTCTGCGGTCCAGTCTTTCCCTCAATTTCCCCCTCCTCCAGGTAAACAAGTCTCCTATATAGCCCATATCTTCAAGAGCACAATCAGACAGGGCATCATGGAAAGCTTGCATACTTCTTTGCGGTCTAGGTCGTCCACCTTCTTTCTCAAAATTAAATAATATCTCATTAAAATCTCCTAGTGCTAGCCAAGGGAGGCTCATTTGTCCATGTAGGGAACGCAGCGCATTCCAAGTCACATGTTTCTGGTCCCAACTCGGCTCGCCATACACTCCTGTTAGTCTCCATCTATTATCATCTTCAATAATAATATCAATGTAGTTCTTTGTAACTCCTTTCTCAACCACCTTTATATTATTATTCCAGAACATTAACAGACCTCCACTTCTACCATCGCTCTAAAAAATTATCATATGATCGAATCCCAATTTTACTTTAAGATTTTCTGCCTTAGCTTTACCAAGATGAGTTTCAGACAGAAAAAACACATCCGGTCTTAAATGCTTCTGGAGGTCCAGAAGCGCTCGAACTGCCCGGGTATTCCGTAACCCGTGGCAGTTCAGTCCGCATATTTTCATTGCTCCGGGCGATCTCCGCATCGGAGGTCGCCGATCCCATTGGTTCATCAATCTCCACGTCATCAACTGTTATCTTTTTATGTATTTTTGGTGCCTGCACCTTCTGTGGAGTAGTGAGTAAATTCTCCTTCTCCTCCGAAGCTGATCCATTCTCTAAGTAGTGCACCTTCTGAGCCACAATACCCAAGTTGGGGGGATGGATCCCTCCTTGTCCGGCAAAATTTATAGAACCACCCCTTTCGATCAATATTTTGCTTGAACGGTTGAGGTCAAAATTGCCTTCATAACTGAAATCCATATCCTCATTCTCAAAGACGTTAGGCTCTCCAGTCTGGTTCCCCCGTCCTCTTCCTCTTCCAGTGAATCCACCCCGAGCTGCGCTCCCTCTCCCAACTCCCGGACCAGGATTATTATCAAACTTTACTTTCAACCAATCACCCCACTGACATTTATCTTCTTCGTGCACTTCATCCCCACATTCAGTGACTACATGCCCCATCAAACCACAAAAATTACAGAAATCAGGTAATTTTTCGTATTGCACGGGGTATTTCTTTCTTTCCTTCAGATTTATCGGAACAAACCTCACCAATGGCTTGCTGATATCCATATGTACTCTTGCTCGAAGATAATTAGAAGGGTTTATTCTACCCTCATTTACAATCACTTTAATGGGATGATCCCCTACCTTCTTAGCAACCCTCTCAGCTATGTCTTTCTTCTTCATCAGGCCCTCGGGAAGACCTTGGATCCTTACCCAAACCGGTAACTTATCAAGCTTATAATCATGAACGTTAGAGAAACCATCATACTAGGCCAAAATAACTGCCGCGTCCCGAAACAGCCACGGGCCTCCCTCCATCACTCGGTTCCAATCACCCAGACATTGAAATTGAACAAGAAAAAGGTTCGTATTCAAGGTTTTGAACGTAACATCTTGGGCTGAAGCCCATGCATTCCTCATTTGCTTGAACATCCCCAACAAGTTCTTCGACCTCTCCCGAGAAATCTAGATCAACTTCCTCTTCACCACACAGATCCTGTCCCTCAAAACGATCTTCTAATTCTCTCTCATGATCAGGTATACCAGATCCCTCACCTCGTACATTGGATTCCACACCTTCTGCCATCCCTGTAGGATTAATTCGGTCCGGAGGTATTGGGACAGAATTCGCTGCCGCCTTTTCGACCTCTGCCACCGCTGCGGCCGCCTACGCATTATCACCTGACTCCGCCATGCAAACACAGAGGAGCCCCCTGCACCCTGAATCAATCCTTCAAAGCCCCTTCCGATGATCTCCCGAATTGAGGTTACGTCAACTCAGGAACGGAAAACGTTTGATATTTTCTTGGAGACTCTCGCGGATCGCGAGAGGAAATCGGGAACCCTAGAAAACTAGGGGAAAACTACTTCTTGCTCTGGACATGCTTGATGATTGCTTTTCCTGGACATAATGCAGCCTCGTCTAAACCTAAGACGATGGGATCCTGTCATCTCAGCCGCGTATGATTAGTCCCTTGTCGTCCTACACGTGGCCGATTAGCCTGTCGTCTTTGGGTCCACATTTCGGCCAGCTTAGCCATAACGAATTAGCACTAATCATCCTGCCCAAACATGATAGGTGCATGGATTTCCCAATTTCTTTCCCTCGCACCGCCATTTCTACAGTCATCCTCTCCCGCCACTTTTTTCCCGCAACCCTCTCCTGCCACATTTTTCGAGCCATTTCTAGTTTTCTCGTCCTATAAAACCCCGCCCCGCATGTTCCAGTGTAATCACTTGAAGATGTCTGATAGTTCTAGTCGTGCTTTCGACCAACTATGTCGTGGTGTATTGTGATAGTTCTAGTCGTGCTTTCGACGACCCATGCTCCGGCCCTCCACTGGCTACTTCTCTGTGGGCTGGAAGGCCTCTTTGGCGTGGGCCCCTCCTCCCCACCTCCACCCTCCACATCTCTCGACGCCTCCCTCGCCCACGTTGCCGCCGTAACATTACTAAGGACATGAAAGTTAATTAATGCACTTTGATTTTGATTCTCATCGCAATACATAGATCGTGTAACAAGATTTCTAACGGTAGTTATCTTGTTAAAGATGAAATGTTTTCTGAAATGATCACCAACTTACAACGACCATCCTAGTGGTAATTAAGCATCATTCCACCGAAAAAACAAAGGTAAATTTTGCGGATATAAATAGTTTTTCAATTCCTACCGGGTTAATCCTCACTCTGTTGCGTTTTTTCATCATGGAATCCTGGTTGCAACACTATCTCGAGACAAGAGTCTTGTGGAGCAGCATACACTATTTTGAGGAGCCTTATGTCAGAGTTCAGACTGGGCCCTAAACTACAATACCATGAAAAGGAGAGGTAGATGTTGCCGGTTTCGGGTGCTATGCCGAGGCAGACAGCAAAATATGAATGCAGGTTATTTGCTCCTTGAATGGAGAGAGGCGTACCGATTGTTAATTTGGAAAGACCGATATTGTTTCCAAAGTAATGTAGCATTCACCGAATAGCCTGAATCTCAAAACTAACTATGGTGCATGAGATTTATGAAATGAAATCCTTGCAAATATCTCTCTGAAACGACAACACTACAACAACCACAACTCTCCTCTCATTGCCGCCGCCGGTCCCTGCCCGGCTCGCAGTACCACGAATGCCAGGATGCGTCGTAGTATTCCACTTGCGCCCGCGTTATCTTGAGACAAAATCTTCAGCATCATTCCAGTTATGCGAGATTTTTTTTCTCATCTATACCGTCATGATACTCCATGTTTAAGCCGCAGTTTGGAATTTTGTTTGCGCGCATTACGGTGTTATAATTCATCCGTGTTGTCACTTTTGGGTATAAAATTTCGAAGATGTTTTTTGTGTGTGCAGAAATTGGCTGATGTTGCTTACTATTGGAGAGTGACTTCATTTGGTGACATGTTTTCTATTTGTGCTTAGGTTTGCTCATTTGGGAAGCATGATCAGGATTCTAAGTTATTACTCTGTTTTTGAGAGCCGGGACTGGTACGTTGTCGGCTCCCCGAGTTGGCACTTTGGTTTTCTTCATAGTTGTGACAGTCATAGGTGGTAATTTCTTTTTGCTCATATGTTTTCAAGAGAAGTGAATCCAAGCAAAACAGCTCAGTGGGTGCAATTAATGATCAGAGAAGGACGCGGATTCGACGATCAACTCTCCACATCTGGTTCCAGGAGGTCACGACCAACGGATGGATGTATTTTTGTTTCTTGGCATGCACGAGTGGAGAGGATGTACGTATGTACGGGAGATGGCGCTTCATCTTCCTGAGTTGGATTTTAGACTTGTTTCTTCTTCTTGTAAGTACGTATGTACTGCTCATATGGAGTCGAAGGTACACATCGATCTACCTAGTTATTCAAGAGTTTTTATTTGGGTTAATTAATGGATTGCCCTTAAGGGATTCAATGTACTCGGTTTCACTACGGGAGTAAGATAAAACGCCGACGGGGATCCTATACACCGACGGCAAAATATCGGGGCCGTCGGCGTATGCCAGGAAACCTAGCGGGTAATGAAAAAAAAATTGCGATACGCCATCGGCAATCCCGTCGGCTTATCCTAGTTTTTTGCTACGCCGTCGGCGTATCCTAGGTTTTTTTTTTCTCTCTCACCATGTTGAGCATAACTTTTGCATTCGAACTCGGATTTCGACGTTCTTTAGCTCGTTTTGAAAAGAAGAAACATATCTACATCATCATACATATTATTAAAGCTACATTCTTAAAACAAAATCATGAGGAAAAACGGAACAAACAAGGAAAGGTTAACGCTACCGGGTGTAGACCTATAAGTTGGGTTTTTCTCCAGCGGGGCTAGAGGTTTAATATTGAGAAACTATTGGTGTATCTATGATGAAATAGGTATTTGTGTGCCTAAAAATGATTTTTGCCAAAAAATCATGAGCAAATTATGAGATACCTGTAGTTCAAATTCGCACAGTTTCCAACGGAATCGGCAGAAACTTGTGTTTTTCAAAAGAGGTGAATGGAAACCTTTTCATATAAAACAAATTGGTTATTTGGGCATCTAACATGGTCTAGTATTTTCAAAAATTGTAGCTCTCAAGTTCTTCAATTAAAAGGAAAAATTCCTCCGTCAACATTGTCCGTGCTTCCAAGATGCATGTTTGTGTGTAATATGGAAATATTTAAACAAAATATACCATGGATATGACCATAACACCTGTCATTTGGCCCGAAACCCTGGGATGTTCGGAGGAGATGGCTTATTTTTGTGAACACATTTTCAACACAACTGTTGTATTCCAAGTTTATTATTTTTTTCTGTATACTAGGACCTATATAATGACACAACGCGAAGGTCTTGCATCATTTTGGGTTGTTTTGAATTTTTTGGAATTTTCTAAGCCGGTTTAAGGAAAAAAGTCAAGGCGGCGGGCATGACTGTTCGTAGCTAGGGGTTGAATATTGAGAAACTCTTGGTGTATCTATGATTAAATAGGTACTTGTGTAACTAAAAATGACTTTTGCTAAAATCATGAGCAAACTATGAGGTACATGTAGTTCAAATTTGACTAGTTTCCAACGGAATCGGCAGAAACTTGTGTTTTTCAAAAGAGGTGAATGGAAATCTTTTAATATAAAATAAATTGGTTATTTGTGCATCTAACATGGTCTAGTATTTTCAAAAAATGTAGCTCCCAAGTTTTGCAACATATTTGTGGTAGGTCCTTCACAAAAAAACCCATTTTTTACACTCGGAAAATAGAAAATGGTTTTTTGCTTCAATGAAAAGGAAAAATTCCTCCGTAAACAATGTTCGTAATTCCAAGATGCATGTTTGTGTGGAATATGGGAATATTTAAACAAACTATGCCATGGATATGACCATAACACCTGTCATTTGGCCCGAAACCCTCGAATGTTCGGAGGAGATAGCTTATTTTTGTGAACACATTTTCAACACAATTGTCGTATTCCAAATTTATTATTTTTTGTGTATACTCGAACCTATATAATGACACCACGCGAAGTTCTTGCATCATTTTGGGTTGTTTTGAATTTTTTGGAATTTTCTAAGCCGGTTTAAGGAAAAAAGTCAAGGCGCGGGCATGACTGTTCGTAGCTAGGGGTTGAATATTGAGAAAATCTTGGTGTATCTATGATGAAATAGGTATTTGTGTACCTAAAAATGATCTTTGCCAAAAATCATGAGCAAACTATGAGGTACCTGTAGTTCAAATTTGACCAGTTTCCAACGGAATCGGCAGAAATTTATGTTTTTCGAAAGAGGTGGATGGAAACCTTTTCATATAAAACAAATTTGTTATTTGTGCATCTAACACGGTCTAGTATTTTAAAAAATGTAGCTCAAGTATTGCAACATATTTGTGGTAGATCCTTCACAAAAAACCCATTTTTTACACTCGGAAAATAGAAAATGGTTTTTTCTTCAATGAAAAGGAAAAATTCCTCCGTTAACAATTTCCGTGCTTCGAAGATGCATGGTTGTGTGGAATATGGGAATATTTAAACAAATTATGCCATGGATATGACCATAACACCTGTCATTTGGCCCGAACCCTCGAATGTTCGGAGGAGATAGCTTATTTTTGTGAACACATCTTCAACACAACTGTCGTATTCCAACTTTATTATTTTTGGTGTATACTAGGAACTACATAATGATACCACGCGAATGTCTTGCATCATTTTGGGTTGTTTTGAATCTTTTGGAATTTTCTAAGCCGGTTTAAGGAAAAAGTCAAGGCGACGGGCATGACTGTTCGTAGCTAGGGGTTGAATATTGAGAAACTCTTGGTGTATCTATGATGAAATAGGTATTTATGTACCTAAAAATGATTTTTTCCAAAAATCATGAGCAAACTATGAGGTACCTGTAGTTCAAATTTGACCAGTTTCCAACGGAATCGGCAGAAACTTGTGTTTTTCAAACTAGGTGGATGGAAACCTTTTCATGTAAAACAAATTGGTTATTTGTGCATCCAGCATGGTCTAGTATTTTCAAAAATTGTAGCTCTCAAGTTTTGCAACATAGGTCCTTCACAAAAAAAACCATTTTTTACACTCGGAAAATAGAAAATGGTTTTTTGCTTCAATGAAAAGGAAAAATTCCTCCGTCAATATTGTCCGTGCTTCCAAGATGCATGTTCGTGTGGAATATGGGAACATTTAAACAAACTATGCCATGGATATGACCATAACACCCGTCATTTGGCCCGAAACCCTAGAATGTTTGGAGGAGATAGTTTATTTTTGTGAACACATTTTCAACACAATTGTCGTATTCCAAGTTTATTATTTTTGGTCTATACTAGAACCTATATAATGACACCACGCGAAGGTCTTGCATCATTTTGGGTTGTTTTGAATTTTTTGGAATTTTCTAAGCCGGTTTAAGGAAAAAGTCAAGGCGGCGGACATGACTGTTCGTAGCTAGGGGTTGAATATTGAGAAACTATTGGTGTATCTATGATGAAATTTGTACTTGTGTACCTAAAAATGATTTTTGTCAAAAATCATGAGCAAACTATGAGGTACCTGTAGTTCAAATTTGACTAGTTTCCAGCGGAATCGACAGAAACTTGTGTTTTTCAAAAGAGGTGGATGGAAACCTTTTCATATGTAACAAATTGGTTATTTGTGCATTTAACATGGTCTAGTATTTTTAAAAATTGTACCTCTCAAGTTTTGCAACATATTTGTGGTAGATCCTTCACAAAAAACCCATTTTTTACACTCGGAAAATAGAAAATGATTTTTTTGCTTCAATGAAAAGGAAAAATTACTCCGTCAATATTGTCCGTGCTTCCAAGATGCATGTTTGTGTGGAATATGGGAACATTTAAACAAACTATGCCATGGATATGACCATAACACCCGTCATTTGGACCGAAACCCTGGAAAGTTCGGAGGAGATAGTTTATTTTTATGAACACATTTTCAACACAACTGTCGTATTCCAAGTTTATTATTATTTTTGTATACTAGGACCTATATAATGATACCACGCGAAGGTCTTGCATAATTTTGGGTTGTTTTGAATTTTTTGGATTTTCTAAGCCGGTTTAAGAAAAAGTCAAGGTGGCGGGCATGACTGTTTGTAGCTAGGGATTGAATATTGAGAAACTCTTGGTGTATCTATGATGAAATAGGTACTTGTGTACCGAAAAATGATTTTTGCCAAAAGTCATGAGCAAACTATGAGCTACCTGTAGTTCAAATTTGACCAGTTTCCAACGGAATCGGCATAAACTTGTGTTTTTCAAAAGAGATGGATGGAAACCTTTTCATATGAAACAAATTGGTTATTTGTGCATCTAACATCTAGTATTTTCAAAAAATTGTAGCTCTCAAGTTTTGCAACATATTTGTGGTAGGTCCTTCACAAAAAACCTTTTTTTACACTCGAAAAATAGAAAATGGTTTTTTGCTTCAATGAAAAGAAAAAAAAGTCTTATATATGATGGAAAATATTATATGGATGTCATATTTGAATTTTTCTCATTTTCTAATCGATATAGACATATTATTTGTCATATTTCGATTTACGGACTTATAGATATGAATTATTCAATATTAAACAGAAAAGGCAAAAATGTTAATTATTATTTAAATTCAAGATTATTTGAATTCAAATTTATTATTAGTTATTATATTTTATTTAAATAATTGTTTGAATTCACAAAATAAAAGAGTGTGACATGATGGTCCAAGGGTTAAGGTTAACAGGATTGATTGGATAATATTGTTAACAACACATCCGTTGTTTCTAGGTAGATCACAGGGAAGGAACTACGAAGTTAAGCGTGCTGGGGCTAGAGCAATCTCATGATAGGTGACCCGAGTAATTTAGATTTAAATTAAAAATTGTTAAAGATAAAGATAAATGTGACTATAGTGTGATTAAGTGGTTAAACAAGTGAAATAAAAAAAATATGCAGAAAAATTGAAAAAAAATGATTTTTTTTTAAATAATTGCGTGCCTATACGCCGACGGGGCTCCCCGTCGGCCTAAACGGGATACGCCGACGTCACTCAATACGCCGACGGGGAAGACGCTTCGCCGAGGACGTAGAGGCCGACGGTGATACGCCGACGGGCCCCGTCGGGCTATTCCTACGCCGACGGGGAAGACCGCTACGCCGACGGGGGGCACCGTCGGCGTCTTCCCTGCGTCCCGTAGTGTTTTGCCCTTAGGAGAGAACCGTCCTCAGTTTTGTCCCTAGCTTGTGCACAACAACTCGTTCCGTGAAGAATGCCTTCTCCGTCAGGTGAACCTATTTGATACTTGAGGAACAAAAAAATTGTGACAGCTAAAGAAACACATTTCTGCTCCGCGGACCAAAAATGATAGTAACCATGGAACAAAAAGCATACGGAAGAAGGAACAACATTTTGAATTTACCGGAACAAAATTTTAAGAGGCGAGGAACAAAAAAGTCGCGAGAACTAAGGAAACATAATTCTGTTCTATGGAACAAAATTTTAGTAGCCGTGAAAAAAAAAATACCAGGAACAACATTTCACTGTGAGGGGAACAAAATTTTAACATGTGAGGAACAAAAAAGATTGTGTCGGCTAAAGGAACAAAATTTTGCTCCTTCGAACAAAAATGATAGTAGCCATGGAACAAATAACATACTGAAGGAGGAACCCCATTTTGAATTTAGCGGAACAAAATTTTATAAGGCGAGAAACAAAAAAGTCGCGAAACTAAGGGAACATAATTTTGCTCCATGGAACAAAAAATTTGGTAGTGGTGAAACAAAAACAAAAATACAAGGAACAACATTTCGCCCTGAGGGAAACAAAATTTTAATACGCGAGGAGCAAAAAAATGATAGTAGCCATGGAACAGAACTCATACAGAAGGAAGAACAACATTTTTTATCGAGCGGAACAAAATTTTAAGAGGCGAGGAAATAATTGCGAAAACTAAGAGAATACATTTTACCCCATGAAATAAACTTTGAGTAGCCGTGGAACAAAACTAAATAGGAGAATCAATATTTTGCGCTGAGCAGAATAAATTTTTAACGCGCGATCAAAGAAAATCACGACTGCTATAGTTACACATTTTTGCTCCGTGGAACAAAAATCATAGTAGTTGTGGAAAAAAAGTATATATGGACAAGAAATTGAATTAAAGAAATAATGAAGAAGAAAACGAAAAATAAATAAAGCATATGAAGGAAAAGGAAAAAACTTAAGGTGAATAGAATCAATATTAGAAACTAAACTAAGGAAAAGAGAAAAAGGGAAATTAAGAAGGAAGATAGTAGAAAAGAAAATAGAGCCGGAGAGTAAGCACGTCATCCTTTCTTTGCATGTCGTTGGTGAACGAGATCGGTACGTGCCTGCTATGCTTCTAGTTCTTCTCCCAGACGAAGGAACTGAACAAATCGGACTAGCGTACCTGAAATTTATCACGTTGGGAGCATGGGCAACGTGTCAGATGGGCCGAGCCCAAAAACGTAAATCCTTCAACGAAACGGTGACAGGGGAACGCCTCGAGTGATTCCCACGCTTGGAATGGCCACGCCGTCAACGCTGGCTACCTGCCGTCGGGCGGCACGCAGGAGAACCTCCTCTTCGGCACGACGACCACCATCATCGACGAAGACCTCACGGAGGGCCACAAGCTCGGCGCCGCGGTGGTTGGGAGTGCGCAGGGGTTCCACGTCGCGAGCTCACGGGACGGCGCCAGCAAGACTGTCGTGCTGACGGCCGTGTTCCGATCCTTGTTCTAATGGACTAAATAATGGTACGATGCAGGTTAAAAAAAAGGGACCGGAACGGTGCGGTGAGGCTTGAGATGGAACGGGTCGATCCCGTAGGTTCAACCCGCAGAGTCCCTGGAGGCAGCAAGTGTTGGAATTTATGTTGGGCCTCACCAGTCGGCTCACCTAAATCCAAATAAATCGTGAAATTGTCACGACCCATTCATTTCTAGTTTGGAGAGAGTGGAACCATTTTATAAAATGAGTCATTCTACCTCATGTATGAGTTGACAAGACAAAAGGAGAGGTGTGCCACACGCGCGCTCCTCCTCCGCCGCCCGCCTCGCCACGCCGCGGCGTCATTAACTTGGTAATTAACGTACGCAATAATTCCAAAACCGTTTCCATTTTCTTTCTGGATCGTGGAACCGAACCGACTCAGACGTGGAGTTACGCCCACGTCTCTCCCAGCCCGCATATAAATACGAGCATACAGTAAACTCTAGCCGCCACTTCGTCATATGGTTTCGCACCACCGTTCCAAAGCACTGCGCCGCCAATCAAGTCTTCTCCATCCCTCCTTCCGGCGTGCACCGCGAGAAGGGACAGCAGGCCTCCGGAACCCCGCCTCTTGTGATCCTGTACGGGAGAGGGACGATCAGGTTTTTGGGGAGCGCACTCGCGCGACTGCTGACGGCGACTACTTCCCGAACGACGACTTCTTCCCCGACCTCGGCAACCTCTTCATCGACGACATGGCCGACGTGGAAAAAAACAATGGCGGTGCCGCTACCGCTGCATCGTACGTATCTCTCTCTCATCTGTACGAGATACAACTGCAATTCTTTTGCCTACTGCTTGCTGTAGATTGGATCGGTGTTAATACAACATAATGTTTCGATACTTGCATGCTTAGTATAATTGCTACTGTCATGATTTACTTCATGTTATTTGAGATTAAATCATGTGCTAAATTGCTAATATATTCAACAATCCAAAAACCTAATCATAGGCAATTTCTTGCACCTGCACCGTCTGTCATTGCGCCGACAAGGGCCAATCCCTTTCAAGAGTGTGGACTATAAGAGGTGGCGCACGAGAGCAGTGCTATGGTTTTAAACCTTGTGCTGCTATGCGGCCACCAAGGGCAAACCTGAGGGTGATCTCAATCCAGCACAGCTGGAGGCCTTTGAGAATATGGACACTATGTTTAAAAGTGCCCTCCTCGGTATAATTGATGATTCCATTGTGGATCCGTACATGTCGTTTGATAACGGCGAGGATATGTGGACTGCACTCGAGGCCAAATTTGGGGCATCAGATGCTGGCAACGAGCTGTATGTCATGGAGCAATTCTATGACAACAGGATGACTGATGAGCGCTCTGTTGTTCAACAGTCTCATGAGATACGGTCACTCACTAAAGAATTTGAGCACTTTAAGTGTATGTTACCGGACAAATTTGTGGCCGGAGGCATTATTGCCAAGCTTTCTTCTTCATGGAGCTCCTTCGCTACTTCTCTGAAACATAAGAGACATGAGTTTTCCGTTTCGGATCTCATCAGGTCTCTTGATGTGGAAGAGAAGGCGAGAGCAAAGCATACACGTACTCGGGTTGCTGAGGTAGGTTCTTCTGCTCATGTGGTACAGAAGAAACACTACCCGCCCAACAAGCCTAAATATAACAAAAAGAAATCCGAGTTTAAAGGCAAACCCGATGGCAAGTTTAAGCCTTCGCACTCTACCAACTTCAAGAAGAGAAAGGGGTAATGTCACGTTTGCGGTGACCTGACTCACTAGGATCCAAAATACCCTATACGCTATGACTTGCAGCAGCAGGAGAACAGCGGCAAGACCGCTAAGTCATGGCTGACACTGAGACGAAGGATTTTGGGCACGGTATAGTTTCCACTATTTTTCAGTTTGTCATTCACCTGAATGGTTAATTGACACAGGTGCCAATGTACATGTTTGTGTTGATGCTTCCATGTTCTCTTCTTATTAGGTCACAGGGACTTCCCCCGTGCTGATGGGGAACGGGTCACATGCTACTGTTCATGGTGTTGGTACGGTCGATCTGAAGTTTACTTCGGGGAAGGTCGTGCGACTGAAGAACGTTCATCATGTGCCCTCCATCAATAAAAATCTCGTCAGCGGCTCACGTTTATGTCGAGATGGTTTTAAGTTGGTTTTCGAGTCTAATAAAGTTGTAATTTCCAAGTATGGACAATTTATTGGTAAAGGCTATGAGTGCGGAGGCTTGTTCCGCTTATCCTTGTCAGATATTTGCACCAAAGTTATTAATAATGTTTGCCACGATAATGATTGTGATGTTTGGCATTCACGACTTTGTCATATTAATTTTGGTTGCATGATGCGGTTAGCAAATATGAGTTTAATTCCGAAATTCAGTACTATTTAAGGTTCCAAATGTCAAGTGTGTGTTCAAGCTAAGCAACCTCGCAAATCTCATAAGACTGCGGAGGCGAGAGACTTGGCACCACTAGAACTTATACATTCTGATCTTTGTGAGATGAATGACGTATTGACAAAAGGTGGAAATAAATATTTCATGACACTTATTGATGACTCCACTAGATATTGTTATGTGTATCTTCTGAAATCTAAAGATGAAGCTTTAACTTACTTTAAGATTTATAAAGCCGAAGCTGAGAACCAACTTGATCGTAAAATTAAACGGCTTAGGTCTGATCGTGGTGGAGAGTATTTTTCCAACGAGTTTAATTCTTTTTGTGCTGAACACAATATTATTCATGAGAGGACGCCTCCCTACTCACCTCAGTCAATTGGGGTGGTTGAAAGAAAGAGCCGAACGTTGTCTGATTTGGTTAACGCCATGTTAGACACTTCGGGTCTCTCCAAGGCATGGTGGGGGGAGGCGCTAATGACTGCATGTCATGTCCTAAACCGAGTTCCCACAAAGAATAAAACCATTACTCCATTTGAGGAATGGGAAAGGAAAAGGTTAAAACTCTCCTACCTACGTACTTGGGGTTGTTTGGCGAAAGTCAATATACCAATTCCCAAGAAGCGCAAGTTTGGACCTAAAACCGTGGATTGTGTTCTACTGGGCTATGCTTTTAATAGCATTGGTTATAGATTCTTGATAGTAAAATCTGAGGTATCCGACATGCATGTTGGTACGATTATGGAGTCGAATGATGCGACTTTCTTTGAGAACATATTTCCTATGAAGGATATGTCTAGCTCATCAAATCAGGAGAAACCTGTTTCATCTAGTCAGGAATTAGCTGAGATTCCTGAATCCACCATTCCGATAGAACACGTTGAGAATCCCGAGGAGGATGACAATGAAGTTCCTGTAAGGAGCAAGAGACAGAGGACTGCAAAGTCCTTTGGTAATGATTTCATTGTGTACCTGGTGGATGACACACCCAGGACTATTTCAGAAACCTATGCATCTCTTGATGCTGACTACTGGAAGGAGGCTGTACGTTGCGAGATGGATTCCATCTTGGCTAACGGAACCTGGGAAATCACTGATCGTCCCTATGGGTGTAAACCAGTAGGATGTAAGTGGGTGTTCAAGAAAAGCTTAGGCCTGATGGTACAATTGAAAAGTACAAGGCAAGACTTGCGGCCAAGGGTTATACCCAGAGACAAGGTGAAGACTTCTTTGATATTTACTCACCTGTGGCTAGACTAACCACTATTCGTGTGCTACTCTCACTGGCTGCCTCGCACGGTCTTCTAGTTCATCAAATGGACGTTAAGACAGCTTTCCTTAATGGAGAGTTGGACGAGGAAATTTACATGGAGCAGCCAGATGGTTTCGTAGTACCCGGTCAGGAAGGCAAGGTGTGTAAGTTATTGAAGTCATTATACAGCCTCAAGCAAGCACCTAAGCAATGGCACGAGAACTTTGAAAGGACTTTGACTGCTGAAGGCTTTGTTGTAAACGAAGCTGATAAGTGTGTGTACTATCGCCATGGTGGGGGCGAGGGAGTTATTCTATGTCGATGATATTGATCTTTGGGACCAATCTTGATTTAATCAAGGAAGTTAAGGATTTCTTATCTCGCTGTTTTGAGATGAAGGATCTAGGAGTAGCTGATGTTATCTTGAACATCAAGCTATTGAGAGATGGTAATGGTGGGATCACACTGCTTCAATCTCACTATGTGGAAAAGGTCTTGAGTCGCTTCGGGTATAGTGACTGCAAGCCTTCTTCAACTCCATATGATGCTAGTTTGTTGCTTCGAAAGAATCAACGGATTACTAGAGATCAATTGAGATATTCTCAGATTATAGGCTCGCTTATGTATTTGGCGAGTGCCACGAGGCCTGACATCTCTTTTGCTGTGAGCAAATTGAGCCGGTTTGTTTCCAATCCGGGAGATGATCATTGCCGTGCGCTTGAGAGAGTTATGCACTATTTAAAAGGCACTGCGAGCTATGGAATTCACTATACCGGAAACCCGAGGGTTCTGGAAGGATATAGTGATTCTAATTGGATATCTGATGCTGATGAGCTTAAGGCCACTAGTGGCTATGTTTTTACACTTGGTGGTGGCGCTGTTTCCTAGAAGTCTTGCAAGCAGACCATCTTAACAAGGTCAACTATGGAAGCAGAACTCGCGGCATTAGACACAACCACTGTTGAAGCAGAGTGGCTTCGTGAGCTCTTGATGGACTTGCCTATGGTTAAAAAACCAATACCCGCAATCCTAATGAACTGTGATAATAAAACTTTGATCATCAAAGTGAACAGTTCTAAGTATAATGCAAAGTCAACAAGACATGTGAAGAGGAGATCAAAATCTGTCAGGAAATTGAAAAACTCCGGAGTTATTGCGTTGAATTATATCCAAACATCTATGAACTTGGCAGATCCCTTCAAAAAAGGGTTTATCACGGAATGTGATAGATAATGCATCGAGGGAGATGGGTTTGAGACCCACGTTATGAGTTGCCCACAGTGGTAACCCACTCTATGTGATCGGAGATCCCGTGAATTAGAAGTGGGAGATAAGCTGTTGGTCGGCTGAGAGGAGAGTATCCTTATATTTTATTTCACTCCATAAAAGATGCAATACTCTCCTAATGTGTATGGTAGGTTGACATTTGTCTTAATGTGTTCAAAGTGGCTTATTTATATAAGCAGTGATGTGTCCTACAGAACATCTCCTGAGGAACTCACCTATATGAGTCTGACTGTTAAACGTCGCAGTCTATGAGAATCGGGTTCTCTCTAATAAACTCATGAAAGGCCTTCGGAGTATGACGCATACGCTCCAAACCGCGGTGAAGCCTTGCGGCAGCCTAGTATCGGTTTAGACGTTGTGTGAAACTGGTATGACAACAAACTTGTAGTTCAAGGCGTAGTCCACTATTCAAGTTGTGAACTAGTGTAGCATGATGTTCTAAGTGGAATTTCAATTTAACAGTCTCCACTAACACCGGTATATAAACAATGTTTTGGAACAGAGTTTATGAAATGTGCTAATGACACTTTGTGGGGGATTGTTGGAATTTATGTTGGGCCTCACTAGCCAGCCCACCTAAACCCAAATAAATCCTAAAATTGTCATGGCCCATTAATGAATAATACAAGTGGGGAGTGGGACTAAAATTTAGTCCCACATTGCTAGTTTGGAGAGAGTGGAACCACCTTATAAGGTGAGCCATTCTATCTCATGTATGAGTTGGCAAGGCAAGAGGAGAGGTGTGCCACACGCGCGCTCCTCCTCCGCCGCCCGCCTCGCCACGCCTCGCCTCGCCACGACATGTCACGACGCGCCGCGGGTTGCGGGACTGAGCCGAGACGAGAGCGTTTATTTTGTCGGTTGGGAAAATTTAATGAGTCATTAACTTGGTAATTAACGGACGCGTTAATTCCAAAACCGTTTCCGTTTTCTTTCTGGATCGTGGAACCGAACCGACTCAGACGTGGAGTTACGCCCACGCGTCTCACATCCCGCATATAAATACGCGCATACGGTAAACCCTAGCCGCCACTTCGTCATATGGTTTCGCACCACCGTTCCAAATCACTGCGCCGCCAATAAAGTCTTCTCCATCCCTCCTTCCGGCGTGCACCGCGAGAAGGGACAGCAGGCCTCCGGAACCCCGCCTCTTGTGATCATGTACGGGAGAGGGGCGATCAGGTTTTTGGGGAGCGCACTCGCGCGACTACTGACGGCGACTACTTACCCAACGACGAATTCTTCCCCGACCTCGGCAACCTCTTCATCGACGACATGGCCGACGTGGAAAACAACAATGGCGGTGCCGCTACCGCTGCATCGTATGTATCTCTCTCTCATCTGTACGAGATACAACTGCAATTCTTTTGCCTACTGCTTGCTGTAGATTGGATCGGTGTTAATACAACATTATGTTTCGATACTTGCATGCTTAGTATAATTGCTACTTTCATGATTTACTTCATGTTATTTGAGATTAAATCATGTGCTAAATTGCTAATATATTCAACAATCCAAAAACCTGATCATAGGCAATTTCTTGCACCTTCATCGTCTGTCATTGCGGCGACAAGAGCCAATCCCTTTCAAGGGTGTGTACTATAAGAGGTGGCGCACGAGAGTAGTGCTATGGTTTCAAACCTTGCGCTGCTATGCGGCCACCAAGGGCAAGCCTGAGGGCGATCTCAATCCAGCACAGCTGGAGGCCTTTGAGAATATGGACACTATGTTTAAAAGTGCCCTCCTCGGTATAATTGATGATTCCATTGTGGATCCGTACATGTCGTTTCATAACGTCAAGGATATGTGGGCTGCACTCGAGGCCAAATTTGGGGCCTCGGATGCTGGCAGCGAGCTGTATGTCATGGAGCAATTCTATGACTACAGGATGACTGGTGAGCGCTCTGTTGTTCAACAGGCTCATGAGATACAGTCACTCGCTAAAAAACTTGAGCACTTTAAGTGTATGTTACCGGACAAATTTGTGGCCGGAGGCATTATTGCCAAGCTTCCATCTTCATGGAGCTCCTTTGCTACTTCTCTGAAACACAAGAGACAGGAGTTTTCCGTTTCGGATCTCGTCGGATCTCTTGATGTGGAAGAGAAGACGAGAGCGAAGGATACACGTGCTTGGGTTGCTGAGGTAGGTTATTCTGCCCATGTGGTACAGAAGAAACACTACCCGCCCAACAAGTCTAAATATAACATAAAGAAATCCGAATTTAAAGGAAAACCCGATGGCAAGTTTAAGCCTTCGCACTCTACCAACTTCAAGAAGAGAAACGGGTCATGTCACGTTTGCAATGACCTGACTCACTGGGATCCAAAATGCCCTAGACGCTATGAGTTGCAGCAGCAGGAGAACAGCCGCAAGACCGCTAATGTTGTCATGGCTGACACTGAGACGAAGGATTCTGGGTACGGTATAGTTCCCACTATTCTTTCAGTTTGTCATTCACCTGAATGGTTAATTGACACATGTGCCAATGTACATGTTTGTGCTGATGCTTCCATGTTCTCTTCTTATCAGGTCACAGGGACTTCCCCCGTGCTGATGGGGAACAGGTCACATGCTACTGTTCGTGGTGTTGGTACGGTCGATCTGAAGTTTACTTCGGGGAAGGTCGTGCGACTGAAGAACGTTCATCATGTGCCCTCCATCAATAAAAATCTCGTCAGCAGCTCACGTTTATGTCGAGATGGTTTTAAGTTGGTTTTCGAGTCTAATAAAGTTGTAATTTCCAAGTATGGACACTTTATTGGTAAAGGCTATGAGTGCGGAGGCTTGTTCCGCTTATCCTTGTCAGATATTTGCACCAAAGTTATTAATAATGTTTGCCACGATAATGATTGTGATGTTTGGCATTCACGACTTTGTCATATCAATTTTGGTTGCATGACGCGGTTAGCAAATATGAGTTTAATTCCGAAATTCAGTACTATTAAAGGTTCCAAATGTCAAGTGTGTGTTCAACCTAAGCAACCTCGCAAATCTCATAAGACTGGGGAGGCGAGAGACTTGGCACCACTAGAACTCTTTGTGAGATGAATGGCGTATTGACGAAGAGTGGAAAGAAATATTTCACACTTATTGATGACTCCACTAGATATTGTTATGTGTATCTTCTGAAATCTAAAAATGAAGCTTTAACTTATTTTAAGATTTATAAAGCCGAAGCTGAGAACCAACTTGATCGTAAAATTAAACGGCTTAGGTCTGATCGTGGTGGAGAGTATTTTTCCAACGAGTTTAATTCTTTTTGTGCTGAACACGATATTATTCATGAGAGGACGCCTCCCTACTCACCTCAGTCAAATGGGGTGGCTGAAAAAAAGAACCGAATGTTTTCTGATTTGGTTAACGCCATGTTAGACACTTTGGGTCTCTCCAAGGCATGGTGGGGGGAGGCGCTAATGACTGCATGTCATGTCCTAAACCGAGTTCCCACAAATAATAAAACCATTACTCCATTTGAGAAATGGGAAAGAAAAAGGTTAAAACTCTCCTACCTACGTACTTGGGGTTGTTTGGCGAAAGTCAATATACCAATTCCCAAGAAGCGCAAGCTTGGACCTAAAACCGTAGATTGTGTTCTACTGGGCTATGCTTTTAATAGCATTGGTTATAGATTCTTGATAGTAAAATCCGAGGTATCCGACATGCATGTTGGTACGATTATGGAGTCGAATGATGCGACTTTCTTTGAGAACATATTTCCTATGAAGGATATGTCTAGCTCATCAAATCAGGAGAAACCTGTTTCATCTAGTCAGGAATTAGCTGAGATTCCTGAATCCACCATTCCGATAGAACACGTTGAGAATCCCGAGGAGGATGACAATGAAGTTCCTGTAAGCATCAAGAGACAGAGGACTGCAAAGTCCTTTGGTAATGATTTCATTGTGTACCTGGTGGATGACACACCCAGGACTATTTCAGAAGCCAATGCATCTCTTGATGCTGACTACTGGAAGGAGGCTGTACGTTGCGAGATGGATTCCATCTTGGCTAACGGAACCTGTGAAATCACTTGTCGTCCCTATGGGTGTAAACCGATGTAAGTGGGTGTTCAAGAAAAAGGTTAGGCCTGATGGTACAATTGAAAAGTACAAGGCAAGGCTTGTGGCCAAGGGTTATACCCAGAAAGAAGGTGAAGACTTCTTTGATACTTACTCACCTGTGGCTAGACTGACCACTATTCGTGTGCTACTCTCACTGGCTGCCTCGCACGGTCTTCTCGTTCATCAAATGGACGTTAAGACGCCATGGTGGGGGCGAGGGATTTATTATATGTCTGTATGTCGATGACATATTGATCTTTGGGACCAATCTTGATTTAATCAAGGAAGTTAAGGATTTCTTATCTCGCTATTTTGAGATGAAGGATCTAGGAGTAGCTGATGTTATCTTGAACATCAAGCTATTGAGAGATGATAATGGTGGGATCACACTGCTTCAATCTCACTATGTGGAAAAGGTCTTGAGTCGCTTCGGGTATAGTGACTGCAAACCTTCTTCAACTCCATATGATGCTAGTTTGTTGCTTCGAAAGAATCAATGGATTACTAGAGATCAACTGGGATATTCTCAGATTATAGGCTCGCTTATGTATTTGGCGAGTGCCACGAGGCCTGACATCTCTTTTTCTGTGAGCAAATTGAGCCGGTTTGTTTCCAATCCGGGAGATGATCATTGGCGTGCGCTTGAGAGAGTTATGCGCTATTTAAAAGGCACTGCGAGCTATGGAGTTCACTATACCGGAAACCCGAGGGTTCTTGAAGGATATAGTGATTCTAATTGGATATCTGATGCTGATGAGGTTAAGGCCACCAGTGGTTATGTTTTTAGACTTGGTGGTGGCGCTGTTTCCTGGAAGTCTTGCAAGCAGACCATCTTAACGAGGTCAACTATGGAAGCAGAACTCGCGGCATTATACACAGCCACTGTTGAAGCAGAGTGGCTTCGTGAGCTCTTGATGGACTTGCCTATGGTTGAAAAACCAATACCCGCAATGCTAATGAACTGTGATAATCAAACTGTGATCATCAAAGTGAACAGTTCTAAGGATAATGCAAAGTCATCAAGACATGTGAAGAGGAGATCAAAATCTGTCAGGAAATTGAAAAACTCCGGAGTTATTGCGTTGGATTATATCCAAACATCTATGAACTTGGCAGATCCCTTCACAAAGAGTTTATCACGGAATGTGATAGATAATGCATCGAGAGAGATGGGTTTGAGACCCACGTTATGAGTTGCCCACAGTGGTAACCCACTCTATGTGATCGGCCTTCGGAGTATGACGCATACGCTCCAAACCGCGGGGAAGCCTTGCGGCAGCCTAGTATCGGTTTAGACGTTGTGTGAAACTGGTATCACAACAAACTTGTAGTTCAAGGCGTAGTCCACTATTCAAGTTGTGAACTAGTGTAGCATGATGTTCTAAGTGGAAGTTCAACTTAACAGTCTCCACTAACACCGGTATATAAACAATGTTTTGGAACAGAGTTTATGAAATGTGCTAATGACACTTTGTGGGGGATTGTTGAAATTTATGTTGGGCCTCACTAGCCAGCCCACCTAAGCCCAAATAAATCCTGAAATTGACATGGCCCATTCATGAATAATACAAGTGTGGAGTGGGACTAAAGTTTAGTCCCATATTGCTAGTTTGGAGAGAGTGGAACCACCTTATAAGGTGAGCCATTCTAATTCATGTATGAGTTGGCAAGACAAGAGTTGAGGTGTGCCACACGCGCGCTCCTCCTCCGCCGCCCACCTCGCCTCGTCACGACGCGCCGCAGGTTGCGGGAATAAGCCGAGAGCGTTTATTTTGTCGGTTGAGAAAATTTAATGAGTCATTAACTTGGTAATTAACGGACGCGTTAATTTCAAAACCGTTTCCGTTTTCTTTTTGGATCGTGGAACCGAACCGACTCAGACGTGGAGTTACGCCCACGTCTCTTCCAGCCCGCATATAAATACGCGCATACGGTAAACCCTAGCCGCCACTTCGTCATATGGTTTCGCACCACCGTTCCAAAGCACTGCGCTGCCAATCAAGTCTTCTCCATCCCTCCTTCCGGCGTGCACCGCGAGAAGGGACAGCAGGCCTCCGGAACCCCGCCTCTTGTGATCCTGTACGGGAGAGGGACTATCAGGTTTTTGGGGAGCGCACTCGCGCGACTGCTGACGGCGACTACTTCCCCAATGACGACTTCTTCCCCGACCTCGGCAACCTCTTCATCGACGACATGGACGACGTGGAAAACAACAATGGCGGTGCCGCTACCGCTGCATCGTACGTATCTCCCTCTCATCTGTACGAGATACAACTGCAATTCTTTTGCCTACTGCTTGCTGTAGATTGGATCGGTGTTAATACAACATTATGTTTCGATACTTGCATGCTTAGTATAATTGCTACTGTCATGATTTACTTCATGTTATTTGAGATTAAATTATGTGCTAAATTGCTAATATATTCAACAGCAAGGGCGAGTCCCCGGCGGGAACCTCTATTGGGACCTCCCAAGTTCCCAAAGCCCCTGTGGGAGCGGTGGCTCAAAGCAGGCATGGAGGCATTGAGCTTGTCCGTGCCCAGGCCGCGCTCGTCGTGTCCGTGGAGATCGCCCGCCCAGAGCAGACAATAGAGGCATGGAGCTTGCCCGTGCCAGAGCAAAGTTGTGCTCGTCGTGCCCGTGGCGCAGTCCATGGATCTTCAGCCCAGCTCGCCTCGGGATAATTGATGATAACCCCCTTTGTTGGCTGATCCTTACTCACGTGCCCCTTTGATGTCTCACTGACACGTGGGCTTTAAGTGACTGCGGGGGTGGTTATCATCAATTAATTCCCCCGCCTCGGCTCTACCTCGCCTCGGTGCTAGCGGCGTCCTCGTCGGAGGAGCCACATGGTGGCCGCTGCGGCCGCGCCGCAGCGGCGGGAGAGGACGGAGCTCCAGACCAGGGTGGAGGACGCGGGCTCTTCGCCATGGCCATGAGCATGAAGCTCGTGCAGCTTGCGGAAGTCCCGCGGATGAGCCACCTTCTCGCTCTGGACCCTGCAGCCGTGCAGCAGCTCGCGGAGCTCCTCCACACCGATCACTTGTGTGCGTCCTCTGCGCATGGTCGGGCGCACCTCGCGCGGGACGGCGACGACGAGGCGGCCGGGCCGCGCGTGTCCGGGGCGGGGCGTGGCAGCGGCCAAGCTTTCATATGTTCGACGCCAAGAGCGACCGTAGCCCGTTTGCTAAAATGGCAGACAACATAGAAGCAAAAAAGATAATAAAAAACAGAACTACCTATGGGGCACGGCTGGGAAATTCTATTCCTCCGGTGCAAAAAAAATAAACTTTCGCCGGAGAACCAAGAGGCGGGATAAATCACCGGCGGAAGGCCCAACGAACCGGTAGGTAACATTGAATAAACGGGCAAAGAAAGAAAAAAAAACACGAAAACAGAGCACGCGCATCTACAGTGCAGAAGACAGACACACACACACGTCGGACGAGTACCGAAACGAGAGCGCGCATCTACAGTGCCCTACGCGCGCTGATATCGGCAGAGGACACTCAACTTTTGTACTCCTGCCAACCATATAGTGTAAAATAATGAAGTGTACAAAGTTCCAACCGCCATTGGTATAATCTAACATCTAATTCCTCCTGGTAAGTGTTACTACATTTTTTTTTAGATAAAAGGCCACAGCCCTGCTTTAAATTAATGAAGCACACAGAATTTCAAGTCATACAACATGCTGGGCGTACAACTTAGCCAACATAAAATAGAGATAGCATGATACGGGGGACGGTCTCCCCAAAAGCAAACCGGAAGCACAGCAGCCCTCACGGCTGCAAACTAGGCGCTAACGAGGTGTAGAACGTCCTAAGCTCGCTTGCCAGCAGCAGCAGGCGCTCTCTGTCTTGTTCTTTTGCGAGATTTGCCCATATCTGCAAGAAAAGTTGCATTTTGAAAATGATGTCAATAGGATGCTTGCGGAAGATGCCATCAATAGTAAATTTGTTGCGATTCAATCAAATGGCCCAACAGAGGGCAGCAAACAGCACCCAGCTGTTCCTGCGCTGTTGGCCAAGAAGATTACTGTGAACCGAGAAGAACTGCGGGAAGTTCGCCGGTGTCCAATTGCAACCCAAGGTCGCGCGCACCGCACTCCAGCCAAGCCACGCCAGGGCGCACGAAAAGAACGTATGCGTCGCATCCTCTAACTCTCCGCACAAGACGCACCGACCATTCGACGGCCCCTGCCGCGTAGCCAGCTGCGCGCCTGAAGGCAGCCGATCAAGTATCAGCTGCCAAGTAAAGACTTTAATCTTGAGGGGTATTCTCGCTTTCCAAAGATCCGCGAAATAAACTATTTTCTCCCCTTGAGAAAGTTTCGCGTAGGTAGAGGCCACCGAGAACTGCCCCGATGGTTCCAACGCCCAACTGACCTCATCTAACCCCTCCTCTTGCGAAAACTCACGCAGCTCCAGCACCAACTGTCCCCACAGTCCTGCTCTCTGTGGGTCAAGGGCCCTCCTAAACACTACCCCGGACAGTCCGGGGAGAAAAGCCTCCCTCACCCAAAGGTTGGGATTGTCACAAATCGCAAATAAACGCGGATAGCGCTCAGCGAGGGGCCCCTCCCCCGTCCACCAGTCTGTCCAAAAAAGCGTCCGTGACCCGTTCTGAACCGCAAAACGCGCTCCTAGATTGAACAAACGCTTAATCTTATGCAGGCTTCGCCAAAATTGGGACCCCCCTTGGTTCCCCGAGGCGAAAATGTTGAGGGGCTCCGGATATTTAGCCCTAAGAATCGAGCGCCAAATGGAAACGTCTTCCTGATAACGCTTCCAAATACATTTCAGCATGAGCGCCTTGTTCATGATTTTGGTGTTGGTAAGCCCTAGACCCCCACAATCTTTTGGGCGACACACCGCAGGACAGTTTACCATATGATATTTGCGCTTGGGGCCCGACCCCTCCCAATAAAACCTTGCCATAACCGAGTCGAACTTAGCGTGCACCCCGTCCTGGAGTAAGAAAAGCCCCATCGCATACGTGGGAAGTGCATCCAGGCAAGCGTTCGAGAGCACTAGCCTTCCCCCCGAGGAAAGAAGTCGTCCCATCCACACCTCCACCTTGTCGCCCAGCTTAGCAACCAGAAACTGCCATTGCTCGATAGTGAGTTTGCGGTCCGACATCGAGAGACCGAGATAGATGAAAGGAAACGATCCTAGGCGACAGTTGAGCATATTCGCAACCCGCTGCTGCTCGCTCGGATCTGCCCCTAGGACGAACACTTCACTCTTGTGAAAATTAATCCTCAGTCCTGACATGTTCTCGAAGCATAGCAGTAGGAACTTGAGGTTCGCAATGGAAAAATCTTTGTTCTGAATCAGAATAATGGTGTCGTTGGCGTATTGTAGGTGGGAGATGCCCCTGGGACTAGATGCGGCACCACCGCTTTCAGGTGGCCAGCCTCACAGGGCGAGGAGAGCATAACCGAAAGGGCTTCGACTACGAAGTTGAACAGGATTGGAGACAGGGGGTCCCCCTGGCGCACCCCTCTCCGGTTCCTAAAGTATGGGCCCACCTCTCCGTTAATCGAGATGGTTGTCTGGCCCCCATACACCAACTGCGCAATCCTATGGACATATCCAGCGTCAAACCCTTTCCGACGCAGGACCTCCAGCAAAAAGGACCAATTAACCCTGTCGTACGCCTTCTCAAAGTCCAATTTCAACAGAATACCTCCCATGTTTTTGGACTTCAGCTCATGCTTAATTTCTAACAGCGCAAGGGCCCCATCTAAAATACATCTCCCCTTCATGAATGTCGTCACCGTGGGGCTTATCAGCCTCTCAGCCACCGGGCCTAACCGGGATGCGAACGCCTTCGAGATAATCTTGAAGATGACATTGATCAATGCAATGGGCCAAAATTGCGTGATCTGGTCCGCCCCCGGCACCTTAGGAATAAGCGTGAGTATCCCAAAGTTCAGTCTCAAGACGTCGATTCTCCCTAGAATGAAGTCGTTAAGGATGTGCAGCACCCCCAGCTTGCACAAAGGCCAAAACTTCTAAAAAACCGCCACCGGGAAGCCATCCGGTCCCGGCGCGGTATTTGCTTTCATCTCATTGACTACTTCCGCAAGTTCCGTTTCCGAGAAGGTGCGCAAAAGTGCATCATTCTCGTCCTCAGAAACCCGCACCGCCCATGTCTGACTAGCCATCCCCAGCAGTCTGGGCGCCTCCTGTCCCAGGAGCTCCTTATAAAAGTCATAGATGTGATCTTGGATCTGATTCGGGTCCACTATCTGTCCGGCTGCAGTCTGCAGGGAAGAGATGAGTCATTTCTGGTGGCGCCCGTTGGCCACATCATGGAAATATGCCGTGTTCGCATCACCCTGCAGTGCCCAGCGCACCCTACCGCGCTGACACCAATATTCCTCCTCCCTCTGGAAAATACTTAGGAGTTGGTCCTCGAGGTGATATCGGAATACCCATTCCTCCTCGGCCAGGCCTTCCTCGTCAGCTTTCCTATCAAGAGCTGCTATCTGCTCGGTTAGGTTTATGTTGTTATCGCGTGTCTCTTTGCCCAAGTTCCTACTCCACCCACGTAGGAATTGACGCAGCCCTCCCTGCATGTGAGACCACCAGTCCACAATGTCCCGGCCCCTTGCCGAGGCCATGAGACTACCCCAGCGGGAGCCAATTAGCTCCCCAAAGCCCTCCACCTCGAACCAGCCAAGTTCAAAGAAGAACCGGTTGCTCCTACAGCTGGGCCCATCCCCAGCTAAGAGAATCAGCGGCGTGCGATCAGATCCTAAGATCGGCTCCTCCCTAAGAGAAGCTAGAGGAAATGCGGCGTCAAGCTCCGGCGCGATCAGCACCCGGTCAAGTACACACCTAACAGGCGACACTTGGTTGTTAGTCCACGTGAACCTCGCCCCCGTGCGAGGGATCTCGGTCAAGGCCCAAGATGCAATGGCGTTATTAAACATTTCCACCCTCTGCCAATTGATGTTGTCGTTATTTTTGTCCTGGGCCCCTCTAATCAGGTTGAAATCCCCACCCATGAGGATCGGCACGGTGCAGGCCCCAACCTTGAAAGTAACCTCCTCAAGGAAGGCTGGCGAATCCGTGTGGTTGGCCGACCCGTATATTCCCATAATACACATAGACCTGTCGAGCCCCCTATGCCGGCACTCAACCGAAAGGAAGGATCGCCCACGGTCCGAGCACGCCACCTCAAACAGGCAGTCCCTCAATCCTAACAGAATACCACCCGAGCGACCCTCCGCTGGTAGCCAACACCTCCCCTGCGACTAGGTCCTGCAGTTCAAAGTCGGTGAATTCCTGGAGACAGATAACGTCAATCTTGTGTTTGCGCAGTAGGTCTTTCAGAACGGTTCGACGCCCCCGGCGCCCGAACCAGCGTAGGTTCCAAAACAAGATCCGCATTAAAGCACTGCCCCTAAGGCCCGTGCTTGGCGGGTCACCGGACGCCGCCCCTGCGGCGCCGCAGATTTAGCTCGCTTGCGGCGAGACGACGGGACCGTCCCGAGAGTGACTTCCACTTGCACCAGCTCGCCTGTGGGAGACTCCTGTGCAAGCTCGTTGGCCCTTAACAGCGAAAGGACCTCGGACGGGGCCCCCGCTTCAGGCAGGAAGGCAACACACGAATCTGCCGCAACTGAAAGAAGATGCGAATCAGGCAAGTCTTGCAGGATAGCAAAAATCGGGTCTAAGCACGTACCTAGGGAGCTCTTGTCTGCCTGGCCGAGATGGTTCCTTTCCGCGGTAAGGCATACCGCACGCTCCAAGACAGGGCCCTCCGCCGCCGCTGCCTCCCGCCCGCTCTGCCGTACCGACTCCACCGGCAAGGCACGCGACCTGATGCCCCTGGCCACCGGCGCCGTCAGAGCCGGCACCACGGGCGTCGTCCAGAAGCCCCCCAACACCGAAGCAGGCAACGGGGTCGGCCTCTCTCCGTCCTAGGAGTCCACCACCACAACTGTCACCGCCTCACGCGCCTCCTCACGTCCCCGCACCCTCGCCGGGCGGTCGTGGTTCCTCTTGCTACGCCCCTCCCGGGCGCTGATGGCCTCCCCTCCTCCAGCCCTTCTCCCGCCTTCTTCCCCACAGAAGCACCCGCGGAACCCGCAAACGCCAGAGCCGGCAGCACCAGCGGGCGCGGGGAAGAAAGCGTGGACTCGCTCGCCGTCGACCTCTCAGGCGCCTCGAGGGAGACCACCGACTGGGCGGCTGCCACCACAGCTCCCAACGCCTTGAACACCGTGCTACCTTCAGTGAAGTTAGTACCGTACTCTGAGAACATCGTGGGTGGCAGGACAGGGGGTACAGCCACCGCCCCCACCACCGGGTTCCCACCTGGTCCAGCCTCCATCGACCCACCACGTGCAGACTGGCCCGGATCCCCCTCGGCGGCCGGTGAGGCCAGCGGGATGGAGCGGTCACCCACGCTCGAACCCGTGCCAATGTTAGCAGCAGTCGACGCGGGAGACTTGTCTCTGGATCTGCGTACGTCCCATTTGTCGTCATCCTTCTCTGAGCTGCGCCTTTCTCCTTGTCGCCGCCCTCCCGCTCCACCCGAATCCGAAAACCATCCAGGTTGACGAAAATTGTTAGGTGGTCTTGCAGCACCACCGGCGCCCTGCAACCAAACTTCATGCGCACCGGCGCGTCCGCCACTGCCAGCGAAGCCTCGTCAACCTCCAGCGGGCACCCCAGCTCGAGCGTGGACTGGAGGAGAGTGCGCGCATCCCACAACGGCTCCGGGACGTCGTGCAGGCGCACCCAGATCAGCTCCAGCTTCTCCGACGTGCGTGGGTCACCCACAATTTCCGTAACCACGGCGCGGAACTCAGTAATGGGCAAGATCAGACCCCCTCCCCTGGTGGCCATGCGCAGGAGTTCCTTAGACGGGAAGACCAAAGAGAACTCGGTGTTGCTGTGTTGTTTGACTTGCCAGTCCCATTGATAATGACAAGTTGATGCCGCGACCTGCCAACCATGGTGAAAACGCCCCCGCGTCGCTCCTCTCGGGGCGACACGGGCGGAGACCGTAACCCTAGCCAAAGCCGCGCCCCGCTCCTCCCCCGCCTCGCCGCCGCCGGAGGCTGCCGTCGGGCAAGCCCGTGCCTCGGCCAAGGACGGCGGCGGCGAGGTCTCCTCCGCGTGCCCCCCTCGTTTTTCGTTGGAGGCGCTCCCGTTGTTGTCCCCCTCCGGTCCGTCGAAGAAGGGCGCCCTGGAGCTCGACGGCGCGGGCGCTCCCCTCAGTCGCCCCCCGCCCTGGGCGGCGGCCCCCGGTGCTCCACGTTGTAGATCGGAGCCGGCAGCGGCCTGGTTCGGTAGATCTGGTCAGGGGACCAGGTTTTTTTCACCAGGAAGGGGTAAGGTGCGGAGATGGACAGGGGTCCATCCTCCCGCCGCCAGCAGTGCTCCGGCTGGATGGCTCGATGCCTCCCTTCCCCTCTGCTTCCCTTTGCTCTCGATCTGCACTGCACGCGCGCGTGGCCGTCGGTTGGCGGCCAAGCCGGTGCCTTTCTTGGGCCGTGCGCGGTGGAAGGGTGTCCTGCCGTTTGGCTCCCCTCGGTTTCCCGGTGATCCTCGGTCGGCTTGGGTGGCTGCTCGGGGGAGTTCGGTTTCCAGGGCGGCGGCCCCGGTCGGTTGGGACGGCGTCGATCAGGCGGCTGGTGACGTCCGTGGTGCTGGTTGTCATCTCCTCGGCTGCGTGGGCAGCGAGGGTGTGGCGGTTCGTGGGCGCGGCGCGGGGCTGCTCTACCGGATTTGGCTCCATCTGCAAGGAAGATGCTTCCCCTTTACTCGTCTTGTGCGTCTCCCTGCCAGCTCCGGTTCCCCGGTGGGCCGGATTGTGCAGGGCGGTTGGTCGGGGACTCTGGATATCGGGGGAAACCCTTGGCCGTGGAGGGCCACGATGACGGCGGCGTCCGCGGGCGCCGGGCACCTTCTTTGAGGCGTTTATCGACGTATCTGTCCCCTCTCAGCCCTCCTCCTCCGGGTGAAAACCACATTCCCCTCTTTGGACGGCGACGGCGTTGCTACGTCGTGCCCTTCCTAGAGGCGTCGTCTGGGGAATTGCAGGAGTGGTGGTCGTGCAGGGCGTTGGAAGTGGTGGTCGTGGCGGCTTGTCTTGTTCGGCGACGACATCTTATTGCGTTGATTGGCGGATGTCAGACTTGGCATGCCCTCAGCATTGTTGCCCCTGTTCGTCGAAGGGTCGGCGCCCTCGAGCCTGGGCGGGAGGGGAATGGGTCCCCTCTACGACAACAGCGACACCCTTGGCTGGTGAGCGATCGAGCTTCGGAGGTCCTGCTCAGCCGCGGTGGTGGAAGTCCCAGCTTTTGCCGTATCTTCCTCTTAGCGTCTTCGGCCGGCAGCTTGGGTCCGGTGTTGCATTCAGGCTGTGCTTGTTTGCGGCATTGGACTCTAGCATCGACACTTCGAGCTGTTTTTTTCTTTGTCTATCTGTTTGTATGCCCGTAGTGTTTGTTGCTTTGAAAGCTGTTTATCAGCATGTTGTAATTGCCGTGGAACTGTCCTGGGCTTTGTTAATTCAAAGTCGGGCTTTATGCCTTTTATCTAAAAAAAAAAAAAAACTGCCAACCATATATAGTACAGTACTCTACATGGTAAGAACATCGCTGTGCGCGGGCTGCGATTGTAGAAACACTCAAGTACAGTATATATGATCAACGCCTGCGAGCTAGCTTGTCCACTACTCCTACAAAGCAGCTTGTTCAACTACCCAGATTCTGGGTCCCACAAGTGGCAGCGCGCGAGCTGAGACGCTTTTACGAGGTACGTCGCCGTGGCAGAGCAGCCACTCGAGCATCCCTCCGCACAAAGCTTGTGGGCTTCATCCAATTCCCCCCTGGTGGCCGGGACCACGGGCTCCTACTCCAATGACGACCCGCGCAGGTTCGGAGAAAATACAAGAAAAGAATGTGAAGGAATCGAACCTGAGACATCCGATTCGTAGTTGTACGGTCACAGCAAATAGGCTAGAAGGTGTTCGTGTCAAAGCATCCTTCTGAACCTTCTTTATCGTCTCCTTTTTTCTGTTTTCATTTTTTTCCATTTTCTTTTCCATTTTTATTATTTTCTTTTCTGTTTAAACTAAAAATTGTTCAAACTTTAAAATATTTAAATTTATAAATTGTTCAAATTCGAAATTTGTTCGGATAATTTTTTTTTCAAATTTATAAATTGTTCAAATTCGAAAATAGTTCGGACAAAAAATGTTCAAATTTAAAATGTTCAAATTCGAAAATAGTTTGGATAAAAAATGTTCAAATGAGAAAACGTTCATTTTAAAAATTGTTCACCATTTTAAATTGTTCATCATTTAAAAAAATCATCTTAACGTTTTTTCATTTGAACCCTTTTTTAAAAAAATAAACCATTTTCAAATTTGGAACCATTTTGGTTCTCCAAAAATTTTGTTTCATAATTTTTTTGGGTAAAACTACTTTTTTTGTGCATCAAAAATTCCGTTCACTATTATTTTCAGTTGACCAAATGTTTTGGTTCACTATTAGTTTTCGTTCACCGAAAATTTTAGTTCACCATTATTTTTGGCGCGTCCGCATTTTCTGTTCACTATTATTTTGGATTCACCGATTTTTTTAACTGTTCAAGCTAAAAAAGTGTTAAAACTTTAAAATATTCAAATTTATAATTGTTTAAATTCAAAAATTGTTCGAATAAAAACTGTTAATTTTAAAAATTATTCAAATGAAAAACGTTCAGATGAAAATTAGTTCAAATTTGAGAAGTTCTTGTATGTAAATTTTGTGTGTGTTTTGAAATCGTTTATATTTGAAAAAAATTCAAACCTAAAAACTGTTCAAAATAAAAAATCATTCATACTTATAAAAATGTTGAATTTTTCAAAAATATTTTTGAGCAGCAAATATTCAAAAAATGGTCAGTACAACTGGTCGTGTGATTTTGGAAGAAAAATAAAAGCCTTTTGTGTACCTACCTACTCTGTAGGTACTGCTCGCGTTCCATGGTCGCGTGCCCCATCGCAGCGCAAGAGAGAAGACTTTGTGTACGTCGTTCACGTGCCCCAGCGCAGTGCGCTTGCATGGTCGCCCAATGCTTCACGTACCTGCTCGGTTTTGCCTGCTGGCGTGGGCTTGGCCCATTTAACTGCTCGCGTGAGCGAGACAGGTGTTACGAATCGTAGGCGTATAGTCGATCTACCGAGGACAAACAATCACAGCAAAACACGACACCGAAATTTGGTAACGCAGTTCGGCGAACTCGCCTACATCTGCGGGGCATGACTATGGGCGCTCCTCCCCATCGATACCGCTGCACCGGCCGCCTTGGTCGCCGGCACAAACCGCCGGTTTCCCTTGCGCGCCTGCTGCTATCAAGTCGTCATCGACGACAAGCCCGCCGAGGCAATACAGACGCACCAGATCTCAACGCCACGCCGGTCCGGCCGCCCCTGCCACGGGCGCCGGACTGTCCCCTCGTGATCTTGTGTCTAGCCTACCAGCTTTCGTCGTGTCTATTTGGGCTACTCCCGGTGCCTTTATATATTAGGCCAGGTTACACGTGTCCGACTCAAACACCTAACCTTCCGTTTAATTACAAGTCCTAGCGTAGCCCTACTCGTACACATATTCGACATATATTCCAACAAACTCCACCTTGACGAATATGTCCTTCGCCATCTTGAAGCCGTCATGCCGAATCTTTGTATACCTGGACTTGAACCATTAATCATGAGCTCAGCTGCTACTCCCTTGACTCCATATGACTCCACCTGCAACCGTACTTCCTTGTTTCACCACAGTCAATGCTCCCACGAAAATTAAGTTCTTCCTCACTCTTGTCTTGTGCTCCCAACTCTCCGGAGTATCCGTCCACCGCCATCACACAACGATCATAAAGTCACCATATCGACAACGCCGTTGCATCGTCACCTTGGTAGCCTTGTCCTTGATCCATGTGAAAGTGAACAACTCACATATTAGGTGTCACAAATAAGAGTTACCTGAACTCATCATTCTCGCTATTGTTGACTGCATCTCTGAAACCTTGAAGAAATTTCGCCGTTGCCTTAAGTCATCTCCAGTCAAATTCACAACTGTCTCATCACCGCTTTCGCAGATTCTCCATGGCCGACTCATGTCCATCACTTGATGTCAATCCCGATAGACCCAGTCACCAACTCGAACCTGGTACTCGCCAACACTGCTTCAGAACCCCTGCACACATGTCAAACCTCATGTCCGACTGTCCGTGCCCTGGTCCATCGCCGTGTCCCGTGCTTACCGCACTCCTCGCCGCTATTACCGCGTCGAGTATCCACAATCTTGGCCAAGATCTCAAGGGATGCTAACCCACACCATCTCAGGCCCCACTGCAGATAACCATCAGTCTACCCGACCGATGCCGAGTTCCACGTATCTCTCCGAACCCTGAGCTCCAGTCCGAAACAACGTGCTTCTCGCCTTCCCGCTGACTAGGCTTCGACTCTCCGCGCTTACGCCGTAGCCCCTCCATCAGCTGAGTGGAATCGTTAGACTCCAGCTCCACCTTCAACATGCCTCCATGGTAGATGATCAGTCCACCCCGCGCCCCGTCGACCTCAAGATCTCATGCGTACGCCATCTTGAATCAACCCTGCGCCATTGCATGTCGAAGCACACAAGCCCTCAGGCATGCGCCACGTGTTTCCACGCCACAGAATTCGGACACCATCGGCCGTCACGCTCCTACGTCGTCGTTGCCGATCTTCACCGTATTCTGTCCCGTCAGACTGTCCAGTCCAACCCAGCCGAACGCATCCGACTGCAACCATGCTCCACTTTGCGCCTAGTACATCCACCATTTGTCGTGCTCTGTCTGGCATCCTGTATATGCATGATCCCTGCACGTCGCACTCCAGGTTATTCCAAACCTTATGCGCACGTCGCCAACTTGACAATCTCACGGTGGTATCTCTTGTGCAATTAGCAACATATCCAGAAGAAAATATAGCCTTCCTGGTAGTTTCTCGGGTGCACCTATAGCTTATGCCCCAAACTCCCAAACTTCTTTCCTTCTTATTGTCATCCCATGCATCACGTACCACCATGGTCTTGATTGGCCTTTTTTTGTCTTTTTGTACGTAACAAATCTCAGGTAGCTGATTTCCCTGCATGCCACCACGCATTGAGAATTCACGTACACCTGGGCCATGGACAGCCCATAGCTATCTGGATCAGCCCATGCATACTGTGACACTCCAGCTAAACCGATCGCTCCACGGCTCCACGGCCGATCCTCACGGCTCGCCACGCGCCGCATTGCAGTTTCCGATTGCATCTTCGATTTCCGACCCATCCAATCTGGTTCTCACCGCACGCCTTATAAATTGTCGTACGGACAACTCCTGATCACAACGTCGAAATTCTTCATCCTCTAGATCAACAATTCTTTGCCTCCGAACCTTGCTCTGATACCACTTGTTACGAATCGTAGGCGCATAGTCGATCTACCGAGGACAAACAATCACAGCAAAACACGACACCGAAATTTGGTAACGCAGTTCGGCGAACTCGCCTATATCTGCGGGGCATGACTATGGGCGCTCCTCCCCATCGATACCGCTGCACCGGCCGCCTTGGTCGCCGGCACAAACCGCCGGTTTCCCTTGCGCGCCTGCTGCTATCAAGTCGTCATCGACGACAAGCCCGCCGAGGCAATACAGACGCACCAGATCTCAACGCCACGCCGGTCCGGCCGCCCCTGCCACGGGCGCCGGACTGTCCCCTCGTGATCTTGTGTCTAGCCTACCAGCTTTCGTCGTGTCTATTTGGGCTACTCCCGGTGCCTTTATATATTAGGCCAGGTTACACGTGTCCGACTCAAACACCTAACCTTCCGTTTAATTACAAGTCCTAGCGTAGCCCTACTCGTACACATATTCGACATATATTCCAACAACAGGGTATACTACTCGCTACAAGCGCTGAATAGGAGGTCCCTGTGCAGTGCTTCCATCTCCATTTTCTGCAGGAATCGATCGAGGGTCTGCAGGGCCGGCCCTGAGGGGGCAGGGTGTGCAACCGCCCCGGGCCCCCACAATCCAGGGCCCCTTCCCAGGTAGGCCTTGTTTGGTAGTAGAGTATTTTAGGGGATTAGTGGGGATAATCCCTAGAGGGTTTGGGTGAAACCCCCACCTCCACCCAATCCCCTCAAATCCCTTCCCCTCCAATCCACTTGCTAGAGGGAGTGGATTTTATATACAGAAAAATACACTAAAGTGGAGGGGATTTTTGGGGAAGAGTGGGGATAATCCCTACTAATCCACTTGAACCAAACGAATTTTTCGGGATATTTAGGAATTTGGGGTTAGACCGGGATAATCCCCTTCAATCCCTAAATTTACACTTGTACCAAACAAGGCCGTCGAAGGCCTGTACGTATAGTGTATGGCTAGGTTTTTTTCTTTGAGAAAATGGTGTATGTACGTACTGCTACAGCTAGTCCCACAGAAAAGACAGCATATAGGCTAGGAGATGGTGGCCCAGGGAGGCATTTTGTTCCGCTCAGTAGAAAACAGCAGCCAGGAAAGCGATCGATCGGCGCACCTCTTTTCCTATCACGTGTCACATATACACCGCAAATTTGACCAACTATTAATTTTCCTAAGTGGAGTAGGAGTAGTAGTTAACTTCTGTCCTAATATCTCCATTTCTTATTGCATCTTATTTATTGTGCCTATGACTCCATCGGTTTAAAGAATTAAATTAGCATTAAACCATTTAAGGTCAACAATGATTCAACTGAGGTTAAATGATATGGAAATATTATGCATCGAGCAGAAACTATTGGGTGATATTGGCATCGGCACCATTGTAAATGACCTTGCATCAACAAACTTTAGAAGAAAATGTTAAGCCAATGTGTGTATAAGTTTGTCGTCCGCTCTTGGATGCATTGAAGTGCTAAGGGTCCCGATATTTAGTTTCGCCCCGGGCCTCCAAAATCTAAGGACCGGCCCTGGATCTTGGCTTTGTTCTGGCCATGTTAGCCTTTTTCTAACACCTCTCTGGGTGTAATTTTAAAAAATTAATAACGATCTCATGTGAAATCATGTGGTTCGAAATTCAAGTCAACATGCATGCAGTCCGGTTAGAGAAGGGCTCCGACTGTCCACCTTTTCTACAAAAGTAAGATCAAGATTGACAACAACGTGCTGAAACGGCTCAACGGATTGGAGGCAAGGTGCATCGAGTGGGTTTGACGACTATTGTGTGTGACCCAGAAAAAGCAAGTGGGATAATGACCAAAAAGGTAAAGTTCCATTACCAAATTATATTGAATTTGAGTTATATGATATATTGCCATATAATTGCTAAAGCTGGATTCTTATTTGCTTGCAACTGACAGAACCAAACCAAATGAATTACAGTACGTCAATCCACATACGTGCAACCACGAAGCCACTGCTGACATACGCTAAGATCCGCCTCTGCACGGAGCCTTAGTGAGTAAATTGTTTCAAATAAGTACGGGTGGAAATGGGATGCATATCCGATAGTGCTCTTCACACACCCTTTTCATATTTTAAAACGAATAATAATACAAATATGGATATTGTCGAATCTGAATGTTGAGCAGATGTTACATCGATATGAATAAAAATGAATATAACGAAATAATAGACTCGTGTCTTACAATGAGACAACTATGATGGTACAGAGATAAATATAGTGATATAATAGACGATAAATTCAGTTCAATCAAAGAAAAATATGGTTGACCAATTTTTTAGTTTTTTAGGTTGGGAAATTTCATATCTGGTAAAATTATTAAAATTTGCTAACATAATTTTATTTGAATACGGATATAATTGTTTGATTCAAAATTTAATACCACACTTGTATTTGTATCTATAAAAAAAATTCAGATATTTACCATATCTATTTTCATTTTGTCCGGATTCGGATATTGCCACATCCAATTTAAATTTTCTGGATATGAATGTACAATAATTCGGATTATCCACTACTAGTTCCCACCGGTGCGATGTGAATTTTTTTCAACCATTTAGAACATCTCCACCGGCACCCATCAAATAAGTGTCCGTCACACCCAATTGGACCCTCTTTTTTTGGGGGGGGGGGCGCCGGACCTGTGTCCGCGGTTTTGGCGTGCGTGCTCCGTGTGGCGCCCTCCAAACATGACCCGCCATTTTCCCGCTATTAAAACAAACCAATTGTGGGCATACCGGACGAACGCCATGGTGACATTAAAACAGAACAAGGTTTAAACAAAAAACAAAACAAGGTTTAAACAAAAAATATAAAACAAAATCTGGCGACGTAGTGCCCCTACTTGTCGACGTCGGAGTGGTCCTCCTCTTTGCCCTCCTCCTCGCCGTCGGGTCCCTCCGCGCCGTGCGGGGCCTCGCCGTCCATGCAGCAGGGGTGGCGGACCCATGTGCCATCGTACATCTTGATGCGCAATTTGCCTGTCCCGACGTAGCGGAAGGTGAGCATCCAGCCCTGCTGCAGCTGGTGCATGCGGGTGATTGCAGCCCAGCCGTAGCCGAGGAACATGCGACCGTCGTGCCTGGACACAATGGCCACGCAGCGGTGGGGGCACCCTTTCAGCTGGAGGGCGAAGGAGTCCGGCTCCCTGCCTTCGAGCAGGACGCCCATCCTATCTGGCAGCCTCAAGGAGTTGCCCAATGGCTGCCAGAGTAGCATGAAGTACTCGGGGAGTCCGGCTTCGTCGTCGAAGTCGGTGTCGCTGTCGCCGTGGCCCGTGGGCCTCCTACTCGACCTCCACGGGTGGCGCGAGGACCATGCCTCGACGTCCTCCGCGGTCTCCTCACCCTCCACGCCCTCTGCGACCTCCTCGGTCTCCATGGGCCATTGCCGGAATGATGGCGAAAGGGGCAGGAATGATCCCCTCTCCGGCGAAAGGGGATTTTATAGCCTCCGTGGGGAGGCTCCTCGGTCATAGTGACGTGCACAAAGTGGGGGAAGTGGGGACGTGCGCGTTGGGAAGGCGCGCCTCGAGCTGCGTCGCCTCGCCTTCCTGTAGACGCCGCCTCACATCCTATCATGTCGCTGCCGCCTCGCTTGCAGCCGTGTTGCCTCTGGATACGGCGGAAGACCTCTTTATAAGAGACCGCGATCAGCCACGGCGGTTTCACACCCATGATCGTCCACGCATGCCCACGGCAATGGCGCTTCTAGAGCCGCTGCCGCAGGAGCCGCTGCGGGAGGAGGAGGCACCGCTGCAGGAGCAGGCCAGTTGGGAACCTTGCTCGTCATAGGAGGACGACCGACAAGGTGTAGACCCGCGGTTCTTTCCACTGCCACCGTGTGACGCCCCGAGATCGGGCACTATGCAGATTTCAGCATTTCCGCCAAATTCGCATAATAACCGATTCCAGATTGCCACTTATGATAACATTACAATAGTTCACGAATATTCCACAATTACAACAGAAACAGATAGATACAAGATGACTCAGACGAGTCAAGGATACAACTGATACAATACAAAGATCCAAATAACAGCGGAGGAAACAACACATCGTCCGTCTACGGACAAGATACAAATTGGACTAAGAGTCCTGAAGATAACCGAGAGCGTCCAATCCCTGCCCAGGCCAAGCCGGAGGGATTCCCAAGCTAACGTCGTCAGACTTCAAACCTGTTGACTGCAATATTGAATATGCAGCCACGAAAAGATTCGTGGGTCAGTACGGTTAAGTACTGGCAAGTGGATAAACCATACTCACAAGATACCGGCGTAGCCAGTCATCACAAGATACAAATACTTTGGGATCAACGGAAAGGAAGGGGTTATTGCAAATAAGCGACAGCGGGCTGCACTAACCCACTACAGAGAGATACTACAACTTCCGGCTACCAGAAAGAAGATAAGATCGAGTATTGTAACCAACTGAAAGATAACTTCAAACAAACCCATCCTGGATCTCGCCCCTTTATCCAAAGAAGCAATCCGAGGATCACTCACGCAGTTGAATTAATGATGGTTCAGATTATTGTGTCAATAAGCCTATTACTAGTCAAGTTGTTAATCATTGGGTGTAAGGTTTTTAATCATTAGGTTTAAGTTGTCCTGAGTACTTGTTAGCCAGTACTTTCACCAAGTAATTGTAACATCCAAGTATGAAAACATCCCTTAGTGGTTCAATTTCTTGTTTATTTTCAAGCAATGCATCATGTCATCATCTCATTGCATTTGTTTTATTTATGTTTGCATTGTTTTCTTAATGAATCAAATCTTGTTTTCACACTTGTCTGTTACAATCTTTCAAACAAAGATTTGCAAAACAAAACCTTTCTTTGTTGTCCAAGTAATTCATTAATGTTCAACTATTAAATTGTTGCCTCAAATCATTCACTTAATTCCACCAATTAAATTCAAATCTTTTCCAAGTTTCAAATCAGTACCTATTTGAAACCATAAAAGTCACCACCCTTTTTTCCCTCTTTAAACCCTTCCAAAACCCTAGGGGAAACCCAAGTGGGAATGGCATTATTTTCCAATATTAAGTATTATTGTAATTTTCAATTAAATTGGTTAATTTTAAAACAACAAACAAATAATAAATTTTTGGAAAACAAAAACTGCCAAAAGGTTGATTTTCCACTAATAAATTTACCCTATTTTTATTCCAAAATTTCTGTAAACAAAATCTTGTTTTGTTTCCAATTTGCTCAACTACAAAAAAAAAACAGTACAAAAAAAAAATGGAAAAGGGAGGAGAGCAGCAGCAGCTAAGGGTCCAACCAGCCCAGCCCGTTTTTTTTCCTTGGCCCGATAACCCCTCGCACGTCGCTGTCTTCCACCTCCCCTGCTGACGTCAGGTGTACGATCACGCCTCCATCGTTGATCCTCCACAGAACCACTCCGATGGCCGCCGTACAGCCTCCACCTACTCCATAAAACCACCGCGGCGCCCCCTCACGGCCACTCAACCCTAGAACTCTACCCCGGCGCCGCCAACCTCCCATCCTCTCCCCCCAAGCCCCTGCCTTTCCCTCTGAACCCCAAGCTCTGAAACCCCGCCTCCACCTTCTGAAACCCGCCGCCGCTCGCCGTCTCCGATGGCTAGCAACGCGAGCTAGCCACGGGAACAGGAAGCCCACGGTTCCCTCTACCTCCACGACACCGCCACCGAGCCCTAGCCGCCTCCGATCGCCGCCGCCATCCACGCCAACATCGCCGTCGACCTCTGCCCGTGTCCTCGACAGCCACGACATCCCGGTGAGCCTCGATCACCCCTTCCCTCTTTCCCTTCCGCGCCAGACTGCTCGCCTCCAGCAACATCACCGCGGGCACCGCACGCACAAACGCCCCACGAGCACCGCGTCGCAGCGCTGCTCCCGCCGGCAATCGCCGTGTCTTTCTGTCAGTCGAGCAGGGAAGCGCGCGGTCGTCAGTTAGTTTCAGTTAACTGTCGAAGACCAACAATATCTTTCGTCAGTCTTCCTTCGTATCACAACCACGCATCCAGCCCAGATGGCTTGCTCCTTGCGCGCGATCCGGTAGATCCCGGGTTCGATACCCCGCGGCAGCAGCCCCCTTTTTCACGTTTTCTTCCGCGCGCGAGGGTTGGGTCCACCCGTCGGTGACCGACACTGCCACCTCACCTTGCGCACGCCTGCGTGGCTGCCTCGCTGGCCTGGACCCGCAGATCAGTGGCAGCGGGTATAGCCCTCTCGGTAACAAAAGTTTAAACACAAATCTGTTATTTTTCTTTTCTTTTAAAGTGGGCAGAATAAACAACTAATTTGCAAATTCAATAACTTTTAAAATATGAACCCAATAAATACAAACTTGATGTCTATTCTGATCCAAATTTTACAAACTTTCCAAATATTCCACTTGTGTTCTGTTTTGAATTTTCAAAATACTTTTAAATTTCAAATTTGAATAATTCAAATGCAAATTGAAATAATTCATAACTAATTCATACTGTTTTCAAATAATTCAAATAAAATATGTTTTTCACACCTTTTTGCATGTTCTATTCAAATATAAATTTTTTTTTCTGGTTTGAACAAATTAAATTGCCTAAACTATTTAAATCTTGTTTAATTCAATTAAAAATTGTTTAATATTGTTTAATTCATAATTAATTAATCCATAGTCCAATTTCAAAATGTGAAACATGTAATCCAACTAAAATTTGATAAACTTTTCAAATATAAAATTTGTAAATTGTTTTGCACACCCTAACTTGATGAAAACAATAATTGTTTGTGTACCATGTTTAATTAACAAAATTCCAAATTTGATAAATGCCTTTCTAAATTGTTAACTATCATTTCAATTGCATTTAATTTTGTTATCTTATTGTTCCTCATCATGCATGCATCATACTAAGTCACTTACACATGATGCTTAGTGATAGAACAATTAATTCAACTCTAAAGCATGGGCTTCCATATGCAACCTTTGCATATGGAATCCATTTAAACTTGTGTCTCATATCAACTAGTTTAGTTTGGTGCATCTATTAAACGTGACATGCATCATCCAATGTTTGTGCAACTATGCCATGTATTGATTGCCCGTCTTCCTTCGTTGTTGTTTTTGCTTCTTCTCGATTAGACGACGACGTTGGTACCGACGAGCCTTACGACACCACTACTCAGGACCTAGCCCAGTACGAGACTGAGCTGCCAGGCAAGTTATCACTCACATGAATCATCGAGTTCCTTTCCACACTTGTTGTCGATACTATCCTTTTTGTCTACTATTGCTAGCCCTATGTATCGTTGCTTGTCTCCGAACCTATCACATGATTCCTGAACCAATGATATTGCCCCACCTCCATACCTACAGCCTTTGTTTGTGCCTTAGTACTATCTAGCATGCTTAGGGTTGCTTTTACTCGAGTCTGTTGTCGGTTACTACTTTTACTATCTTATTATTTGTACCGGGGGCTCGATGTTAATCAATCAATCCTGTTAATTGCTAATGGTAATAATAATTTGATGATAAGGCACCGGCAGGAGGCCCATGAGAGGTTTTGGAGCCTGCTAGTGTCGACCCTAATAGGAAAAGGGTCTTGTCTACTGATCCATGATGAGCGCACTACCCGCATTTGGGAAGCGAGTATGGGCGCCCCCCTCAACTTGACCTGATTCGCATCTCGTCCAAATCGCCTCATTTAGTTCGTGTTTTCCATTTGCCGCATGCATGTTTTTGCGAGCCCAGCGCAGGGTGGAACTTTTGTAGTCGGCATATAGGGGGACACGGTCTTAGAGTGCTATGATGGTCCATTTTCTTCTGGGCTTGATTAGCCGTGCGCCCAAGGTTCTTTGGGCTTGATGCGAAGAATGGTTGGTTGTGTAGAGTACCCCGCTTGGTGGAAGTGCATTTCCATCTGGCGGGTTATTCTTGAGTGTACGGCCAAATTGGTGCAACCCTGCAGGGATAATCTTCTCGAGAAGCCGTGTTTTCCGCGGTTACGGATTACTTGGTGAAAGTACTGGCTAACAAGTACTCAGGACAACTTCAACATAATGATCAATCATGTTTCACCCAGTGATTAATAATTTGACTAGTAATAGGTTATTCACACAATAAATTGATTCACCTTATCACAACTGTGTGAGTTGTCATCGGATTGCTTCTTTGGATAAGGGGCGAGATCCAGGATGGGTTTGGTTGAAGTTATCTTTCAGTTGGTTACAATCCTCGATCTTATCTTTTCTGTTAGCCGGAAGTTGTAGTTATTTTCTGTAGTTGGTTAGAGCAGCCAGCAGCAACTTTCATATCACCCCTTTCTTCCGTTGATCCCAAGCATCAATGCTTGTGTTGCCGGGTAACTCTTTGATGAACTGTGAGTCTTGCTTGCCAGTACTTGGATGTACTGACCCCGTTGGGGCTGTGGTTTACGCAGAGTACGACTACGATGCTTCTCAGGACGGCTACTTCGTGGAGTTCGACGACGCTGCAGACGAGTAGTTAGCTGGACCTCGGGCAGGATCCAGAACCTACGTGGATGGGCTTCGCTTTTCTTTATTTTCTCCGGCTTCTTAAGCCATGGATTTGTCTGTACTCAGACCCCTTTGATTGCTTCCGCTGTTGTAATGAATGATATGTTGGGACATGTGTCCTCTGGATGACTGTATTCGATATTTCTGCCTTAGTGAAGGCCAGTTGCCCTTATTTCATTCTTTTGTGTCTTAGAGACAGTTTGTGCTATCATTTCGTTCAAAGCTGTTGACGTACCGTGCGTGTTTGAATATGAAGTACGTCGACAGTAGTGCCTTAGGTTCCTAGCGGATAGTTTACTTCGACGGTGGAAGCAGGGCTTGTGTTGTCGCGCATAAGCGCAGGCCTACCAGGAAGCTGGGACGTGGGAGCAGTTATGCCCCATAATCCAAGCACCTGACTTCCAGTTCGTGCGATGAGTATCCTCTAGAAACCTTGGGTGCGACAAATGGTATCAGAGCCTGTCTGCCTGTAGGATCCCTTTTTACTGGTCGCAGTTGAGTCTAGAAACTATTTTGTAGCTATATAGGAAAAATGAAACGTGAGAGTAGGAATTCTGCCATTTTTCTTCTTTCCCCACCCACCCACCCTTTTCTGGTAAGGAAGTGCAACGTTGTTTTCTGTTCTCACCTAAACTTTCAAGTTAGGATTTCACGTGTTTTGGGTTCTCTGTAGTACCTCAGGACTTTTGGTCTCGTTTTTCCCGATGTTGCTTCGATATCATGTTCTTTTCAACATCCTTTTTCGTCCGTTGAACCTTGTTGTTGTTTTCCACATCCTTTTTCATCTACCGGAGTCTAATCAAAACCTTCCAAATCATCTGCAGATGGGTCTCAGCTACTACCCGCAGGTGGTTCGCATGACTCGCTGTGAGGGCACCGCCGGTTTTCCGGAGTTGCTGAGAGACATGGTTACCTATCTGGGGTTCCGTTGGGCACCAGAGTACCAGGTCTACGAGCACCAGCGAGAGTTTGACCAGACTTGCTACCGGGCTATCGTCTACATTCTGTCGGATGATGGCAGGAGCATTGCACACCAGTACGAGGCAGTAGGGTCCACAGTGGATATGGCAGTGCAGCAGGCAGCGTACGTGAGTATCACCGTTCTCCGTGCTGACTACTGGGGGTTTGATAAGTCCAGTTTTCGTCACATCCCCCGTGGTTACATCACGGCAGCGGGAGTTCACTTCACTGTCCACCGCGACATGGATACCTACGAGACTGATAGCTCCAGGCTCCAGACCACTGCCCAGTTCGCTAGTCACAGTGACGCCGTTGCTTCTGCACTTTCTCAGGAGTTAGCCTCAGTCAGGGAGCAGCTCCACCTTGCTCTCACTCGTCTGGCGACGTACACCACAGACTTTGTTGGAGACGAGCGCTTCACACGTGTCGTTCAGCCAGCTGGTCTTCCGTTGCCAGATGCTGGAGGTTACGAGCTGATCAGAGGCCCACTTCTCGACCTCGGAGCTGGTTACACAGGGATTCCCCGCTATGGAGCACAGGGAGAGGACGCTTTCTACTTCACCACACCGAGAGTTGCTCTCAGAGCAGTTCCTATCTACATGGATCGTCGTGATACCTACTTCCGTGGGATTCCCCCTCACCGTATCTCTCGTCGTACTACTCACCGCCGTCCTGCGTGATGAGCATGGGAGTACCGATGTATCCATTACTAGCTGTGTCTAGTTTATCCTTTCGTTTTCGAACCATGTGTTGGTCTGTTGGATATTCTGATGTATTTGAACATGTGATGATGTACCTGTTGGTTATCTATTCATGCGTCGGAATAATCTATCTTTCGGTTACCAAGTCTAGCCTTTTCTGTTGTTGTGCTAAAATGAATTTCTGTTCAGGATGCCTCCAACCAGGAACAACCCGCCTCCGCCACCACCAATGGGGGAACTGTTGGCTCAGATGACCCAAGTGGTGACACAGATGGCCCAGATCCAGGCTAACCAGCAACACAACCAGAATGCTCCAAGGGTCACCATCAAGGACTTCCTCAGCTTGGGCCCAAAAGCTTTCGTGACAACACGTGAGCCCCTGGATGCTGATGACTGGATCCGTGACATAGCAAGAGCTCTGGAGATTGCTCATGTTGCAGAAGAGGATAAGGTCAAGTACGCCACCTACCTACTGAAGGGTCAGGCAGCTACTTGGTGGGAGAACTACCAGGCCATGAGGGCTGGCTTTCCTATCAACTGGGGATGTTTCAAGGATGCCTTCCTGAAGCACCACATCCCGGATGGTCTCATGGAAAAGATGCGTGAGGAATTCTGCTCTCTCAGACAGGGCAAGCTAGACGTTCTCGGCTACCAGAACGAGTTCAATCGTCTCGCTCGGTACGCTGGTGACGAAGTGTCCACCGAAGCCAAGAAGATGGCAAGGTTCCGCCGAGGTTTTAACCCGGAACTGAAGTACGCTCTCACCAACATCAAGTGCAAGGACTTCGTGGAGCTTGTGAACACCGCGCTCAATGAGGAGAATGGGCGCAAGGCGTTCGAAGAGTCGCGCAAGCACTCGCGTGAGGGTGGTTCCTCCTCCAACATGACCACCCCTCCGCAGAAGCGCCGCATCTGGGTGCCAAATGGTGCTGTCACTCGGGCTCCAAATGCCCAAGCTTCTCCAGGCTTTGGTCCCCGCCCACCCAACCCATTTCAGATGCAGGGTCAGAGGTTTCCTATGGGGCAGCCAAGGCCAGGTCCTTCTCGTGTTGTCACTTGCTACAAGTGCAAGGATACTGGACATTATGCTGATAAGTGCACGCAGAAGCAGCTACCCCTACCTCCTCGCCCCAACACCAACCAGGCTATGGTTCGTGCTCCTCCGGCTAAAGCCTTCAACTCCAACAATAGGCCTGTCGGGAGGAACGCGAGGGTGAACCATATCAAGGCCGACAAAGCCGAGGAGGCTGCTGACGTCGTTCTCGGTATATTACCCGTAAACTCTATTCCAGCTAAAGTGTTGTTTGATACTGGAGCATCGCATTCCTTTGTGTCAAAGATTTTTGCAAAAGCATACAACCTAGTTCTGGTTCCGCTAAGCAATCAAATCTATGTGCACTCTCCGGGAACTAAAATGATTACTTCCAAGATAAGCATGGACAATCAGATCCTAATTGGAGGTCGTGTATTCCTTGCTTCACTCATGTTGCTGGGAAATTCTGACATTGATGTCATTCTGGGTATGGATTGGTTGAAGACCCACAAAGCAAAAATTGACTGTGCTCAAAAGTCAATAACTCTCTCCCACACTTCAGGCCAGATAGTCTATTCTCCATATGGATCAAGTTCTGTTCGGCTGTTCAGCCTCGATGCCAAACCCCTTCCTGCAATTGAAAATGTTCCGGTGGTTTGTGAGTTCCCTGACGTCTTTCCAGAAGAGTTGCCAGGGATGCCTCCGGACAGAGCAGTTGAGTTCGTGATCGAGCTTGAGCCAGGTACTGCTCCAATCTCTAAGCATCCATATAAGATAGCTCCTCCTGAACTGAAATTGTTGAAGGAGCAAATCGATATGTATATGGACAAAGGTTTCATTCAGCCTAGTTCCTCCGCTTGGGGTTGCCCAACTCTGTTTGTTGCCAAGAAGGATCAAACAAAAAGACTCGTGGTTGACTATCGTCCTCTCAACGAGAAAACCATCAAGAACAAGTATCCACTTCCTCGTATCGATGATCTTTTTGATCAACTTGCTGGAGCCTCAATATTCTCAAAGTTGGACTTGAGGATGGGTTACCATCAGATAAAGATCAGAAAGGAAGATATTCCTAAGACAGCTTTCACCACTCGGTACGGTCTATATGAATACACCGTCATGTCCTTTGGTCTCACCAATGCACCGGCGACCTTCTCAAGACTCATGAATTCTGTCTTCCATGAATACCTCGACAAGTTCGTTGTGGTATATCTTGATGACATTCTAGTCTATTCCAAATCCGAGGAAGAGCATGGAGAACACCTTCGTCTCACTCTCATGAAACTCCGCGAGCATCGTTTGTATGCCAAGTTTTCCAAATGTGAGTTCTGGATTCCAGAAGTTGCATATCTTGGTCATATCATCTCTGCCAAAGGCATTGCCATTGATCCTGAAAAGGTTAAGGCAATTGTTGACTGGAAACCCCCTAAGACGGTGAAGCAAGTCAGAAGTTTTCTTGGCTTGGCTAGCTATTGCCGTCGTTTCGTCCAAAACTTTTCCAAGATTGCTAAACCTCTCACTGATCTCACAAAGAAGGACAAAAAGTTCGTTTGGACTCCACAATGTGATGAGAGTTTCAACCTCCTGAAGACTAAACTCACTTCCACACCTGTTCTAGTTGGCCCCGACACTACCAAACCTTTCCAGATATTCTGTGATGCATCTCTCCAAGGCCTAGGAGCAGTTCTTATGCAAGAACGTCAAGTTGTGGCTTATGCTTCACGTCAGTTGAACCCACATGAGCAAAACTATCCCACTCATGACCTAGAACTTGCAGCAGTTGTGTTTGCCCTCAAGAAATGGAGACAATACTTGTTGGGTAACAAAACTGAAATCTTTTCCGATCATAAGAGTCTGAAATACATCTTCACTCAGCCAGATCTGAACCTCAGGCAAAGGAGATGGATTGAGAAGATTAAAGACTTTGATCTCACCATTTCTTACACTCCAGGCAAGGCTAATGTTATGGCCGATGCTCTCAGTCGCAAATCCTATTGCAATAATCTCATGATCATGGAAAGCCAACCTCCACTTCATGAAGAATTCCAGAAGCTGAACCTTGGTCTTGTTCCTGAAGGATACCTTGCTAGCTTGACAGCCAGCCCAACTCTCGAGGACAAGATTCGTTCTGAACAACTTCGTGATAATGAAATCAAGAAGATTGTGGATCACATCAAGGAGGGCAATGATAAGTTCAAGTCCTTCTCAATTGATGACAAGGGAACTGTGTTCTTCGAAGGACGCATTGCAGTCCCTCAGATTCAAAGTCTCAAGGATATCATTCTCAAGGAGGCTCATGAAACTCCTCTATCCATTCACCCTGGAAGTACAAAGATGTACCAGGATCTCAAGACTCTGTATTGGTGGCCTGGCATGAAACGTGAAATTGCTCAATACGTTTCTGAATGCGACGTTTGTCAACGTGTTAAGGCAGTCCATCAGAAGACAGCAGGTCTACTCCAACCTCTGAAAATTCCTGAGTGGAAGTGGGACATGATTGAAATGGACTTCGTTACTGGGTTTCCAAAGTCCAAAAAGGGCAACGATGCAATCTTCGTTGTTATTGATCGTCTCACTAAGGTCGCTCACTTCTATGCTGTAAAGGAAACTATCTCAGCTAGCCAGTTAGCAGAGCTCTACACAGCAAAGGTTGTTCCCCTTCATGGTGTTCCATTGGAAATAAGCTCAGACCGTGGAAGTATTTTCACTTCTCATTTCTGGAAAAGCTTTCAAGAAGCATTGGGCACCAAACTTCTGTTCAGCACAGCTTATCACCCTCAGTCTCAAGGGCAAGTCGAAAGAGTCAATCAGATTCTCGAGGATATGCTTAGAGCATGTGGTCTCTCCTTTGGCATGAAATGGGAGGATTGCCTTCCATATGCTGAATTATCCTACAACAACAGCTACCAGGCAAGCCTAGGCATGGCACCATTTGAGGCACTGTATGGTCGCAGATGCAGGAGTCCAATCAATTGGTCTGGAGCTGGTGAACGTTCACTTTTAGGCCCTGACATTGTTAAGGAAGCCGAGGAGAAAGTTCGTATCATTCGTGACAATCTCAGGATTGCTCAGTCTCGTCAGAAGAGCTATTATGATAGCAAACACAGGGATATGGTCTATGCACCTGGTGATAAGGCATATCTCCCTGTAACTCCCCTCAGAGGCACTCATCGTTTCGGTGTGAAAGGAAAGCTTGCACCAAGATACATTGGCCCTTTCAACATCCTCTCAAGACGTGCAGAGAATGCTTATCGTCTTGAACTTCCAGAAAAACTATCCAAGGTGCACGATGTGTTCCACGTGTCACAACTCAAGAAGTGTTTCAAAGATCCAGATCGTGCAGTTGATCATGATTCCATTGAACTGCAAGATGATCTATCTTATGAGGAGCACCCTATTCGTATTCTCGATGAGACCGAGCGTAAGACTCGCAACAAGAGCACCAAGTTCTTGAAAGTCCAATGGTCGCATCATTCTGATAAAGAGGCAACGTGGGAGACCGAAGAGGATCTTCGCAAGAAGTATCCGGACCTGTTCATTTCTCAGTAGGGAATCTCGGGGCGCGATTCCTTCAAGGGGGGGCGTTTTGTAACATCCAAGTATGAAAACATCCCTTAGTGGTTCAATTTCTTGTTTATTTTCAAGCAATGCATCATGTCATCATCTCATTGCATTTGTTTTATTTATGTTTGCATTGTTTTCTTAATGAATCAAATCTTGTTTTCACACTTGTCTGTTACAATCTTTCAAACAAAGATTTGCAAAACAAAACCTTTCTTTGTTGTCCAAGTAATTCATTAATGTTCAACTATTAAATTGTTGCCTCAAATCATTCACTTAATTCCACCAATTAAATTCAAATCTTTTCCAAGTTTCAAATCAGTACCTATTTGAAACCATAAAAGTCACCACCCCTTTTTCCCTCTTTAAACCCTTCCAAAACCCTAGGGGAAACCCAAGTGGGAATGGCATTATTTTCCAATATTAAGTATTATTGTAATTTTCAATTAAATTGGTTAATTTTAAAACAACAAACAAATAATAAATTTTTGGAAAACAAAAACTGCCAAAAGGTTGATTTTCCACTAATAAATTTACCCTATTTTTATTCCAAAATTTCTGTAAACAAAATCTTGTTTTGTTTCCAATTTGCTCAACTACAAAAAAAAAACAGTACAAAAAAAAAATGGAAAAGGGAGGAGAGCAGCAGCAGCTAAGGGTCCAACCAGCCCAGCCCGTTTTTTTTCCTTGGCCCGATAACCCCTCGCACGTCGCTGTCTTCCACCTCCCCTGCTGACGTCAGGTGTACGATCACGCCTCCATCGTTGATCCTCCACAGAACCACTCCGATGGCCGCCGTACAGCCTCCACCTACTCCATAAAACCACCGCGGCGCCCCCTCACGGCCACTCAACCCTAGAACTCTACCCCGGCGCCGCCAACCTCCCATCCTCTCCCCCCAAGCCCCTGCCTTTCCCTCTGAACCCCAAGCTCTGAAACCCCGCCTCCACCTTCTGAAACCCGCCGCCGCTCGCCGTCTCCGATGGCTAGCAACGCGAGCTAGCCACGGGAACGGGAAGCCCACGGTTCCCTCTACCTCCACGACACCGCCACCGAGCCCTAGCCGCCTCCGATCGCCGCCGCCATCCACGCCAACATCGCCGTCGACCTCTGCCCGTGTCCTCGACAGCCACGACATCCCGGTGAGCCTCGATCACCCCTTCCCTCTTTCCCTTCCGCGCCAGACTGCTCGCCTCCAGCAACATCACCGCGGGCACCGCACGCACAAACGCCCCACGAGCACCGCGTCGCAGCGCTGCTCCCGCCGGCAATCGCCGTGTCTTTCTGTCAGTCGAGCAGGGAAGCGCGCGGTCGTCAGTTAGTTTCAGTTAACTGTCGAAGACCAACAATATCTTTCGTCAGTCTTCCTTCGTATCACAACCACGCATCCAGCCCAGATGGCTTGCTCCTTGCGCGCGATCCGGTAGATCCCGGGTTCGATACCCCGCGGCAGCAGCCCCCTTTTTCACGTTTTCTTCCGCGCGCGAGGGTTGGGTCCACCCGTCGGTGACCGACACTGCCACCTCACCTTGCGCACGCCTGCGTGGCTGCCACGCTGGCCTGGACCCGCAGATCAGTGGCAGCGGGTATAGCCCTCTCGGTAACAAAAGTTTAAACACAAATCTGTTATTTTTCTTTTCTTTTAAAGTGGGCAGAATAAACAACTAATTTGCAAATTCAATAACTTTTAAAATATGAACCCAATAAATACAAACTTGATGTCTATTCTGATCCAAATTTTACAAACTTTCCAAATATTCCACTTGTGTTCTGTTTTGAATTTTCAAAATACTTTTAAATTTCAAATTTGAATAATTCAAATGCAAATTGAAATAATTCATAACTAATTCATACTGTTTTCAAATAATTCAAATAAAATATGTTTTTCACACCTTTTTGCATGTTCTATTCAAATATAAAATTTGTTTTCTGGTTTGAACAAATTAAATTGCCTAAACTATTTAAATCTTGTTTAATTCAATTAAAAATTGTTTAATATTGTTTAATTCATAATTAATTAATCCATAGTCCAATTTCAAAATGTGAAACATGTAATCCAACTAAAATTTGATAAACTTTTCAAATATAAAATTTGTAAATTGTTTTGCACACCCTAACTTGATGAAAACAATAATTGTTTGTGTACCATGTTTAATTAACAAAATTCCAAATTTGATAAATGCCTTTCTAAATTGTTAACTATCATTTCAATTGCATTTAATTTTGTTATCTTATTGTTCCTCATCATGCATGCATCATACTAAGTCACTTACACATGATGCTTAGTGATAGAACAATTAATTCAACTCTAAAGCATGGGCTTCCATATGCAACCTTTGCATATGGAATCCATTTAAACTTGTGTCTCATATCAACTAGTTTAGTTTGGTGCATCTATTAAACGTGACATGCATCATCCAATGTTTGTGCAACTATGCCATGTATTGATTGCCCGTCTTCCTTCGTTGTTGTTTTTGCTTCTTCTCGATTAGACGACGACGTTGGTACCGACGAGCCTTACGACACCACTACTCAGGACCTAGCCCAGTACGAGACTGAGCTGCCAGGCAAGTTATCACTCACATGAATCATCGAGTTCCTTTCCACACTTGTTGTCGATACTATCCTTTTTGTCTACTATTGCTAGCCCTATGTATCGTTGCTTGTCTCCGAACCTATCACATGATTCCTGAACCAATGATATTGCCCCACCTCCATACCTACAGCCTTTGTTTGTGCCTTAGTACTATCTAGCATGCTTAGGGTTGCTTTTACTCGAGTCTGTTGTCGGTTACTACTTTTACTATCTTATTATTTGTACCGGGGGCTCGATGTTAATCAATCAATCCTGTTAATTGCTAATGGTAATAATAATTTGATGATAAGGCACCGGCAGGAGGCCCATGAGAGGTTTTGGAGCCTGCTAGTGTCGACCCTAATAGGAAAAGGGTCTTGTCTACTGATCCATGATGAGCGCACTACCCGCATTTGGGAAGCGAGTATGGGCGCCCCCCTCAACTTGACCTGATTCGCATCTCGTCCAAATCGCCTCATTTAGTTCGTGTTTTCCATTTGCCGCATGCATGTTTTTGCGAGCCCAGCGCAGGGTGGAACTTTTGTAGTCGGCATATAGGGGGACACGGTCTTAGAGTGCTATGATGGTCCATTTTCTTCTGGGCTTGATTAGCCGTGCGCCCAAGGTTCTTTGGGCTTGATGCGAAGAATGGTTGGTTGTGTAGAGTACCCCGCTTGGTGGAAGTGCATTTCCATCTGGCGGGTTATTCTTGAGTGTACGGCCAAATTGGTGCAACCCTGCAGGGATAATCTTCTCGAGAAGCCGTGTTTTCCGCGGTTACGGATTACTTGGTGAAAGTACTGGCTAACAAGTACTCAGGACAACTTCAACATAATGATCAATCATGTTTCACCCAATGATTAATAATTTGACTAGTAATAGGTTATTCACACAATAAATTGATTCACCTTATCACAACTGTGTGAGTTGTCCTCAGATTGCTTCTTTGGATAAGGGGCGAGATCCAGGATGGGTTTGGTTGAAGTTATCTTTCAGTTGGTTACAATCCTCGATCTTATCTTTTCTGTTAGCCGGAAGTTGTAGTTATTTTCTGTAGTTGGTTAGAGCAGCCAGCAGCAACTTTCATATCACCCCTTTCTTCCGTTGATCCCAAGCATCAATGCTTGTGTTGCCGGGTAACTCTTTGATGAACTGTGAGTCTTGCTTGCCAGTACTTGGATGTACTGACCCCGTTGGGGCTGTGGTTTACGCAGAGTACGACTACGACTACGATGCTTCTCAGGACGGCTACTTCGTGGAGTTCGACGACGCTGCAGACGAGTAGTTAGCTGGACCTCGGGCAGGATCCAGAACCTACGTGGATGGGCTTCGCTTTTCTTTATTTTCTCCGGCTTCTTAAGCCATGGATTTGTCTGTACTCAGACCCCTTTGATTGCTTCCGCTGTTGTAATGAATGATATGTTGGGACATGTGTCCTCTGGATGACTGTATTCGATATTTCTGCCTTAGTGAAGGCCAGTTGCCCTTATTTCATTCTTTTGTGTCTTAGAGACAGTTTGTGCTATCATTTCGTTCAAAGCTGTTGACGTACCGTGCGTGTTTGAATATGAAGTACGTCGACAGTAGTGCCTTAGGTTCCTAGCGGATAGTTTACTTCGACGGTGGAAGCAGGGCTTGTGTTGTCGCGCATAAGCGCAGGCCTACCAGGAAGCTGGGACGTGGGAGCAGTTATGCCCCATAATCCAAGCACCTGACTTCCAGTTCGTGCGATGAGTATCCTCTAGAAACCTTGGGTGCGACAGTATTCCATAACCGCGGAAAACACGGCTTCTCGAGAAGATTATCCCTGCAGGGTTGCACCAATTTGGCCGTACACGCATGAATAACCCGCCAGATGGAAAGGCCCTTCCACCAAGCGGGGCACTCAACACAACTCAACTCTTCTTCGCATCAAGCCCAAAGCACCTTGGGCGCACGGCTAATCGAGCCCAGAAGAAAATGGACCCTCATAGCACTCTAAGAACGTGTCCTCCTATATGCCGACTACGAAAGTTCCACCCGGGATCCAAGGGCTCGCAAGATCATGCATGCAGCTAATGGAAAACCCGAACTAAATGAGGCGATTTGGACGAGATGCGAATCGAGTCAAATTGAGGGGGGCGCCCATACTCGCTTCCCACATGCGGGTAGTGCGCTCATCATGGATCAGTAGACAAGACCCTTTTCCTATTAGGGTCGACACTAGCAGGCCTCAAAACCACGTCGGGCCTCCTGCCGGTGCCTTATCATCAAATTATTATTACCATTATCATTAACAGGATTGATTGATTAACATCGAGCCCCCGGTACAAAAATAATAACAGTAAAAGAAGTAACCGACAACAGACTCGAGCAGAAGCAACCCTAAGCATGCAGCTACGACACGAAGGCCAACGAGGTAAACAATCAACAGTTCATAGGAAGTGGAAGGAAAGGCTATATCATGGCTGCAAGGTAAACATACGATAGGATCGAGACACAAGCATCGTATCAACAGGCTAGAATAAGAACAACGGAAAGAATCGGTAACAAGTGATGAAAGGCAGCCATTTGGCAGCAAGTGAGTATACTTGCCTGAGATCCAGCAAGTAGAGGTACATCCACAGAACTTGTCGTTGCTCACATCATCTCAACGTCCTATCCGCGAAGAAGCAACGAACCTCGAACAAACACCGGATGCAACAATTACTTCTACGGCAAAAGATCCAGAATGATCCTATTTTATATGCATGACATGGCAAGATGCAACAGGGGAAACAACTTAAGCAATTTAATTGGAACCGGAGTCCGGAGAAATAGGAATTGGTTCAAGTTGTTTAGCTAACCATCAATATTAAATGTTGATTAACAGGGTTAAACAAGGTAGAGGTGATCTATCCAATATTAAATGGAATAGGGCAACAATTGAATTAAATACCCCAACATATTCCATATTTATTTATTAAGTGAACATACATAACACTACTACAAATGCAACATGCAAGGTGCAAACATGAAAATGGATGGAATGAACAGATTAAGTGCATTTTTCTGGTATGAAAACATATTGTATTTGTTGGATTTGTAATTAAAATGAGCAAGTTATGAAATTAGCGGTTTTAATGCATTAATTAAGAAATAGTTGTTTTCAGCAATTTAACTTATTCAAAACAGAAAACAAAGTTTATATTTGCAAAGTTTAGAGAATTTTGATTGGAAAACATATTTTACTTTTCAAATTTGGATTTAAAATGAATTAGTTATGAGTTATGCAATTTTAAATGGAACCGGAACAATATTTAATTATCCCAACTCATTCCATATTTAATTATTAGGTGATATTATTATACCCCGAAACCCACAAGATGCAATGCAAACATGATGCGATGACATTTTAAATATGGTTGATATGTTATAGAAAATAGGGCATAGGTATAGGGGATTTAGGGTTTGGGTTCGCACGTTGGAAAGAGGATCGCCGGGGTCGGCGCCGGAAACTTTGGGACGTGGAGGAAGTAGACGAAGAAGAGGAAGTAGACGAAGTCGTCGTAGCAGGGAAAGTAGACATTCCGTTGTCGATGTAGTCGAAGTCGAGGTCTTCGGGTCATAGAGGAAGTAGTCGACGTAGGCGTGGTAGTTGAAGTAGTCGACGTCGTTGTAGTAGGGGAAGTAGTCGTAATTGCACCACCGCATCATCGTCTCCGGGGCGTCGAGGAGATAATTGTTCTCGTGTCGTCATCGAAGTAGTCATTCACGTCTGGAGTCGAAGTGGTCGTCGTAGTCGTGGCCGAGCCGTAACATCATTGGCTTCGTGGTCGATGGAGGACTTGACAATTCCGATAGTCGAGGTTCATGACACGCACAACGGCGGCCAACACAAGACGAATACGGAGAGCGGTGGGAGATATTGTTGGTGGTCGGTCTTCGGGGCCGATGGCGATCTTGGCACGGTCGTACTTGGCGGTGTAGTAACCGTAGCCGAAGTAGTCGTTCTTGTCGTCGGGTAGCCGTGGTCGAGGCTCGTATCGTAGAACTTGGCGGCGGAAACGCGCGGAGAAGAAACGGCGACGCACACGGTGCAAAATCACCAACGGGTGCATGACGTTGTGGCAAAAGTCGAGGGACACGAACGCCTCGGCTGTGGCAACATAGCACTGCCATGAACGGGTGCCCGCGAGGCAAGATGCCGCTTACATGAATTCTATCAAACACCATGCGGGCGTCATGGACGGAGCGAGCGCCCAGTGAATCGGTGCGTGCAGGGGACGCCTAGGTGGAAAGCAAGGCGGCCAGAGGTGCTCGTGGTGCAGGTACGGCTCCCGCTCCCGCATCGCCTCCTCGGAGAAAAATACTCCCCCCTCGCGCACAAGGCGGTGGAGGTAGGTGCGACGCCGGTTGAGCACGCGAGCGGGGGGCGGAGCTTCCCCGGCAGCCGCAGCGAGCAGCGGCGGAGATGCCATCCGACCTCGTAGTCTTCCTTGAGCGCGTCGGAGGAGGCGAGCTCGTCGGAGCGCAGGGCGTCGCCGTAGCGCTCGAGAAGGGCGAGGCGTCGCGCGAGAGGAGCGCAAGGAGGGCGAACTTCCGGCTCGGAGGGGGCGGCAGGGAGGAGCTTGGCGAGGAGAGGACGCCGGCGACGGGGCGCGGCGGCCGGGAGGGGGACGAGGTCGAGAGGGGCGCGGCCTCGTGGGAGCAGAAGGGGCAGGCGGCGGCGGCGGCGCTATGGACAGAGGGATCGGGGCGAGCGAAGGGGAAGGAGGTTCGATGGGAGGAGGACGACGGGGTCGAGGGGATCGATCGATCCCCTCCCGTCTCGCGTGCGTGTGTTCTGTGGCCTGGGTGCGTGAGGGTGTGTGCGTGCGTGTGTTAGGTGTGTTGCGTGCGTGAGTGCGTGAGTTGTGTCGTGTGGTGTGCGTGAGTCTGGGTGCGGGTGCGTGTGTGGCCTGGGTGTGTGCGTGGTGTGCGTGTGGGTTAGGGTTAGGTGTAGCTAGGTGGGGTGGCCGGCTGGGCCTTGGCCTGGCTGCCCCCCAATCCTTTTTTTTCCAGAAAACAAAAGAAGAGGCAAAGGGAGCTAAAAAAAATAGAAAAATGCAGATTTTGAGAAATAGAAAAAAATAAAATAGAGTTTACATGCCATGAATGATGCACAAGGATACGAGAAGAAAACAAACAAACAAACAACACACAAAACCACTAGGGGGAAAACCCGGCCGTTACACACCGGCAGTTCCCGCGGCTCCTGCGGTGCCGCTTCCCAAAACACCCCCACTGCCGACGCCGGAGCAGGTGGGCACTCCGCCGCCGCTGATGTCTACGCACACTTCTATTCTTGTAGACAGTGTTGGGCCTCCAAGTGCAGAGGTTTGTAGAACAGCAGCAAGTTTCCCTTAAGTGGATCACCCAAGGTTTATCGAACTCAGGGAGGTAGAGGTCAAAGATATCCCTCTCAAGCAACCCTGCTATTAAGATACCAGAAGTCTCTTGTGTCCCCAACACACACAATATACTTGTCAGGTATATAGGTACACTAGTTAGGAGAAGAGATAGTGAAATACGAGTAATATGGATGGTTATAAATAATAATAGCAATCTGAAATAAATATGGCAGCAAGCAAACATGTAGCAGAACATGCGGAAAACGGTGTTTCAATGCTTGGAAACAAGGCCTAGGGATCCTACTTTCACTAGTGGACACTCTCAACAATGATCACATAATTGAATAACTAAATATCTTCTCTGCACTATGCTACTCTTCTCTTCGGTTGGATAACGAACACTAGTCATTGCGTAGGGCTGCAAAAAGCATTCCTTAAAGTAAGCATTCCCATGTCTAGTTAACCCCACGCTGTCACTATGAGCGCCCTAGAAGGTACTAGAAAAACACCAAAATTCATAGAGGAGACACATACGATGTGCACACTGTCACCTTCACACCGCGGGACAAGGTGACTCCAAAGTTCATATTAATAAAACACTTGAGTAGCACAATAGATGAAGAGTAACATCTACTTATTCAACTAGATTACAAAGCTCACGATCACAAATAGATCACACCATGGGAGAGAGAGATGAACCACATAGCTACCGGTAGAGCCCTCAGTCTCGGGGGGAGACTACTCCCTCCTCATCATAGGAGACATCAACGGCGATGGAGATGGCGGTGGAGTCGATGGAGATGGATTCCCGGGCAGTTCCCCGTCCAGGCAGGGTGCCAGAACAAAGATCTGTCCCTCAAAACTTGGGTTGACGATGACGGCGGCTGCGGAAGGTTTCGTGGAATTTCGCTGATTCTCTTAGGGTTTTCGGTAGGAAGGCCTTAAATAGGCGAAAGGGCGACGTTGGTGGGCGACCAGAAGTCCCTCACCACCCCAGGCGCGGCCTAGGGTGGGGCCGTACCTGGCTATGGTGAGACCACCCTGGTGCCCGTCTTCGACTCATCTTCGGACTTCTAGATTCTTCTGGGGAAAATAGGAACTTCGGGATTCGTGGGGTCCAATTCCGAGAATATTTCTAGAACTTTCTGAAATAAAAAATAGCAGAAAATAGGGAACTGGTACTTTGCATCTTTTTAATAGGTTAGTCCTAGAAAACGTGTAAAAATGCTATGAAGAAGGGAGAAAACATGTACCAATTGGCATAATATCAACATGGAACATCAGAAATTATAGATACGTTGGAGACGTATCAAGCATCCCCAAGCTTGGTTCCTACTCATCCTCGAGTAGGTAAACATTAAAACAAAATAATTTTTTAGGTGACATGCTACTAACATAAACTTGATCATCATAATGTAAAAGCATATGTAAGCTGAGATCATAGAACTTTAAACACAAACATGATAAATAAAACTTTAATAATAAAGCATAGCAATCACTTTGCATCATGAGAAGTAACTCAAATAAAAGATCATGAATAACAATGCAACGAAAGTTATACATTTGTTTCAAGTATAGAGAAAACATGGAAAAGTGATATTTCGCTAGTCCTTAAGAGTGGGGCAAAACATAAATGCCAGGACACCTTCAAAGTTCATGAGAAAGACTAGAACAAATAATTTGAGAGCAAGCAATAACACATCATGTATCAATTAATAATGTTTCTGGGACAAATGCACATAAAACTCAAAATGGCAACTGTGCGCTCTAATCTTTGCATAAAGTTATAAGATGGAGACTCAACATAAAAGTAAAAGAAAGGCCCTTCGCAGATGGGAGCATGGATCACTCATGTGCTAGAGCTTTTATTTTATTAATAGAGGTATTAAAAGTTTGAAACTCCTCCCATCCATCTTACACAAACCATGGCTAACCGAATCCTCGGGTGCCTGCGAACAATCACATAGCCTCGAGGAGTGTCTATATTTTGGGAGATGTATGCTAATGTCAACGAATGGTAAATAGAAAATACAGTACGTCACAAGCCAACTAGATTTCACAAGAGAGGCTCCCATATGAAGGACGCAACTGGTGTAGAAGGTCATCCCTCTTTCTCTTTTGTTTACACAATTATGTTTTGACTGATAAATCGGGGAAAAAAATAGTGAAGAGATTTTGTGTGTATTAATTTGGGGATGGGCACTCCGCTGCCAACTCTTCTATCAATTGGATAAGCGGATGAAACCACTAGTTCAGGGTGTGAAATCCAATCAACAAGTGAGATAAAGATTCTCTATTTACGTCCTCATGAGCAAACATAGGAACACAAAACATGAGTACTTTTGAAAGTTTTCAAGGTAACACATGAGCAATTTACTTGGAGTGACAGTTAAATACCACATGTAGGTAGGTATAGTGGACACAATGGGAAAACTTTGGTTTTAGGGAGTTGGATGCACGAGTAGAATTCCATACTCAGTACAGGTGGAGGCTAGCAAAAGACTGGGAGTGACAAATCAAGAGAGCATAAGAGCCATAATCATGCATAGCGACATAAATATCATTAATCAAAGCATAAGTGGTACCACAGGTTCAAAAACTAAATGATCATAGAGTCCATTAGTGACTGGTTCATAGTCATAAACATGGTGTTAGCATGCGCCAAGTCAACCAAATTAAACATTCAAAGGAGAATACCACAAATTTATGCTTCAATATGACAAGAACAACTCATCATTCTTTCAGTGGCACATTAAACACTCTCATAGATTTGATGCTAATCATTCTACTCAATAACCACTAGGATTTATAACTAAAATAACATCTAGCACGATATGAAAAAGTCTAGCCACAGTCTATACAAGGTTCTACTTGCACCGTTAAAAATTCTACATCAAGCAGCAGTTTCTTTTCCCAACAAGCACCATACAAGATATGCTTTAACAAAAATTCTCTACATGCTACAGCAAGCAAACATGTGAGTACTCACATAACTCTACTAAAACTAACAGCTCTGAATAAGAGATGCATGAAAACAAAGGCTAAACGCAGTACTAGCAAAAAGTGAACACTCACATAACAACAAGAATTAAAACTAGAGTGTTCTAAGCAATGAAAACGGAGCGTGTCTCTCTCCCACACAAGTATGATAGGATCCAACTATTTATTACAGCAAATAAAATTTTAAAAAAAAACTAAAAACAAAAATAAAATACTCTCCAAGTAAAGCACATAAGATGTGACTGAATAAAAATATAGTTTCACTAGAAGTGACCTGATAAATTGTTGATGAAGAAGGGGATGCCTTGGGCATCCCCAAGCTTAGATGCTTGATTCTTCTTGGAATCTGCTGGGATGTACCACGTGGGCATCCCCAAGTTTAGGCTTTTCAGTCTTCTTGATCACATCATATCATCCTCTTCTCCTGACCCTTGAAAACTTCCTTCACACCAAACTTCTCACAATCTTCATTAGCAACGTTAGTGCAAATCGAAATAATAAATTCACATGGTTCAGTTTCAACACAAGCCTAACACTCATAAATACATTAGCTACTGTCACAACTTCTTTTAAAACTCTTTTTCTCAAAAGAACACCAAAAGAAAGAGATTAAGAGGCAAATGCAATTATTAGCAGAAATTTGTCAAAACAGAACATCAGGTAAAGATGATTTTTTTCTTCGAAAATCCTCTGTTTCTCAAATCAAAAAGTGTTCAACTAATAAAAGTTGCGTATATATCCTAGGATGAAGCACAAAAAAACTCAGGTCATTTTGAATTTTCTGTTATTTTATACGATTTTACAGTGGACAGCAGAAATCTGTTTCCTGCGCAGAAATCCGAAATATAGTCTCAACTTTCCACTAGAGGCTTTACTTGGCTCAACAAAGACACAAAAGAAAAGATACATCGGGGTTGCTAAAGAAATATACAACACCCAGGTTCAAAGAAAACAAAAATAAACGACGGAAAACGGGTTGAAAACAGAGAAATAAAACTGGTTGTCTCCGAGAAGCGCTTTTGTTTTAATGCCTTTCATCTAGGCACAATGATTTTTAAAAGATGCTCACATAAGAATAAGAGTTGAAGCACAATAAGAGAGCATCAATAAGCAAATATATAACACATTTAAGTCTAACCCACTTCCTATGAAAAAGAATCTTGTAGAAAAACAAGTCAACGAAGCACAAAGTGACTAGCATAGGAAGACAAAATGAGTGCAACTTCAAAAATTTCAACATAAAGAAGGGAAACTTAATATTCTTGAGATGCATGAAACCATGTTTCCCTCTCTCATAATGACCTTCAGTAGCATCATGAATAAAATTAACAGTATAGCTATCACATAAAACACTCTTATCATGAGACACATGCATAAAAGAATTAATACTCTCCACATAAGCATAGTCATTCTTATTAATAACACTGGGAGGAAATTCAACAAAATAGCTATCATCATCATTCTCATCACCATAATCATAAAATTTTGGAGGAATATTATAATCATAATAAAATTTATCCTCAATAGTAGGTGGACTGAAAATAGCATGTTCATCATTGTAAACATCATATATAGAAGGAATATCATTATCACAATAAAATTTATCATCCATAGTAGGTGGAACTAGAATAACACAATCATTATAATCATCATATATTGGAGGCAAAGTATCATGAAACAAAATTTCCTCCTCAAAACTTGGGGGACTAAAAATATCGTGTTCATCAAAACCAGCTTCCCCAAGCTTAAACTTTACTGTAGCATTAGCAATAATGGTGTTCAAACAATTCATACTAATAACTTTGCTACTTGCATGCAAATAAAGTTCCATAGGTTTTTAATTTACTCTTCAAACACTTCATGTCTCTCATATTTTTTTTGTTTTCCATTAAGCCTAACTAGTGATAATAAAAAAAGAAAAAAATATATAGTTGCAGAATCTAAAGGAAATAACTCCGAGCACTCACACCCGAGGATGTGAGTACATTTTACCTCACCTCCCCGGCAATGGCGCCAGAAAAGAGCTTGATGTCTACGCACTCTTCTATTCTTGTAGACAGTGTCGGGCCTCCAAGTGCAGAGGTTTGTAGAACATCAACAAGTTTCCCTTAATTTTATCACCCAAGGTTTATCGAACTCAGTGAGGTAGAGGTCAAAGATATCCCTCTCAAGCAACCCTGCTATTAAGATACAAGAAGTATCTTGTGTCCCCAACACACCCAATATACTTGTCAGGTATATAGGTACACTAGTTCGGCGAAGAGATAGTGAAATGCGAGTAATATGGATGGTTATAATTAATAATAGAAATCTGAAATAAATATGGCAGCAAGCAAACATGTAGCAGAACAGGCGGAAAACGGTGTTTCAATGCTTGGAAACAAGGCCTAGAGATCCTACTTTAACTAGTGGACACTCTCAACAATGATCACATAATTGAATAACTAAATATCTTCTCTTCACTATGCTACTCTTAACCCTCTCCAGTTGGATAACAAACACTAATCATTTTGTAGGGCTGCAAAAAGCATTCCTTAAATTAAGCATTCCCATGTCTAGTTAACCCCACGCTTTCACTATGAGCGCCCTAGAAGGTACTAGACAAACACCACAGTTCCAAGAGGAGACACACACGATGTGCACACTGTCACCTTCACACCACGGGACAAGGTGACTCCAAAGTTCATATTAATAAAAGACTTGAGAAGAACAATAGATGAAGAGTAACATCTACTTATTCAACTAAATTACAAAGCTCTCGATCACATACAGATCACACCATGGGAGAGAGAGATGAATCACATAGCTACCGATAGAGCCCTCAGCCTCGGGGGAGAACTACTCCCTCCTCGTCTTAGGAGACATCAACAACGATGGAGATGGCTGTGGAGTCGATGGAGATGGCTTCCGGGGGCACTTCCCCATCCCGACAGGGTGCCAGAACAGAGATATGTGCCCCGAAACTTGGGTTGACGATGACGGCGGCCGCGGAAGGTTTTTTGGAATTTCGCCGATTCTCTTAGGGTTTTCGGGAGGAAGGCCTTAAATAGGCAAACGGGCGACGTCGGTGGACGACTAGGGGGGCCTCACCACCCCCAGGCGCGGCCTAGGGTGGGGCCGCACCTGGCTATGGTGAGCCCACCCTGGTTCCTGTCTTCGACTCATCTTAGGACTTCTAGATGCTTCCGGGGAAAATGGGAACTCCGGGATTCGTGCGGTCCAATTCCGAGAATATTTCCAGAACATCTTTTCTGAAATAAAAAACAATAGAAAACAGGGAACTGACGCTTGGCATCTCGTTAATAGTTTAATCCTGGAAAACGTGTAAAAATGCTATAAAGAAGGGAGAAAACATGTACCAATTGGCATAATATCAACATGGAACATCAGAAATTATAGATACGTTGGAGACGTATCAGCCGCCACCATCGAAAGACGAAGACGAGGATTAGTTAGCAGGCGTCGCGTCGTTATTTTTCAAATTTCGTTCTATTTATATGTAAAAAAGGCATATGCCTCTACCTTTAACTTATGAGCAATATTTTCAAGTTTTCTTTGTGCCACTGACGGGCGGGGGACGCCTGTCGGCTGGGGTGACCGGACAATGTACGGCGCCCCCAGACAGGCCCCCAAGTTTGGCGGGTGGGCTGGGGGGCCCGGACACTAATATGGCAGGTGGACACCTTTGGGGAGTGCCGCTGCGGCGTTTTTTTGGTGACCCCATTGGGCCTTTGGGGGGCGTTTGGGGGGTGCCGGTGGAGATGCTCTTATTCTTTCTTGCCTCTTATATACTGCAGGTTTTTTATTGGTTATTCAAATGGTTATGCTACCTGACCATGCCCCTATTCCCCATATCCCCACTCGTGGCTCCCACACCGCCCATCGTCCATGGTGTCGGAACTCAACTTGCTCCCTCTCCCTGTCTCCATCTCTACCGGTTTTCCTTTACATGTTTTGCCTTTGGATCCTCGTTGCCTAAACAGCCGCCTTCCCATCGTGATTAGATGGGTAGTGGACTAGTGAGGACACACACGAATAGGAGATTTATCATAGAATTTTTGAGAAATAGTAGTGTCGAACCCAATGTGGATCAGAAAGTGTTGATAAGTGATACTGCATGGAAAATTTGTGCGGGGTTTTGTAGTAACTAGAAATTTAAGAACAAGTGTAAAAGAACCAAAATAAAATTCAAAATGAAACCCTGTTGCTGAAATATCTCCATAAATTTTAGTCTAGATTTGACACTCCTCGGGTTCAGCTGATCTGGAATTCATATTACACTGGCAGATTTCCTCATGCTTTAGCCCCTTGTGGCTCTTCTTGGTGGAAATATTTTTTCAAATTAAGCCCAATCTTCAGAGGAATTACCAATTGTGAGATTGTCTCAGGGTCTTCTGTGCTCTTCTGGAAGGATGTTTGGCTACAGAATGAACTAAGTGTCTCTCATCCGAGAGCCTATTCTTTTGCCAGAAATGAGGACATCTCTGTGAAAAACTTTCTGGCCTCTTCTGATCTTGCCTCTCTCTTCCATTCGCCTCTCTCTCTCTCTCCACAAGCTCTTGATGAAGTCAAGGATATCCGGAATACTACTAGAAGTATAGTCATGGATAATGATACTGTTGCTGATCACTGCAGATTTGTCTGGAATACTCATTCCTATTCTTCAAGCAAATACTATTACTTATTCTTGAGAAATGTAGTGCCTCATCAGGCCTTCCTCTAAGTCTGGACGTCTAAAGTTACTCGAAAACTCAGATTCTTCTGCTGGCTTTTGCTGTCTGACAGGCTTCATACCAGGAACATACTTAAAAGGAGACATTTTAACATTGGGGATGACTTCTCTTGTTTTCTTTGCACTAGTAAGGTGGAGGAAACATTGGATCACTTATTCTTCAGGTGCCCTTTTAGTAAAAGTTGTTGAGATAGCATGGGTATTTCCTGGGACAGCAATGTTGACAGACTGCATTTGGTATGTGAAGCCCGAAAGAGGTGGAAAAAAATAATTGTTCATGGAAATCATGACCACTTCAGCTTGGCGCCTGTGGAAGGAAAGAAACAAGCATATTTTTGATGGGGTTCCCCCTCCCTCGTTTCTTGGAAGGATAGATTCAGAGATGAGTTTTCTTTGTTAGTTCATAGGACTAAGTCCTCCTTGCAACCTTTTATTAAATCTTTTGTAATAAACCTCTAGGCTAACTTGGTGGAACAGGGCCCTCTCCGCGTCTTGTACATATGTTCCATTTTCGTCTTAATATAGAGGCAGTAGAAGCCTTTCCTACTGTCATTGTCGGATATATACTGAATAGGGGTATATCAGATGGTAGTCAAAGTGGCGGATTACCAGGGTGGCCCAAGTGGTAGTGGGCTATGGTCTATTGGGCGGCCCAGTAAACTGACGCGCAGAAGCCGGATTCTAGAAGAACCCGGATCACGGCCCACGTGATCTGGCTTGGAGTAGAAGGCGGATTCCTTACTTTCCAAGTTAATAGTTACCGTAGTCTTCTAGGTCTCTTATTCTGTATGCCCTAACCCGGCTATGATATAAAGCCGGACGGGAGATATGATAGATAGACAAGAAGCTATAGGCTAACTCGCCGGGAAGTTGATCCTCAGCGAATAGCTAAACAGAACCTCACGTTGTACTTGTATACACAGGCTTTAGTCCTGATCAGTGAGATTGCAGGAGTAGGAACGCCGGAGTATTGCGATGTACCGAACCTGGGTAAATCCTTTGTCTTCGTGTTCAACGCAACCACGTCTCCCCACGTCTTTACCCGTAGTCTCATGGCACCCCCGTCTATGAAAACTACCACGATGTCTCGACAGTTGGCGCTCACCGTGGGGCTAACGACGTCAGGCGTTAAGTTCCAATCTGGGATACTCGGCGGAATCGGCAGTTCCATAACTGTCGGAAGCCTGGAGTTCGACGATGACGTCGGACGCTTCCTCGACAATGGATCCTACATACCGGCGCAAAATCATCTGGTAAGTGCCTGCGTGTTACCGATCGGATCTGCTAATATCTTTATCGGACTAACTGCAGAGGCCATGGGGTTTTGCGGTGGAAGCAAATTTTTTCCACCCGCCCTATACCCAGTCGAAGATGACTATGATACCGGATTTTGCTCAGATCGCCGACACGAAAGTGATACACACTTTGTTGGTATGGTGCAATCCGAAGTCGCCGAAAACACGGACGATGGAAACCCCGTGCAGGAGGCAGAAAACAGCACACCCACCACAGAGGTGGAAGATCCGACATCCGTCAACATGGCGATGAACTCGGAAGCTGACTCGGTGCTAGCCGCCATTGAGGCGAGATTAGAGTCAGAAACCGGATCGGATGATTTCGAGTCCGAAGATGAAGATGAGGATACCTTCGAAAGAAAGGTAAAATCTCTTCAAGAGGGATTCCATGAAGTACTGATGGCAAAACCGGCTGAAAACACGGATGTCCGCAGTCAGGAAAGCCCTAAAACTCCTCCGCTAGAGGAAGAGAGAGAAGATGGAGAAACTTCTCCGATATTTCCCAACGTCAAGGAATTGACAGAGGATGAGCCTGCCAAAAAGCCTCCCTCTTCCAAGAAGAAGCACAAAGCCGCTAAAAAGCTTCAGTATAAACTCCGGAAGAAAAAATTGGCTGATCCAGCTGATGAAAGCCCGGAAGTAGGAGATGCAAGCGGAATAAAGCCCGCGGAGAAGAAAACCAAGGAAATCCTTGTTCTACCAATGACAGAACAAGAAGAACAGGATCTGTTACAAACGCCAGTGGGACTAAACGAACCCCCTGAGATGCTAGAAGCCAGGAGACGAGCTTTCCAAAGGCAACAGCAACATCTACTCAGATCTCGGGAACACCTCCAAAAAACCCAGGATGACATCAAGCTCATGAAGGAAGAAATCGAGGAGTACGAGAGAAAGAATAGATCTGCCATAAAACCTACAAGGTTACCCGGAATCGTAAGACCGGAAGTACTGCCACCAAAGGAAAGGTTTCATAACCCATCTTGGCAAAAGCAAGTAAACGGCAAGGATGCCAGAGGTGAACCAATATACAAAACCGCAGCAGAAAACGCGGAAGCAGCATTCGCCATCCTCAACAATGACATGTACTCCAACGGAGAAAAACTCCAAGGGGTGTATGCTTTCCTAGGAAAAGCATTGCAACAACAACAGCGGGGCCAAGAGCGATCAGGGAAGTTGCATGACGACTCCGCCCTATGCAAAACAGCCACTTGCGCCGCTGGGGCACCTGGACCGGAAGAACCTGGAGATTCAAACTATTCAAAGGATAAGAAAGCGGATTCGAGAAAAGACAAGAAAAATCCCGACAATAGGGATGAAGCGTCTAGAACCGGATCCCATCTCCCGAAAGGTGGACTCAAACCACACGATCGGGAAGAGAAACACCGGAATGATGGGAAAGCAATGCCACCTACGAGACACCCAGCTGAAAAAGCTGGAAGACATGATGCACCTCACAGGCGTGAGAGATCCCGGACACCTCCCAAGGATAAAGAAAGGCACAGGAGCAGAACTCCGCCTCATCCAAAAGGGCGTGATCTCAGAAGAAATAGAGATGATCCCGGAAAAGCGCGTACGTGCAACAATGGAAACGAACGAAGTATATCCCCTTCTATCCATTCAGCCGGCAGGTACTCCGCACACATGGATAGGGCGGAAAAGGATGATCTGTACTTTGGACCTAAGTGTTTCACTGATAGGATCCGAAGAATAACCCTGCATTCTGGTTTTGCCAAGGTTGGTCCAACGTACCAATAATACACCGGTAGTACAAACCCGGATACCTGGCTCTCAGACTACTATACAACCGTTCAGATTAACAACGGGATTGACCTGGAAGCTGTAAAGTTTCTTCCCCTAATGTTACTGGATGGAGCCAGAGATTGGATCAATGGATTGCCATCAAGAACTGCCGACAGCTGGGATGATATGGCTCGAGTATTCACTCAGCATTTCCGGGGAACTTATAAGCGCCCGAACAGCATCAACCAGCTGAACCGTTGCACCCAGTTCGAGGATGAACCATACGTGGATTTCATCTCCAGATGGACTGCAATGAAGTACAGTTGTTCTGGAGTAACTGACGTACAAGCAATGCATGCTTTCGTCAATGGCCTAAAGCCCGGACTTGTACCGTTCATGGTTGGTTCAAAATAGCACAAAGATCTCGGATCTATGCTTACAACCGCCAATGAACACGCTGCAGCCGAGGATGACATCAGAGCAAGAGGAGGCAATATCGATGCACTGATACTGGCCAAGAAAAATCCTCGCCCTGAGGAAAAAGGAACTTCAGACGCAACACATAAACCCAAAGAGGTTAACATAGCCTTTGGAAGTGAAAAAGGGAACATGTGGAAAGGACGCAGTTCAGAACCAATCAATTACACTAAAGAAGAGTGGGAAAAGATTAAGTCGGAACCCTGCGTCCACCATTCGCAATTTGGGAAACCCACCCATACGAACGCACAATGCCGGCTGAACAAGCACATGAAAGGCAGTGCAGGATCCGGAAACAAGGGGAAGAGCTCGAAAAGGAAATTTTCCAAGCAAAAGCCAGAAGCTGAGAAGGAAGACAGTGAATCGGACACTGACGAAAAAAATCCAGGAACAACAGCGAAAAGGCGAACCCAAATTTCCGAGAGTTGACGGAGAATGTGCTCTAACTTTTCTAGCAACTCCATCAGCAAAATGGGCAAAAAGAACGCTTCGAGAAATAAACGCGGTTGTTCTGGCAACCCCTAAATTCTTGAAGTATTCAAACACGCCAATTACCTGGGATCGGACTGATCATCCCGGGAATATCCCTGAACTCGGCACACAAGCTCTTGTTGTAAGCCCTATTGTCCAGAACACTAGGCTAAAAAGAGTGCTGATGGACGGAGGATCCAGCATTAACATAATGTATCTGGATACGCTGAGGCATCTGAAAATATCCGAGACCCAGCTCAATTACAGCAACATACGCTTCCATGGAATTGTTCCTGGCAGGCAAGCACGATCCCTAGGAGAAATTTCCCTAGATGTCACCTTCGGAGAAAAAGATCACTTCCGTCAAGAAAAAGTATCCTTCGAGGTGGTGCCGTTCGAAAGCGTGTATCACGCAATACTCGGACGTCCAGCTTTCGCCAAATTTATGGCAAGATCATGTTATATCTATAACAAGCTGAAGATGCCGGGGCCGAAAGGAGGAGTAATCACCATAACTGGAGACTTCAAGCTGGCGAACAAGCTGGAAAAAGAAAACACCCTTTGTGCAGAGAAGATAATAGCAAAGGAAGAGCTGAAGGAGCTGGCTAAGAAAGTATCGCCGACAGAAATGCCGACAGGAAAAGAAACCCGGAAGCCAGCAGATAGCTTCAAGGCATCCGAGAATACAAGAGAGGTAATCCTAGATCCCAAAGATCAGACAAAATTTGTCGTAGTAAGAACTGGGATGAACGACAAATAGGAAGGCGAGCTCATCAAGTTCCTCCGTGAGAACTGGGATATTTTCGCCTGGTGTCCGGCTGACATGTCAGGCGTACCCAGGGAACTTGCTGAGCATCAACTTAAGGTGATTCCAGGCTCCAAACCCGTCAAACAAGGTCTCCGTCGATTTGACGGAAGAAGACGGAAGGCTATTGGCAAGGAAATTATCCGGCTTTTAGCAGCAGATTTCATCCAGGAAGTAATACACACTGAATGGTCTGCAAATCCGGTATTACTACCGAAGAAAGACACTACTGCTCTTAGAATGTGTATAGATTACACCGGCTTGAACAAACTGTGTCCAAAAGATAGGTTTGCGTTACCGCGAATCGATCAAATAATAGATGCCACCGCAGGCTCTGAGCTTTTATGCTTTTTGGATGCATATTCCGGGTATCACCAAATACGCATGAAAAAGGAAGATCAAATTAAGACTTCTTTTATAACCCCTTATGGGACGTACTATTACATAACCATGCCATTTGGCCTGAAGAACGCAGGCGCAACTAACAGCGTTGTATGCAACGATGTTTGCATAGTCATATTGGTAAAAACGTCCACGTTTACGTAGACGACATTGCTGTCGTAACCAAGGAAAAAGATACGCTCCTTTAAGATTTGCGAGAAACCTTCGAAAACTTGCGCACTTACAAGATGAAGTTAAATCCATCAAAGTGTGTATTCGGGGTTCCCTCAGGAAAACTTCTGGGTTTCATCGTTTCTCACAGAGGAATAGAAGTTAACCCAGAAAAGATCAAAGCCATCTTGAACATCTCCAAACCTACGTGTGTAAAAGATGTCCAAATATTGACGGGCTCCGCCGCAGCCGTCAGCAGATTTATTAGTCGGCTGGGGGATAAAGCCTTACCACTCTACAAGCTGTTGAAAAAATCCGACAAATTCGAGTGGACAGAAGAGGCAGATGCAACATTAACCCAGTTGAAGGAAACTTTGATGAAAGCTCCGATTTTGGCATCCCCAAAAGACGAAGAACCTATGTTATTGTACCTCACGGCTACAAACAGGGTTATCAGTGCAGTAATTGTTGTGGAACGGAAGAAAGACGAACAGAGCATACCAGACCAGCATCCGGTATATTATATAAGTGAACTTTTCTCCGAGTCCAAGCAAAGGTACCCACACTATCAAAAAACTGGCATATGGCGTATTTTTCGCATCTAGAAAACTGTGCCATTATTTCCAAGGACATTCCATAACAGTGGTATGTAAAGCACCACTAGGGGATATAATCAACAATGCGGAGGCAACTGGCCGAGTAGCCAAATGGGGTATCGAGCTAGCAGCCTTCGACATTAAGTATCAGCCAAGGACGGCAATAAAATCCCAGGTTTTGGCAGATTTCGTCGCCGACTGGACGGAAGCACTGGAGAAAACACCAATGCCAGAGTCCGAGTATTGAATCATGCACTTTGACGGATCCAAGATGAAGGAAGGCGCTGGAGCTGGTGTAGTCTTAAAATCCCCTAAAGGAGACACAATGGAGTACGTATTACAAATACACTTCAACGCCAGCAATAACGTGGCAGAATACGAAGCTCTGCTTCATGGCTTGCATATTGCAAAAGAAATAGGGGTTAAGCGCATCTTGTGCTACGGCGACTCGGATTTGGTACAACATCAGCTTAACCAAACCTGGGACGCAAAATCCCTATAATGGCCGAATACCGGAGAACGGTGGACGAATTCGCCATTTGTTTTTTTCGGATTCGAAGTACTCCACGTTAAAAGGGAGGAAAATTTGAACGCAGATGCATTAGCCCGCATGGAGTCAGAAAGGGTAAAAATCCTACCACCAGGTGTATTCGTCCAGCATTTGTACGAGCCATCCATAAAAGGTGGAGATATTGATTATCCTCTGGCTTCCGAGTCAATTGAAGTTATGCTCGTCAAACCGGACTGGGCAATTCCATATTTAAACTTCTTATTCAACCAGAAGTACCCGGAAGGAGCAGACGAAGTCTTGCAGAGACAAATACAACGTCGATGCAAAGGATACACGGTAATTGACAATTGCCTGTATAAACGCAATACTTCCGGAATTTTTCTGCGATGTATTTCACCAGAAGAAGGACAAGAAATCCTGCAAGAAATCCATGCCGGAGATTGCGGACATCATGCTCAATCAAAAAGCATAGTTAAAAAAGCATTCCGTGCTGGGTTTTTCTGGCTAACAGCCAAGACAGATGCTGAGCACATACTGAATACATGTGCAGGGTGTCAATATTACGCCAAGCAGACTAATATGTCGGCCCAAGCACTCAAGACTATCCCCATTACATGGCCGTTTGCGGTCTGGGGGCTAGATATGATGGGACCATTCAAAACTGCACGAGGTGGACTAACACATCTACTTGTAGCTGTGGGCAAATATACCAAGTGGGTGGAGGCTAAACCCATCAAAAAGCTTGACGGTGTAACTGCCAGAAATTTCATCATTGACATAGTCATGAGGTACGGCGTTCCACACAGCATAATAAACGACAACGGGACAAATTTCTCCATTGGAGAGTTGGCGAAATATTGCCGACAAACGGGAATTCGCCTAGATCTCGCATCTGTGGCACACCCGCAATCCAATGGACAGGTTGAAAGAATGAATAGCTCAATCCTGCAAGGAATACGCCCAAGACTCGAATCTCCTCTTCATAGAGCAGCTAGAGCATGGGTAGAAGAGTTACCTTATGTTCTTTGGAGTATTCGAACAACACCAAATAGGTCAACTGGGCAAACCCCGTTTTTCCTAGTTTATGGTGCGGAAGCAATTCTTCCAACGGACATGATCCATGATAGCCCGAGAGTGCGGGATTTCGATGACTCAGATGCCGAAGAAGCACGACAGGATGCCGCCGATCTCTTAGAAGAAGAACGAGAGCTTGTGCTTCAAAGATCCGCCATCTACCAGCAAGGTTTACGACGTTACCACAGTCGGAAAATCAGACATCGTTCTTTTAAAGAAGGTGACTTAGTGCTGAGGTTGGTGCAGCAAAGAAAGCATAAATTGGCCCCAGTATGGGAAGGACCATTTGTCATCAGTAAAGCCATGAAGAATGGATCATATTATCTTGTTGACATTCGGGACACGGAAAACGATCACGAGAAGCCGAATCGCAAAAGAAAGAGAAAGATAGATGTTGAGCTAGGAGAGACAAAGAGGCCCTGGAGTATCCAGCAGTTACGTCCCTTCTATACTTAGTTCAATTTCTATGTAAACATCTTTGAGATCATGAAATAAAGTTGTCGGAATTCTTATATCCATGTTTTTACAAGTTTATTATAGTACAAAACATGATTCCACCTTATCTATTTCCCAATGATCTTACAAAATACTCAATGTTAACCCGAATTGTGCCTGCGTGCTCGGTGTTTAAAAACTGAATGATTTTCAGCCTACTAACGGCTAAAGGAAACTCGGATTGTGCCTGCGTGCCCAAGTTTCATTCAAAAAATTCCTTACTTTTCTCTAAGTATTATCTGATTGTTTATGTGTTGGGTCACTGGAGCTAGTTAGTAAAAATGCCCTTAGTATGATCCATGTTTCCGAGTTTGAACTGATTGGTTTTACCCAGTAATTCGGCATGATGATACATAGTACTATTGAGCCATTTCAAACACTAAGGACAGTTAAAACACATAAGCCAGAGAACTTAGAAGACAAAGGAATATTAAAACCTGGAAACCTTGCAAAGAATTTCATAATTAAACTGCAAAAGGCGGAGTTCTTGTTTATACAAAAGAATAGAAGCATTACAATATAAATTACATTGTAAAAGTGCAGTAATGCTCCTATTTTCTACTTCCACCATCCAGGTTAAGGACAACCCTTGATGGAGGGATAATAACCCGGTAGGCCAACTCCAAGGCGTAATCCGGCCCAAAGGACTCTGTGCAGGATCCGGCTAAGGATAAAGAAACTTCCGGAAGGCCCAAGTTTGTAGGTCTAGTAACCCGGATTGTGGGTTACGGTAAAGGAAGGTTAGGGTTTGTATGCCGTGTCCGGGTAGGGTCCAGGGTGTGTCTTGGAGGACAAGCCGGGGGGTGCGGGTGCTTTATAAACCGACCCCTAGGTCTAGTTGAGGGATCCAAGAATCCTAGTAGTACCGCTTGATATCGAGCATCCAGTGTATACAAGAGATCGAGTTAATATATTGAGATCGGAGACTCGGCGACTTGATTGCCGGCTACCAGATCGAGTTCCATCATGTTTTCCTCTGAGCTAAACCCTCTCCCAAACGCCTGTGTCGTCTTGCCCCAAGATCAGTTACCCCCGGTAACGTCTGCCGTGATAATCCCACGACAGTTGGCGCCCACCGTGGGGCCTGCGTCCAAAGGTGTTTACATCACGGGAGAAGCTCGGAAGAACATGGAGAATCTTGTCGTCGGCGAGATCTACATCGACCACAAAGGAGAAAAGACGGTGGACGATTTCGGCTGGGGGCCAGAATCGGATCACCTCGAATCCGGATCCGTCGTGACAATCGGCCGGATCAGCGTCTTCATTGGTATGGTATGTACTTCCGGTTCGATCCCTGACAATTCTGGATCTGATTCTGTGTCAGGGGAAGCCACTTCTATCCAATCAGAAGATGAAGAATCAATTGGAACGACATATCCGGCGGAAGAACCGATCGCGAAGTGGGAACAGCCAGAGGAACCGGCATGGACCCCGCGCGACCGGGTCGAAAGAGAGGATGATACCGAGTCTATCCTGGATCTGTTGGAGAGCCGGTATGAAGAGAATAACGGCGAAGAAGAACAGCATGAATTTACACCAAGTATCGTACGCCGAGTTGCGGTCTACACGGCTCCCGCGGCCAATCGCAACCAAGAGAACGCAACCGCGGCAGCAGTCGGGGCGGCTCAGGCATTGGCCCAGCAGCAGGGCGCGGCTAACGGAGACCCGGTTCTGGCTCGGGTTGATGGAGAATCGGCATCAGTGACCAGCCGTGCAGCAGACGAGGAGTTGCACGCAAATACGTTCGGATTCCTGGGAAACCGGACACCAGGGGCGGGTCCTTCGAACCCGCGTCACCCGGCCTTATTCGATAATAATTTGATCCTAGACCCCACGGTTCTTGCTACGGTTATCACTCCAGAAAACGCAGCAGAACGTGTCAGGGATCTGGATGTGGCTCGTCGTGCGTTGGAACAGCAAAGAAGGCAAGTAGAAGCGGAAAGGCAAGGGATGGACACACAGCAACGTGAGCTGGATGCGCTGGAAACTCGGCTCCGAGAGGAAACATCTAGAGTACATCAAAGGCATCAAACTAGGTTACCAGCAACGGGTGGGGTTATTAATCCGGCTGCTTTATTTATCACACCTCAGGATCAGCCGATACCAGTGGTGAACCAGGGAACCGCACCCCAACCGGCAACAGCGGGGGCACATCCGGCAAATGAGCGGGCCGGGTTACCCCTACCACAGACTAGAGTCACAACTGGCAACGATCTACCACCACCACCATCACGATTTCGCACACCAGCAGGTCACTACAACAATCCCATGGACAACGTGTATGCGGCAACACTCGCATTAAATCAAATCCCCGTGGGAGAGTCACCCCATGCAGAGAAGACCCGGCAAGCAATCGATCTGTTGCACACTGCGGTGGCGCAGCAAGCCAATTATCCGGATCATAGAAGTGGGATGCACGGGACGCCATACGCCAGTCAGCAACAAGGGAATATCCAAACAAGTTCAGCACGGCGGAGGGAAGAGCAGCAGCAAATGCCGCCTCCTCCCCGCGTTCAGACAGCATCAGCAGCACAGGCTGTTGTGGACAGTTCCAGTGCTCGGAGGGCCGCGGCCGGGTCTGCAGCGCATGGACTACCCGCAGCGCCGTGCCCAGCCGCGCCCCCCGCTGGATCACACGTTTCTCGAGCAAGGCCGGCCTCGACCATTCTTGCAGGACCCAAGTGTCTCTCGGACAATATGAGAGCTGAACCTTACCCGGAAAAATTCAAAGAGCCAGGAAAAGTAGTGAATTATGAGCCAACTATGGATCCAGAAACATGGCTAAGCAGTTATGAGATGGCAATGTCGATTCGCAACGCATCCGAGAATCTCCAAGCCAAGTTCATGTACTTGATGATGTCAGAAGGAGCAACAAAGTTGTGGTTCACCAATTTGCCGGAAGGATCGATCAAGTCCTGGGAGGAATTGAAGACCGCGTTTGTCAAGCACTTTCATGGGACGTGCAGAAAGTTGTTCACTATTGATGATCTAGAGCGATGCGTCCAGAAGAAGGGAGAGTCGGCGCGCAGTTGGGTGCGCCGGGTTATGGAGATACTTCACTCGTCCACAGATATTCAGCCCAAGGATGCACTACAAGCTATGGCAAAAACATGCAAGTATATACCTTTAGTGCAAAAGTTAACTCGCATGAAATCCAGTCGGAATGCGTCGGAGGTTACAATGGGAGAATTGATGGATGCGTGCAACAAACACGCTGCGACAGATACTACAGAGGAGGAAGTTGATGACAAGAAGGTAAAAGCAAACACAAGTAATAGTGGAAGAACCGGCAATGGATCAGCACCGGGTAATAACGGAAATAGCCAGAACAAGCGCCCGTTTGAAGGAGGCTCCGAGTTTGTCGCCAACACAGAGGCCGGGTCTTCGAGACCCAGAGCAGAAGGAAATTTCAACGGAGGTAATCACAATGGAGGAAACTATCAAGGACCACCAAGACCGAGTAACAATTGGGACATATTCAGAATGGCATGCCCGAAGCACAGCAGGAACGGCAGGCCAGCTAACCACTCCTTGGAGCAGTGCGCCGATTTACAAAGATGGAAAAATGAGGAAGTGAACAGAGCTATGCGAGGTGCAGGACGGGGAGGAGGACCGGGTCGAGGGGGAAATCCGGGCAACGGCCCACCCCCAGCCGGTAACCCGGCGGCTGGAAATCAAGGTAATAACCAAGGGGGAGCAGGAGGTTTCCAGGCTAACCCCAAACAATTGGGTCAATATCATGTGCATACCACAGGAGGTTCTAACAAGGACAAAAAGATACTGAAGCAAGCGGTCAACTCAGTTTCGTCAGTTGTTCCGAGATACCTGAGATGGTCAGAACAGGATGTAACATGGAGCAGAAGGGATCACCCAGAAAGAGAAGAACACCCGGGAGTCTTGGCATTAGTAGTCGCACCGCAGGTCAATGGGTATGAGCTAAAAAAGGTTTTGATGGATGGTGGAAGCAGCATCAATATACTGTATTGGGAAACCTTCCTACGCATGGGCCTCAAGGAGTCTCAGCTACAAAAAAGCTCAACAATTTTTCATGGGATAGTGCAGGGTCATTCAGCGTGCCCCGAGGGAAATATCGCATTGGAGGTAGCTTTTGGGGAGTCAAAGGATAACTATCGAGTTGAGTGGCTCACCTTTGAGGTGGTCAAATTGCGCAGTCCTTATCACGCGTTATTCGGAAGGCCGGCTTATGCCAAATTCATGGCTAGGCCGTGTTACGTGTATCTACAGCTAAAAATCCCGGGTCCCAAGAAGACCATTACCATACATGGAAATCGAGACATAGCAGCTGAATGCGATGAAGGAGACGCAGCAATGGCCAAGCAAGCCTGTAGAAAAGAAGAACTCAAGCACTACCGGTCTCAAGCAGACCCGGAGGACAGAACCACATCAAAAAGGCCGAGTACTGAAGGCGAAAGAGCAAAGTCCAAGGTAGCACAAGATACTAAAATGGTGGCTTTTATCGAGGATGACTCCCCCAAACAATCCGCTATAAGAGAAGAAACTGCACGGCCGCTCACAACCAGCCACGTTATGGAAACACCTCACCCGGGTTGGCTAGTAAACCCGGTACTCATCATGAAAAAGTCCAACATGTGGAGAATGTGTATCGGTCACGCCAGCCCGGGACCGGTGCCCAAGAAGAACTAAACAATGTAACGGGCAGCAGGTTTCAGACGCGCTCTTTTCCTACCCAGGGTACCTAAGGGGACTGGAAGGTTTTTAATGAGGCGGCCTGCTGATCCAAACTTTCTCGCATCAATAAAGAGATGGTTATCAAGTCCTATCTTGTTACAGCCTTTACTCCGATTACAAGTAAGTAGTATCCATGTGACATCAATACATCAGTATCATTAAGAATGTTGAGTATATATAGGTCTCGGGGGCTGGTTGCTCAAGTAGCGCAGCCACAAACCCAAAGACCCGGCCTTGATGCCTATAAGTTATAAGGGCGATTATTCGCAAACGAGTACGGCTGCAATCTTATAACTGGACAAAGGAGCCAAATTTTCTTGACTTTTCTTACTTAAGCTCGATGTGACTCGCACTAAAGTGGCATGATTTGCTCGCTTACAATTACAATCAGCCATGAAGCCCAATGGGACTTGTCTGACCCTTTTTTCGTATAGATGTAACAACATGGTATCCACGCGAAAGCCGGCTTACAGTACAAGATAGTCAAAAGGGTCATCTAAACCACAAGTTATGCAGAGTACAAGGCTAATAGCTGGAAACTCAACGATTATCAGGCATAACTTCATTATCTACATGAAACAATTCCGGGTTTCGACTTAGCGACAACAAGTTTGTTCTCTTCGAAAAAACCACACACCACATACTCGGATATTCGGGCCTTGGGGACTGTGGGTTTCGAAACAGAATCAAGCTGTTTCGTTGCTAAGCTCGAAAGACCCCAACGTCCGAGTCGTGGGGACTTGGGGACTTAAAGAAAAGTCCACCTGTCAAAACCCACGATACTCGGAAATAAAGAAGGAAATAAAAAAGTCGGATATCAAGAATAAGTCCAGAAATATACAAGTATCAAGTTCATCAAAAGGCCTAGAAAGGCACGAGGTGTATCACAGAATTAAAGTGCGTTACAAGTTGCGACACTAGTATCAAGGGTGCACAGGCGCACCGTCAAAAGAATACTTGTTTTGAGTAAAAACATCAAATGATTGAAGTATTTTTATGGCGTTTTGCTCATTCGGCTTCCTGAGTAGAGTCCACATCTTTGCCCTTACCCTCCGGGTCTTGCTCCTGGACTTGCTTTTTTCCGGCATCATCACTCGGATTCCTTGCGGCAGGACGGACTGGTGGAGGAACAGCTGGGGTAGAGGTGGCTGGACCTGATAACTCGGCCTCTCTCTTCGCAGTTGCTTCCCTCTTCCTAGCCGAATCAGCAGCCCATTTCTCCAAAATATCAAAAGGCGGGGGTGCTTCCTCTGTAACAATTTTGCCTTCAGCGTCGTATGAACTTATAATCGTGTTCAGATCCATACTATCGGCCAAAGTGGTGGCCGAATGACGCACTGCAGACTGTACGGCCTTGAAGTCCTTGGGTGTAAACTTGGAGCCATCCGCTTTAAATTCTGGAAACCCGGATATTATTTTTGCCGGGTCAAGCTTTGGAAAATAAGCCTTAGCCAGGGTAAAGGCCCGGGTCATACCAATCCGGCATGACGAGCGTTTCCATATTTCAATCCAGCCAGGCACGGTGGAGCAGGCTTTGATGAGATTTTCTTCACCCGGGTATACTTCAGTAGGCCACTTCACGGCGTCCAATATAAATTTCGTGCCGGCAAAGAACGTCCGGAGCACAGTCTTTAAAGTTTTAGCCTTTGCAAGGGCATCCTCCTCTGGGGCCGCAAGGTTGGCACCTGCAGTTGAAGCGAAGAAAGGACGTATTAGTGATCCCGAGTATCATACAATAAAGTAAAGGCACGAAGACAGTCGGCAGCAAAAACTTACTAAGCAAGATCTGATAGGTATCGGTGACCTGGTCCGATAGTTTCTTCAATGCGGTTTGAGCGGTATTGCACTTCTTCTGGTATTTAGAAACATCCTTCTTCAAGTTTTCCACGTCATCCTCGAGGGTTTCTCTCCGCTTTACCTCGGCAAGAAGAAGTTGCTCCGTCTTGAGCAAAATTTCATCAGACCGAGTAATCTGCGCCTGTAAGTAGCAAGGAGCACAAGTATCAGTCGGATATTATGGCAAGCTGAGTATTGCGTAAAGTACCAAGCACAACTTCAGCAAGTCATGCTCGGAACTTGGGGACTAGGCGTGCACTACGAGATATCAAGTATTATTACCTGGTGCTCTGCGGCCATGCGCTCCAGAATACTGCTCTCTGAAGTCTTCATAGTGAGGAGAGTGTCCATCAGTTGATCAAAAGTGTCATTACCCGTATCAGAGGACCCGGGGCCTTGGAAATTCCGAGAAGGAGTTTTCTTCTTAGTGGGAGGCGGCACCCGGGTCATTCGAATGTCGGACTCCGATGCTCCTTCTCCTGCGCCCAAGGTTGCAGCTCTTTTCTTCTTGCTTGTGTGGGAGGCGATCGGATACTCGGCTTCTTGTGTGCCCGGGTTTATTGGTGACGCTTGTTCGTCGCCGCTAGGCTCGGCTGTTGTTTTATCAGCTGGGTTTCCCTTACCCGGGTTATCGGTTGCCATATCCTATTGGTCACTAATAACGACAGTGGCCCTACAGATAGTGAGAGTGAGCAGTCAGTGTGCAATCAGGAAAGGGTGATGAAAATGCGATAGAACGTCAGAAAAGGAACTTTACCCGGGATTCACCGCAAAGTCTGAAGGGAATCCATTGCCAGACCCGGGCGAATCTGAATAATATCAAGTGAGATTTCGTAAGAGAATGGTTCGGAAAGATTGTTTCTACCGACAAAGGATAAGGTAAATACCGGTGCGCCGAGCCGGAGACGACGGAGTACCCGGGTTAAGAGCGTCATCACCCGGGTAATTCCGAGTCGCTCTGCGCTTGGTCATAGGCGACTCCTTCAAATACGGCCAGTGGAATAATGCCAAGTTAGCTCATGTATATCAACAAAGGAATACGAATTGAATACAAGGAGGCGATATGAAACCTTGAAGACGACCCCTCGGGGTTTTCTCTTAGATCCGACTTTAATTGTCGGCTCCACTTCGTCTTCATCGCTGGCGGATTCCACTTTGCCGTCAGTTTCTTCTTCCTCTTCGTCCTCCTCTTGTTCTGGATATCATCAAAGTTAGTTAGAAAATGAAGGAGTTGCGACGAACTTAAAGGAACCAAGTAAAATCCGGAGAGCACCTTCGTCCGAGTTAACGGCCTCTTCTTGCTCCTCTGGACTCTCGGAGCTAGGAGAAGTGTTGATCTTCCAAAAATCATCATCAGCCTGAAATAAAAGTATTAGTACAAGGGTTATCAACTGTATCAAGTGGAAAGAGCAAGGGTAAAGACGTCAAAATTGGATCCTCACCTTGGGGGCTGGGTTCTCGAGTGTGAAGGGCTCTAACCCGGCTATGTTCCGGATTACCTCAAGTTTTTCTGTCAGAAAACCCTTGATAGTTTTATGGGTGTCACCAGCCGCGAAGCTGTTGTCAGAGTACCGGAGCGGGTCCGTGGTTTGCCCTGAATACTCGCACATTAACTTTGTGCGGATGGAATTGGGTTGAATCCGGAAGTCGACCCAAGTTTTCACCAGGTTGAGCCCGATGAGACCTTGGGCCGCGAGAGTGGTGATTTTGTCTAGCAGAGGTTGCATTGCCTCCCTGTCCGAGTCAGGGGCAAAGGCATTAAATTTCTCAGAGATGTCAAGAAGGCCCTCTGAATAACCCGGCAGTTTTTTTTGGTTGGGTGGGGAAGTGTCTTGGCAGTAAAAGTACGAGAGCTGCCAGTGCTTGACGTGGGAGTTAAGGGTAAGAGGTGGCATCAGAGAATTCTTGCGGCGCTGGATAGAAACCCCGCCGCAAGCGAGAAGTGCCCCGTCACCGCTTTTGCGGCACGGTTTGCACTGGAAAAGCTCAACGAAAAGAGACAGACTTGGCGGAGTGCACAAGTATGACTCGGAAAGGACGATAAAGTGGGAGATATTTAACACAGAATTAGGACCTATGTCAAATACACGAAGGCCATAGTGGCTCAGGACGTCGCGGAAGAAGGGGTGACCCGGAGGACGAAAGCCCCGAGTCACGTGCTCTACAAAGCATATTACCTCATCCTTTGCCGGTGTAGGCCGGGTCTCCTTACCCGGCACCCTCCACTGGATATCCTCTTGAGGGGGAAGAATTCCTAGCTCGACCAGTTCTTCTAATTTGGCCTTGGTGACCGTAGATCGCGCCCAGTTGGCGGATATGGAGTTGGTGGTCTTGGCCTTGGTCGGTGTTTTTCCCTGCTTCTTGGGAGCCATGTGGTTGACCTGCAAAGCACGAGGTAGAAGGATACAAGGAATAAGACACGGAAACTATGAGCTGGCCGAGTTTCGGTGGGTGATATCGAGACATGGAAATTACATACTATCCGGGTGTCAATCTGCATAGTGAGGTTCGAATTATCCGGGTATCGAGCATCGTAATAAAGGTTATGGAGGTCTATGCATTGGAAGAGCTTTTGAGGACGATGAATGGTTGCACAGGCACTTATTGCGAATAAAAAGAATCGGAAAGGGGAGGATTTTCCGGGTGACAGAGATAAGGGCGGAAACTCTGAGTGGCCCGGGCCCAGATTGGAGACTCCGTTTTTTCAGATTTGCGGTAAAATTAACAAATGTGGGCGGTAGGAAAACGCAATAAAGTCTATATCCCACGTATTGGATGAGCTAGAATGAATACAAGCGATCTAATTCGGCATGACCGGGAAAATGACCGGCGGGTTGACCTAGATCTAATTTGAGGAAAATCAAGAAATTGCGGAGGCCAATTAATGGGTATGAGAATCTTACTAGAGGAGATTGAAGTGAAGCTCGACGGAGGCAAATCGCGCAAGATTGGTGTCCCTTTGCGATTCCCGACGGACCGGTTGGGGGTTTGGCGGCGGATCTTGGCGGCGGTGCAGAGTGAGCTGTGGTGGAACGCAGCCGCCGGCCAATAGGCTCCGGAGATGCGCGTGGGATTTCCGTGGCGGCGCTCTGTGAGATTGAGCGCGGAGGAAGAAAGGAAGAGGAATGGGGGGAAGTGAGCCGTTGGGGTTAGGGCTACCCCTACGAGCATATTTATAATGGTTCATGTGGATAAGTTTGGTTCCGCGAGCGGGAGCCGGGGATTGCGGAGTAACGGCTATTTGTTTGAATTTCGCGAAATATGCTTTAAGTGTTGAACGTGATATCTGGGCAGAAATAAGAAGGAGTTATTCTTCATAATATCAAGGTCAATTATCGAGTAAAGTGCAGAATCTTGACACTTTTATCAGGGCTTAGACCCGGAAAGCTAAGCCGGGTATTTGGAGAAGAGCCGGGTTACCATATGGCCACCATGGAGTTGGGCCTGGCTATTTATCAAAGCATCTTAACCCGGCCTCCATATATTTGTGAGATTGGTATTTTTGCAGGGAATAGCGAGCACTTCAAGGAAGAATCTGTGAAGCCCAAGCTATTCTGGGGACTACTGATGGAGGGATAATAACCCGGTAGGCCAACTCCAAGGCGTAATCCGGCCCAAAGGACTCTGTGCAGGATCCGGCTAAGGATAAAGAAACTTCCGGAAGGCCCAAGTTTGTAGGTCTAGTAACCCGGATTGTGGGTTACGGTAAAGGAAGGTTAGGGTTTGTATGCCGTGTCCGGGTAGGGTCCAGGGTGTGTCTTGGAGGACAAGCCGGGGGGTGCGGGTGCTTTATAAACCGACCCCTAGGTCTAGTTGAGGGATCCAAGAATCCTAGTAGTACCGCTTGATATCGAGCATCCAGTGTATACAAGAGATCGAGTTAATATATTGAGATCGAAGACTCGGCGACTTGATTGCCGGCTACCAGATCGAGTTCCACCATGTTTTCCTCTGAGCTAAACCCTCTCCCAAACGCCTGTGTCGTCTTGCCCCAAGATCAGTTACCCCCGGTAACGTCTACCGTGATAATCCCACGACAACCCTTCAAGCATCCGAGTCTTCTTCGCTGCTGTCATTCTCGGGGGCTTCGGGGATCTCCTCTTCCGGATAAGTGATGGAGATATTCACCATGGAGGCGATCTTGGTGGCGTGACCTTTGATTTCATCAAAAATGGTGGTCCGCTGGGTTTCCGTGTATCCTTGAGGGATACCGGACGCCACGCGCCAAGACTTGGCACCAGGGTAATGCATACGCATAAGGCCGAGAGCCATGCGTGCACCACCCCGTGCTGCGGAGCGTAAGGTGGACTCCTTGGACTCCGCCACCTCCAGGATAGCACCCGGAAGTTTATAAACTTCCGAGAATTCCCCAGTCCTTGTGGGAAGGAACTTGTTGACCAGCTGCATTCCAGCAGCTCTGATCGCAGTCCACACTTTCCCAAAAGCTCGGATTCTATCAATCCGAGTGAGATCTTGGTTATCTCCTATTTTTTCGGAACAAGAAACCAAAAGGTTAGGCGAAAAAACAGAGAAAGAAAGCAAGACCTGGACAAACCGGTAAATGAAATAAACTTACCGAGAATCTTGTCGATTTCGGAGCCTTCCTCAGGCGCAGGTTTAAGGCATTCTCCAAGTCCTGGATAGTGGACTTGTCCTTTTCCGCCTGTTCGGAAGCCTTGGATTGAGCAATCCCAAGGGCCAGATTGCTGGCTTCCAGATCTTTTTTGGCCTTCATAAGCTCCTTATGAAGGTCCAAATTCTCCTGACGGAGACTGGCAGCATTACCGGCATCTTCAGCTATTTCCTTGGCCTTAGCCAAAGCAGCTGGAAAGTAAGGAAAAAATTTCGAGTTTACAAAAAACTCGGGAAAAGTACTTAGACAAAAAGCTAAATCAAAAACTTCAGAGAAAAAAAGTATACCTGTTGTTTCCGACAGCTGCAGCTGAGACGATGCCAGCTCCGCCTCTTTCACATCAAGAATAGAAAGAAGATTTCTAACCTCTTTATTCTTGACGAAAAGTTTATTGAAAACTTCCATGTTAATGCTTGGGGGCTAGAGTTAATACCTGGCTCATCCGCTGTAACCCTGCCAAGTTTTCATTGAACTCTTTTGCGTATTCCGCAAAAAGAATTCCGGCCGCCTAAAGCCATCGTTGATATTCTTGAAGTCCTTGTCAAAGGTGGGGATTTCCTCCTCAGTTGTTCGAGAAGAATCTCCCACCTCAGGAGCCGCCCTTTCCCTCGTGTCCGTGTTCGGCACAATGGGCTGGCTGGGCTCCAGAGACTCGGTGGTGGGGGCTGCGGCATGCTCTTCTGCCATCGTGGACGGCGTGTCCGGTGCGATGGCGGGAGAAGGTTGAGAGCCTCTGCTGGACACAACCTTGTGCCTCTTCAGCTTTTTTGGCTTTAGAGTAGAGGGAGGCAGGCTAAAAGCAAAACAAAAAGCCAGAAAAAGTTAAAACTCCGATGGAAAAAGAAAACACCGGCAAAGGAAAATAACCCGGATGCTCTAACCTGGAGGTGGCGACGGGAACCCCGTCAAGATCAATGATTTCCTCAGAGGAGGAGATCTTCCTACGCTTTCGCCCACCTGCAAAGGTGGCGCACAACGCCTCCAGTTCAGCATCGAAAGCCAGCTCCGATTCAGGAAGGTCGGCAATCTGTCAAAAAGAAAAAGCAGAGTTAGAAGCAAAAAATCCGAGAAAACGTGGAAAAGTTTAAATCCCAAATGACGGAAAATAATACCTTGGGATCCGGATTGTCGGCCGTATACATTGGCCGACTCGCTTCATATTGGTCGCGGGATGCGACCAACTGATTTACGCGCCTCCGCAAGTCTCTCGTGGCCCAGTCTTTGCTGGTTGTCCGCATCTTGTCGCCGGTGCCCGTATACTCGCAAAGGAGACGGCCACCATGGTTGGCTAACGGTTGGATCCGCCTATCCAACCAGCAAAGGACTGTGTCCATGCCGGTTAGAGACGGATTAGAGGAAGTGAGTTTTGCGATGCGCCGCTTGATCCTTAGAAGATCAGGCGGCAGAATTTGGACGGCTTCAGTTCCCCAATTTTCTTGGGGAACAGCAGCAGTGTTCGTGAAAGGTGGAACCCCAGTGGCCTTTTTGGGGAAAGGGACATCGGGATGATAAAAGAAGGAACCCGTCCAAAATTTGACGGATTCCGAGGTCTTTATCTTGGGGAACCAATCCTCCCTAAATCTCCGAAGAGTGAAGGAAATGGTTCCGCAAGTTGGTAGTGCGCCCTCCGAAGAGTTCCGCTTAACCCCGAAACAATACAGCCAGAAATCTAATCTAGGTTCTATGCCTAGATAACCCTCGAAGAGGGCCTGAAAGCCGGCCAAATATAGAATGGAGTTTGGTGGCAGGTTATGAGGTTGGATGTTGTAGTGGGAGAGAACCTGGAGGAAGAAGGCGGAAGGTGGCAGTCCCATACCTCTCAGAAGGTGGGAGGAGAGAAGAACCCGTTCTCCGTCGTTCGGCATGGGTACATTCTCGTCCTCTGGAAGACGCCACTTCCCTTTCAGCACTAGCCCCTCCTTCTCCATGGTTGGAACGAGGGACGACGGAGTGCTGCAGGAAATCCAATTGCCGGCAGTTTCCATCTCCTCATCGGCTCCGGCGGCGGCGGAAGCAGCGGCCTCCGCGGCTGCAAGCTCGTCGCCAACGAGCGTGATTTTCTCCTCCGCCGTCTCGGGAGCGAACGGCGGAGTGGGCGCGGAGCTGGAGCCCGCAAGATCCGCGGCGGCGGAAAGGTTTCCTCCGTCCGCCGCGGTACCCACGGTCTTCACTGGTTCGTCGCCGGCGGCGTGCACTGGGGAGTCCAACAGAGGATCCATCGTGTTGATGATGTCCTCAATCTCTTGCGCGACAGCGCGGGCTGGCGAAGACGACGGAGAGGCCATTGGATGGCGGCGCTAGTTCGTCTCCGATGAGGTCTTGCACGCGGTGCGCGTTAGGGGATTCTCTCCACTGGAAGCTTGGGCGCTGTAATGGCGTTCGAAGTGGGAGTAGAAGGCTTTTCTAGAGGACGAAGAAGGTTATTTATAGCCGGAAATCCATCAGGATGCGTGCTAACGGCTCTTTTGACCGTTGGATGTCCAACGCGTGTCACTCGCCGGAAAATCCGGGAAATGAATCGACATGGTGATTATGGCTATCTTCTCGTTTCCCGCGAGAATCTGTCAGAGATATGTTTCTGGGCTTCCCGCTTGAAACCCAAACGTCCCTTACGTCAGCATGATTAAAACGCTGACGTAGGAAGTTCCTTCTCCGCGAAGGATCGTGTGAGAAAAGCCGGATTTCCAGGATTCCGAGTTTTACGTTACCATCTCTTTTTTAAAGAAGAATAAGAAGAATCAAGACTGCTGGCCAATATTTCTCGAACAATATCCATTTGGCGAAAGACGGCGAATCAGAGTTTTAATCCTTCTTGGGGGCTACTATCGGATATATACTGAATAGGGGTATATCAGATGGTAGTCAAAGTGCCGGATTACCAGGGTGGCCCAAGTGGTAGTGGGCTATGGTCTATTGGGCGGCCCAGTAAGCTGACGCGCAGAAGCCGGATTCTAGAAGAACCCGGATCACGGCCCACGTGATCTGGCTTGGAGTAGAAGGCGGATTCCTTACTTTCCAAGTTAATAGTTACCGTAGTCTTCTAGGTCTCTTATTCTGTATGCCCTAACCCGACTATTATATAAAGCCGGACGGGAGATATGATAGATAGACAAGAAGCTATAGGCTAACTCGCCGGGAAGTTGATCTCAACGAATAGCTAAACAGAACCTCACGTTGTACTTGTATACACAGGCTTTAGTCCTGATCAGTGAGATTGCAGGAGTAGGAACGCCGCAGTATTGCGACGTACCGAACCTGGGTAAATCCTTTGTCTTCGTCTTCAACGCAAGCACGTCTCCCCACGTCTTTACCCGTAGTCTCATGGCACCCCGTCTATGAAAACTACCACGATGTCTCAACAGTCATAAAAGCTCAAAAAAAAACGTGTGCACTTGCAGGCATTAAAAGCCCATTAACATCATTAACAGTTCTTCCTAAAACATCAACCTTGTTATTAATAATAAGAGTATTATCATTCAACTGGTTTTGAACTTGCATATTAAAATGGTTTTGTTTAATAGTGAAATTTAAAATTTATCTAAACATTGATCAGGAGGTTTACCATAAGGAATATCACCAGCATTAAATTCATAAAGTGAGTGTACCTCTGCCATAAGAGGGTGAGTGGCACACACAATTCTTCAATAGGTGGTAGATTCTTGACAGCTTCAAATTTAATACGCTTCCTTTTAATATATTTCTTGGCTTCTTGCATATCTTCAGAATTTCGGAAAAGAACTCCCCTCTTATTTGGTCTGGGTAACGGTTGAGGCTCGGGATTATTCAAATCGGCATGGTTCTTGGCAATTTTACCCATTAATTCTCCAGCTTCATCTGTAGTTCTTTCGGTGAAAATACAACCAGCACAACTATCCAGGTATGTCCTAGATTCAAGAGTTAAAATAGACCAATAAGCTCATTCTTAGGTATCCCATGGTTTGGTTTTCCCTTAATTGTAGCATAATACTGTTGGAACGCGTAGAGATAAACAAAACTTTTTCCTACGCGATACTTCCAAGATCTAGTCGTGGTAGAATGCCACGAGGATTACCACTAGACGCGCGGTTGCAGATTATCGATGAAGCGCGTCGGGGAAGTGTAGTTCCACGATCCGATCCAGCTGATCCAATCCCGCGATCGTCGAAGTGCTGAACGTACAGCACCTCTGCCGGTATCCACACGTACGAGGAGGAGCTTCGACGACGGACTGCTAGGGTTCCCAACGCATGGGAGTGGACTAACGTGCTTGCTGGGCAACCTGCGCCCCTCTTTATATAGCGAATGGTAGTGGGCTTCACAACACTTGTGGCCCATTCCCTCTATGAGTCCGACTCACAAAATCAGTCCATTTCCGGTTCGGGTCCAACCCGACCAATACATCTGCTCCCGCTCTTAAGTGTGCGACCCTGCAGGCTCATGGCGACTTAGACACGATTGGAGTCCGACTCTCAATCGATCAATCGGCAGCGACTCCTAGCAGAACGTGCCGACTCCCAAGTCCCATTGAGTCCTGACGACATACCTTCCAATGTGATTTATATATTAGTCCCTTTTGCTTCACGATATACCTTGTCGAACTATAGGCGATTTACCGTCATCCCTTAAATAGCTCAACTCTCTTCTCGGTCCGTGATATATGATTCATCTGACTAACTCTTTAGTGAATAGACCCAGTTAACACTTAACTGAGTCACGCATGGCCATGCTTCTGGAATCATATCACTTGAGAGGACCCATAGAATATCTCTCCAATCGGAGGGGCAAAATCCCATCTTGATTATCCACATCACGCAGCTTGCTTCTCATTCGACCCGAACTCTGCCTTTATAGCTGCCTTGTCACAGAACATCGTTTGACAGAACCTAAGTCGGTGATCCACAACTCGTATTGTGCGACAACCTCAGGTCTAAGGATTACATTGATTGAGACATGCAAATGACGACGTACTCGTTGCATCTCAATATGGGTCAGTCCTACTCGCTAAACTCTTTAGCCAAGTCCGTGAATGTTGGAATGGCATCACCATGCCCATGACAAGTGGAACCGTGTCATCAGCTAACGTTCACATTAGTCTAGGGTGTGTGTCCAGCACAACCTTGATGACCAAGGACAATTTAGCATGAACAACATGAATACATAGTTCCACAATCGAATCCCATATTCAATGACATGTATCAGATGTTCAAGACAAGGACGACTTAATAACTTTATGAATGCATTGGAAATTACATCATACATGATTGACTCTAGGGCATATTCCCAAAAAATACCTCCCCCCAAGATTTGGGGAGATGCTCATCCTCCAGTTGTTTAAAATTATAAATCTTTCGTGAAGCAACTTGTTGCATATGAGCATGAAACTATTTTTCATTAAAGAAACGAGAAGAATATTAAGGACTCTTAATACATCCATAAGATAAATTATCAAACCAAGTTATAGCATCATCCTTTAACGAGAAAGGGAACAATTCCACCATATAATAACCTTGTATCTTCTTCTTTTTTCCAGAAAATAGGGAACCTATCTCATCAAGTTTAGTCAAATGAGAAATAAGATCTACATATTATTACCACAAAAAGTATCAGCTTCTACCATACGTACAAGTGAGAGATCAATAGAGAATTAAAAATCATTATCTTTAATGTTTATAGGAGATGTGGCAAATTCAGGATCAGGAACAAACTTATTTTTCATAGCATGTTTCTCAAGCATTTTCTTAAAAGTATTAGGATTAGGAGCAAGATATTCAGTTGATCTATTAGGTGTATGTGGTGTTTCTTAAATATTGTTAGCACGTTTAATTTATTTAGATTTAGCAATTTATGACTGGAGAAAAAGGACCTAATGAACCAATATCATCCATCTTAGTGGGGTCATCATCAAATTCATATAGATAGTATAACCCAAATTTATTGATTCGGCACAAGGGGAGGCAAAGAATACTTATAAGCCTTAACAACCAAGTTGAATTCAACTGCACCTAGAAAGGAACTTGCTCGATATAATTTATTAGTGGCATAAAGTAATATCATGGCAACAATAGTGTGATAGTAATGATAGTAACAAATTATCAACAACAATATTAACAATGAAAGTGATTTTATTGAACAACATGCCTAAAAACACCGTAGGCATATGGATGGATGTATGGGCGTTGCATGAATGAGATAAATCATGTAATAGACATAACATAGGGCAACACAAATATATACGAGAGCATCCAAGCATTAAAAAATCATAGGCGTTTACTCGGAAAATAGTTGTATGTGCTTTCAATAAAACTTGCACAACAATTTTTGTCCAACCATCCCGTTTCTGCGGGGCCAACTTGGAGCAGTGGTAATTAAGGTAATTTTATTACCAAGCACTATATAAAAGCATTAACACTCGGTGGATACATGTAATCCTCAAACTACATCCCTTTCCCCTTTGATATCCCAACCTGTCACCTTGGGGTCTCAGGTTTTGGATAATAATAGTTGCATATAACTTGCATATATGATCCAAACTACATTTATATTCATGAAAACATAACATGTTTGGATCTGAAATCATGGCACTATGCCCTAAGTGACAAGTATTAAACATAACAAGTTTCAACAACGATGATTAACAACACTAGTGGATACTAGGCATCATGCCATAGCAATCTGACGACCTAGTGCATGATCAATCTCATGAATCCCTACCAACCCCTCTGCCTACAATAGGGAATTACTCACACATGAATGGGGGAATCATAGTTGGTTGATGGAGATACATTGGTGATGACTACAACGACAATCCCCTCAGAATCCCAGTCCCTGCAGGGTGCCAGAACATGAACTTTTGTACCCCGAACTAGGGTTTCAGGTGGCTGCGGAGCTCAGAATCGTATTTGGAAAAATCCTTCGGGGGTTCTCCGTTTCAAGCAAGAGGGAGTATATGTACCAAAGGAGAGCCCGGGGTGGCCGCACACTATCAGGCGACCCCTATGCGTGGATGGAGCGGCCTAGGCACCCCCAAGTGGATGTGGCCCCCACCAAGCTTTGCCCTTATGGCTCCTAGGGTGTTCCGACGAATAATAATTTTCGTGAATTCTCCATAATTTTCTGAGAAAGGTTCTTTGTGCACAAAAATAAGACACCAAGAGTAATTCTGTTGAAAACAACGGCAGTCCGTGTTAGTCCAATCCAAATTATGCAACTTAGAGGCAAATCGCAAAAGTGTTTGGAAAAATAGATACGTTTGGGACGTATCAAATGTGTCTTGCACGCCTCTATGCTAGGAGTGTTTCTTTTGGGGCATCCACTCGCTTCCATCTCCGACTAAAATTTGACACATGTTTCCTCATCTCCTCTTGTGCCGGGAGGTCTATCTTTCATGATAGAACTCCAGCCACCCAATTTCTTTTCATTTGGAACAATGGAAAAAAGAGAGCCTATTAAGAATGAGTTTAATCAAGAGGTATCTGCACCATTGGTCACTTAACTTGACCACGATGAGTACTTTAGTCACTGAACTCGCAGAATGTTGTCAGCAGGTCACGAAACTTGGCAAGGATGAGCAAACCGGTCACAATCCCGATGTGGCACGTTGATTGAGCAGTTAACCACAACATGTAGATTAAAAAAACACTAATCTATTCTTTTTTAGGTTTGTCTCGCTGACGCGCGGGCCCCACCTGTCAGGTTTTTCTTTAACCTTTGCTTGCGAGAGGTCGTCTATTCGCGTCGACATTGACATGGCCATGGATGATCTACGACGAGCAGGAAGATCAAACATGGATGTGTACCCGAGACGCCGACACCACCCCACTCTGGGGATGGAGAAGAGAGATCTCACTTGGACAACATCCTTCCCGACACGAAGTCGCCGCCGAAATAACTCCATCGTGTCGTCGATTTTGCTCGCGCAAGACCAAACCGAGCTTACCAAGCGATTCACCTCGTCTTTCCCGTCAGCCTCTCTGAGATACCTGTACCGGGATGGACAGGTTGGCCGGAATCGAGCCCTTTTGCCCCTTGGACGGCGATGTGCTGTCGAGCTCGATTCACTCTCCCCGACTCACTCTGCCTCCGGGGAGCACGCTACCCCTCGACGGCGATCAGACAAACCTCTACAACCAATTTCCACTCACCCGTGAGCTCTATAACGTCGTGTCGCCGACCTCTGTCGCGCGTCGCCACTGGATTGTCACCGGCGGTGCTCCGGTGACGGACCATTTGGTCCGCGAGCCGCCACCAATCGATGTGGGGCTGTTGGCCCGACCGTTGGTGGAGGTGGAGAGGATGGCGGAGGGCAGGGCACCGCCAGAAGTCGAATGGCCATGGCCTCTTGCTGGCGGAGCGCGGGCAGAGGAGCGAAGCTTTGTTTTTTTTCCCCTCGAGTAGGTCAATCTAGCTTTGTTTTGATGGCATCCTATCGCTGGTGGGTTGGCATGGCAAGCTTTGATTATATTTTTTTACTTTAATGAAAATTGGAGGGAGAAATCCCTTGACAAAGAAAAACAGATGGATGGGATTGCTAGCACAGATGAGATGTGCGGGGGGAGAACATGCATGCTGGCACAGAGGGCCCACGTATACCGGCATCATCACACAGGAACGGGAAGCTGTACTTACCCGGCCATCAGTACAGTGCAGCTAGCATGACATGGGCTTTGACCTCTGCGCGGCATGACAGTGCAGCTAGCAAACGTTTCAAACACCCGTTGTAATGATTAAGTTTCTTTAGAATTACTCTATATATGTAAGATTTGAAAGGAGTTGATACCCGTTGTAATGATTCAGAGGTGGCGGCGACCGAGGGGCGCGCAACATGCATGAACGTACCTCCTTGGTCGAAATTTCGATCGGCGCGTATCCTATTTTACCACCGCAACTTGTTCCGATGGAAGATGTAGATGCAAAGGGTGATGGACTGGAAGGCGACGCAGTCGGCCACACTTGTTCCGATCGAAGATGTAGGTGTGACTGTGCATCTGCCTCCCAGGCCAGACCCTCGATCGATTCCTGCAGAAAAGGAAGCCCACAAGTCGCACTCACGGGGCAGCTTTGTGCTGAGGGAGGCGTAGATGCTCGAGTGGCTGCTCTGCCACAGCGACGTACGTACGTCCTAGAGCCCAGGCCAGCCTTCCTTGGAGTCTCAGGCTCAGCTCGCGCGCTGCCACTTACTTTGTGGGTAGTTGGACAAGCACTTTTCGATCAACCTCGATTTCTCAGTGTGGATTGTGCGTCTTGTGGGAGTGTGGCACGACGAGGACTATATACACCAACGTGCTCCGGCCGGCCGTCGCATCCCAAACGTTAAGGATCAACCACACTCGGAGCCCCTCGATGCATGCATGCCATATACACCCGGCCTAGCAACTCAAGTCGATCATGTTCGTTGGGGTGTTCTTGGCGTTGGCGGTGGCCCTCTCTGCGACGTTGGGCGACACCCCGCCAACAACGACGTTCAATGTCGTCGACCACGGCGCTAGCGTCGACGGCACGGACGCCTCGCCGGCGTTCCTTGCCGCCTGGACAGATGCATGCCGGTCGGCGGTGCCGGCCGCGGTGTACGTCCCGCCGGGGACGTACGTCCTCTCCACCGTCGCCTTTACGGGTCCATGCAACAGCAGCATGAAGTTTCTCGTCGCCGGTACAATCGTCGCCGCACCAAGCAGCCAGATTGACACCACCTACCGCTGGCTTAGCTTCACCGGCCTAAATGATCTTAAGCTGGCCGGCGGCGTCCTGGATGGCAACGGCACCTCCGTGTGGCAATGCAAGAACGACGCCAAGAACGCAAGCAAATGCGCGCACGGTGCTGCTGTAAGTTTTAGCTTTCCCGTTTCTTGACTTGTATTACCTTTTAAATCATGACTGTGTGGCTCCTTGTTATTCTTCATCTCTCGTTTTTTATACACACTAAGATCTACCAGTGTGAAAATTTTCAGTCCAAATCTCGTATTACTCTAGGCTACACAAAAAATACAAATCTAGACCATTTTCAAGTTCTTTCAACTGTAGATCTCAACATTTATCTTTTTTGCCATTTGTCTTTTTTGCCCAATCTAACATACAACGAATTTAGAATTTCAATTTTTCACAATTATTGAACCTTGAGATGCAAATCATCCCCTGTTTCTGATTGAACCTTGAGCTGCATCTTTCCTGCGTCTTGCTACATTACACAAACACGGTGCGTTACACGGCCGACGCCGGCCACGCTCCATCGGCATCTACGCAACACAAACTGCACCTTCAGGCTTCAGCGGCTAGACGTGACGGCACGGTGCCCAAACTGCCGCCACAGTGGAGTTGGGCCCGCGGCGGTGCTAGGGTTGGCCGGTGCTACGGCACGGGAGCGAGGTGTCGGGTCAAGTTTTAGCCTTAAGGCATAACATCTGAACTTCATTCTCCTTCTGATCGAGTTTCTTCAGTCTCCCCTGGAGACGAGCTCTCCTCGCTCTCGCCCACGCTCCGGGCGCTGGCCCGCCGCCACGCGACGCCGTAATTCCTCCGGCGGAGTCGCCACGCCCACAGCAGACTAGGTCCGCCTCCCTCCCGTCCCCGTGGCCTCACCCCTGGCCGCTTCCCCTAAGCCCTGCCTGGCTCCCCTGTCCCAGCGCTACGCGCTCTGGCCGCCCGGCGAGCACGGGTAGATGCCGATTCTCATCAGAAGGCTGTGCCCCGGTATCGTTTTCTCCCCGGCGTATCTGGCGCAAGCACGCTGTCCCCGTGTGCTCCCCCGCCGTGGCCTCGAGTGTTCGTCTCTCACGCCCGTGCTTCGTGGTGGCGAATCAGGTTGACATATCTCTTCTTTGTCTTCTCGGATCGCTTCCGAGTCGATCACGTCGCCGCCAGTTTGTTCCGCACGGCCGTGTCTTGCCCCGTTGGAAGCGCTTCTTCGGCAACGGGCCTCCGTTTTCGCCGGCATCCTCTTCCGGCTGCTCCGGTAGCCGCCCGTCGGGGCTGCGCACCGGTGTGACGATCCTGGCCGGGCAGCGATCACCTTTGGCTCCGGTAGCGGAGGCAGAATCAAAATTTAGGTGTGGCAGAATAAACATGTACTTACACAAAATCAATTAAACTATGCACAACTAAACATATAAACTATGCAAAATATACAAATCTAGGTATGACAGAAGCCAAAGCTTGCCAGATTGCTAGCTCCGCCACTTTGGCTCGTTGATCTTCCCGTCGACCAGCCTGGAGAGCGAAGCCGTGGAGCTCTATCGGTCGACTCCGCGAGCAAACGTCAACCTCTGCCACTTTGGCACGTTGACCTTTTCCGTGGCAGTGGGGTCCACTGTCAGCGAGCCCACCCGCCTGCCGTTCTGCCCACCCGGTGCTGAATGTGGGCCTGTGTGTGAGCCGACTCGTCCAGCCCCTGCACCCCCAGCCCGTCCCCCCCCCCCCTCCCCCCCGTCGCGGCGTCCCACGTCCCTATTGATGTGCCTCCGCTGCACCTGCACAGTGCACACCACCCCCAGTTGACCTCTCCACTTCCCCGCCACCCGTTCGCGATCCAACAACGAGGACGCGGGCAGATATCGCTAGGTCAAACTTGGCGCACGCCCGCGGCTCTCCCGTGTGCCGTCTGTCCCGTGTTTCTCTCTCGGTCAAAGATATTTATAAGAAACGCCTTTGTTTCCGTTGTCGCCTCCGCCGCTCCTTAGGCCACAACATCGTCTCATAATCCTCGCCGCCAATGGCGTCCCGCCACCCCTAACCACATCACTTCGTTCGGCCGCTACCCCATCACCCTGCACCGGCATGCATCATGTGTCGTTCCCATCGCCACTCCCCCCGTCGCGCCCACCGTCTTTCCTCCGTACTCCCCCGTCTCGCCACTGGATTTGGTCTCCGCGTGCGGCGATGGGGGTGATGGCAACGGCTCCCAGCACAGTGACTCCTCGGGCCAGTCCACTGACTCTGATGACGCCCTATCACACTCCCTCACGACGGTGCTGGAATTTCACGCGGATGGCATGGGGTTCGCGGTCTCCAACATCTACACGCCGTGTGAGCGTGCACCCCGCGCGACCTTCTTGGACAACTTAGGTCACTCGCTGAATATGACAACATGCCGTGGATCTCGATTGGTGACCTCAACATTTGCTCGTTTGGCGGAAGACAAGAACACTGACCACTTCGACGTGCGGGGGAAGTCAACCTCCAAATCGATGACTTGGAGCTCCAGAAGCTACCGCTGCTCGGGCGCCGATACACCTGGTCCAACCATCAGGCCTCACCCATGCTGGTTTGTTTAGATCACGCCTTGATCAACCCTATGTGGGGTGGGCACCTCTTGAACACGACGCTCACGACAATGTTGTGCAATACCTGCGACCATGTGCTGCTCCTTGTCACGGCTCCTCTCGCACGCTCAACTCGTAGGTCTTCCGTTTCGAACAGGCGTGGGATGCTTCCGCTGATTACTAGCTAGGCCTTGGTAACCGGCATGTGGGGGCACCCCTAGAACCGCGGGTTGGGGTGTGCGACCCGTCGTCTGTGCCACTCCCTTAAGTGGGTGAGGGTTGCTTCAAAGAAGTGGGAAAAACACGCAGCAG